>CP106732.1:125655245-126855245 GCA_025506655.1 Gossypium rotundifolium | reverse complement strand
CTAAGAAAATGCAAAGAAAATAAAGAAGTTGCAAAAAAAACTAAATCCTACACTTAACCTAAACTAAAAGATGAAACAAAAACACTAAAAGAAAAAAAGCTTTCTAACCTAAAACTACAACCTCCTTGTTCTCAGCCAAAAGTGACTTTTAATAGCTAATTACAACCTAAATTTTAGTGACCAAAATGCCCCTGGACATTGTATTTTGATTACTCTTGGTGTTGGACAAAAACTACCCTTGCAGTCATTTTTCTCCTTGTCAGGCAGCAGTATCGTAATACCCACAACGGTCTTGAAATTGAGGGTCTTTTGGGATTTGGATATCGTGATACATGACCGAGTTCGTGCATGCACATAAAACAAATGTTTGTATAAAACAAATCTAAATCGCAGTTTTCTTACAAGCATACAGGTCAATTGTAATATTTGTAGGGTTACAATGGAACACTGGAGTATTCCAAGGTTGAACCCAAAAAGGTGGTGATTGAGTGATAAATATCATTCTCTATAGATTCTAAGTGACTATTGATATGATTTTATAGTACGACAAATCATAATAAGAAAGACTTGCAAGAAAATTAAATATGCTAATCTAGGGACCAAATTGTAAGGAGTACAAACTAAGAGGTTAACCAATAAATGACTAATGGTGTTTGGTTGATTTCGATGTGGTTTGCCAGTCCTCGAATAAGGGACTTAAATAACTTAAATTACTAAGTGGCTCCATTTTATCTCTCGATCTCAATTTTACCAACTTAGATGAATTAATCTGATTTATCTCCTGATCTCATCGTTTAATCCAAGACTAATGAATTGGTTCACAACAAGATTACCTTTTAGTATCACTTGTCTAGATATTCCCTTAGGGGTGTTTATGTCTATACAATTTAGCTCAATTTATTACAATTTAGTCCCTTGTCTAAAAAATCAACCTACCCACATCTCCATCAACCAACCCCTTTTGAGGTTTAACTACTCATGCTAAAAATAAAGATAATGGACATGGAAATGAAAAGTAAAGAAACCATCAAAGTAAAGCTTAAGAAAAATATAAAAGTTTGGATTTTTATACAAGAAAACTTAAAGAACATGAAACTAAAGACATTTAACTAGAAAATCTAAAGCAATAAACATAAAAGGAACAAAATTTAGCTGATTTAAAGTAAAAAAAGTGAAATACATTAAAATAAAACTATAAATATCTTACAACCAAGGTACAAGGATTGGAAGTGAAAATAAACCTAAGCTACAATGATCTAACTTAAATAATACTAAGAATAATAAGTAAGTGTAGAAAAATAAACTCTAAAACTAAGAAAGAAGAAGAGAAAAAAAAAACCCTAGAAAAGTTACATAAAAACTAAGGAAAAACCTAGAGAAATTAAAAAAAAAAAAAAAAACTAATTTGTGCATCTATCCTCTTTAGCCAAAATTGGTTATTTTAGGTGAATGCTGATGAAATTTTATTGCCAAAATTGCCCTACACGGGCTTTGGGTGATTGATGGACTAGGTGGACAAATACTACTCTTTTATCTAATTTTGTCCCCATCACGATGTCGATGTCGCGATACCTAGAAGAGAATATCGCGATACTTCAGTCAGTTTCAAACTTGCGGGTCTTCCTTAAGGCTAGATATTGCGATACCCAAAGAGGATATTGCGATACCACTGAAGGGTGATCTCCAACCTTCAAGCCTATTAGAGATATCACGATTCCCATGTATGAATATTGTGATATCCTTTATTTTGGTGTTGTTTTTACTCATTTTCAACCTCCAACACGTCCCTACACCGCTCAACCACACATTAGGCCATCTAATGGCACTATTGGCCAAATTGGGTAATAAAATTTGTAAAAATGAGACATTTACACTTATTAACTTTAAATCTAAAAATTACAAAATACTAAGAAAAAAAGTTACTTTCTTAAGAATAAGGTCTTGAAGTATACCGAGAAAGCATAATTTGTCATATCAAATTATGCCAGATTAATACCCGTGCTTGGATTTTGTGGTATCATTTTTGAGTGCTTCAATCCTCTTCAATTCAGCACTATCAGGGGTATCACGACTTCCAGGTTTTGATGTTGTGATACCCCTTTCTGGGTGACATTTTTGTTCATGTTCAAGCTTCTGATGACTCATTACAATACTCAATCAACTGTTAAGTTCTCAATGGCACATTTGGCCATCTTGGGTCTGAAAAATAGCGTAAAATGCGTAAAAACCATTTATGAAAATGAAATTTGAAAATAAATAAAAAGTAAAGAAAAGACACCTAAAGTTCTTGAGAATAAACTCCTTAAGTGTAATGGAGAGCCTAATTTGACGTATAGAATCACGACATATCAAAACTCGCATGGCTTAGTCTTATATGAGGAAGTTCTTGAAATTCTTACCCACCTTCAGCATTATGGTCGACATTAATCATGTAGAGTGGAGGTGCATATGTCATAAAATCTGGATGGGGTCCTTCAGCATTGTTTGAACCTTCACCGTTAGAACCACTCCCTTCTAGTTCAGAAGGAACAACCTTTGGTTCAAGAAATAATGCAATTTTCGAACCATCCGGCTCGGACTCGTGGATTGGATCATCATTGATTTTAGATTCCTCTTCATTCTCAACGCTCTTTTCATTCTTAGCTCTCTCTCCCTCTTCGTTCCTAGTTTCCTCTTCGTTATTAACCTTAATGGCATGTTTAGGGTTGGATGTAACACCCCAAACCCGGCCCAAACACTATTACCGGATCTGGTATGTCATTAAGAAAAATTTTTAGGAAAACCATTATGTCGACAAAAAGACCAAATAGAAAATTACATAAATTGTGCCTTAATAATCAAAAGCCCAAAACTTAATTACATGTCCTTCAAAAAAATTAAAATGAGAATAAATACTATAGGCCCATTTTAAATCTAAAATGTAAACAAATGGCCTATGGCCTTATTACAATGTATTTTAAATCCATCATATAAAGTACTTTTTAAAAAAAACTAATATGGGGAAACTTTGTTGCTTGATCCACCTATTTTGCAAATAAAACCCCTAAGTTTTGTACACTTCAAAAAAAAAATACATTTGATTTGAAAATGTTCGCAACTATGAAGAAAATTACCAAATTACCCTTGTTTTGCAAAATGACCAAAATAGCCCTGATTTGTAGAATTACCAAATTACCCTTGTTTTGTAAAATTACCAAAATCACAAAATTACCAAAATACCCTCAGATCACAAAAATTACCGAAATACCCTCGAATTTTAAAATTATCGAAATACCCTAAAATTTTAAAATTTACGAAATACCCTCAGATTTCAAAATTTTTGAAATGTCCTAAATTTTAAAATTACCAAAATACCCTCGACTTCCAAAATTAGTAAAATACCCCCGGAATGCAAAATTACCAAAATACCCTTATTTTATAAAATCATCAAGGAACCTCATTTCAAAAAATTACAAAATGGCCTCAGAGGATAAAATTACGAAAATACCCTTGGTAGTGAAAACAACAACCACAACAACAACAACAACACTTTTCTCAGAATGAACATGAGTTCATGATTGAATGTATGGGTTTCTTAGAGGATATGAACTTGAGGCTGTATGGTGAATGGGAATTGAAATAATTAAAGCTATCATTCATAAGTCCGTCTGTGGTTAAAAAAAGTGGAAGAAAACTAATAATTCATAAAATTCTAATCGATAAACGCGAATCGGTAGAATGAGTACAAGGGACGAAGATGCTTCAGATCACGAATAATGGTGCGTACCTACCATAGTATACTAAGTGTTTATTTTGGCTTTAAAATTAGAGTCTTGCAATGAAAGCATAGTGGTGAGACTCGGGTAGAATGATTACTAGTTAGTTGGAAATTTCGAGGACGAAATTTCTTTAAGGAAGGTAGAAGCGTAACATCCTAAATTTTAGGGCCTATCGTTTAATGGGTGAATATGTGGAATGAGTTAATTTAAGTGTTAGGGTCCAAATTGGGCTCAGCTTAGGCAGAGGCCTTGATTAAAATTATCTGTTTGGGCATTATAGGGTTTAAAAGGTAGTATCTATGTTTAAAATACCAAAGTGTGCTTGTGGCCCAATCTTAGGAGGTGACGCCACACAAGGGAGTAAGGGGCCCAAATTTAAGTTTCATAGAGCCCAATTCTTTTAATTTAAGTTAGCTAAATTTTGGGCATTAGGATTAGGTGGAGTGGATGGCAACAAGGCTAAAATTTAGGGGTTTTAATGTTTAAAATATGTGGATAATAAGCAGATAAAGGCTATTATTTAGGAATTTATTTTATGTGGATAATAAGCGAGATAAAGGCTAAGATTTAGGGATTTTAATGATTAAAATATGTGGATAATATCTTTGATAAAGGAGGAGGAGTTAGAGATAATTAAGTTTCTTTTAGATGAGCTAGTAGATTAAGATAAAGGAGAAAAGTTAGAATTTATCTATAAAGAGAGTAATGGCCAAGAATCCATCACCGAGAGGAGTAAAGAAACCAACTACTACATGGCAAAGGGTTGCCGAATTTCCTATAAATAGAGGGCTAGCTCCTTGTTTCGACATTAAATCCTCTCCCTTTTGTTCAAATTTCTAGCTTCTTTTCTCTAAATTTCTTTTTCTAATTTCATAAAAGTGAGATCGCTAGATCTCATCTCCTGTGGTTGCCAAATCCTCTTTAATGGAGTCTTGTCTTAGGAATCTAAAGGAAACAATAGGTAAGTGTTGATTTCGGGATTTCAATGTTCTTCGACTTTTCAAAGTCCTTAGCGAATGGCTATTAGAAACTAATCTCTTATTTCACACTTCTTTTCGGATTCCGAGATTTGAAGAAAGAGGCCAATCGCATATATCTCTAAGTTATAGAATCGTGTTACTTTTGGATTTCAAGGTAAGAGGATTTGTTTATTTATATATATAAAATCGGTAGAATACTAACCATGGCGAATATAGGAGAGGGCATATTATCACGATTTTTGGCTTTTAAGCAAAGTTATAGATTGAGGATAATAGATCCGGATATAAAGGACATCGACTAAGAATATTGGATTTCGCGAAATCAGGTGTGTAACACTTCCCACCGTCTAGATCTGATTAATAATAAATGTATATATATTTATGTATATGTGTTCACAAGATTTATATGTTACATTAAAAGCCAAAATCTCGGATTTAAACGACGGACCCTCAGGTTAGTAAACAATCTGACCATATGTTACAAGTAAACTGTTGTACATGTTTTAAATTATTGTGCATGTTGCATGGGGTGGGTGATGAATGGAGGAAGTTATATGTACATGTATATGAGTAATGCTTTTACCGTGAACTCATCAGGCGGCTAATGCCGTGAATCGTTATCTGAGCTTCGCCATTATATGTTATAAGGGCTTCACCAATATATATTGATGAGCAACTTGACCGCCATCTTGGAAAGTAGCGGTGTGAGTTGATTGTAGAAATCCCCAATGGTGTGTTGGTTGGTGCAGGCGTGTAGCGGATGGAAACCTAGGCAAATGGGTTGGGCTTTGCATATTATATGTTTTCATGTAAATGAATTTATTATTATGTTTAATGAGGCCCAAATCTAGTGGTGCATGAGGGTTGCACATCGAGTCTCGTGACTCACCCCTTCAAACTAACCTTCAGTGACGATTAGTGCATCGGACCGGGCGGAGTGAAGTTCAAGGTGGCCATGCAAAGAAGGTGGATCCCATGACAAAGTTTGCCCATATTAGTTTTTTTTAAAAAAGTACTTTATATGATGGATTTAAAATACATTGTAATAAGGCCATAGGCCATTGGTTTACATTTTAGATTTAAAATGGGCCTTTAGTATTTATTCTCATTTTAATTTCTTTCAAGGACATGTAATTAAGTTTTGGGCTTTTGATTATTAAGGCACAATTTATGTAATTTTCTATTTGGTCTTTTTGTCGACACGATGGTTTTCCTAAAAATTTTTCTTAGTGACATACCAGATCGGTAGTAGTGTTTGGGCCGGGTTTGGGGTGTTACATTGGATGTCCTTTCGCTGATGTAGGTTGTAGGGAGTACATCAGCCTTTCTTGTAAACCCTATGTTAAAAACCAAAACTACTTGTGGGTTGTCCACCAGTGTAACTTGATGGCATACCTACATAAGTTTTTCCAACATAAAACATCAATGTTGGGAAGTTGAAATTGAAAACACTCACAGAATGTCGTGCCAGGGTCTCCAAGCTTGGGTTATCAATTAACCTCGATTGTACGACAAAGTTGAAATATAGGAATGCCTTCCCTTTTTTCATTCCGTCATTTCTTGATAGGAGCTTTGTAGCAACGCTGTGAAACCACCGTCTAACTATGTGGTTGGACTTTCTACTTCTTGTTCCTGACAAAAATTTATTGGACCTATTTTCAAACTTGGACCACGTTCCTTAACATCGAAAAAGTGGGTATTGTAACACTTCTTGCCCGGGTTCTACGTCAAAATCGAGCCTGAGGCATTACCGTACTGAAACCACTTAATCGCCACTAAGGCTCATCGTGACTACTCTCTTATGTCACTTCAACATTCCCATTCTCGACTTACAAAGCCTTACTCAAACATACGAGGACTCTCGAGACTGTATCGGAACTTTTTCCATTCTTAAAAATTTTTTCTTATACAGGGCTCACACGCTCGTGCAATATGTAACACGCCCGTGTGTATGGACACACACACGCCCATATTCTCTAGTCGTGCTAAAAACTTGAGCATTCTGCCAATTGCCCCACGGCCATGGCACGCCCGTGCTCCCCAACCGTGGTGAACACTGACTAACATTACACGGCCTTGACATGCCTGTGGACCTAGATCGTGTGACATACCTTGTTATACTGACTTAAGACACAAAGGTGCAGGTGTACGCACGGCCTAGACACATGCCCGTGTGTCTATCAGTGTGGGCACTTAGAGGCTATCTACCAAGCCTTTTTACCACTCTCATTTGCATACCTTTATATACTAATTCAATGAAATCTCAAATCATTAACTAAAACACACGAATTTATACATTTGATTCATAAAATAAAGTTTTCCTCCCATACACTAAGGAGAATTATTCCCATATAATTACAAACAACTTAGGCCAACACAATTTGGCTACATCAACAATGACTTAATCAACCTTAAGTACTAGCCCTATACATGCCATAACTCATGGGGACTTGATACCTCATGCCGAGTGTCTGCCTGATAGTGTGAAAACATCTCCGGCGATCTCCAACCCGAGATAGCTAAATTAACCTATAAGAGATGGGAAAAGAAAAGAAGTAAGCAAAAATGCTTAGTAAGTTCATCTGCATATAACTAATAAACACTTATATTAATTGAACATACATGACTGCAAATTATCATGATAAGCTTTTCTCATGAACTCATGGCTACTTACTCAATCATCCTTTAGCTTACTCATTCTACCTCTTACCATATTCTTACCATGCCACAAGCCAAATGCTTGTTTAACTTGCATACATTCCTGCACTGATCATCACAAGGTCATATAAAACAACACATCAAGTATTTTCAATAAGCCACTCATATTACTAATCTCTCGATGGTTGCACACTTAGCCCACCATTGAATCTCTTATAGGGTGGTATCACACACAGCCCACCAATCAATTATACTTATGGTGATTTCGCACTTAGCACACCAATCATTTATAAACGATGGCATCGCACACAGCCCATCGATTTCTAATTAATCAGGTGGTAACGCACACAACCTACCGATAGTAATATAATTGATGGTATCGCACACAGCCCATCAATTAATAATATATCAAGTGGTAACGCACACAGCCCACCGATAGTAATATAATTGATGGTAACGCACACAGCCCACCGATAGTAATATAATTGATGGTATCATACACAGCCCATCAATTAATAATATATCAGGTGGTAACGCACACAGCCCACTGAATGTATACATTCTTGAATAGTTATCCTCATGCATTTATCTATTTCAAATGTTTACCCGAAAACTTCTTCACACACTACTATTCTTACTTAGCTTTCTACTATAATTGTTCGCATTCACACAATGCAATAATAATTACAACTTATGCAACTAAAGTGCATCATTTACACATCACCCCCTATGGGTTAATCAAATACCGAATCCACCTAGATTCAGTTCTAACACATTCTTGTACCTCTCATGTACAACTCATTCATTCTCAATTCTCAAATACTTATTGAATCACTAAAATCGTTAAGCAACTCCCTTAAGTCTCGTACACATAATATCACATTGACATCATACACGAATTAACCTATTTATGCCATGTTCCTGACATGATCCTATACTTATTCTCTCACCGAGGCCATAGTTCGGTCTTACACGGAACCTTAACTATCATCATTTCATAACATTTGTATTTCTTACTATTCTTATATTCCAATTCTCTTAACAACTCATCAACACTTATTTAATACATTCATTGCACAATTATACATTCCATACAATATTAGAATATTAAATAACCTACACGTACTTGCAAGGTTTGCATACGAACTTACCTCGATGACGAAAAGGCGAAAAAAGACTTTTTGCCCACATCTCTCTTTATCTTGTTCTAGGTCCGAATCTCATTTTCATCGATCTAGAACAATAAAATTTACTCATTTAATCACTTAATGATCGCATTACAACATAATATCCACTTAGGAAAAAATGACCATTTCGCCCCTATACTTTGGCAAAATTACAATTTTGCCCCTAGGCTCGTAAATGAATTTTCATCACATTTTATTGTTAAACAAGCCTAGCTAGTCATTTTATCCTCTTATAACTATCCACAATTTCAACTATTTCATGCCTTAATGAACAATTTACAACTTTTGCATTTTAGCCCAAATTAGGTGTTTTTATGACAACACCTTTCACAAAAGTTGTGTCTCATCATCTTATCATTCATTTTATTCCATAAAAACTCAGCAACCAGCATAAACTCCCTAATGGCGAGTCCATAGACTCTCAACCATATTGCAAAATAGTCCCCTCATTAGCTAGCTTAAGCTTTGGGGACTCCAAAAGTACAATTTTTATCAAGAAAAGTCATCAAAATCACTTACTAATAAGGGAGATAGCTTGGCTGGAATTTTGAGCTTCAAAAACCCCATTCTTGTTGCTCATTTTCGGTGAAAGAGGAGAAGAAATAAAAAAGATGATAGCTTTTCTTATTTCATCTTATTTTATTCTTTTTAATCACCTAACATGTCCCACATTTAATGCCTTTGTCCCCCTAACTTCTTATGGCCGGCCAACACACTTAACAAGGCCTAATTGCACATTTGGGGACCTCCAATTTATAATCCATAGCTATTTGGCACCTCTAGCAAATAAAATAAAACTTTTGCACTTAATGCGATTTAGTCCTTTTTCACAATTTAGCTAGAATTTGCTAAAATTAAGGCACCAAAATTTTCATGCATCCTTATAAACATATTATAACATATAATATAACATGAAAATAACTTTCTCTAACCTCGAATTAGTGATTCGAGATCACTGTTTTGACTAGCCCCTAAATTGGGTTGTTATGGGTATATAACTCTAGTATACCATTTCCATTAGAACAATGCCTATCAATCATTGCCTTAACTTCAATGTCGCCTTTAACCTCAAATATATCATATCTAACAGGGTTTAGTGACATTAGATATCTATATTTCAAGCTTGTAATTTCCTTCTACTTGAAGTTAACACTTTCCTTCTATTTCTTGACCGAAGCTTATTCAATTTTATTCTCTGATTGAAAGCCAATTCTATAGATTGGGCTAATATAAAAAAACTCCAATATCGGTATTACAAATTTGACTATCGTAATAAATAATGACTCTAATTTGTCTATTCATCTTCGCCTAAATAACCTATTTCACATGTTTAAAATGAAAAAATTATACAGAAAAATAAGTACACATTATCTAAATTAAAACAACGACACTTATTCAAAGTGATTTACTTTGTTAGGTCTATTTTTAAACTTCAGATTTTAGGATCATCAATTGCATCATTCTGGAAACCTCCTTATGAAAATAATCTACTCGAAATATAGAATCTCTAGACAGAATGTCTTCAACTTATAAGAAATTTTAACATTGAATATGGAACATAATTTCAAAATGTTAAAAAAGATTGGAAATGACAAGTCAAAAAACACTTTTTATTAGAAGCATTTTTCTAAAAAGTTTTTAAAGATAACATATTATCTGCGCTATGGAAAATATTGGATGGGATGTGTTAATTTTATCCCAGGATTCTCGGGCATCAAAATTTTATCACGAGATTCCTGGGTGTAGGATTAGAGTTTAAGATTGTTTAGGTCACAATTTTAAGAAACGTGTCGTGGGGGATGTGCTTAGTTTTGACAAAAACACCTTTTATAGGAAGCATTTTCGTATTCTCTCTTCAAAAAGCCTATTTCCCTATATTTTGGGGAAATGACTTAAAACCCTAATATCCTTTTAAAATCAATATATTTGCCTAATTAAATCAATATTAGTTCATTTCACATCTATTATGAAAAAAAACATTTAATTAATAATTCTTTTAAAAAATAATGGTTATTTTTAAATGAAAATTAAAAAAGTATTAAAAAATTAAAAGAGAAAAAGTAGAAAAAAAAGAGGTAGGAGAAAGAGTAGGCAATTCACCAGAATTAATCACACCAAAATTTTCGTCACTTTTTCACTTTTTGTTTTTAGTCCTTTTCTTTTCTTCCAAAAAAAAAAAAAAAAAGTCTAGCCTTACAACCGGCATCATTGCCTCCTTACGCAAGCGATGACCACCGCCAAAGCTTTCTTTGGTCTCTTCTTCTCATTGTTTTAATCTTTCTTGCCTGAAGATGATTTGAACTTTTTCAAACCCCCATTTTCAAACGGAACATCTTATTCCTCCAATCTCAAATCTAGTCGCTGATCTGACTTAATTTTCTAGTATGTTATTCTCCTCATCAAGCTCTCCCTTTTGACCAGACCGATAATCGATTACAGCCCTGAAGCTCCAAACCTGAAAGACCAGTGTTGTTCTCCATTCCCCCATTTAATCCCTTTGTGATTTCTTCTCTTCTTCTTATTTCCATTTTTTCTTCTAATTTCCTTTTTTATTTTAATATTTGCAAATTCTCTTTGGGGCTTCGAAACAGGTTTTCTTTTACTGTTGTGGTCGTGGTTGGGTTTATTTTGAATGTTTTTTGGTTGATGCTTAAGTGGGTAGGTATTTGTGGCTAATGAGAGATGTCAATGGTAGTGAGAGTGATGGGCTGTGAAGGTTTTAGGTTTTGGTAGTTTATAGGCATGGATAGTAGGGTTATAACTGTTGATAAATCGGGTTTGAAAAATGCAACGGAAAATAAATTTAAGGAAAAAGTAGAGTTTTAATTTTTTTTTTCCAAAATAAGAACTTGGTTGTGATATTTAAAATAATAAATACTTAATCAAAATTGTACATTTTAGATTCGTCTAGGATGAACGCTTTGACCAAGTACTCTTTTCCATTATCCTCAAGCTCATGTCTGTCGAATGGGGGCTTACTTCGAATCAGAAATTTTTTCAAAAAAAAATTACTATTGGGGTAATTTCATAATCTTTCTAAAATTTTGGGCAAAGTTGTAAATAAAAATATCTTTAGAAATTTTCTAAATCAATTTTTTCATAGAATTCTCTCTCTACAATTTTCTCTTGAATTCAAGTGTGTGTAAATAATAACCCAAGGCTCTCTTTATATAGGGAGAGTTTAGAGAGTTCAACTATGATTAAATTTAAAGACTTTAATGTTAAATTAATAGAATATTTATCTACAAGATAAACATTAACTTAAATTTAATATTACATCTATTAAAATAATATTATTTTTGAAATAGCTAATCTAAAATCATATTCTTTAGTAGAGTCCCAATAGGAGTATAATTCTTCTACTACTCAACCACCGAAGATCCACCGTCACTGACCTTTTTTGGGCCACTAGAATGTCACCGTTGCAATCTCCAGCATCCCGAGCTGATTTAGTTTTTGCCAGTTCGATCCAGGCCAGTGACGGCTTGATCGGTCCGATCCACCCACAGGTTGGACCGTCGGCTTGGTTTCACATACCAAGCCCGATTCGACCAGTTTTTGGGTCCTAGTCTTGATTTTGAGCTCTCGAGACCAATTTATGATCTTAGGTCTAATTTTCAAGTTGAATTACCCATTGGGACAATTTTCTGACTTGGAAATTAATTTTTAAAAATATCATATTAATTTTAATTAATTTGATTAATTTAATTTTACTTGATTAAGATTAATTTTCCAAAAATACTTAGATTTTCCAAATTAATTTTTCAAGAAAATTCTTTAATCAAATTATATAGTTGAACAATTCTTATGACCACCCAATTTAATTCTACATCAAATAAATCGACTCAATTAAATTATTTCCAAAGTCATAGAATTTACTTCTAATTTAAATGCAGTCTGATTGAGCTTTTGTTTAGCTAGCAGAGGGACCAATCGGACATATACAATTAGGCTCTAGTAATAGCAATTATGTCCAGAAGTATCATTTTGATAATTCGCAATTACTTAATCATGGAGTCAGTCCACAAGAAGTACCATGATTGAAAACTCATTATTGTATACTCTTTATGAAAACAATTCATCCAACTGTTTTGTCCAATGACCTTGTCATTTGTGTTACCCTCATATAATATCCTTAATTCCTTTGAGTTAAATTTGTTCATTCAATACAATCCTATTTTATCTCATTGTCACCATTGTGTCTTCTTAATGATTAATATGATCATTATCAACAAATGATTGTGATAAATTGCTCGTTCAAGAACTAGCAACCCGTGACCATGTTCCATATTTATCAATCCACACAATGCCAATGAGAAGATATTGTTAACTATTTAATTGAGCTATGAATTCCAATTTTTCTAGTAAATTCATGCCATACACAAGGCATCTACCTAACATACTAGATATCGGTTCGATCATCCTTAGAGCGTAAGCCTTACATACGCATGGTCAGTGACTAACTCAGGATTTAGGTAAATCACACGATGAATGTCACAAGTGAATTAATTCAAAACGGATTTAGAATTAATTCATATTGGGTGCAGTCCAATGTATCATTCTGCTGATGAATACATCTATGTCTCTACCCGTAGAGTCAACTGTTCCGATAGCCAAAACAAGCCATCTCCTCAATGGGAATTGTGGATGGCATAATAATCCTTCTCAGCATTTTAATCAAATGCTCACTTTGATTTTTTATGGGATTACGGACTTATTTAGATTATCTACTGAAGTAAGTTGTCTTTCTCACAATGTAAATGTTCTTACGATGCCACTTATCATCAGTTTGAATTTAGACAATAAATGAGCTAATATTTGCATGTCACAATTTCGCTATGCATGTAAAATATGAAATGTAGAAATACAATAGACATAAAAATGAAATTTGAAACTTATTTATTCATCGTTCAAATACATAGAAAAAAATTACATGTTTAGTAAAATATGGACACATTTCCCACGAATCTCCCACTTGCTCTAGTGAAGTAAATGTGTCATGTTTTGCATTCCCATATCGTTGATGTGTTTGTTAAAGCTCCTAGTTACAAGAGTTTTAGTAAATGGATCCGTAGGGTTATCTTTAAAAGCTACTTTCACCACATCTATAATTCCTTCGGCTACTGCCTCTTGTATCAAGCGATACTTATAATTATTGTGTTTCGTCCTCTTAGTGACTTCTCATTTTCTTGGTATTAGCAATTGCAGTAGCACTGTTATCACAATACAATGCTATAGATTTTTCCATATTAGGAATGACTTCAAGATCGATTAAGAACTTTCGAATCCATATTGTTTCTTTCATTGCCTAGAATTAGCTACATACTCGGCCTCCATAATATAGTCACCATGTAACAGTCAGGTTTAGACCCTAGTCAGAATAGTGGTTCGAGACCAAAAATATGAGGTCGTAAAAATATTATAATGATATTTTCTGTGTGAATGATATGTGAAATAGTCTGTGTGAAAATTTTGTGTGATGATTTGATCGTTTTAGTGTCGGATTAAGAGAAAGGACTTAATTGCGTAAATAATAAAAGCTATGTGCTGATTTATAAGTACCTAAGTGTTGTTGTCTTTTAAATAAGGAGGTCTTATAGTGCAATTAGACCATATTTAATGATAGTGGAAGGTTGATCGACATTTATAACCATCCATAATAAGCTTTAATGTTTATTTCATTAAGGGTATAGTTGGAAATCAATTATAAATGTTATAATAAACAAATGAATGTATTTTCCACCGAAATTTGAGAAAGAAAAGATGGTTTGAAGCTTTCATGGTTTCGGCAACTTTAATCTTCAATTAGTAAGTGTTTTGTGTTCGATTTTTGATAATTTCTATGTTTTCGTGATCGTTGCTTTGTGCTCTAGCTAACCTATGCTTAAATTTTAGAAAATGATGGTATGATGGTGATTTGATATATGCCATTGTTGAATATATGAGCTTTGTGATGATAGTTAGTGGAATATAAAAGTTTAATATTGGGTTAACATAGTTTGTATTTGAAATTTTGGTAAAATTTAGTAATTTGAGCTAAATTGTGAAAATGAGAAATTGGAGGATTAAAATGTAAAATAAATGAAATGTGTGGACTCCTATGAGACTAAGGAGAATTCAGCCTAAGCATAGTGTAATGAAATTTTGAGTATTTGATGATTTTGTGAGATAGGGACTAAAGTGTCAAAATGTGAAAATATGGGGCTATTTTGTAAAATGCCCTAAATATGTGTGTTTGGATTAAAATGAATGAATTGATGATTGAATGGAGTGAATTTGAATGTGCATAGACCAAGAGAGGAAAGGTTCGGATCGAGATCGAGACAAAGATAAAGTGCTCGATTAATCGACAGTGTCGATAGTTCGACGTTCGAGGTAAGTTTGGATATAATACATGTATTTGAGATACGTTTTATCGATATGAAATGAATATGTTTATGTATATGAAAGTGAGTTACTATGTGCATGATTTTAATTTGATGGCACTAAGTGTGCGAAAGTGAAATCGAGATACAAATGAATGGCACTGTGTGTGCGATGTGATGAAAGCTTCGGTTTATTGCTATGGCACTGTGTGTGCGATGTTATGAAAGCTTTGGATTATTGCTGTGGCACTGTGTATGCGATACCGTGATGAGTTGGTTAAAAGAATAGGCACTAAGTGTGCGATAACAGTTATGAATCGGATAAGTATGTGGCACTGAGTGTGCGATTAAATTAAAAAATGATCGGAAAATAATATCGAGCATTGAATAGCTTGGAGACTTAATAGCTTTGTGTGGTTAAGGTACATATTGAACCTTTGTGGTTGATGAGTAAAATTAAGCTTTGATTGAGGAAATGAGCATTGTGGCTATGGATGAGAAGGCACGAATATGAGATAATAGATCTAAGTGATTGTTTACTTTTGCATCGATTTAATTTGATATGATAATTGTATTGTATATCGAACTTACTAAGCTTTGGAAAGCTTCTTCGTGATTTGTTTTCCGCCTTGCGTTGTTAGTAAAGCTAGCTCGGATCTGGGATCATCAGCTTATAAATCACACTATCGGCATTCTATTTTGGTACTTTTGGAAAGATGTATATAGCTAGAATATGGCATGTATAGGCTAGTAAATTGAATCAAGTTTGAGATTTGTAAGTAGCCATGAGATGTGGCTAGATATGTGATAGGTTTGGCATGAATAAATGTGGTATATAAATGATGCATCTTTTGGCATGATTTGTAGATTGATAAATTTACTATTGAGTGGTAACTTTGTGTAGATAAATGCTAGTAGGAGTAGTGAGATTTAGGAATGAATTATGCTTGTGATAGAATAAGTATTGGTATTGAATTGGGTATGATTAGAGTTGATATTGATTGTATGTTTTAAATTGCTAAATTGGTATGCTTTTAGATGGAAATATGTGCATGAGATGTTTGGTTGATTGGTTTGTAGGTTTGACCCTAAGTGGGTGGCATGTTGGCCTTGCAAAGATGGCCTATAATGTCAAGACGGTTGGGACACAGCGTGTCTCGATCGTGGGTAAATTAGCGAATGTGGTTTAAATCAAGATACGGCCATGGCAGGCGTGCCTACTGTCGTCGCAAGAAATGGCGATATATGACCTTATAGGACATGGCCTTAGCACAGGTGTGCTTGTTAGCCGTGTTGATTTTGGCAGTAAGTAACCACAGAGAGGTCACACGGGTGTGTCATGTAGCCATGGGAGAGGCACGGCATTTCTACCAGGCGTGTCTCCCCTGTATTCTAGAAAAGTTTCAATTTTGAATGAAATTTTATATGTGTTTCGATTTAGTCCTGACTTGGTTTAGAAGCATGCTTAGGGTCTTGATGACTCGTTTAAGGGACACTATGAATGTGTTTGATGATGATTACTTTGTGTCGTG
This sequence comes from Gossypium rotundifolium, assembly GCA_025506655.1. Classification (NCBI taxonomy): domain Eukaryota; kingdom Viridiplantae; phylum Streptophyta; class Magnoliopsida; order Malvales; family Malvaceae; genus Gossypium; species Gossypium rotundifolium. The sequence goes on along the minus strand of CP106732.1, from coordinate 126,838,765 downwards.
AATGCGATGTAAAATAATCCTATTGTTCGGTAATGCCTCTAAACCCTATTTCGATGACGGTCTCAGGTTAGTGGTGTTACATTTTATTGGTATCAGAGCTATAGTTTAGTCGATTCTCGGATTAACGTAGCGTGTGTGAGTCTAGCTATACATGCCATATTGTGAAATTACGATAGTGTGATGAAATCTGACAGTTGAAATGTGTTTTAATATAGTAATGGATCCTGATCGAGCAGTTGTTGACGACGTAGAGAGTAATGTGCCTGCTCCCGCTTAAGGGACAACGTCGGCCACATCTTGGCCTAATGATAGTGGTGAGGGAGGTGAGGCTAAGTAAGCCTTCTTCCGTATGATGAGTGAATGGTTTTCAAAATTTGTTAGAACAAATCCGACTGCTGCACAACCTCCACCCTCGCAAGTACCTGTTATGCCACAAGTTGTAGATCCTAACAGATTGAATAAACCACACGTAGATAAGATTCGCAAGTGTGGGGCCAAAGAGTTTAGGGTCGTAGCTGATGACGATACTGAGCGAGCCGAGTTTTGGCTTGAAAATATTTGATGAGATGTCGTTGAACCATGAAGAGTGCATTAAGTGTGCAGTTTCCTTGTTGAGAGACAGGGCTTACAATTGGTGGAAAACGTTGATATCTGTAGTTCTGAGAGAGAGAATAACTTGGGCTTTCTTTCAATCCAAGTTTAGAAAGAAGTATATCAGTCAACGCTTTATTGATCAGAAACGTAAGGAGTTTTTAGAGCTAAAACAGGTAGTTTATGCATTCGAGTACGAGCGAGAATTTGTAAGATTGAGTCAATATGCAAGGGAATGTGTTTTGACTGAAGCTACTATGTGTAAACGTTTTATAGAGGGATTGAATGAAGACATTAAGTTGTTGGTTGGAATACTGGATATAAATGAATTTGTTGTATTAGTTGAAAGAGCATGCAAAGTTGAGGAGCTTAGTAAAGAAAAGAAGAAAACTGATTCTAAGGCTAATGATGAAAGAAAGAGATCGATGAATAAGTTCTCTCAATCTTCAGCAAAGAGATATAAAGATGCAAGAAATCGTTCAAATGCCTCGTTTGGACATCCAAATAAAGATCATTCGAGACAGAGTACTGGTTTACGAATTCAAGCTCCGAATGAAACAAGCATTGGCAGTGTTAAGAGTAACAAGCCCGAATGACGACAATGTGGGAGACGACATGTGGGAGAGTGCTGGGGCAAGTATAACAATATAACATGCTATAAGTGTGGATCCCGAGATCATTTTATCCGAAATTGCCTAAAGATGGTCGAAGAAGAAAATGTTCAGAATGAAAGACCGAGTAATGTGACAACAAGGGGTAGATCACCCAGAAACATCAGAAATATGAGCGAAAGCCAGAGAGGAACAACTGATACAGCTGTGAGATCAGAAGCGAGAGCACCTTCTCGAGCCTATGCTATACGTGCACAAGAGGAAGCATCATCTCCAAACGTGATCACTGGTACTTTCACTTTATTTGATACTGATGTCATTGCATTGATAGATCCAGGGTCGACTCATTCTTATATGTGTATGAATTTAGTATTGAATAAGACTCTACCTGTTGAGTCTACTGAATTTGTGATTAGAGAATCGAACCCCCTAGGCAAGTGTGTTTTTGTGAATAAGGTGTGCAAGAATTGCCCATTGATGTTTCGTGATTTATGTTTTCCGGTCAATTTGATGTTGCTACCATTTGATGAATTTGACATAATTCTAGGAATGGACTAGCTCACTTTGCATAATGCCATTGTGAATTGTAAGAGAAAGAATGTTGAATTGAAGAGTCAGAATGGTGAGATTGTTCGAATTGAGTCTAGTGATATGAAAGGATTACCAGCTGTTGTATCTATAATGAAAGCTATGAACTATGTAAAAAAGGGCTGTGAAGCTTATTTGGCATACGTGATTGATACAAAAGTGTCGGAAAGGAAAGTTGAATCTATGCCTTTGATAAGTGAGTTTCCAGATGTGTTTTAGAAGAGTTACCGGGGTTACCTCTAATTAGAGAAGTCAAATTTGGTATTGAGTTAGTGCCGAGAATTGTTCCTATTTCGATAGCTCCATACAGAATGGCACCAACAGAATTGAAAGAGTTGAAATCTCAGTTGCAATAATTGACTGACAAAGGATTTGCACAACCGAGTTTTTCACCCTAGAGAGCTCCTATATTGTAATATCCGGGATTTAGGGGTTATGCGTTTTAACTCCAAAGTATGTAGTAGTGTGCTTGTGTGCTGTTTGTATGTGTTTGGGGGCTTTGGGAACCTTGGGGTGTAGGCAAGAGCCTTAGAAAAATGTTTGACTTTAAGCTGATAGGGGGAAGAGCTAGGAGCGCTAGGCCTTAAGAAGGTGTGTGTGGGTTATAACACAAGAATCCAATTGGTAAAGTGGCAAGGGAGGCGCCATTTGGAGCACAGGAGAGCGATGCCTCAAGGAGTGTGAAGGGACCTAGGTTTGAGCAGCAAGGGAAGCATTTTGGGGGTGCCTTTTTGCGTCAAGGGAGGAGGTGTTGGACGGCATGGGGACTCTAAATGGATGAGTGATAGACTTGGGCAATCCATTTGAAAATTCGGCTAAGAAGGGAGATTAGTGTTGACTCATTCAAACTCACTTGAATGAGTGGAAAAGAGAAGAAATAGGAGGAAAAGAGGGGATTTGGATGAGAGAATAAGAGTTGGCCAAATGGAGGGGTTTTGGGATGGTAGTTTCGGTCATGTAGGGAGAGTAGGTGCCGAAATTCATTTGGGCATTTTCAAGTTTTTTTCCTTCTCTTCTTTTTTGTGAAGGCCGAACCTTTCTCCACTCTCACCATAGCCGAAACCACACAAACCCCAACTCTTTTTCTTCTTCTTTGTACCAATTCCTCCATTCTCAAAAGTCAAAAGAACCTTTCCTATTTGCTGAGACCATAGCCAAAACACCCATAAACCTTCACCCCTTTATTTTATTTTCATTTGCTAGAAGCCGAATAACCATTTTCTGTTTCCTTGAGTGTTGGCTGAATCTCTCAAGGTATCTCTTCACTTACTTTTTCACATTCTTCTCCTATCTCTCAAACACTTTCACTATTGGCCGAATCTGTCAGACTCTATTCCATCGGATCCAATAGTTGGTAAGGGTTTCTTCTATTTCAATTTCTCTTCTTTCTCTTTTGGTTAGCCGAAATCAAGGACACTAATCGCTTTTTATTCTCTTGGCTGAAACCATGAAGGTGGATCTTTGTAGCCGACGATTAGAAGGAGATCTTTTGGGATTTGGATATTCAAGGTAAGCTAAGCATGACCTTAGGCCGAAGGCCACTTACTTTTATCTATTAATATTAGAATCGAATCTAACATGGTTCATATAGGGATCTCGATAACTTTCAAGGATAGGTGACGATTTTCAGGATTTGATTGGTTAAGGTAAGGGGAATAGTGCCATTCAGCCAAAGGCCATATTTACTAGTGTTAGCCGATTCTAACTGTGGTGTTATAGGAAGGGCTCGATAAAGGCAAAGGAGGAGTCTTCGGGGTTTGGATCTATTTCGGTAAGGATGTTCAGTTAAGTTATAGATGTGTTTCCGTTTAGATTCTTACGTATCGATTAATCGGGTTTCTGATTTAGTAATATTCGATGGATACGAGTACTAATGGAGGAGAGAAAGGGGTAGTTCCTACCCCTAGATTCAAAAGACGATCGATTTTTGCGGTACGTGATTGGCCACTGGGTTGTGGGCCAACATCTGAAAGGGATAAACAAATCGCTGTGATCCCTGCAAGCGAAAGTGTTAGTATCGAAAGCGTGGTTCTCAGTATTATCAGGTGTGTAACCCCACCCTAATTCCTGATTATTAATAATAACATTAAATATGTGTTAATAAGGCTATGGATAAATATGGCTAAGGGTACCATTCAATGGTACAATGTACTCAGGTACGTTACCCCTAACACTCTGTTAAACAATGGTTACAAACATTGATATGAAACATGTGTAATTTCTTTATGGCCTTGGGGTAGGGTGTATCGCATGATATCTGTATATTTTGTATGTTGCATGGGCATGAGGGTGATATTGAAAAGGGGAAGTGTTCTGGTGGTTTTACCACATTATTCGGTGACTTATGTCACAATATTATGAATCCGGTGACCTTGTCACATTATTTGGTGGCTATGCCACGTATTAAGGGCGATAAGCAGTTGACTGCAGTGACTGCCTTCGAGGGTGTGTAGGAGATGGAGGGTCGATTTAGTAATCCCACGATGTGATTGATGAGTGCAGGTGGTGTGTAGAGGTTGGATATCTAGGTGGGTTGGGTTGCATCATTGTTTTATATACATGTGATTTAATATCTTTGTGATATGGGCTTATGGCCCAAAATGTTATAATAAAGGCTATAATCGGTTGGGAACCTGTGTTGGTGGTTACACATTGAGTCTGTTGACTCACCCTTCATGGGTCAACATTTTGCAGGTGATACATAGTGCATTGGACCGGGTCGGCAGGGATTATGAGGTGGCCATGCTCAGTAAAATTTTGGGTTTTCATATAATGGAACACTTTTTTGTTTTTCTTTAGTATGTTTTCTTTCGGGATTTATTTTTGGTTTTTTTTATATGTAATAAGGCCATTACTTAACTGCTTAATTTTACATGTTAAATTTTATTTCCATACGATAAACAACAAACAAGTAATTAAATATTTTTCTTAAAGAAACTTCAAATGTTTTATCACCTACTCAACTTACGGTTTTCAACCTAATGAACTCTAAAATCTAACAAAATGAAAGAAATGTTTTTGGCAAAATACAACTCGAATGGCAACTTGGTTTCCAACTCGTTAAAAATCTGACCTGGTTTTGAATTGACTTATTTTATAAGAAAACGAAACAAAATTCAAGCTAAATCTTCTTAAGGAGCATGCCAGATCCAGTCGGGGCTTGTGGGCTGGGTTTGGGTGTTTTAATTTGGTATCAGATCCCGGTTCAAAACTTAACTTCGAGGGCTTTTGGGCCCAAAACTTTTTTTTTGAAAGTGAGTTTTACCAAAAGATGATCAGGTTTTCTGGCATGACACCTGTGTCTCCGGCCCGAAGTCCACCAGGTGAGTACCCCTAATCATTGTGTGATTTGTACATGGGTATTACGGGATCGTAGATTAGCGGACTAGGAACTATTGAACTGGATTAGCTTACTCCAACACAAAATTACATAAAATTTAAAATCCAATCGAACAAACCTGTGAGTAAGTCACCGAGTTAAGGGTGTGGCAACAGTTGTGCACATGTTTAGGATTGGATTCAGGGGGGGCTTGGTATTTAAGTAGTCCTAGTGACTCACCTCCTCTTCGCTCGAATCCTACCTGGTGCGTAGTGATGGTTCACCCTAACCAAGAGGACTTATTCACAGGCTAAATTCAATAATTAAAACCCGAAAGGGACTAGCTACACTATTTTATAAAAACCCTAGTTTTGAAATCACCGAATTACCCCTTGATTTGTAAAAACTATTTTTGATTTTGAAAAAAAATTTTTGAAATATCCCGGATTATAAAATTACCGAATACCCTTGGTTTGTAAAACTACTAAAATACCCTCAGTTTATAAAATTACCATACTACCCTCAATTTTTACCAAAATATCCCTATTTTGAAAAAATACTAAAAACCCTTATTTTGCAAAATTATAAGATACCCTGATTTGGAAAATTACCAAAATACCCCTATAGGACAAATTACAAAAATACCCCTAGGTTGGAACGGACGAAAATGTTCAAAGTGGTGAATGTGTATAGTAGATACTATTGATAAATGAATGTGATTCTCTGAAATAGGGTAGAAGACTTGAAACGAAAACTTTGTAATGATCGAAAGAACTACTACTAAACTTCTTTACATAAAACTTGTTCGTGGGTAATCAGTGGAACAGAAGCTAATGCATAAAATTTCTTAAAGCAAATTAAATTGCGATCATAGACATGAGTTCTAGGGGATGTGGTCATAATGTGCGTGGGCGTGTAGAGGCAGAATGACTGTATCGGAACCAATTAGGTCTGATCAAGGGTCCGAGAATGAGATACCACCACCACCAATTCTTTGTGTTGAGTATCGAGGATCGACGGGGATGATGCGATGTCATGCGATCTTGTGAGTTCTTAAGAGGGTGGTGGAGCGGTGGAGGTATGGAGCTCGTAAATCAGATGTCTGAGCGACTCGAGCCAATGGAGCCGAGATTTTCGAGGTGTATCGGTGTGGTGCCCAATCTGGTGAGTATTGGTTGGAAGTGACGGAGCGAATCATGGACGATTTGGATCTGACTGTTGAGGAGAAACTGAAAGGGGTGGTGTCGCTTCTCCGGGATGAGTCATACTAGTGGTATCTTATGGTTCGGGATAGTGCTGTAGTGGATGATCTCACTTGGGATTATTTCAAGGCGGCGTATCAGAAAAAGTATATTGGGTCAAGTTATATTGATGCGCAGAGGAAGACGTTTCTGAGGTTGGTTCAGGGGAGTAAGTCCGTGCAGAGTACGAGGCAAAATTCTTACGATTGAGCCGGTATGCTCGAGGTATCGTGGCTACGGAGCATGAACGATGTGTCAGGTTCGAGGACGGACTAAGGGATGATCTAAGATTGCTGATTGCTCCACAGCAGGAGCGGGAGTTTGTCGTGTTGGTAGAGAAGGCTAAGGTAGCCGAAGGGGTCAAGGAATCTGTGAGACAGAATTCGGATAGAAATAGACAGAAGAGAGGTTTTGGATCATTGGGGTCATCCGGGAGTCTCCAGAAAAGACCTAGAGTTGATGGGCCACGAGATCAACAGGTTACTGTGGGAGGTCAGTATCGTTCGTGTGCTCAATGTGGAAAGATGCACCCGGGGGAATGTTGGAAGAAGACAGGGGGATGCTTTAAGTGTAGGTCCAAAGATCACATGATTAAGGACCATCTGTGAAATAGAGGGGCCGACCAGCAAGTCGAGGTTTAATCGATGGAAGAGATGGCAATGACCACCCAGGGTCGTGGTCCGGTTGGCAGAAGTAATGGTTCTGGTAGAGGTCGCGGGACACCGGGCAAAGGTGTTGGTAACACGAAGGTGAGACAGTCGGGTTTGGTATATGCAGTTCATCGGAGGGAGGATGGTGACGCACCGGACATCATAACTGGTACGTTCCTAATAGCTGACAAGCCTTTTTTTGCTTTAATTGATGTTGGCTCGACCCACTCATATGTTGCATGTAGAATAGTTGAAACATTAGGTGTAGCATCCGAAGCATCATTAGGGAGATGGATGTAGTGAGCAGTTAGGTCAAGCGGTAGTGGTGAATAGGATATTCTGAGTATGCCTCTAGAGATTAGAGTGGAGTGGTATTTCCACGACTTGATGGAACTACCTTTCGGAGAATTTGATCTCATTCTAGGCATGGATTGGCTAGTGGAACATCGGGCTAAATTGGATTGTGACTAAGCGAATGGAGTTGAGGACTCGAAGGATGAGGAGATAATTATGATAGGAGAAAGAAGAAACTATTTGTCTAACGTAGTCTCCGCGTTAAAGGTCGATAAGATGGTGCGAAAAGGGTGTGAAGCATTTACGCCTTCGTTAGTGCTTTGGATGCAAAAGAAGAGGGGTTAGTGGAGTTAGAACAAGAAGAGAATTCATGGATGTCTTTAGGAGAGCTGCTCGGGTTACCCCGGACGGGGAGGTGGAGTTCAAATTGATTTCTTGTCAGTCTGACTCCGTGTCAATTACTCCATATAGGATGGCGCTAAAGGAGTTGGTAGAGCTCAAGGCCCGGATCCAAGAGTTACTCGATCGTGGGTTTATCCGACCTAGTGTGTCTCCATAGGGAGCTTGGTCTATTCGTGAAAAAAGTAGGGACGGGACTATGCGCATGTGCATAGATTACGCGATTGAATAAGCTGACGATCAAAAATAAGTATCCGTTGTCGAGGATAGATGACTTGTTCGATCAGCTTAAGGGGCTACGATATTTTCAAAAATAGATCTAAGGTTGAGATATCATCAGCTTAAAATAAAGGAAGTAGATATCCATAATATAGCTTTTCGGACTAGATACGGGCATTATGAGTTCTTAGTAATACCGTTCGGATTGAAGAATGCCCCAGCTGCGTTCATGGATATGATGAATCGGGTTTTTTAACCCTACTTGGATTAGTTCATCTTTATGTTTATAGACGACATTTTGGCATATTCTAAGTCCGAGGAAGAGCATGATGCGCATCTCCGGGTAGTATTGCAGGTGTTAAGGGAGAAGAAGTTATATGCCAAGTTTAGCAAGTGGGAATTTTGGTTGAAGGAAGTTTCATTTTTAGGTCAAATGGTGTCTGCAGAAGGGATAAGGGTGGATCCTCGAAAGATTGAGGCAGTGCTGGATTGGAAACTACCTAAGTCTGTGGTAGAGGTTCGCAGTTTCTTAGGGTTAGCAGGCTACTACAGGAGAATTGTTGAAGGGTTCTCGTCAATAGTAGCACCTTTGACGAAGTTGTTGAGAAAGGAGGTACCTTTTGTGTGGGCGGATAAGCAGCAGGAGAGTTTTGAGAAGCTTAAGAGAGTATTGACAGAGGTTCCGATTTTAATTCATCCTGAAACAGGGAAAGACTTTGTGGTGTATTGTGATGCTTCTCACACAAGATTGGGATGTGTTCTAATACAGGACGAGAAGGTGGTCACTTATGCATCTCGGTAGTTGAGGCCACATGAGGTTAACTATCCGACGCATGACCTGGAGTTGGCTACGGTAGTATTCGCTCTAAAAGTGTGGAGGCACTATTTGTATGGAGAAAGGTCGGAGCTAAGTTTGAGACAGCGAAGGTGGGTGGAGTTGTTGAAAGACTATGACTGTTCAATAGAATATTACCCGAGTAAGGCAAATATGGTGGCAGGTGCCCTAAGTCAGAAAATAGTGACGGATCTGAGGGCGATGTTTGCACACCTTAGCCTTTATGATGATGGAAGTTTGTTAGCAGAGTTGCAGGTGAAGCCGACATGGTTAAGTCAGGTGAGAGAAAAATAGTTGGTAGATGGTGAACTAAGTGCTAAGCTACTGCAAGTGCAGAATGGGAAATTGGAAGACTATGGTGTAAATAGCGATGGAGTGCTATGTTTTCGGGGCAAGGTCTGTATGCTAAAGGATGAGAAGTTATGGCAGAGAATTCTTCAGGAATCGCATAGTAGCCCTTATGCTATGCATCCTGGAGGAAGTAAGTTATACAGGGATCTACGAGATCAGTTTTGGTGGCCTAGTCTGAAACAAGAAGTTGCAAAATTTGTGGGAAAGTGCTTAACGTGTCAGCAGGTTAAAGTTGAACACCAAGTACCCTCGGGATTGCTTCAACCAATAAAGATTCCACAGTGGAAGTGGGAGAGAATCACTATGGACTTCGTTAGTGGGCTTCCCCTTACGCCTACTAAGAAGGATTCGATATGGGTGATAGTGGACCGGTTGACAAAGTCTGCACATTTCATACCGATACGGGTTGACTATTCGCTGCAAAGGTTGGCAAAGTTGTATGTGGCAGAAATTGTGAGGCTGCATGGGGTGCCAGTGTCGATTATCTCAGATAGGGATCTAAGGTTTACGTCTCGATTTTGGAAAACACTACATCAGGCGTTAGGCACAAGGTTAGACTTCAGTACGGCATTTCATCCATGATCGGACGACCGATCTGAGCAGGTAATTCAAGTGTTAGAAGATATCTTTGAGGGTTGCATGATAGATTTCAGAGGAAGCTGGGAGGATTTCTTGCCTTTAGCGGAGTTTGCATATAACAATAGCTATCAAGCAAGTATTTGGATGGCACCATATGAAGCACTGTATAGACAAAAGTGTCGCACTCCTACGTGTTGGACAGAATTGGGGGAACGTCATGTTTTGGGTCAAGAGATTGTGGCAGAATCGAAAGAAAAGGTTAAGGTAATTTGGGCACGGTTGAAGGAGGCATCTGACAGATAGAAGTCGTATGCGGATCTCCGGTAGAAAGAGATAGAGTTTGCAGTGGGGGATCAAGTGTTTTTGAAAATTTCATTATGGAAGAAGGTGATGAGATTTGGTCGTAAGGGTAAGCTAAGTCCTATGTTTATAGGACCTTATCGGATTTTGAAGTGGGTTGGCCCAGTGGCGTACTAGTTGGAATTACCTTTGGAGTTAAATCAAATGCATGATGTGTTTCACGTCTCGATGCTATGGCGATACCGATCAGACCCATCGCATGTGGTACCAGTGGAAGAAGTGGAGTTGAGACCAGATTTGTCCTACGAGGAAGAGCCGATTCAGATTTTAGAACGGGATGTGAAAGTATTACGTAGGAAGTCAGTTCCTCTAGTCAAAGTGCTATGGCAAAACCATGGATCGGAAGAAGCTTTATAGGAGCCGGAGGAAGCAATGCCACAGTAATACCCTCACCTATTTTAGCCAGGTAATTTTGAGGTCGAAATTACTTTAAGGGGGTAGAACTATAATATTCGAGATTTAGGGGTTATGCATTTTAACTCTAAAGTATGTAGCAGTGTGCTTGTGTGCTGTTTGTATGTGTTTGGAGGCTTTGGGAACCTTGGGGTGTAGGCAAGAGCCTTAGAAAAATGTTTGACTTTAAGCTAATAGGGGGAAGAGCTAGGAGCGCTAGGCCTTAAGAAGGTGTGTGTGGGTTATGACACAAGAATCCAATTGGTAAAGTGGCAAGGAGGCGCCACTTGGAGCACAGGAGAACGACGCCTTAGGGAGTGCGAAGGGACCTAGGTTCGAGCAGCAAGAGAAGCATTTTGGGGGGTGCCTTTTTGCGTCAAGGGAGGAGGTGTTGGACGGCATGGGGACTCTAAATGGATGAGTGATAGACTTGGGCAATCCATTTGAAAATTTGGCTAAGAAGGGAGAAAAGTGTTGACTCATTCAAACTTATTTGAATGAGTGGAAAAGAGAAGAAATAGGAGGAAAAGAGGGGATTTGGATGAGAGAGAAGAGTTGGCTGAATGGAGGGGTCTTGGGATGGTAGTTTCGGTCATGTAGGGGAGAGTAGGTGCCGAAATTCATTTGGGCATTTTCAAGTTTTTTTCCTTCTCTTCTCTTTTTGAAGGTCGAATCTTTCTCCATTCTCACCATAGTCGAAACCACACAAACCCCAACCCTTTCTCTTCTTCTTTGTACCGATTCCTCCATTCTCAAAAGCCAAAAGAACCTTTCCTATTTGCTGAGACCATAGCCAAAACACCCATAAACCTTCACCCCTTTCTTTTATTTTCATTTGCTAGAAGCCGAATAACCCTTTTCTGTTTCCTTGAGTGTTGGCCGAATCTCTCAAGGTATCTCTTCACTTACTTTTTCGCATTCTTCTCCTATCTCTCAAACACTTTCACTATTGGCTGAATCTATCAGACTCTATTCCATCGGATCCAATAGTTGGTAAGGGTTTCTTCTATTTCAATTTCTCTTCTTTCTCTTTTGGTTAGCCGAAATCAAGGACACTAATCCCTTTTTATTCTCTTGGCCGAAACCATGAAAGTGGGTTTCGGGATCTTTATAACTGACTATTAGAAGGAGATCTTTTGGGATTTGGATATTCAAGGAAAGCAAAGAATGACCTTAGGCCGAAAGCCACTTACTTTTTTCTATTAATATTAGAATCGAATCTAACATGGTTCATATAAGGATCTCGATAACTTTCAAGGGCAGATGACGATTTTCGGGATTTGATTGGTTAAGGTAAGGGGAATAGTGCCATTCGACCAAAGGCCATACTTTTTAGTGTTAGCCGATTCTATCTGTGGTGTTATAGGAAGGGTTCGATAAAGGCAAAGGAGGAGTCTTCGGGGTTTGGATCTATTTCGGTAAGGATGTTCAGTTAAGTTATAGATGTGTTTTCGTTTAGATTCTTACGTATCGATTAACCGGGTTTCTAATTAAGTGATATTTGATGGATGCGAGTACTAGTGGAGGAGAGAAAGGGGTAGTTCCTACCCTAGATTCAAGAGATGATTGGTTTCTGCGGTACTTGATTGGCCACCGGGTTGTGGGCAACATCGAAAAGGGATAAGCAAATTGCTGTGATCCCTACAAGCGAAAGTATTAGTATCAAAAGCGTGGTTCTCAGTATTATCAGGTGTGTAACCCCACCTTGATTCTCGATTATTAATAATAACGTTAAATATGTGTTAATAAGGCTATGGATAAATATGGCTAAGGGTACCATTCAATGGTACAGTGTATTGTATCGTTACCCTAACACTTTGTTAAATAATGGTTACAAACATTGATATGAAACATGTGTAATTTCCTTATGGCCTTGGGGTAGGGTGTATCGCATGATATTTGTATATTTTGTATGTTGCATGGGCATGAGGGTGATATTGAAAAGGGGAAGTGTTATGCTGGTTTTACCATATTATCCGGTGACTTATGTCATAATATTATGAATCCGGTGACCTTGTCATATTATTTGGTGGCTATTCCACGTATTAAGGGCGATGAGCAGTTGACTGCAGCGACTACCTTCAAGGGTGTGTAGCGGATGGAGGGTCGATTTAGTAATCCCTACGGTGTGATTGGCAGGTACGAGTGGTGTGTAGAGGTTGGATATCTAGGTTGGTTCGGGTTGCATCATTGTTTTATATACATGTGATTTAATATGCTTTGATATGGGCTTATTGCCCAAAATGTTATAATAAAGGCTATAATCGATTGGGAACCTGTGTTGGTGGTTACACATTGAGTCTGTTGACTCACCCTTCGTGGGCTAACATTTTGCAGGTGATACATAGTGCATTGGACCGGGTCGGCAGGGATTATGGGGTGGCCATGCTCAGCAAAATTTTGGGTTTTCATATAATGGAACACTTTTCATTTTTCTTTAGTATGTTTTCTTTCGGGATTTATTTTTGGTTTTTTTATATGTAATAAGGCCATTACTTAACTGCTTAATTTTGCATGTTAAATTTTATTTCCATACGATAAACAACAAACAAGTAATTAAATATTTTTCTTAAAGAAACTTCAAATGTTTTATCACCTACTCAACTTATGGTTTTCAACCTAATGAACTCTAAAATCTGACAAAATGAAAGAAACGTTTTTGGAAAAATACAACTCGAATGGCAACTTGGTTTCCAACTCGTTAAAAATCTGACCTGGTTTTGAATTGACTTATTTTATAAGAAAACGAAACAAAATTTAAGCTAAGTTTTCTTAAGGAGCATGTCAGATCCGATTGGGGCTTGTGGGCCGGGTTTGGGGTGTTTCATGTATTATTTATGAAAAAGAAAGATGGAACTATGAGAATGTGTATTGATTATCGACAAATGAACAAAGTGACGATAAAGAACAAATATCCATTACCTCGGATCGATGATTTGTTTGATCAGTTGAGAGGAGCTACAATATTTTCTAAAATAGATTTGAGATCGAGCTACTATCAGTTGAGAGTTAAAGAGTCTTATGTGCCTAAAACTACTTTCAGAACTAGGTATGGACATTATGAATTCTTAGTGATGCCCTTTGGACTAACAAATGCCCCTGCAGTATTTATGGACTTGATGAATCAGATATTCAAACTGTATTTGGATCGCTTTGTGGTGGTGTTCATTGATGATATTTTGATCTATTCGTGTGATGAGACACAGCATGCCGGGCATTTGAGAATCGTGCTACAAACTCTGCGCGAGAAGCAGTTGTATCCAAAGTTTAGCAAGTGTGAATTTTGGTTGCCTGAGGTCAGTTTTCTGGGGCATTTTGTATCTGCTGCTGGGATACAAGTCGATCCGCATAAAATCTCTACTATTTTAGATTGGAAGCCTTCGAGAAATGTGTCCAAAGTTCGTAGTTTTTGGGACTAGTGGGATATTATAGACGATTTATGAATGGCTTCTCGATGATTGTGAATCCATTGACAAAGTTGTTACAGAAAGATATTAAATTCGAGTGGTCGAAAAAGTGTCATCAGAGTTTTGAGCAGTTGAAAGTGTTGCTGACAGAAGCGCCGGTGTTAGTTCCACCTGAATTGGGCAAAGATTTTATAGTCTATAGTGATGCATCATTAAATGGTTTGGGCGGTGTGCTGATGCAAGAAGGAAAATTCATCGCTTATGCTTCGAGACAGTTAAAACCGTATGAAAAGAATTATCCAATGTATGATCTTGAGTTGGATGCGATTGTATTCGCATTGAAGATTTGGCGTCACTATTTATTCGGTGAAAAATGTCATATTTATACTGATCATAAGAGTTTAAAGTATTTGATGACTCAAAAAGATTTAAACTTGCAACAAAGAAGATGGTTGGAATTGTTGAAAGACTACGAACTTGTGATAAATTACCACCCGGGTAAAACTAATGTTGTAGTTGATGCCTTGAGTCGGAAATCATTATACACTTTGCGAGCTTTGAGTAATCAGAAAGATCTGTGTGATGCTAATGTGGCGATAACTGAATTGAAAGTTAAGCCGATGTTTGTACAACAGATTTGTGATGCTCAGAAGATTGATAATGAATTGTAAGCAAAAAGAGTTCAGTGTAATTCTGATGCCGTATCAGAATTTTGAGTTGATAATAATGATTGTTTGAGATTTAGAAATCGAATTTGTGTTCCGAGAAATTTAGAGCTGATTCAAATGATTTTGGTGAAGCTCACAATAGTCATTTATTTGTACATCCGGGAGTACAAAATGTATAATGATTTGAAAGCAGTTTTATTGGTGGCATGGTATGAAGAGAGATATTTCTAACTTTGTATCGAAATGTTTAGTTTGTCAGCAAGTTAAAGTTGAACATCAAGTTTCGTCTGATTTATTGCAACCGATTATGATTCCTGAGTGGAAATAGGAGAGGATCACGATGGACTTTGTATAGGGTTTGCCCTTATCTCCGAGCAAGAAAGATGCGATCTGGGTGATAGTTGATAGATTGACAAAATCAACTCATTTCATTTCGGTGAAAACCGATTATTCTTTAGATAAGTTGGCTGAACTGTATATCGATGAGATTGTGAGATTACATGGAGTACCGTTATCTATTATGTCTGATAGAGATCCGAGATTTACCTCGCGATTTTGGAAGAAATTGCAATATACTTTGGACACGAAATTGAATTTCAGTACTGCTTTTCATCCACAAACGGATGGTCAATCCAAACGAATTATTCAGATTCTTGAGGATATGCTAAGATGTTGTATACTCGAATTTGAAAGCACATGGGAAAGGCATCTATCATTGATTGAGTTTGTGTATAACAATAGTTTTCAGTCTAGTATCAAAATGGTACTATATGAGGCTCTTTACGGTCGAAAGTGTCAAACTCCATTGTATTGGACCGAACTAAGTGAGAATAAGATCCACGGGGTTGATCTTATAAAAGAGACTGAGCAGAAAGTGAAAGTAATTCGTGACAGTTTGAAAGCAGCCTCAAATCATCAAAAGTCTTATGCAGATTTGAAACGAAAGGATGTTGAATTCGAGGTTAGCGATCAAGTGTTTTTGAAAGTGTCTCCGTAGAAGAAAATACTTCGATTTGGCCGAAAGGGCAAGCTGAGTTCGAGATTCATTGGACCGTATGAGATTGCTGAACGAGTTGGACTGGTTACTTATAGATTGAAATTGTCATCTGAATTGGAAAATATCCATAATGTGTTTCATGTGTCAATGCTTCGACGGTACAGATCAGATCCGTCTCATGTCTCCTTCTGAGGTTGAGATTCAGTCAGACTTGTCGTATAGTGAAGAAATGATCCGAATTTTGGCACGAGAGACCAAAGAGTTGAGAAACAAAAGAATTTCCTTAGTGAAGGTATTGTGGCACAAACACGGAATTGAAGAGGCTACGTGGGAGCCTGAGAACGTTATGAGAGAGCAACATCCACAACTATTCACTGGTAAGATTTTTGGGGACGAAAATCCCTAAGGGGGGAGAGTTATAACAGCCCGATTTAGACCCTAGTTAGAATAGTGGTTCGAGACCACAAATCTGAGGTCGTAAAAATATTATAATGATATTTTCTGTGTGAATAATATGTGAAATAGTCTATGTGAAAATTCTGTGTGATGATTTGATCGTTTTAGTGTCGGATTAAGAGAAAGGACTTAATTGCGTAAATAGTAAAAGCTATGTGTTGATTTATAAGTATCTAAATGTTGTTGTCTTTTAAATAAGGAGGTCTTATAGTGCAATTAGACCATATTTAATGATAGTGGAAGGTTGATGGACATTTATAACCATCCATAATAAGCTTTAATGTTTATTTCATTAAGGGTATAGTTGGAAATCAATTATAAATGTTATAATAAACAAATGAAACTAAAATGCTCATCTTTAACATGTATTTTCCACCAAAATTTGAGAAAGAAAAGAGGGTTTGAAGCTTTCATGGTTTCGGCAACTTCAAGCTTCAATTAGTAAGTGTTTTGTGTTTGATTTTTGATAATTTCTACGTTTTCGTGATTGTTGCTTTGTGCTCTAGCTAACCCATGCTTAAATTTAGAAAATGATGGTGATTTTGAGATATGCCATTATTGAATATATGAGCTTTGTGATGATAATTAGTGGAATATAAAAGTTTAATGTTGGGTTAACATAGTTTGTATTTGAAATTTTGGTGAAATTGAGTAATTTGAGCTAAATTGTGAAAATGAAAATTAGAGGATTAAAATGTGAAATAAATGAAATGTGTGGACTCCTATGAGACTAAGGAGAATTCAGCCTAAGCATAGTGTAATGAAATTTTGAGTATTTGATGATTTTGTGAGATAGGAACTAAAGTGTCGAAATGTGAAAATGTGAGGGCTATTTTGTAAAATGCCCTAAATATGTGTGTTTGGATTAAAATGAATGAATTGATGATTGAATGGAGTGAATTTGACTGTGTATAGACCAAGAGAGGAGAGGTTCGGATCGAGATCGAGGCAAAGATAAAGTGTTCGATTAATCGACCGTATCGATAGTTTGACGTCCGAGGTAAGTTTGGATATAAAAATGTATTTGAGATACATTTTATCGATATGAAATGAATATGTTTATGTATATGAAAGTAAGTTACTATGTGCATGATTTTAATTTGATGGCACTAAGTGTGCGAAAGTAAAATCGAGATAGAAATGAATGGCACTGTGTGTGCGATGTGATGAAAGCTTCGGTTTATTGCTGTGGCACTGTGTGTGCGATGTTATGAAAGCTTTGGATTATTGCTGTGGCACTATGTGTGCGATACCGAGATGAGTTGGTTAAAAGAATAGGCACTAAGTGTGCGATAACAGTTATGAATCGGATAAGTATGTGGCACTGGGTGTGCAATTAAATTAAAGAATGATCGGCAAATAATATCAAGCATTGAATAGCTTGGAGATTTAATAGCTTTGTGTGGTTAAGGTTCGTATTGAACCTTTGTGGTTGATGAGTAAAATTAAGCTTTGATTGAGGAAATGAGCATTGTGGCTATGGATGAGAAGGCACGAATATAAGATAATAGATCTAAGTGATTTTTTTTTGCATCGATTTAATTTGATATGATAATTGTATTGTATATCGAACTTACTAAGCTTTGGAAAGCTTACTGTGTGATTTGTTTCTCTACCTTGCAGTGTTAGTAAAGCTAGCTCGGATTTGGGATTGTCAGCTTATAAATCACACTATCGGCATTCTATTTTGGTACTTTTGGAAAGATGTACATAGCTAGAATATGGCATGTATAGGCTAGTAAATTGAATCAAGTTTGAGATTTGTAAGTAGCCATGAGATGTGGCTAGATATGTGATAGGTTTGGCATGAATGAATGTGGTATATAAATGATGCATCTTTTGGCATGATTTGTAGATTGATAAATTTGCTATTGAGTGGTAACTTTGTGTTGATAAATGCTAGTAGGAGTAGTGAGATTTGGGAATGAATTATGGTTGTGATAGAATAAGTATTGGTATTGAATTGGGTATGATTAGAGTTGGTATTGATTGTATGTTTTAAATTGCTAAATTAGTATGCTTTTAGATTATTGCATGAGATGTTTGGTTGATTGGTTTGTAGGTTTGACCTTAAGTGGGTGGCATGTTGGCCTTGTAAAGATGGCCTATAATGTCACACGGTTGGGACACACAATCGTGTCTCGGATCATGGGTAAATTGGCAGAATGTGGCTTAAATCAAGATATGGCCATGGCACGCAAGCGTGTCTGTGTCGTGCAAGAAATGGCAATATATGACCTTATAGGACACGGCCTTAGCACACAGGCGTGCTTGTTAGCCGTGTTGATTTTGGCGATACGTAACCACGGAGAGGTCACACGGTGTGTCATGTAGGCGATGGGAGAGGCACTACCTACCCATGGGCATGTCGCCTTGTATTCTAGAAAAGTTTCAATTTTCATGAAATTTTATATGTGTTTCAGTTTAGTCCTGGCTCGGTTTATAAGCATGCTTAGGGTCTTGATGACTCGTTTAAGGGACACTATGATTGTATATGAATGTGTTTGATGATGATTGATTTTGTGTCGTGAATGCGATGTAAAATGATCCTATTGTTCGGTAATGCCTCTAAACCCTATTCCGACGACGGTCTTGGGTTAGGGGTGTTACACACCAGTGCAAGTTTGTTTTACATTTCTCCATACTATGGCTCCACAGCCTAGGATGAAGACATTTCTTGGTGTCGATTCCTCGAATCTTTATAGGTTTGGAAGTCTGAGTCTATGTTTCCAATAGGAGTAAGTTTGTCCCTAGAATACAAAGCATATAATCCTTGGTTCTTTTAAGATACCTTAATATATGCTTTATAGCTTGGCAATGCTTGAGACTAGGATTCTCCTAAGACCGACTAACCATTCCTACTACGAAATATATATCTGGATGTGTATAAAGCATCGCATACATAAGGCTTCCAACTGCCGAAACATATGGAACCTTACTCATATGCTCTCTTTATTCTACTGTCTTAGGACAATCATCTAGAGAAAAATGAAAACATGATGTGGTAGGCTGAGTGCCTGATTTCGTATCGTTCATTGCAAAATGTTCTAGTACTTTATCAATATATAAAGCTTGTGAAAGAGTTATCATTTTATTCTTTTGATCATTAAGGATTTGAATTCCAAGAATATAAGTAGCTTCACCCAAGTCCTTCATGATAAACTATTAAGCTAACCACAGTTTAACAGATGAAAATTCTCCTACATCGTTTTCGATAAGTAGAATATCATCGACATAAAAAATGAGGAAGACTACCTTTTTGTCCTTTATATACTTATAAAAACAAGGTTCATCAGTGTTTTCTTCAAACCCAAAATTCTTGATCGTTTGATCAAATCTATGACACCTTATACTCGACCTAGTTGTTGGATCCAAATATAAAATGCCACATTCTGCTGCTGAAGAAACTATTTTTTTATCTTACTTTTTTTTTAAAAAGGAAACGTAGTGGTAAAATTATTTTATAAAAAATTCGGCATCATTTCTACCTATTTTACGTAAAAAGGCCCTATAAAAATTTAGATTTCATAATATATTCACATTCAAATCATCTCTCAAATCAATTCCTCACATTTCGATTTCTTAAAACGTACCAACAAACTAGATTTCTATACTTTACTATTTCATCCAAAACATTAGTTATAAAGTACTAGCAAAGAAAACATAATGAAAATATTTAAATTCAATTTACGATATAATATTATATATACATGCCTAGGTACATGCCATTTATATCAACTATAAAGTAAATTTTTTACCGACATTATTTGAGTTAATCTTCGGTTCTTCGAATGCCATTGGAATGACCTACCAAATCTAACTACATGCGCATGG
The DNA here is from genome assembly GCA_025506655.1 of Gossypium rotundifolium. NCBI lineage: Eukaryota > Viridiplantae > Streptophyta > Magnoliopsida > Malvales > Malvaceae > Gossypium > Gossypium rotundifolium. The sequence goes on along the minus strand of CP106732.1, from coordinate 126,818,973 downwards.
AAAAATAGACAAACCGTGCACTAAACAATTTTTATGCTCAATGGTGCTAATATCATATAAATCATTACATAAGTATTGAACATAAATTAAATAATAGAAATAAATTAAAACATAATTATAAATATCATTAATAACATCACTATAAAAGAAAGTTCTAATATTAATTAACTTGAATATTTTGATATTGACAAATCAAATAAATAAAATAAGCTTTTTAATTAAATTCAAAATTACGTAAGTAATTTAATTTGCATAATATGGAAATTCAAAAAATTCATATTTTGCTTTTGCTATAATTAAAATTCAGACCCTGTACTAAAGTTTCGACTCATAACCAGATACACGAATCCGCCACCTCAAGTTGTTTGACAATGATGGCTATCAGAGCAAGCCACGACCCTCTAGGAATTGGGATTGCCCACGACCCTCCGGGAATTGGGGCTAATAATAATAACTAACCAATTTGGCCTTTCCTCCCTTGACCCTCAGGGAATTAAAGAGTTCTAAATCGTCTGATATAAAGACTCTATGGAATGCCAACTATATTTGATTTAGTTTAACATAGTGTAACGGGGTAAAAACCAAATTTCATGATCCTTTTCAATTCCATTTTCATATCATTCTCATTTCAATTTCGTTTCATGTTCAAATTACATATCGCCTAATGTAAAATTAGAATTCCAATTCAAAATGCATAAAATATTTTCTTGCTCAATCATCTAAAATTACAATACTTAAATCCAAATATAACCATGAATTTTCTAATTTAATCATATGAAAAACATAGTCTTCATTTGAAACATAATTTTATAAATATTAACTAAATCATTCAAACTCATCCAAAACTCATAAAAATAAAATAAAATAAATATAACTAGTCACAATAACTAAATGTTTTAAAGTTTTATGTAATGAAAATAAGATATTAGCACAAACTAAATTTTTTAATCGCTTCTTCTCTTTGCCTTTCTCCTTCAAGAAGCTCGCTTTGGTTTTAGCTATAATAGGAGCAATTCAATACGAAACAATGTCATTTATTCATTCTAATACTAAAACTAATAAAAACAAACTTAAATATGCATGGTTAATCATGTTGGCAACTTAAGTTTCCTAGTCCAAAATTCGCATATCTTTTGACTTGATTATCTGTTTTCAATTCCATCTTCACCAGAATATTCACTGCTTCACTTGCTATCATTTAGCACCAATATCACAAAAAATGGCCAAGTTTTTCTACTTCCGCTTCACCATGGCCAAATTAACCAAGTAAACTTTCCATCCATTTTTTTTTTCTTTTTCACACTTCTAACAAGCTAGAATTCATCTTCTAATCATTTCCTATAAAAAAAATACCAACTTCACTTAATTTTTCTAAGCTTCTGTCAATGTCCTTTAATGACAACTTTCAAAATACTTAATATAATAAAAAGCAGTTAGTATATATATGTAAAACAAGCTTCAAAGATTCAAAATCTATGAAAAATTTGAAGAAAAACCATACCTTATACTTGAATTTGAAGGAAAATAATGGAAGCAATTTTTTTTCTTTCCCCTCTTGTTTTCGTGAATAAGAAAGAAAAGTAAAGAAAGTTGAACATCTTTCTTTTATTTATATTATAATAATATTTAATAAAATACTAATATTTTAAATAAATATTAAATAATAATTTAATTAAAATATGATTTAAAAGCCATTATGAAACCTTTTATTTTTTTAAGTAATGGTAAAAATTTCCATTATTTCAAACTAAGTTTCGAAAGAAATATATTAGTCAGAGGTTTCTTGACCAGAAACGTAAAAAATTTTTGGAGCTTAAAAAGGGTCATATGACAATGTCTGAATATGAAGGGGAATTTGTTTGATTTAGCAAATGTGCTTGAGAATGTATTTCGACCGAGACAGCAATGTGTAAGCGGTTTGAAGATGGCTTAAACAAAGATATAAAACTATTAGTCGAGATCCTCGAGTTGAAAGAATTTGTTGTACTGGTTGATTGAGCAAATAAAGCAGGAGAGTTGAGCAAAGAGAAAAGACAAATTGAGACTGAAGCTAGAGATTTAAGTAAGAGATTGACAGGAAAGTCATACCAGTCAGCATCGAAGAAATCAAAAAAATATGACGACCGTTCTACTACATCTGTGAGATTCACCAGTAGAGACAGAGGTACTTGACGCTCCAGTCCTAAATTTCAGGCTACATCTATAACGAGTGTGGGTATGTAACATCCTAAATTAAGGGGTTATGCATCTTTACTTAATTGAATGTTGTTGCATGCCTAAGTATAATTGAGTGTGTTTTGGGAAGTTTTTCGAACTTCAAATATGTAAGTGAATGCTTAGAGAAATATTAAATTTTTAATAATTAAGATGGAGCTAAGCAAGATAGGCCTTAAGAAATATTGGCAAGAGGTTTTAAGCATAATAAGTCAATTGACAAGGTGGTAATGGTGCATGAGTGAATGCATGAGGAGAGAGGTTCGAATCCCCTAGTTAGCAAGTGGAAAAATTTTAATTTTTTGTTTTCTTTCCTATAGTGTCGGCCAAGATTATTCTAGAATGGATGGACATCTTTTTATTTTTGGTTAGTAGACCATAAGTAAAAGGCAAGTTAGAAGTTATGGCATGGAATCATGAAGTTATGGTAAGATAGGGGGACAAAAGGCTTGAAGAGGGGATGTTGTTTTGGAAGCTTTTTCATGGTCATTTGACCATGAACCTAGACGGCATAAGGGGCTAAAGGGGGATGGTTTAATTGTGATAGAATCAAGGGATTTGATGGGGAGGAAATGAGGAGGAAAAAGGGGATCATGTTGGTAAAGGGTGTTGGCCGAATTTTGCTTAGGCATTAGGGGTGATAGTTGGCCAAAACTCTAACATTTTGTGCATCATTTCTTTTCTCTCCAAAACTTTGTTCTTAGCCGATTGCTTATTACACAAAAGAGAAACCTTTTCTCTTCTTTTAGTCATTTGCATTTTACCATTTCGATTTTTAGTAGTCCTTTCATTTTCTTTTCTCCAAATTATACTTTCTTTCTTTTCTCTTTGTAACCAGAAAGTACCAAAGTTTCAAGACCTTTTCTTCTTTTTTTCTCTCATGGCCAAATGCACATAAGCCTCTTAACCCATCTCTTTTCTTTTGATCATCATCATCATCTTCTTCTTCACTTTCAACCAAACCATCTTCTACCAAAAATCAAATCATCTCGTTCTTTCAAATTTCTCTTCTTATTTACCTTGCTAAGGTTAAACTTCCATCTTCTATTTTCATCTTCTTCTTTCTTTTCTTTGTTGAAAACCCAAACCATCATAGCCAAAAACACTCTCTTTCTCTTCTCATTTTGTCCAAACCGAAATCACCATTTCTATTCTTCTAAATCAATAAGGCCGAATCTCCAAGTAGTCGAGTAAGGATTTTCTACAAATCTTTCATTTTATTTTCTTTCGAATTTAGGTTTAGAAATCTAACTCTCATATTTTCTCCTTGGCCGATTCTTTGAAGGGATTTTAAGGATTTTTTTTTTGAAACCAACATTTTAGGAGAGATCATTTAGAATCAACCAATGTAAGAATTATCATTTTCGGTTATATCATTTCTTTTAGATAGATTACTAATCAACTTTATTTTAAGGGATAGTTTGAGACGAACAAGATAGGTTCGAAAAGAGCGGTAAGGAGTGTTTGGAAGAGGGGAGGCTCTGTAATACCCTCAAACTTCAAACGAAGGGTTGTATCGGGGATAAGAGATTTTCCACCGGGTTGTGGACCCTCTGCTAACAAAGATCGTTTATTTGAAGTCGTGCGTACAACCGAACCACTTTTCGTTAGTGGGTTGTCATCGGGTTTGATCCATCTATCGGAGAGAAACCACACATACGATTGTTCGAGATTAGGGTAAGGATTTAGATCTCTCATCAATAGTATAGATTATAAGTATTAGTGTGTTCTAATCAAGTGTGATAATTAACTAGGTGTTGACGAGCGGGAAGGTATCGTTCTCACTTTGTCATAAGGTGTGTAACATTATACTAAAATCTCATAGATCTATATTAAATGTGATTTGTATGAAAATATGTGTAATAATGGTTGCGGGTACCATTGGTGGTATACGATATTCGTGTATGTTTAACCCCAATATTTTGCTAATTTTGCTATATGCCTAAATGTGAGATAAATATGATATTGCTATGATTTTGGGGTAAATGGCATGAAAACTAAATAATATGTATGTGCATGGGCATATGGGTGTTATTGATAAAGGGAAGTATTTCTTTGGTTTTACCACAATATCCGATGACTTGGTCACATATGTGAATCTGGTGACTTGGTCACATATTTGAATCCGTGACTTGGTCATTAATTATCTCGTGGCCTTGCCACAAAATTATAAGGCGATGTGCATGTTGATTGCAAAGAAGCGCTTCGATGGTGTGTAGTGAGATGGAGGTCGATTTAGTAATCCCACGGTGTGATTGGTTGGTGCAGGTGGTGTGTAGCGGATGGATATTTAGGTGGTAGGGTTTGCATTTCATTATATAAATATCCATGTGATTTCTAAATGATTTGATTTGATTTGCTATAAAAATGGGCTTATGGCTAAATATGACTTAAATGGGCTTATGGCTATATGTGTTATTAAATGGGCTTAAAGGCCATGACCAATTGGGCTTTTAGTGTTTTTGTTACACATTGAGTTTATGACTCACCCCTTTTGTGGGATAATTTTTCAGATAACTCTTAGCGTGATGGATCGGGCTAGCGAGGACTACGTGGTGGCCAATGCTCTACAAAGTATTTCGGAGTTTCTTCTAATTAAACTTATTAAGTTTATTTTTATTGCTTAGAATTTATTATGGGTTTTGCTATTTTTGTAATAAGGCCACTATAAACTATTTTTAATTTTTTGCGTTTGGATTTTTATTCGCCATGAACAATATTTAATTAAATAACTAAATGGTTTTGATAAATAATTTAAAGCTGCTTTTGACACTAATATATATATGTTTCACAATAATAAGTAAAATTTTTCATAAAATTTGGCTTTCTTTTAACTTATAAATTTCTTTTAAAAATAATGATTTAAGAAGATACAAATTTATTTAAATTTGATTTTAACCTAAATATTAAGCTAACTGCTTTATACAAATTCATCAAGTTTTTCTTAAACAAAACGAGAAATTGCTAAAGTTTTATTCGAGGAACATATCAAATCCGCAGCTTTTTGGGTAGGGTTTGGGGTGTTTCAACTTGGTATCGAGCCCGATTTTAAACTCTCACCTTGGGTTTTGAAGCCCACAACATTTTTAAAATTTGGCCCAAATAACTTTTGGAAAGTTTTCTTAAGTTAAAATGGTTTTATAGAGCATGGCTTTTGTAGTTCTCACCAGTCCATCGGTAAGTACTTTTATTGATAAAGTAATATGAATGTATGATAAGCCTAAGGAAACTATACTTTAGAGACATGGACCCTAGGTGTATGTGTACTACTACGGAAAAACCATGAATAAATATTTGTTACATAAAACATTCTTTTAATAAGAAGTGAAAAGACTCTAATGCATAAGACTTTTTCAAAAGCAGATAAGATCGTAGTAGACATGAGTTCTAGGGACGTGGTAAATCGTGGACGACTGTATGAGGACGAATAGTCGTGTCGGAACCGATTAGATCTGGTCAAGGTTCGAAAATGAAGTTTCGCCTTTGGTCATTGGGTGGAATTCAAGAGCATAATGAAGGAGGTGACGAGATCACAAGTTGTCTTTGCGAGTTTTGAAGCGAGAAGCTAAGCTAGTACGGAAATGGGTCTCAAAAGTCGATGGTGAGAGACTTAGATCAAATGGAGTGAGGTTTTAGGGAGTATCCAAGTATCCCAAATGTAGCGAATCTTGGTTGGAGGCGATCGAGAGGATCATGGACGATTTAGTGCATTCTTCAAAAAAAGTGAAAGGTGTTGTTTCACTACTCCGTGATGAGGCCTACCGGTGGTGGCTCATTATCAAGGAGAGTACCCACATGGATCGAGTGGATTGGGGTATTTTAAAGTTAAATTTGTAAGGAAATATGTTGGAGCTAGCTACATCGACTCCCAGAGAAAGGCGTTTCTGAATTTAGTATAAGGAAATAAGTTAATAGCTGAATATGAAGCAGAGTTCTTGCGACTTAGCCGATATGCCAGAGGGATAGTAGCAACTGAATATGAACGGTGTGTCAGATTCGAGGATAGACTGAGAGATGAACTGCGAGTGTTGATTGCTCCGCATCGGGAAAGAGACTTTGCAGTCTTAGTGGATAGGGCAAGGATAGCCGAAGAAGTTAAGCGGACTGAAAGAAAGAACCGGGACAGAGGCCAGAATAAGAATAAGAGGAGCTTTGGGTCTTCAGGGTCATCCGGGAATTTTCAAAAGAAACCAAGAATTGATGGGCCGCGAGGTCAGCAGACTGCTACGGGAGGACAACATCGTGTTTGTGCTCAATGTGGGAAGATGCACCCGGGAGAATATTGGAAAAAGATCGGGGGATGTTTCAAGTGCGGGTCTAAAGATCATATGATCAAGGATTGCCCAATGAATTCAGATAAGAACCGCCCAATGTAGTCGGGATATTAATCAGCCGCAGAGGTGGATGATGGTCGATAAGGGTCGTGGTCCAAATAGAAGGAGTAATGGTTACGGTAGAGGTCATTGGGACTTGAGTGAGGCGGTGGTAGCTCTAAGACGCAGACACCAGTGCAGTATATGCGATTCGTTGCGAGAGAAGATAGTGGCGATCCGATGTTATCACAGTGCGTTTACGATTTACGGGTTGCCCTTTATTGCTTTGATAGATATAGGTCAACTCGTTCATACATCGCTAGTGAAGTATCTAGAACTCGCATGTGACTTCTGAGACTGTACCTAGGAAGATGACTATACTTAGTCCTTTAGGACAGACAGTAGTAATAGACAAACTCTTTAAGGAAGTGCCTTTAGAAGTTTAAGGGACGCAATTTCTAGCTAATTTAATGGAGTTGCCATTCGGAGAAATTGATCCGATCTTAGGCATGGGTAGCTAGTGAAATATCGTGCAAATGTGGATTGTCTTTGCTAAGCGGATGTCATTAAGAACTCACGATGACAAAGAAGTTGTAGTGTTAGGCGAGGCGGAACTACTTATCAAATGTAGTATCCGCTCTTAAAGGCGTAAAAGATGGTTAGAAAGGGATGTGGCTTTTACGATGTTGGTTAGTGCCTTGGAGGCTAAAGAAGCAAGCTATTGAAGAGTCGGGATGTAAGAGAATTTGAAGATGTTTTCAGGAAGAAATTTCGGGATTGCCTCCGGATCGAGTGGTAGAATTTGGGATTGAATTATTTCACAGAGCAGCACAGTTTCTATTGCTCCGTATAGAATGGCAATCAAGGAGTTGGTTGAGCTTAAGGCTCGAGATCCGGGAGTTGCTTGATCGTGGATTTATCGACCTAGTGTGGCTCCATGGGGAGCACATAGGTCCTATTCGTGAAAAAGAAGGATGATTGATGCGAATGTGTATAGACTACCGGCAGTTGAATAAGTTGACCATTAAGAACAAGTATCTTTTGTCGAGGATCGATGACTTGTTCGATCGACTTGTGGAGCTACGGTATTTTCAAAGATAGATCTAAGGTCGGTATCATCGACTTAAAGTGAAAGAAGGATATCCATAAAACGACTTTTGAACTAGATATGGGCATTATGAATTTACGGTAATGCCATTCGGATTGACGAACGCCCCAAGCTGTGTTCATGGATATGATGAATCGGGTTTTTAGCCTACTTGGATCGGTTAAATCGTGGTATTCATAGGCGACATCTGGTGTATTCTAAGTCCGAAATGAAACATGATAAGCATGTCCGGATTGTGTTGTAAGTTTTAAGGAGAAGAAACTTTATGCCAAATTCAGAAGTGTGAATTTTGGTTTGAAGGAGGTTATGCGTTTTAAGTAGTGTGGTGTCCGCAAAGGGATAAGGGTGGATCCTCGGAAGATTGAGGCTATGCTAGATTGGAAACCACCTAAGTCCGTATCTGAGGTTCGCAGTTTCTTGGGATTAGTAGGCTACTATAGAAGATTTGTCGAAGGATTCTCATCGATATTGCACCTTTAATGAAATTGTTGAGAAAGGAAGTACCTTTCGTGTGGGTACGATAAGCGAAGAGAGCTTTGAGAAGCTCAAGAGGGTTTTATTGAAGCTCTGTTTTGATTCACTGAGCGGGGAAGGATTTTGTCATGTATTGTGACGCTTCTCACACTGGATTAGGATGTGTTCGATGCAAGAGGAAGGTAGTTGCGTATCGTCTCGACAGTTGAGACCACACGAGGTTAATTACCCGACGATGATTTGGAGTTAGCGGTTGTAGTCTTTGCTCTTAAAGTTTGGAGACATTATTTATACTGGGAAAAGTCGGTGATATACATGGACCACAAGAGTCCAAATATCTCTCGACTCGGAAGGAGCTGAATTTGAGGCAACAAGGTGGATAGAATTGTTGAAAGATTACGATTGTTTCATCGAGTACCACGGGCAAGGCGAATGTGGTGGCGGATGCTCTAAGTCAAAAGTGGTGTCGGATCTAAGGGCATTGTTTTGCACATCTTAGTCTTTACGATGTGGAAGCTTGTTGGCGAATTACAAGTAAAGCCGACGTGGTTGAGTCAAGTGAAAGAGAGACAATTGGTGAGCGATGATCCGAGTACTAAGCTTGGCAAGGTGCAGAGTGGGAATTGGAAGATTATGGTATTACTAAATGATGGGGTATTGTGTTTCAAAGGTAAAATCAGATGTGTGGGATCGGGAGTTGAGGCAAAAGATTCTTGAGAATCGCATGGTAGCCCCTATGCTATGCATCCCGGAGGAAGTAAGTTATCTGAGATTCTGAGATCGGTTTGGTGGCTTTGGTCTTAAGCGGGAAATTACGGAGTTTGTAGGAAAGTGCTTAACGTGTCGACAAGTTAAGGTGAACATCAAGTACCTTCTGGATTGCTACAACCGATAAAGATTCCGCATGGAAGTGGAGAGAATCACCATGGACTTTGTTAGTGGGCTTCCTCCCTCGCCTACTAAGAAAGACTCGCATGGGTGATAGTGGACCGATTGATGAAATCTGCGCATTTTATCCCGATTCGAGTTAATTACTCTTTGAAAAAATTGGCGAAGTTATATGTGGTTTGAGATTGTGAGATTGCATGGAGTGCCGGTGTCAATTATTTGAGATAGGGATCAGGGTTTACGTCTCGATTTTGGAAAGCATTGCATCGGGCTTTGGGCACAGATTGGACTTGATCGGCATTTCATCCACGGTCGACAGTCGATCCGAGCGAGTAATTCAAGTGTCGAGGATATGTTAAGGGATGTGTAATGGATTTCAGAGGAAGTGGGAGGAGTTCTTACTGTTAGCAAAATTTACGACAACAACAGTTACCAAGCCAGTATTCGGATGGCACCATATGAAGCACTATATGGACGGAAGTGTCGCACTCCTACGTGTTGGACAGAACTAGGGGAACGACATGTTTTGGGTCCAGAAATAGTGGCTGATTTTGAAGAAAAGGTTAAGGTAATTCGGGCTCGGTTAAAAGAAGCATCTGACAGGTAAAAGTCGTACGCGGATCTTAAGCGGAAAGAAATAGAGTTTGCTATGGGGGATCAAGTATTCCTGAAGGTTTCACCTTGGAAAAAGGTGATGAGATTTGGTCACAAAGGGAAGTTAAGTCCCAGGTTCATTGGACCTTATCGGGTTTTGAAGCGAGTCAGATCTGTGGCATATCAGTTAGAATTGCCTTCGGAGTTAAGGCAAATGCATGATGTGTTCCATGTTTCAATGTTACGCCGTTACCGGTCGGATCCATCTCATGTAGTGCCAGTTGAGGAGGTGGAATTAAGACCAGATTTGTCATATGAAGAGGAGCCAATTCAAATCTTGGAGCGGGATGTAAAGGTTTTACGAAGAAAATCGGTTCCTCTCGTCAAAGTATTATGGCGTAATCATGGATCAGAAGAAGCCGTGGGAGCAGGAGGAAGCGATGCGATAACAATACCCTCACTTGTTCTAGCCAGCTAATTTTGAGGTCGAAATTATTTTAAGGGGGTAGAACTGTAACATCCTAAATTAAGGGGTTATGCATCTTTACTTAATTGAATGTTGTTGCATGCCTAAGTATAATTGAGTGTGTTTTGGGAAGTTTTTCGAACTTCAAATATGTAAGTGAATGCTTAGAGAAATATTAAATTTTAATAATTAAGATGGAGCTAAGCAAGATAGGCCTTAAGAAATATTGGCAAGAGGTTTTAAGCATAATAAGTCAATTGGCAAGGTGGTAATGGTGCATGAGTGAATACATGAGGAGAGAGGTTCGAATCCCCTAGCTAGCAAGTGGAAGAATTTTAATTTTTGTTTTCTTTCCTATAGTGTCGGCCAAGATTATTCTAGAATGGATGGACATCTTTTTATTTTGGTTAGTAGACCATAAGTAAAAGGCAAGTTAGAAGTTATGGCATAGAATCATGAAGTTATGGTAAGATAGGGGGACAAAAGGCTTGAAGAGGGATGTTGTTTTAGAAGCTTTTTCATGGTCATTTGACCATGAACCTAGACAACATAAGGGGCTAAAGGGGATGGTTTAATTGTGATAGAATCAAGGGATTTGATGGGAAGAAATGAGGAGGAAAAGGGATCATGTTGGCAAAGGGTGTTGGCCGAATTTTGCTTAGGCATTAGGGGTGATAGTTGGCCAAAACTCTAACATTTTGTGCATCAGTTCTTTTCTCTCAAAACTTTGTTCTTAGCCGATTGCCTATTACACAAAAGAGAAACCTTTTCTCTTCTTTTAGTCATTTGCATTTTACCATTTCGATTTTTAATAGTCCTTTCATTTTCTTTTCTCCAAATTATACTTTTTTTTTTTCTCTTTTGGCAAGAAAGTACCAAAGTTTCAAGACCTTTTCTTCTTTTTTTTTTCTCTCATGGCCGAATGCACATAAGCCTCTTTACCTATCTCTTTTCTTTTGATCATCATCATCTTCTTCTTCTTTACTTTCAACCAAACCATCTTCTACCAAAATCAAATCATCTCCTTCTTTCAAATTTCTCTTCTTATTTACCTTGCTAAGGTAAAACTTCCATCTTCTATTTTCATCTTCTTCTTTCTTTTCTTTTGTTGAAAACCCAAACCATCATAGCCAAAAACACTCTCTTTCTCTTCTCATTTTATCCAAACCGAAATCACCATTTCAATTCTTCTAAATCAATAAGGCTGAATCTCTAAGTAGTCGAGTAAGGATTTTCTACAAATCTTTCTTTTTATTTTCTTTCGGAATTTCCGATTTTAGAAATCTAACTTTCATATTTTCTCCTTGGCCGAACCTTTGAAGGGGATTTTAAGGATTTTTTTTTTTTGAAACCAACATTTTAGGAGAGATCATTCAGAATCAACCAAGGTAAGAATTATCATTTTCGGTTATATCATTTCTTTTAGATAGATTACTAATCAACTTTATTTTAGGGGAGAGTTCGAGACGAACAAGATCGGTTCGAAAAGAGCTGTAAGGAGTGTTTGGAAGAGGGAGGCTCAGAATACCCTCAAACTTCAAACGAAGAGGCATGTCGGGGATAAGAGATTTTCCACGGGTTGTGGACCTCCGCTAACGAAGATCGTTTATTTGAAGTCGTCGTATAATCGAACCACTTTTCGTTAGTGGGTTGTCATCGGGTTTTGATCCATCTATCGGAGAGAAACCACACATAACCGATTGTTCGAGATTTCGAGGTAAGGATTTAGATCTCTCATCAATAGTATAGATTATAAGTATTAGTGTGTTCTAATCAAGTGTGATAATTAACTAGGTGTTGACGAAAGGTGAAGGTATCGTTCTCATTTGTCATAAGGTGTATAACATTATACTAAAATCTCATAGATCTATATTAAATGTGATTTGTATGAAAATATGTGTAATAATGGTTGCGGGTACCATTCGGTGGTATACTTATATTCGGTATGTTTAACCCCAATATTTTGCTAATTTTGCTATATGCCTAAATGTGAGATAAATATGATTTTGCTATGATTTTGGGGTAAATGGCATGAAAACTAAATAATATGTATGTGCATGGGCATATGGGTGTTATTGATAAAGGGAAGTATTCTTTGGTTTTACCATAATATTCGGTGACTTGGTCACATATGTGAATCTGGTGACTTGATCACATATTTGAATCCGGTGACTTGGTCACAATTATCTCGGTGGCCTTGCCACAAAATTATAAGGCGATGTGCATGTTGGTTGCAACAAGCGCCTTGATGGTGTGTAGCGGATGGAGGGTCGATTTAGTAATCCCACGGTGTGATTGGTTGAATGCAATTGGTGTGTAGCGGATGGATATTTAGGTGGTAGGGTTTGCATTTCATTATATAAATATCCATGTGATTTCTAAATGATTTGATTTGATTTGCTATAAAATGGGCTTATGGCTAAATATGACTTAAATGGGCTTATGGCTATATGTGTTATTAAATGGGCTTAAAGACCATGATCAATTGGGCTTTAGTGTTTTTGTTACACATTGAGTTTATGACTCACCCCTTTTGTGGGATAATTTTTGAGATAACTCTTAGCGTGATGGGTCGGGTTAGCGAGGACTACGTGGTGGCCAATGCTCTACAAAGTATTCTCGAATATGAATTGACGGATCCCGATTTGTACACCTCGAGTGTAATAATTGCTCATCCATCGATATTTTGAATAAATTCAAAGGGTAAAAATCCTGATATGAGAAGATGTGATTAAGAAATGAGTCATTACACTTATCTCTGAAATACATGAAATACATGAAAATGATGATATATGATAATTGATACATGGAAATATAAGATGATGATATTTGTACATGGAATTTATTTGATAAATATGTTCATCCTTGATTATAGATTTCTACACCTAGAGTGTACTACTCGTGTGGCATTGATATTTCAAATTATATGAGTAAAGTTCTGACATGAAATAATCTAAACTCGAGATGAATAATTATGAAAATATACTTGTAATATAAAGATATGATTTATATATGTTAAATGAATACGTGATGTGGAAAGCATATGTGCTTGGAAACCTGATTAGTGTTGAGCCCATATATGTTTCTAGGTGTTATTATGGAATATATTACTAACAAGGGCAATGAGGATATGTGTAGGGTTTGAGATCAAATTGATTGAATATGCCTTACATGTTTATCTTGAAATAGAATAAATGGTAAGTTAAGTACCATGTTATACGAACTTACTAGGCATTATATGCTTACTTAGTTTTATATCCCTGTTTTATAGTAAATCGGAAGCTCGTTGGATTGGAAGCTTGGCGGAGATCACTCACACTATCCATCAGCTCATTTTGGTACATACGGTAAATTAGTTATGGTTATAATGACATGTATAGGTTAATTGGCCATATTGACATGTAAAAGGGTTGATTGTAATCTAGCCATTTCGAATGGCTAGTAAAGATTTGTTTTGGTAAAATTATAAGGTTATACCATGATGAATATCCATGTGTTTAGTGTGGGACATTAAATTATGTTAACATGTATGTTCACAAAAGGGTAAGATTATAAACATGAATGCATGTAATGATGTACCCTGTTAGATGTTAAAATTAACTTGATTATGATGCTTGAATTGATTGGTATATTAATGAAAGTTTTGGTGTAGGTCATTGGCAAAGTTTAGGTGAGAAATAAAGCTAGAAAATGGCTTTATTTTGTCGACACGGGTAGACACAGGGGCGTGTGTCTTGACAGTGTGTGACACACAACCTGGTACATGGGCGTGTGGTTAGGTCTTGTGTCCCCTGCACCTTAAATTTGAGAAATAGAATGCTCAGAATTGAGCACACGGGTAGAGACACTATAACACCCCAAACCCGATCTATGAGTTAAGACCAGATTTGGTATGTCACACAAAACGAACATACATCTAGTCATCTAATTATTTAAAGAAAACAGATCCTCAAAACTACTTTGGAATTGAAGTTTATTAAAAATTGAGGTAAATTTAAAATCTATGATTTAAGACATAAGAGTTTATCGATTTGAAACTATATATAAAAATATTTGATTAAATTTTTCGAGAAGTTTAAAAGAGTTCAAAAGAAATTTGAAAACAAGATTCTTAAAAGAATTCTTACGTAAAAATTCTTAAATAATGATTTTTAAGAAAACCCTTTTAGCACTAAAATTTTAGAAAATAAAATAGTCCCATTTAAGTATCTAAAACATAATTAAAATCTATCCACTAGTAAAACATCCATAAAATAATACCAAAGGCCTTATTACAACACCATCAAATAGAAATTAAATAAAATACTTAAAAAATTCAAAGTTCATATAAACCAAGAATCGTAATATGGCTCCACGAAGTCATCCCCACCCAAGCCTCTATTACCGATTATTACCCGAGAAGGATAAAAGAAACGGGTGAGTTACTTAGAACTCAAGTGTAACCCACTTACCATAGTCCACCGGCCAAAACCATTTAACATTTACTTGGGCCGAGCCCATTTACAATTATAACATTTTAACATGTATAGCATGCATATGATATGCAATTCTCAAACCAAACCTAAATTTCCATCTGCTACACACCAATTGTACTAACCAAAGACACCTGGGGAGCTTTAGTCACCCACCTCGCCAACACACCAATCGGGCAATTAAGCCATATTAAATCGGGCAATTAAGCTTATTAAACTGGGCACAAAGCTATTAATCGGGCACGGTTATTAAACTGCACGAAGCCATTAAACTGGGCACAAAGCCATTAAATGGGCACGAAGCCATTAACTGGGCACGAAGCCTTAACTGGGCATGAAGCCATTAAACTGGGCACGAAGCCATCTTCTCTTCACAAATATCCCAACCCATGTAATCATGTATATAAAATGCATAACAATTCATTCATATGATAGTTCCAACATAAGGCCCATTAAAGAATTATTACACGCTGGCCCATATTACAATTTGGCCCATTTCACAATTTGGCCCATATCACAATTTGGCCCATTTCATCTCATATCACACTTGGCCAATTTTATCAAATAACTCATATGGCCCATTTATCACATTTTATCATTTTATCCCATTAAGGCGATTTTGAAATTTTCACGATTTTAATACCGATCTCATGATCTTATCACTAAAGTATTAATTATACCATATTTTTTTTATTTTACCAACTTTTTTGATTTTTAATCCAATGCTTAATAACAGTATAGTCATCTAACCCATGAAATAAGTGTGAGATTACACACCGGAATACGGTGAGGACTACACTTTCTCGATCGTCGATACCTAAATACGTATCACGCTCGATTAGAATACTAACACTTAAAATAAATCTATGCTAAAGTAGGCGATCTAGATTTTTACCCTTGGAATCTCGAACAACAACTATTTTTTTGCTTCCTCGCTTGACGCTCACAACCCGTGGAAAATCTCGATTGTTTAAATAGCCCTTCGCTTGAATCTAGAGGAATAGCAAATTCGCCTTCTTTCGAACACTATTCACCACCCTTTTTGACCCTATCTTGCTTGCCTCCATTGACAAAAGAATATTAGTCCAACTAATATTTCGTAAATTAAGTCTATAGGTTTTAAGGGTGAAATCACTACTAACGAAATCTTACGCTCACGTATAAAAATCGAGCGATAATATCCCTAAGATAAAATCGATTAATAACCCATCTTTAACGAAAACAATCGAGTAATATGGAAGTCCTTGATAGAAACCCTGACCTTAACACTTTGAACCGAATCCTAGCAATTCACGATGATTATGAATACTCCCAGTTTCGGCCTTCTCTTTATCACTATAAAGACGAAAAAGATTGTCTAAGAGAAAGGGATAGAGGATGCTATTTTCGGTCAAAAGACCCTCCCAAACTATGTATATTAGGCAAAAGAAGAAAATAAAGAATCAAAGAGAGTTCTTACCGATTGATTAAAACAAAGGTTGAAAGAATGCTTAATAAGAGAATATATGTGAAGAGGGAGATTCGACTATGAATAAAAATTGAAGAAAATGGTGTTAGCACCATTCGGCCATGGGGAAAGAAAAGAAAAAGAAAATGGCCTTTGTGTTTTGATAATTTCGGCACTAGGGGAAAAAGAACTTGAGAGGTTAGGCAAAATTTAGGCCAAATGGTCAAAAAAAGAAATGACCAAAAGAAGAAAACAAGATGTTCACTAATGCACAAAATGCATTCGGCTAGGAGAGAAAGATAAAATAAATGTTTTGTGAAAAGCACAAATGACCAAAATGAAAGTGACCAAACTTGCTACCATCCTTACCAATGCTTCCAACAATATTCGGCCACCCCCCTAGCCCCCAAAACCATCCAAGTTCATGGACAAAGTTTGGTCATTCCAAACTTTCCAAAACACACCCTATAAAGAGTGCCTTATGTCCCTCCTACAGCCATAAGCTCATGATTTCTTTCCCTATCTTCTATTCTTACCTTAAGCCATTAGCCATCTTGCCATAAAAATATAAAGTCCAACCTACCAAAAAAAGAGCTTGGCCAACACATGCTAGAAGAGTGCAAAAATTAAAGTCACAAAATGCATACCATAGGATTCGAACCTCTTCCCTCAAGCAACACTCATGGCGCCAACTCCACTTTACTACTAGCTCATCTTATGCTAGCTTTTTGTCACTTAATTTCCTTAAACTTCAAGGTTACTTGTTCCACTTCAATAAAGTACTCATTACTAAAATTTATTCTAATTCTGAATAAATCCTGAGCCTTCTCAAGAATATATTAAACACACCAATTTAATCATTCACTAACTAAGCACCAAAATTATGCAACACATAAATTCTAAAATTTTTAGGATGTTACAATTCTACCCCTTTAAAGAAAATTTCGTCCTCTAAATTTACTCGTTAAAAGAGGTGAGGATATTGTTGCCGAATTGCATCCTCAGGCTCCCACGGAGCTTCTTCCACTCCGTGATTACGCCATAGAACCTTAACCAATGGTACCGACTTCTTTCTTAGCACCTTAACATCACGGTCTAAGATTTCCACTGGTTCCTCCTTGAAAGACAAATTCGCCTTATCTCAACTTCTTCACTTGCATTATGTGAGATGGATCCGATCTATAATGCCTCAAGATAGAAACATGAAAACACTATGAATCGACTCAACTCGAGAGGTAATTCAAGCTGATAGGCCACTGGTCCTACACGCTTCAACACACAGTACGGTCCAATGAACCTAGCGCTCAATTTTCCATTCCTTCCAAATCTGAAAATCTTCTTCCAAGGTGAGACTTTCAGAAAGACCTGATCTCCCACCGCAAACTCAATTTTCCATTCATGGAGGTCTCGATACATCTTATTTCCTTCGGGGTGCATAGCATAAGGGCTACTATGCGCCTCTCGCAGAATCATTTGTCTCAAATCTGAATCCATGGGCATACAAACTCTTCCGCGAAAGCACAGCACTCCATCCTTATTCATTCCAAAATCCCCTATTACACCACTTTCAACTTGTTGCATTAATGGACCCAACTTTTCATCTGATAACTGCTTCTCCTTGATCTGTTCTAACCACAGAGGCTTCACCTGAAGTTCTGCTAGTAGACTTCTATCTCCATACAAATTGAGATGAGCAAACATTGCTCTCAACTCCGATACCACCCTACGACTCAACGCGTCTGCCACCACGTTAGCCTTTCCAGGATGATACTCGATTGAGAAGTCATAATCCTTTAATCGCTTCCACCCACCTCCGTTGTCTCAAATTCAACTCTTTTGGGTAAGGAGATACTTAATACTCTTATGATCCGTGATAAATGATAGACTTTCACCGTAAAGATAGTGCCTCCAAATCTTTAAAGCAAAACCACCGCACCAATTCCAAGCTATTAGTAGGATAGTTGACTTGATGCGGCCTTAATCGTCGAGAAGCATAAGCCACCACTTTTCCTTCTTGCATTAGCATACATCCTAAACCTGTGTGACGATCGCAAGAACGATAAACTCTTTTTCCACCTCAAAGTTGAATCAAGATCGCACTTCCGTCAAAATCTTCTTCGGTTTCGAAACTCTTGTTGCATTTATCCGTCCATACATATGGTACTCCCTTTCACAACAGTTTTATTAGGGGTGCAGCAATCAACAAAAACTCCTCAACAAAGCGTTTGTAATATCCAGCCAAACCTAAGAAACTCTGAATCTCAGCCACTAACTTCAGTGGTTTCCAATCCAACGCAGTCTCTACCTTTTGAGGATCAACTTTGATTCCATCGGCTGGCACCACGTGACCCAATAAAGTCACTTCCATCAACCAAAATTCACACTTACTGAATTTGGCATAAAGTTGCTTGTCTCACAGTATCTACAATACTGTGTGCAAATACGAGTAATGCTCTTATTCATTTCTTGAATATACCAAGATGCCATCTATGAATACCACCATGAACCGGTCTAGATAGGGTTGAAAGACTCGGTTCATCATGTCCATAAATGTAGCTGGTGCATTTGTCAAACCAAATGGCATCACCAAAAACTCATAATGCCCATAACGAGTTCGGAATACCGTCTTATGAATATCTGCCTCCTTAACCTTGAGTTGATGATAACCCGATCTCAAATCAATCTTGGAGAAAATTGAAGCTCCTCTCAATTGATCAAACAGGTCGCCGGTTCTCGTAATGGATACCTATTCTTGATCGTCAATTTATTCAATCGCTTATAATCAATGCACATACGCATTGACCCATCCTTCTTCTTGATGAATAGAATCGGTTCTCCCTTGAGACACACTCTATTTAATAAATCCTCGTCCAACAATTCTTGAATTTGAGCTTTAAGCTCCGCTAACTCCTTTGGCATCATTCTATAAGGAGCAATAGACACCGGAGCCGTACCGGGCAAAAGCTTAATGCCAAATTCTACTTCCCAATCTGGAGGTAGACCCGGAAGTTCTTCGGGAAAGACATCTAGAAATTCTTTCACCGTTCTCACACCTTCCATCGATAATTCCTTGGCATCCAAAGCACTAATGAAGGCTAGGAACGCACCATACCCTTTCCGCACCAACTTTTCTACCTTTAAAGCGGATACCACATTTGCCAAGTAATTCCTTCGTCACTTATCATTACTACTTCCTTATCATCCAAAGTCCCGATTAACATCCGCTGATAAAGACAATCCATTGCGCCTTGCTTAACCAACCAATCCATGCCCAAAATAAGATCGAACTCACCGAAAGGTAGTTCCATCAAATCCGCCAAAAATATTTCTCTTTGAATTTCTAAGGGCACGTCTCTAAACAATTTATTCACGACATGATCATTCTAAAGGACTAATTACCATCATCTCTCTATTGGTAACTTCAGATCTAATATTCATGTTTCCAGATATGTCACTAGAAACATACGAGTGGGTAGACCAGATATCTATCAAGGCAGTAACAGGTACATCAAAGATGAAGAATGTACCTGTTATCACATCAGGTGTATCACCATCCTCTTGACGCCTAACCGCATAGGCTAACCCCAGCTAACTTGCCTCCACGTTACCTCTAAAACCATTACCTCGACCCGGTGCACCTTGACCACGTCCAACTCCATTCCCACCATGACTTGGCCCATGGCCTCTCGGTGGCTGTTGAGCGCCTCCGGCTGGTTGCGCATCATGGTTACGGGCTTCTTGAGTCGGAGCAGTCTGTCGAGGGCAATTCCTAAACTGGTGGTCTTTAGAACCACATTTAAAACAACCACCGGTTCTCTTCTAGCATTCCTCGGGGTGTCGTCTCCAATAGTCAGTACATTCTTGAATCTGATTGGTAGCCACAAGTGCTCTAGCTTGAGCTAGCTCATCATTTCGAGGCCTCTTTTGAAACCTTTTAGAAGAACCCGAGTACTTAAAGTCCCTCTTGTCTCTGTCTCTTTCCCGGTTCTGGCGTTCTAAGTTCTTAGCCTCTTCGACTATCTTGGCTTTCTCCACAAGCGTGGCAAAAATCCTTTCTTGTTATGGGCTATCAAGACCAGAACTCATCATTCAGCCCATCCTCAAAACGCATATAAGGTTTCATGATCATCGGTACTATTGTGCGAGCATAACGGCTCAAGCAAAGAAATTTTGCCTCGAAGTCGCCACCGCCTTATTTCCTTAGACCAAATTCAGAATTCCTTCCTCCGGCATCTACATAGCTTGCCCGACATACTTCCCTTGAAAAGTTGCTTTGAAGAAATCCCAAGTAATTGCTCAAATTTAGGTGCCCTCTCTAACAAGAAGCCACCATTGGTACACCTCGTCCCTCAACAAAGACACGGCCTCTTAGTTTCTCGCCGACAAGACACCTGTGTCGTCCATAATCGCTTCTACCTTGAGCCAATATTCGCAACATTTGGGGCTACTCCAGAATACCCCTAAAAGTCTCAAAGACCATTGGATCCGAGCATCCGATATTGATCCTCGAGCCATCGGCCCCGATCTAGCCCCAATGACCCTTTCCAAAACTTGCAACATTGCTCGGGACAAAGCAATGTCTTCCCTCATACGATCGTGGATCCATTATTCGACAGTGTGATTGGTGCATCCATTTCCTAAGATATGTCCCGATCGCCGACACGCCAAGTCTACCACGCCCACGCCCTTAGCGCCATAATGACTAATTGGTTTAATCGATTACAAGTTTTATGAATCGAATACTATTTCAATGTTTATTAACGATATTTTATGAGATATGAGAGATAAAGTTATTTTCGCAATCACATCCTATAGTCTCGATCTCTACCATTTTCAATACCTAAAACTAGAAGTTCTAGAGTGTTCCTATGATCATATCACTATAATAATCATTCAGTGTAGAAATACTTACTTGACTTGGTGCCGGATGCTCGTGGTGCCATACTACCTTTAAAACATAAATTCTATGAATTCGAAATAGTTTCAAACGGAAGTTGTTGTTGAACCCAAACCACAGTCGAGTTTTGAAACTGGGCTCTGATACCATAAAATGTAACACCCTAAACCCGGTCTATGAGTTAGACCAGATTTGGTATGTCACATGAAATGAACATACATCTAGTCATCTAATTATTTAAAGAAAACAGATCCTCAAAACTACTTTGGAATTAAATTTTATTAAAAATCGAGGTAAATTTAAAATCTATGATTTAAGACATAAGAGTTTATCGATTTGAAACTATATAAAAAATATTTGATTAAATTTTTCGAGAAGTTTAAGAGAGTTCAAAAGAAATTTGAAAACAAGATTCTTAAAAGAATTTTACAAAAAAATTTACTTAAATAATGATTTTTAAGAAAACCCTTTAGCACCTAAAATTTTAGAAAATAAAATAGTCCCATTTAAGTATCTAATACATAATTAAAATCTATCCACGAGTAAAACATCCATAAAATAATACCAAAGGCCTTATTACAACACCACCAAATAGAAATTAAATAAAATACTTAAAAAATTCAAAGTTCATATAAACCATTAATCGTAATATGGCTTCCACGAAGTCATCTTCGACCCAAGCCTCCATTACTGATTATTACCTGAGAAGGATAAAGGAAACAGGGTGAGTTACTTAGAACTCAGTGTGTAACCCACTTACCATAGTCCAATGGGCCAAAACCATTTAAGCATTTACTTAGGCCGGAGCCCATTTACAATTATAACATTTTAACATGTATAGCATGCATATGATATGCAATTCCCCAAACCAAACCTAAATTTCTATCCGCTACACACCACCCGTACCAACCAACACACCTGTGGGGAGCTTTAGTCACCCACCTCTCCAACACACCAACTGGGCAATTAAGCCATATTAAACTGGGCAATTAAGCTATTAAACTGGGCACAAAGCCATCAATTGGGCACGAAGCCATTAAACTGGGCACAAAGCCATTAATTGGGCACGAAGCCATTAACTGGGCATGAAGCCATTAAACTGGGCACGAAGCCATCTTCTCTTCGTCAAATATCCCAACCCATGTAGTCATGTATATAAAATGCATAACAATTCATTCATATGATAGTTCCAACATAAGGCCCATTAAAGAATTATTACACTCTAGCCCATATTACAGTTTGCCCCATTTCACAATTTGGCCCATTTCATCTCATATCACACTTGGCCAATTTTATCAAATAACTTATATGGCCCATTTATCACTTTTTATCATTTTAGCCCATTAAGGGCGATTTCAAAATTTTCACGATTTTAATACCGATTTCATGATCTTATCACTAAAGTATTAATTATAACATATTTTTTCGATTTTACCAACTTTTGTGATTTTTAATCCAATGCTTAATAACAGTATAGTCATCTAACCCATGAAATAAGTGTGAGATTACACACCGATTACGGTGAGGACTACACTTTCCGATCGTCGATACCTAAATACGATCATGCTCGATTAGAATATTAACACTTAAAATAAATCTACGCTAAAGTAGGCGATCTAGATTTTTACCTCGTAATCTCGAACAACAACTATTTGCTTGTTCTCCCTGCTGATTCGCTCACAACCCAAAGGAAAATCCCGAATAGCTAATGGCTCAACTACTAACAACTTCGAATAATGGATTCTCCCGAATGAGGGTCTATAACTCTATGGAAAATCTCAGATTTCGAAACAAATGCTCGCTTGAATCTAGAGGAATAGCAAATCCGCCCTTCTTCCGAACACTATTCACCACCCTTTTGACCCTATCTTGCTTGCTCCATTGACAAAAAGAATATTAGTCCAACTAATATTTCGAAAATTAAGTCTATAGGTTTTAAGGGTGAAATCAACTTACCACGAAATCTTATATTCACGGAATGAAAATTCAGCGATATCATCCCTAAGATAAAATCGATTAGTAACCCATCTTTAATGAAAAAATCGAGTAATATGGAAGTCCTTGATAGAAACCCTTACCTTAACACTTTGAACCGAATCCTAGCAATTCACGATGATTACGTAATACCCTAGTTTTACTTTTCTTTATCACTATAAAGACAAAAAAGATTGTCTAAGAGAAAGGGATAGAGGATGCTATTTTCGGTCAAAAGACCCTCCCAAACCAATATGTATATTCGGCAAAAGAAGAAAATAAAGAATCAAAGAGGGTTCTTACCGATTGATTAAAACGAAGGTTGAAAGAATGATTAATAAGAGAATATATGTGAAGAGGGAGATTCGACTATGAATAAAAATTGAAGAAAATGGTGTTAGCACCATTCGGCCATGGGGAAAGAAAAGAAAAAGAAAATGGCCTTTATGTTTTGGTGATTTCGGCACTAGGGGAAAAAGAACTTGAGAGGTTAGGAAAAATTTAGACCAAATGGTCAAAAATAGAAATGACCAAAAGAAGAAAACAAGATGTTCACTAATGCATAAAATGCATTCGGCTAGGGAGAGAAAGATGAAAAGAAATATTTTTTTGAAAAGCACAAAATGACCAAAATGAAAGTGACCAAACTTGCTACCATCCTTACCAATGCTTCCAACAATATTCGGCCACCCCCTAGCCCCCAAAACCGTTCAAGTTCATGGACAAAGTTTGGCCATTCCAAACTTTCCAAAACAAACCCCATAAAGAGTGCCTTATGTCCCCCTTACATACCATAAGCTCATGATTCCTTTCCCTATCTTCAATTCTTACCTTAAGCCATTAGCCATCTTGCCATAAAAATATAAAGTCCAACCTACCAAAAATAGAGCTTGGCAGACACATGCTAGAAGAGTGCAAAAATTAAAGTCACAAAATACATACCATGGGATTCGAACCTCTTTCTTCAAGCAACACTCATGGCGCCAACTCCACTTTACTACTAGCTCATCTTATGCTAGCTTTTCGTCACTTAATTTCCTTAAACATCAAGGTTACTTGTTCCACTTCAATAAAGTACTCATTACTAAAATTTATTCTAATTTCGAATAAATCCCGAGCCTTCTTAAGAATATATTAAACACACTAATTTAATCATTCACTAATTAAGCACCAAAATTATGCAACACATAAATTCTAAAATTTTTAGGATGTTACAGACATGGGCGTGTGTCTCAGTCGTGTGTGTTACACAACCTAGCACACAAGCTTGTGGCCGGCCGTGTGGTACAAGTCAGAGAGTTACACGGGGTCGAACATGGCCTGCAGCAGAGGCGTGCCCTAAGGTCACACAGGCGTGTCTCTTGGACCACACGGGCGTGTGTACCTTATATCTTGAAAAATTTTAAAAATTTCGCAAAAAAAATTTTGAGTTCCCGACTTAGTCCCGATTCGATTCTAATACTCGTTTTGGGCCTCGAGGGTCCATTTGAGGGACAATATGAGTAATTTCAGTAATTGAATAAAATTTGATATGAACTATCTATAAATGTTCAAAACTCGTAATGCTCGAACCTCGTTAAACGATGGATATGGGTTAGGGGTGTTACATTATGCTATTCGTGCATGCGAATATGCTTCTGTGCCAGATGTTATTGTTGGTACTTTCTCTCTTATTGATACTGATGTAACTGCTTTAATTGATCCCGAATCGAATCATTCATATGTTTGCACGAATTTAGTGTCTAGTAAAAATTTACTTATTGAGTCCACTGAATTCGTGGTTAAAGTATCGAACCCTCTAGGCCAGTATGTGTTAGTTGATAAAGTTTGCAAGAACTATCTGTTAATGATCCAGGTTTACTATTTCCCGGCTGATTTGATGCTATTACCATTCGATGAATTTGATATAATTTTGGGCATGGATTGGCTAACTTTGCATGATGCTGTAGTAAATTGTAGATGAAAGCATATCATATTGAAATGTCAGAATGGTGAGATGTTGCATATTGAATCAGATAAATTGAATGGGTTGCCTATTGTGATATCAGCTTTGTCAGCACAAGAATATGTGAGAAAATGTTGTAATGCTTACCTTGCTTATGTATTGGATACTAAAGTGTCTGAGTCAAAGCTTGAATCAATGCTAGTGGTTTGCGAGTATCCTGATGTGTTTCTGGAGGAATTATCTGGATTACCACCGATCAGAGAAGTCAAAATTGCTATAAAACTTGTACCGGGAACAATACCGATATTGATAGCACCATACAGAATAACTCCTACAGAGTTAAAAGAGTTGAAAGCACAGTTGCAAGAGTTAGCTGATAGGGGTTTTGCTCGACCTAGTTTTTCACCTTAGGGTGCACCAGTTCTGTTTGTTAAGTAAAAGGACAGATCGATGAGATTATGCATTGACTACCATCAGCTCAACAAAGTTACAATCAAGAATAAATATCCACTGCCTCGTATTGTTGATTTGTTTGATCAGTTAAAAGGAGCCAAAGTGTTTTCGAAGATTGATCTTCGTTCTAGCTATTATTAGTTACGAGTGAAAGATTCGGATGTGCCAAAAATAGCATTCAGAACCAGGTATGGGTATTATGAATTTCTTGTGATGTTGTTTGGTTTAACTAACGCACCTGCAGTATTTATGGATTTGATGAATAGAATTTTCAGACCGTATTTAGATAGATTTGTTGTGGTATTTATTGATGATATTTTGATATATTCCTGAAATGATACTAAACATGCCGAGCATCTGAGAATTGTTCTACAAACCTTGCAAGATAAACAATTGTTTACTAAATTTAGAAAATGTGAATTTTGGCTTTGAAAAATTGGTTTTCTGGGACACATAGTATCTGTAACACCCCCAACCCGTATCCTTCACTGGAATTGGGTTACGGAGTATTATCGAAGTTTACCAATCAAACAGACAGAAAATTCAAACATTTCATTTCATTAAAACAAGTCATCAAATTGCATAATAACATGTCATCCATTGTATGTTGCATTGCATTGGGTTGGGGGTTATTATTTGGAGGAAGTGTATTGAAAGGCTTTAAGCCTAATTTACTGGCAGCTCAGTTGAAAACTATTGTTTTGTGCCACATTCGATACTACTTGGAGTGTAGGTATGGGTGGGTTGATTATATCCCCACATGGAGTGTAAGGTTGGACGGAGATGGTGTGTAGAGGCTGGTTGGGTAGGATTTTGCTACTATATAACTGTTACTGCTACTAATACTATGATGGGCTAAGGCCTTACTGTATTTTTAACACTGTACTGAGATGGGCTAAGGCCCAAACTGTCACTGGTACTAAAAAGGGCTGAGGCCCAAGACAGTTCAATTGTGCACTATGAATACTATTTGTTTGTTTATATGGGATTACACACTGAGTTTACATAAACTCACCCTTTTTAATTAATGTGCACAAATAATCCCCAGACTTAGACGGATCGGTGTGATGGAAGACTCAGCGGTGACCACAGTAATTTTTAGACTTCATGGTTTTCAATTTACGAGTTATGATTTGTTTATTATTGATTATTTGGGTTGTAATTTAAGGACCCTCTGGGACTTTGGTTTTAAATTTGGGTTTTATCTATTTATTTTACTTTATGGATTTATACTTGCTGGTCGTAGGAAATTCAATTTTCAAAATAAAAGTTAAAGTATTTTCTAAACGCATGATCACCTAGATTGATTTATTAAAGCTTCCGCAATTAGGGATGTTTCAAAACAAATGTTTTAAATGAATAAAGACGAGCTCCTAAGTTCTAACAAAGGTTTACTAAAAATAATAACATGGAATATTTTTATCGTAACAACGAGGTTTGAAAAACATTATCGTGTGACATTGCCAGATACGGCCATAACGTCTAGGCCGAGTTTGGGGTGTTACATAAATCATGTTGGCAACCTAAGTTTCCTAGTCTGAAATTCACATATCTTTCGACTCGATTATTCATTTCAATTCCGTTTTCACCAAAATACTCACTATTTCACAAGCCATTATTTAGCACCAATATTACACAAAATGGCCAAGTTTCTTTAGAAAAGGTCGTCTTATTCAAAACCCCAATTATGAAATCCCCTCTCTCCCTTCCCCTTCACCATGACCAAATGAACCAAGTAAACTTTCCATCCATTTTTATTTCTTTTTCACACTTCTAACAAGCTAGAATTCATCTTCTAATAATTTCTTATTAAAAAAAATATACCTACTTCACTTGAGTTTTCTAAGTTTCCATCAATGTCCTTTAATAAAAACTTTCAAAATACTTGATAAAAAATATTACTATATATATGTAAAACAAGCTTCAAAGATTCAAAATTTATGAAAATTTGAAGAAAAACCATACCTTATACTTGAATTTGAAGGAAAATAATGGAAGCAATTTTTTCTTTCCCTTTTCATTTTCGCAAATAAGAAAGAAAAGTAAAGAAATTTGAACATCTTCTATTATTTATATTATAATAATATTTAATAAAATACTAATGTTTTAAATAAATATTAAACAATAATTATTTAATTAAAATATGATTTAAAAGCCATAATGAAACCTTTGATTTTTTTAAGTAATTGTAAAATTGTCATTAAGTCCTTTCTTTCAAAATAAAAATGGAACACTTGCACTTTAGTTCCTATACTTTCCCAACTTATTCAATTTAATCCCTAAACTTAATAACGAATTTTGAACTTAACCACATGCTCCTACTAATAATTCTTTATGTTTTCATGTTTAACAATTTCCTCTAAAAACGATTACAATTCATTATACCACTATTTATTTATAGATCCCTTATTCAAAGACTCCTACCATAAATATTCTCTCTCTTTTTTAAGTGGGGATGTTACAAAATCTTTTATTCCATGAGCAGAATGCCTACTTAACAAGATAGTCAGAGGGTTTCATCAAGATAGTCATTCAAGAATGCTGTCTTGACATCCATTTACTAGATCTCATAATCGAGAGCAACAAAAAATGGATAAGAGTATGAAAATAAACTTGAGCATGACTTCGGAGAGAAGGTCTTATCATAATCGATGCTTTCTATCTGTGTGTAGTCTTTCCCTACAAGTCTAGTTTTATGTGTTCCCATTTTCCCTTCCGCATTTCTCTTCTTCTAGATCCACTTACACCCTATAGGTTTAATCCTAACCGATAAGTCTAGAAGTTCTCACACCGTATTAGATTTCGTAGAATCCATCTCGACATCCATGATCTGATTCTAGAGCTTGGAATCAATGTCCTGCATAACCCCATTATAAGTGAGTGGGTCATTATCCTCATGATTAGCTTCTGTATTATAAATACTACCATCATAGATGAGGAAGTTTGGTTTCTTAGAAACTCTCCCACTACGATGAATTCCCTTATGTTGTTGATAGTTTGCAAGTCTTTCTACAACTTTCTCGAGAATTAAACTTGGTGGTTGTTCTACAACTCCCGAAAGTACCTCAAGCACCATTTTACTTTGAGTCTTAAAGTTATCCATGTAGCTATTATTGAGGAGAGTAGCATGAGTAGAAACTTTGATCATATTATCTTTCGAAATGTAGAATAATCCACCCTTTGTTCGTTTAGGATATCCTACAAACACGCACAATTTTGTCCGTGCATCCAACTTCTTTGCATCCTTATCTAGAACGTGTGCTAAACAAACTCATATTCTAAAGTGATTTAGAGCTAGTTTCTTTCCATGCCACAGTTTATAAGGTGTTTTATAAGAAGACTTGATTGGCATATCATTCAAAATATAACAAGTCATTTGTATCGCATATCCCCAGAAGGAAGTAGGGAGTTGTGAATAGCTTAACGTTGAACAAACCATGTCATAAGGTTCTATTCCTTCTTTTAGCTATGTCATTCTGTTGTGGAGTGTCGGTGCAGTTAGTTGGGATAAAATCCCATTCTTTATGAGGTATCTTAAGAACTCATCGGACAAGTATTCCCCACCTCAGTCAGACCAAAGATTCTTTATGGATAAAACTAATTGATTTTCCACTTCTGCATGAAACTCTCAAAATTCATTAAAGGTTTTGCTTTTTCGGTGCATTAGATACACATATTCATATCGAGAATAGTCATCGATGAAAGTCACATAATAACCATAACTTCCTCGGGTAGTGATGCTCATGAGACCATATACATCAGTGTGCCCAAGTTCTAAAGGTTGGTTGGCCCTTGTACCTTTCACATTGAAAGACGCTCTTAGTCCTTTTTCCTTCAAAGCAATATTCACATTATGGAAGACTAACTTCTTTAAGCATACTTAAGGGACCATTTTCACGAGTCTAGTGATTATTTCTTGGTTAATATGACCAAGTCTTAAGTGCCATAGGTACCCCTCATTACAATTAGAAATTTTAATCTTTTTATTCACTATTTTAGTTTGAAATATCGAGTAGTTATTTGGTTTGATAAAGTAGAGATTGTTTTCCATCCATCTATTATAGTTTAAAAAATGATTTATGTTAATAGCAATCCCTTTATTGAATGTTACGATACAACCTTCATAAAATAAACATGTTACATAAATTAAATTCCTCTTAAAATGAGGTACATAAAACATGTTCTTTAAAACAATCTTCCTAATGTAAAATAACTTCTCCCACTTATTCGACTGAAACATAGCTCCCATATTTGGTTTGCAATGATAGGTTCCTGTTATGTAGACTTCTTGTTTCACTAAATCCTTGTAAAGAAACACATACATGATTAGTGGCTTTAGAATCAATAACCCAATTTTCAATTGATTCTTCCAATAAGTAAGCTTCAACCACAAAGAGTTCCAGACCTTTGCCCTTTTCGGCCAAGTAATCTAAATAATCCTTATAGTTTGATCTGAAATGCCCTTTCCTGTTGCAGGAGAAACTTTTGATCTTTTTAAGATTTTTTAACTTCTTCGCCTTTTTCCTATCCATATAAGGTGAAACCAAAGACTTAGTTGGTTTCTTTTTTCTCTTAGCTTTCTACTTTCCCTTAGAGGACGAGGGGTCCACAACTAAGTTTGCCTCAGGTTTCTCCTGAATCAACTTATCACCATTCAATATCAACTCATAGGATTATAATTCCTTCATCAGCTAAGTCAAGGTAAGCATTTTGTTCCCTAAGTTGTAAGAAACCCTAAAACCAACAAACTCCTTGGTTAATGATTTAAACTCTATTTTAATTTAAGTGTTCATGTCTAGTTCAGCTCCATTATTTTTTGCTTCGCAAAGAATCTCATAATGTTAAGCATATGTTCTGTGACCAAAGTGCTAGGTTTTTGCTGAGAGTTCATCAAATTTGTAATAGCTGATTGTCAAGCCAATTCGACTTGGCCTCCGAGCAAATCCTCTAAATTTGTCATGATCTCTTTGGCAGTACGAAAATTCTCGTGTTGCTTTTGCAACACACTGCTCATGCTCGCTAACATATAACATCAAGTAATCGAGTCAGAATCTCTCCAATGATTTCTCGCTTTAGGCTGAGAGGACATGTTTCATCAAGAATGAATTTGTGTTTCTCATAGCTGAGAACTATTAGCAAGTTTCGTTTCCATTCTCGAAATTTATCCATGTTCAATTTATTCTTAGTAAGAATGTTAATAAGAAGAGTAGGAGACCTATTTGAACTGAAAAAATAAAGATTCGCTAATTACTATCTTTGTATTAATCAAATATTTTCATTTCAGCAAGATATTAAGAATGCAGTATGATGCATGCATCTAGTATTAAAACATTAAAAAGAATATTTTTCTATTGCTACGATCGTTCTCACACCCACCAATCATGTCACCTTGGGGTCCCATGATTAACTAGCAAGAACATGGATTACATCTGATCAATTTTGGATCTTAATTCTCAAGACTACATATGAACCAACAACCGTTTAACGTTTGGCCATCATCTCTAGCTTAAATATCATTTCCTAGGAAACTATTTAATAAAATAAGATCTTTAGTATGTAACCATTAACTCAACACCCATCATGAACACACTTTTATTTGTGAATCATCTTGGGACAATCTTATTGAGATCATGCATGATAGTTGTCCTTAAAAGGAAATCTCATCCAGTAAACTCACATGATAAAATTTACCTTGGGGTGCAGCCAAGGTAGAAATCGACTCGAAACTTTATTATACTATCACTTAGGGACTATCAATAGAGGTTGTAGGTCTTATTCAATGACCTTTTTCCATTCAATATTTTAAAATAACATGCAATGTTTTTTATCTCATATTTCAAGAATGATCATACAATATTCCTAGTGGCATTCTTACCTAATCTATATGACATGCTTCTGATATATGCATGGCATGCCATGACAATTTTATAATATTCACATTCATTTATTCACAAGAATCAATCAATTATAAAACAAACAATTTAGGTTCTCCACTATTTTTCTTTTAAGGAAAAAACAAAAGAAGTGAATTTGAACCGTGCATCGTGCACTAGGTAGGGTCCCAAGAAAGGGAGGTGAGCTAAATTTGACCACTTAAAAACCAAGTCTTTCCTAGTTAGAGCTAATCATAGACATGCACCTTCTCATTACCACACTTCTCATGATAATCGAAAACCTAAAGAAGTGAATAAAATAATACAATACATGTATTTTCTCATTACCATACTTCTTATTTTTTAATCGATCAACTGTGGATCATCTCATATATATATCACAATTATAACATTACATAATATAAATATTATAAACAATTATAAAACATATATATAAGGAGATAAGTAATTAAAATAAAATTGTCACCCAAGGTTTCCATTATTCTATTTCTAGAAAATGAATGAAAAATTTTAAAATTACATAGTTTTTTGCCACAAGCAACTCCTTAGGTCTTCAACCGCTATCGCTCCATCTTCTCCTCGTCATGGACTTCATTTAGAAAAATTACATTTAAGTCTTATATTCGTTTCCAGCTCATAAGAATTCTATGAATTAAAAAAATAATCTTATGTAGAGATGATAGTTCACAGTCTATTTCATAAGAATCATAACCTTGACAAAAAAATAATTATATAACAAATATATAATATCACATTCATTCCCATATATAACTCAAAACATGCATAAGATCTAAAGAATGTCACTTTTATGTAATAAAATCATTCACGAAAAAAGATAAATTTATTTTGATTATTTGTTTATACTTATAGATAGAGCACAATTTGGCTCTAATACCAATTTTTAGAAAATCGGGTTTGAAAAATACAACAGAAAATAAATTTAGGGAAAACTAGAGTTTTAAATTTTTTTTCCAAAATAAGAACTTAGTTGTGATATCTAAAGTAATAAACACTTAATCAAAATTGTTCCTTTTCGATTTGTCTAGGATGAACTCTTCGATCAAGTAGTTTTTCCGCTATCCTTAAGCTAACATCTACCGAGTGTGGGCTTTCTTTGAATCAAAAAATTTTTCATAAAATTACTAGTGGGGTAATTTCGCAATTTCTCTAAACTTTTGTGCCAAGTTGTAAATAAAAAAATCTCTAGAAATTTTCTAAAATAATTTATTCAGAGAATTTTTTTCTCTACAACTTCTTCTTAAATTCAAGTGTGTGTAAATAATGACACAAGGCTCTCTTTATAAAGGGAGAGTTTAGAGAGTTCAACTATGATTAAACTTAATCACTTTAATATTAAATTAATATAATATTTATCAAGATAAAATTAGATTAAATTTAATATTAAATCATATTAAATTAATAGAATTTTTATATACAAGATAAACATTAAATTAAATTTAATATTAAGATAATCACTTTAATATTAAATTAATAAAATATTATTAAGACAAGTGTTAAATTAAATTAAATATTAAATCTATTAAAAAAATATTATTTTTGGAATAGTTTGTAACGCCCCAAAAAAATCTCTTATATATTTATTTTCGTATGTTTGTGACACAATTGTATGTCTGCTTCAGTGGTAAACTATTCTAGGAAGTGTCTGAGAGGTCCCAAGTTCAAGCATTAGCTTAGGCAAATTTTTGTTTTTAAATTAATAAACCATATTTTTAACCAGTAGGCTTAAAAATAAATCTTGAAAAAATATGTCAAAATGGGCCTGAGTTCGAATCCTTATACGTGTAAAGGGGGTTTTTTTGTACATGTGCTGGGAAGGAGTTTGAAATGTGGTAAAATTTTGAATATTTGAGATTGTGGGAGGTTGTGGACGATTTGGGGTGTTTGGATTGAGTGGGGAGTCATGTGGAGAGATTTGAGGAGTAAAAATAGGAGAAATTAAGGGATTGTGATAGGATTAGATTCTTTTTTTCAAAATTTTTTTCCTTTTTTTCAAAATTTCTTTGTTCTTTCTCTTCCCAAAAGTTTCCTTTAGTTTTCCTCTCCTCTTTCTCTTTTATTTTATTCTATTGGTTCTGTCGATTCCCTCTTTTCCTATTTGCCATGGATTTCTTTCGTTTCATAACCTTCTTCTTGTGGTCGCTACTTGTTTTTTCAAATATCTTTGAGCAGTGGCGGTAAGTTTTGCTATTATAGTTTCCATCCTATTGTTGTTCTTTGTCTAATGGGAGTTCTATTTCTGGTTAGGAGACCTTTAGGCAACTGTAGAAATTCTAGGCGGTGCCATTTAATTGCAAATCCACTACTGTTCGTCGAAGGTAAGGTTGTTTATAGTTCTGGAAATTGTTTGTTCTTAATGCTTCGATTAAAAGTGACTGATTGGAGGGGTACTTCTGTTTCTTGCTTGGTTGCAGCCGAATTATTGTTCCTTTGGCCTCTGTCTTTGCCTCTTTCAATAGTCATTTTCCCGTTCACGTTTTCGCTCATTCGGTAAGTGAGATGCGTCTATTTTTTGGTTAGTCAATTAAAGGTTTACTAAAGGTTGTTTTATGGCTAGGACTCGATCAAAGAGCAATGGGCTATTGATTGAAACTTCGACAGTAGGGAATCGCCATTCTGTTTTTCGTTTGAGGTAAGTTGTAGTGATTGGAAGGAGTTGGTCTGATCATAGCTTCGTTTAGTTTTGTTGATATCATTATTTTAAGCTTGGGATTGTCGACTCTAGGTCTTGGAGTGCTCGTGGTTGGGTTAGCAGCGAAAATAAACTAGGTGTGTAAACACAACTCTAGAATTGAAAGTCGACAAAAGCTGGAATAGGTCAATATCCACGCTACACGGGCCTGCGGTCGCCCGTGTGGTAGGTCGTATAACCGAACACGGGCATGTGATCAACGAAGATGGCTATGTATGATTCATGGGCCGAGCCGAATGGGGCCACGTGGACCACACGAGTGTGTGAGCCCCACACGGATGAACCACACAAGCGTGTGGGAATATTTGGCCAGGCCGTGTGATCCACACAGCCAAGGCCATTTTGGGCTATGCGAGCCACATGGGCATGTAGGCCTATTTTCACTGTTTGACTGCTAAGGTTGCACGGGTCGCCCAAGTCAACTGTGGACCTACTGTAGGGTCGGTAAGCTTACCTAGACCCCTAATTGACTGAAATGATTGTATGACTGATATGAATAAGCATGATGATGTTCCACTGGTTTGATACTGTATGCCCTGATTACATGCATGATATTATGTTATAACATATCATATTTGTAAACTGCATTGCATTGGGTTGGGGGTTTATTTTGATTGGAGGAAGTGTATTGAAAGGCCTCAAACCTAATTTACTGGCAGCTCGGCTACAAATTACTATCTAGTGCCGCATTCGGTACTTTTTAGAGTGTAGGGATGGGTGGGTTGATTATATCCCCACATGAAGTGTAGGGTTGGACGAAGATGGAGTGTAGAGGCTAGCTGGGTAGGACCTATATACTGTATAATCTATTACTATACTGATTATTGCTACTGTAATGGGCCAAGGCCCAAACACATGATTACTTCTGTGTTGAGATGGGCTAAAGCCCAAACTGATATTGTCACTGATACTAAAAAGGGCTTAGGCCCAGAAACTGTGATTATTTTCTGCCTGTTTGCTTTATATGGGATTACATACTGAGTTTTCGTAAACTCACCCTTCTGATTTGACTGTACAGGTAATCCCCAGACATAGGCGGATCGGTGCGACGGAGGACTCAGCGGTGGCCACACGACCTATTTAATTCGACTTAGTACTTAATTATAATTATAATTTTATTTTGGGGGTATTTTAATGTAATAATAGCCTCTTTGGATTTTTACTTTTAATTTGGGGTTTCTATTGTTTGAGTTACAACTGCTAGTAGTAGGGATAATCGAGTTTTCAAAACGAATCAAACATTTTAACAAAATACGCACAAACATGCCAACTATTTTAAAAAGCTTCTGCAACAAGTGACATTTTGAAAATTAATAACGTGTTGAAAGAGAATAACTTTTGGATATGAATCACGTTTGATATTGTTTGACACGTCTTGGAATTAAGCATAAGAGAGTGTAAAGAAGTGATAAAGAAAGGAGGGTTTTTTAACGACAACTCACTTTTCGAAAAACACTAACATGTGACACCGCCAGATTCGACCATAACGTCAAGGCTAGGTTTGGGGTGTTACATAGTTAATCTGAAATAAAATTCTCTAGTAGAGTCCCAGTAGGAGTGTAATTCTTCCACTACTCAATCATTGAAAACCCACTATCCCCGACCATTTTTTGCCACCGAAATGCCGCAATCACAGTCTCCTACACCCTAAGCTGGTTCAATTTCTATCGTTTCGGTCTGGGCCAATAATGGCATAACCTATTCGGTCTAGCCATCAATTGTATTGTAAGCCTGGTTTCACAAACCAGGCTCAGTTTGACCAGTTTTTGGGTCTTGGTTTTGATTTTGGGCTCCTGGGCACAATTTACGATATCATGTCTAATTTTTAAATTCAATTACTCATTTGGTCAATTGTCTAACTTGGAAATTAATTTTCAAAAATATCATATTAATTTTAATTAATTTGATTAATTTAATTTTTACTTGATCAAGATTGATTTTCCCAAAAATCACTTAGATTTTCCAAATTAATTTTTCAAGAAAATTCTTTATTCAAATTCTTTAGTTGAACAATTCTTACGAACACTCAATTTAATTTCACATTTATTAAATTGACTAAATTAAATTATTTCCAAAATCGTAGAATTTACTTTTAATTCAAATGCAGTTTGATCGAGCTTTTATTGAGCTAGCGGAAGGACCAATCAGACATATACAATTAGGTTCTAGTAATTGCAATTATGTCCAGAAGCATTGTTCTAATAATTCGCAATTACTTAATCATGTAGTCAGTCCATAAGAAGTACCATCATTG
This sequence comes from Gossypium rotundifolium, assembly GCA_025506655.1. Classification (NCBI taxonomy): domain Eukaryota; kingdom Viridiplantae; phylum Streptophyta; class Magnoliopsida; order Malvales; family Malvaceae; genus Gossypium; species Gossypium rotundifolium. The sequence continues at coordinate 126,782,870 of CP106732.1, read as the reverse complement.
AAAACTCATTATTATATACTTTTTGCGAAAGCAATTCATCCAATTGTTTTGTCCAATAATCTCGCCATGTATGTGTTACCCTCATATGATATCCTTAATTCCTTTGAGTTAAATCTTTTCACTCAATCCAATCTTATTTTATCTCATTGTCACCATTGTGTCTTCTTAATAATTAATATGATCATTTTCAACAAATGACTGTGATAAATTTCTTATTCGAGAATTAGCAACCCGTGGCCATGTTCCATATTTATCAATCCGCACAATGCCAGTGAGAGGATATCATTAACTATTTAATTGAGATATGAATTCCAATTTTGCTAGTAAAGTCATGCCATACAAAAGTTGTCTACCCGACATACCAGCTATCGACTCGATCATCTTTAGAGCATAAGCCTCCACTTATATTAAAACACATGAGTTACATACACATGGTCAATAACTAACTCAAGATTTAGGTAAATCACACCATGAATGTCAGAAGTGAATTAATTCAAAACGAATTTAGAATTAATTCATATTAGGTGTAGTCCAATGTATCATTCTATTAATGAATACATCTATGTCTCTACCCGTTGAATCAACTGCTCCGATAGCCAAGACTAGCCATCTCCTTGATTGGAATTGTTGTAACAGACCGCTTTCAATGAAATCGAAACAGTGGTTTCAGGACCACAAATTTGAGTCCGAAGGAAAATTATTTTTATATTATTTCATAGTCTGCATTATGATAGAAGTATGATATGAAAATTTCGTTAAGAAAATTTTACCGATTATATGGTTAATTTGATGAAAAGGAACAAATTGCATAGAATGCAAAAGTTGAATTCTAATAGCTAAAGGGATCAAATAGCTATGGAATTCAAAATTGGAGGTCCTTATATGGCAAATAGACCATTTAGTGGAGTTAGTAGATAAGTATGATGATTCATCATTGGAAATTTAAGAAAAGAAAATGATTAAATTAAAAAGATGATAAATTAATTAAATACTAAAATATCATCATTTTTCATCATATTTCCCAAATAAAAAGATGGAAACCCTAGCCATGAAAACCTAAGTTCAAGCAAGCTTATTTGGCTTAATTAGGTAAGCATTCTTGTCCCATTTTTAGTAATTTTTATATTTTTGAGATCGTAATAACTTAATCTAGCTATCTCGGGGATTAATTTGTAAAGTTATCAAGGTATTAAAGTTTTTCCATAGATGACTATAGATGAATTATGAAGTTTTATGGTAGAAAATGAAAGGTTGTTGATAGATAAACAACTTTTGTAAAGTGAATTTTGATGAAATTATGATTTAGGGATTAAATTGAAAAGATGTAAAATTCATGGAAAAATTTTGAATTTTTTTGAAATACATGGGCTGCTATTATTACATGTAAAAATTGATTAGGTTTGGAATAAGGATTAAATTGCATGAATTTCATTTTCCAAGCCTAGGGATGAAATAGAAATTAATCAAAAGTATAGGGGTAAAATGATAATTTTTCCTAAGACATGAATTGGATTGAATTGAATATGAATTGTATTAAATTGAGATAAATTTACTTGTATAGATCCGGATAGACCAAATACGGAGTTAGATTGTGGAAAAGAAAAAGTGTCGGATTAGTAGATTTTGCGTACACGAACATTTGTCGAGGTAAGTTTGTGTAACTAAATAGTATATTTATATGTTTTAAATTGAATGTTATGTATTTGAAATGTATAAGTGCCATGTTTATGAAAGTAATCACATATCTGACGATGATCGACAAGTATTAAGTTCCGTTTGAATAAATTAAATTCGATGGATACAGGGTTCCCGAATTGGTTGTGGTCCTGCATGTGTTACGGACACACCATAGCTCGAAAGAGCGTCCCGTTATTAGCTCTCATGAGCTTCCCGTTATATGGTTCTTACGAGCTTCCCGTTAATAGCTTTTCGGAGCATCCCGATTGCTTGTGATCCTACATGTGTTGTGGACACACCACAGCTCTTATGAGCATCCCGATAATGGCTCGTATGAACTTCCCGTTAATAGATCTCCGAAGCTTCTTGATATTGGCTCACATGAGCTTTCCATTATATGGCTCAATAGAGCTTCCCGTTTATGTGCTCGTATGAGCATTCCTGTAACATCTTAGAACTGGGCCTAGTAGGATTTGACCAATGGGCCTTGGGGTAGTAGCGTTTAAAATTTTTAGAACAAGAGAATGGTACTATGGCAAGTTGGACCTATTAGGTGAGTGATTTTGGAAGGTTAGGAGGCTTTTATGAAGTCCCAGGTTAAAGTTAGGCCATAGGAAAAATTTTGGTTTTAGGTGAAAAAACCCTGGGAGTTGGTAGGTAGCCTTTAAGAATAAAATGTGGGGAAAAATGACAAGTAGAGTGTGTGGTGTAGTGGCAAAGTGATGCCACTTAAGGAGCAAAGGGGGTGACGCCATAGAGGAAGGAAGGAGGTCCAAGGTTCAAGTCTTGGTGCTTGCATTTTAGTTTTCTTTTTAAATTGATTTTTGAATTTGGCCATAGGACTTATATTTAGTTGCGCATGATTTTAGAAACAAGAAGCTAGTTGGTAAAGTGGCTAGCAGCGTGGGTTATGTTACAAGGGAGCTTGAGTTCGAATCTCATGAGAAGCAAGGGAGTATTTATTTTGCTAAGATAGGGTGGCAAGAGTTTGAGTTGGATTTAAACTCTGCTAGCGGAAGAATCCCACATCGGAAAGATACAAAGAAGGAAGGTGAGAAGCTAGCTATATAAAGAGCATTCTAGGAGGAGAGAAAAGATACCTTGGTGGGTGTTGGGCTTAGGAGCTTTGGGAGCGCGGTTTAGCAGCTTCAAAATTCCTATCAGGTGTGTACTCTCTCTACTATAGTTGTAGAGCGGCAAATGCCGATAAGCCGGTCACGTGGCGATGGTAGCCACATGTGCGTGTGAGCGCACGTGTGGGGGCTTCGACATGATATTTGAGGACATCAGTAGTGTTCTTGTGGGTTGAGGCTATTGGGCCACGATGGGTGGAGTAGGCCCAATTGAATAAAATATATGATGGTGTAGTATATAGTGAAGTAGACTTGGTGAATTTCATATACATGGCTAGATTTGTGCTAGGTGGGCCACACAAGCGCGTGGGCCCAAATGGGCTGAAATCGAGTTTAGGCCCAATAGTTTAGTAAAGACCGAAAATGGTAGCCGAGTCACTCGGGGCAACTTTGGGCCTTCAAAAAGGCCATTGCAGGTGCAAAATTATGAAAATACCATTGGTGGGTAAATTACAAAAATACCCTTGGTGGGTAAATTACGAAAATACACTTGGTAGGTAAAATATGAAAATACCCTTGGTAGGTAAATTACAGAAATACCCTCGAAGGGTAAAATGATCGATATGCCCTTGGAGGGCAAAAATGATGAAAACGCCCCTACATGTTATATGATTATTCTTGTATGTGATTTATGATTGTTATCGTATGATTATTATTGTATGTTGCATTCATGTGTTATTATGTTGCATGGGGATGGGATTATTCGAAAGGGAAAGTGCAGATAAGATCGCATGGTCGCTTGACGACTGTGGATCCACCGAAGGCTTTTAGCCACTTAAAGCCTATCTTTTTGCAACGATAAGTTAGTGCCACAACCGGTGCTACACAAGGAGTGTAGGGATGGGTTGATCGATTAAATCCCCACAGGAGTGCAGGGTTGGACAGGAGACGGAGTGCAGGGTTGGTATGGGCATTAGTGCATTGCATATGTGGTTTTATTTGAGATGGGCTCAGGCCCAGATAAATATGATTTGTGACATTTATGGGTTAAAGCCCAACTGAGGCTTTTATGGGCTAAGGCCCAATTACCACCATTATTGGAATGGGCTTCGGCCCGAACTATTGTGATTCATGTTCTTATTGATGAGGGTTATGTACACTAAGTTTTCATGAACTCACACCCTCTTTTTAATATTTTTCTCAGGTAATCCTCAGTAAGCGGTTTGAAGTGCTAGAGGACTCGGAGGTGGCCACACTACGAGCAGTTTTGGACTCTAGTATTTTACTTATTTTTAACTTAGGTTAAAATTTTGTAATAAGGCCTCTCTTAAATTCTGGTTTTAGTTTTGGATTTTTAGTTTATTATGTTTTAAATCGCTAAACTTTGTATCACGGTTTTCCAAAATAATATCGCTTTCAAAATACTACGCTTTGCTTAAATAGGTCGTAAACATCACGTTTTCATAAGTCAGTCATTTTAATTAAGTTTCGCAACAAACAAAGTTCTTTCCAGGTAATAACTTTTTAATAAATGTCGATTAATAATAAACAAACGCAAACTAGGACTTTAGTTTTTAATATCAATAAAGGTTTTCAAATAGAACCATGGTTTCTCGAAAAGCACCCCAATGTGACACGCCAGATTCAGGCCTAACTTCTAGGCCGGGTTTGGGGTGTTACATTTAGTGGTATCAGAGCCTAGGTTGTAAAACTCGGGCTGTGAGATGGGCTTTAGTGTTTATTTTAAAGATGTTTACAAATGATTTTGAAATAGTTTTGAAAGGTTTTTGTGTGGCACACCGAGTCTCTAGCATCGGACTAGGTAAGTTCTCTTATCTGTTTTAAACTGTTACTATTGTAGGTAGATACTGGGCTTACTTTAGATGATAGACTAAGCGTGTGGTATATCCAGTATTGTGCGGCTATGAGATAGTTAGAAATTTTGGGGACAAAATTTCTCTAAGGACGGTAGATTTGTAACATCCTGGAACTGGGCCTAGTAGGATTGGGCCCAATGGGCCTTGGGGTAGTAGCGTTTAAAATTTTTGAGAATAAGAGAATGGTACTAAGGCAAGTTGGACCTATTAGGTGAGTGATTTTGGAAGGTTAGGAGGCTTTTATGAAGTCCCGAGTTAAAGTTAGGCCATAGGAAAAATTTTGATTTTAGGTGAAAAAAACCCTGAGAGTTGGTAGGTGGGCTTTAAGAATAAAATGTGGCGAAAAATGACAAGTGGAGTGTGTGGTGTGGTGGCAAAGTGACGCCACTTAAGGAGCAAAAGGGGTGATGCCATAGAGGAAGGAAGGAGGTCCAAGATTCAAGTCTTGATGCTTGCATTTTAGTTTTCTTTTTAAATGGATTTTTGAATTTAGCCATAGGACTTATATTTAGTTGCGCATGATTTTAAAAACAAGAAGCTAGTTGGTAAAGTGGCTAGCAGCGTGGGTTATGTTATAAGGAAGCCTGAGTTCGAATCTCATGAGAAGCAAGGGAGTATTTATTTTGCTAAGATGGGGCAGCAAGAGTTTGAGTTGGGTTTAAACTCTGCTAGCGGAAGGATCCCACATCGAAAAAATACAAAGAAAGAAGGTGAGAAGCTAGCTATATAAAGAGCATTCTAGGAGGAGAGAAAAGATACCTTGGTGGGCGTTGGGCTTAGGAGCTTTGGGAGTGCGATTTAGCGACTTGTAATTCCTATCAGGTGTGTACTCTCTCTATTATAGTTGTAGAGCGGCAAATGCCGATAAGCCGGTCACACGGCGATGGTAGCCACACGGGTGTGCAAGCGCATGTGTGGGGGCTTCGACGCGATAGTTGAAGCCATCAGTAGTGTTCTTTTGGGTTGAGGCTATTGGGCCACGATGGGCTAAAATGGGCCCAATGGGCCCGTGGGCCCAATTGAATAAAATGTATGATGGTGTAGTATATAGTGAAGTAGACTAGGTGAATTTCATATACGTGGCTAGATTTGTACTAGATGGGCCACACAAGCGCGTGGGCCCGAATGGGTCGAAATTAAGTTTAGGCCCAATAGTCCGGTAAAGATCGAAAATGATAGCCGAGTCACTCGGGGCAACTTTGGGCCTTCAAAAAGGCCATTGCAGGTGCAAAATTACGAAAATACCTTTGGTGGGTAAATTACAAAAATACCCTTAGTGGGTAAATTACAAAAATACCCTTGGTATATAAATTATGAAAATACCCTTGGTAGGTAAATTACAAAAATACCCTCGATGGGTAAAATGATCGATATATCCCTAGAAGGCAAAAATGACGAAAATGCCCCTACATGTTATATGATTATTCTTGTATGTGATTTATGATTGTTATCGTATGATTATTATTATATGTTGCATTCATGTGTTATTATGTTGCACGGGGATGGGATTATTCGAAAGAAGAAGTACAGATAGGATCGCATGGTCGCTTGACAACTGTGGATCCACCGAAGGCTTTAACCACCGAAGCGACTATCAAGACCGATAAGTTAGCGCCACAACCGGTGCTACATAAGGAGTGTAGGGATGGGTGGGTCGATTAAATCCCAGCGAGTGCGAGGTTGGACAAGAGACGCAGTGCGTGGTTGGTATGGGCATTAATGCATTGCATATGTGGTTTTATTTGAGATGGGCTCAGCCCGGATAAATATGATTTGTGACATTTATGGGTTAAGGGGCTTTTATGGGCCCAATTGCCACCACATCTTGAAATGGGCTTCGCCCGAACTATTGTGATTCATGTTCTTATTGATGAGGGTTATGCACATTGGGTTTTCGTAAACTCACACCCTCTTTTTAATATTTTTTCTCAGGTAATCCTCAGTAAGAGATTCGACGTGCTAGAGAACTCGGAGGTGGCCACACTACGAGTAATTTTGGACTCTAGTATTTTACTTATTTTTAACTTGGGTTAATATTTTGTAATAAGGCCTCTCTTAAATTCTAGTTTTAGTTTTGGATTTTTAGTTTATTATGTTTTAAATCTGCTAAACTTTGTATCACGATTTTCCAAAATAATATCTGCTTTCAAAATACTACGCTTTCGCGAATAGGTCGTAAACATCACGTTTTCATAAGTTAGTCATTTTAATTAAGTTTCTGCAACAAAGTTTTTTTCCAAGTAATAACTTTTTAATAAATGTCGATTAATAATAAACAAATGCAAACTGAGAATTTAGTTTTTAATATCAATAAAGGTTTTCAAATGGAACCATGGTTTCTCGAAAAGCACCCCAATGTGACACGCCAGATTTGGGTCTAACTTCTAGGTCGAGTTTGGGGTGTTACATTTAGTGGTATCAGAGCCTAGGTTGCAAAACTCGGGCTGTGAGATGGGCTTTAGTGTTTATTTTAAAGATGTTTACAAATGATTTTGAAGTAGTTTTGAAAGGTTTTTGTGTGGCACACCGAGTCTCCGCGTCGAACTGTAAGTTCTCTTATCTATTTTAAAGCTATATCTTGTTGTAGGTTGATACTAGGCTTACTTTAGATGATAGACTATCTTGAGGCCGTAGGAGACTAAAAACTATAGTGAGCTAGCAATTTCGAAAACAACTTTTAACTACTACTTCCATAAAACATTTGTTTAATTATTGAAACTATGAGCTAAATTCATAAAATTTGTAATTCAGATAATTAGGACTAGAGTGCGCAGCAGAAGCGTAGTGGTATATCCAGTATTGTGCGGCTATGAGATAGTTGGAAATTTCGGCGACAAAATTTCTCTAAGGAGGGTAGATTTGTAACATCCTAGAACTGGGCCTAATAGGATTGGGCCCAATGGGCCTTGGGGGTAGTAGCGTTTAAAATTTTTGAGAACAAGAGAATGGTACTAAGGCAAGTTGGACCTATTATGTGAGTGATTTTGGAAGGTTAGGAGGCTTTTATGAAGTCCCGGGTTAAAGTTAGGCCATAGGAAAAATTTTGGTTTTAGGTGAAAAAAACCCTGGGAGTTGGTAGGTAGGCTTTAAGAATAAAATAAGGCAAAAAATGACAAGTGGAGTGTGTGGTGTAGTGGCAAAGTGACGTCACTTAAGGAGCAAAGGGGGTGACGCCATAGAGGAAGGAAGGAGGTCCAAGGTTCAAATCTTGGTGCTTGCATTTTAGTTTTCTTTTTAAATGGATTTTTGAATTTGGCCATAGGACTTATATTTAGTTGCGCATGATTTTAGAAACAATAAGGTAGTTGGTAAAGTGGCTAGCAGCGTGGGTTATGTTACAAGGAAGCCTGAGTTCAAATCTCATGAGAAGCAAGGGAGTATTTATTTTGCTAAGATGGGGCGGCAAGAGTTTGAGTTGGATTTAAACTCTGCTAGCGGAAGGATCCCACATCGGAAAGATACAAAGAAGGAAGGTGAGAAGCTAGCTATATAAAGAGCATTCTAGGAGGAGAGAAAAGATACCTTGGTGGGCGTTGAGCTTAGGAGATTTGGGAGCGTGGTTTAGCAGCTTCAGAATTCCTATCAGGTGTGTACTCTCTCTACTATAGTTGTAGAGCGGCAAATGCCGATAAGTGAGTCATACAGCGATGGTAGCCACATGGGCGTGCGAGCACATGTGTGGGGGCTTCGACGCGATAGTTGAGGCCATCAGTAGTGTTCTTGTGGGTTGAGGCTGTTGGGCCACGACGGGCCGAAATGGGCCCAATTGAATAAAATGTATATGGTGTAGTATATAGTGAACAAAACTAGGTGAATTTCATATACGTGGCTAGATTTGTACTAGGTGGGCCACACAAGCGCATGGGCCCGAATGGGCCGAAATCGAGTTTAGGCCTAATAGTTCAGTAAAGACCAAAAATGGTAGCCGAGTCATTCGGGGCAACTTTGGGCCTTCAAAAAGGCCATTACAGGTGTAAAATTACGAAAATACCCTTGGTGGGTAAATTGCAAAAATACCCTTGGTGGGTAAATTACGAAAATACCCTTGGTAGGTAAATTATAAAAATACCCTTGGTAGGTAAATTACGAAAATACCCTTGGTAGGTAAATTACGAAAATACCCTCGATGGGTAAAATGACCGATATGCCCCTAAAGGGCAAAAATGACGAAAATGCCCCTACATGTTATATGATTATTCTTGTATGCAATTTATGATTGTTATCGTATGATTATTATTGTATGTTGCATTCATGTGTTATTATGTTGCACGGGGATGGGATTATTCGAAAGGGGAAGTGTAGATAGGATCGCATGGTCGCTGACGATTGTGGATCCACCGAAGGCTTTTAGCCACCGAGCGCCTATGCTATCTTGATAAGTTCGGTGTTACATAAGGAGTGTAGGGATGGGTGGGTCGATTAAATCCCCACAGAGTGCGAGGTTGGACAGAGGCGAGTCTGTGGTTGGTATGGGCATTAATGCATTACATATGTGGTTTTATTTGAGATGGGCTCAGCCCGGATAAATATGATTTGTGACATTTATGGGTTAAGGCCCAATCGAGGCTTTTATGGGTTAAGGCCCAATTGCCAATTCATTGAAATGGGCTTCGGCCCAAACTGTTGTGATTCATGTTCTTATTGATGAGGGTTATGCACACTGAGTTTTCGTAAACTCACACCCTCTTTTTAATATTTTTCTCAGGTAATCCTCAGTAAGCGGTTCGACGTGCTAGAGGACTCGGAGGTGGCCACACTACGAGTAGTTTTGGACTCTAGTATTTTATTTATTTTTAACTTGGGTTAATATTTTGTAATAAGGCCTCTCTTAAATTCTGGTTTTAGTTTTGGATTTTTAGTTTATTATGTTTTAAATCTACTAAACTTTGTATCACGGTTTTCCAAAACAATATCTGCTTTCAAAATACTACGCTTTCGCGAATAGGTCGTAAACATCACATTTTCATAAGTCAGTCATTTTAATTAAGTTTCCGCAACAAACAAAGTTCTTTCTATGTAATAACTTTTTAATAAATGCCGATTAATAATAAAAAAACGCAAACTGGGACTTTAGTTTTTAATATCAACAAAGGTTTTGAAATGGAACCTTGGTTTCTCGAAAAGCACCCCAATGTGACACGCTAGATTCGGGCCTAACTTCTAGGCGGGTTTGGGGTGTTATAATTCCTGAATATGGATTGACGAATTACAGTATTGTACACTTTGTGTGTACTACCCATGTATCTATCGACATTTTAAATGATTCAACGGGCAAAATCCTGACATGAAAAAATATGAGTTCGAAATGAATCATTACCTGTATATACATGAAACACATGGAAATTTGATATTTGATGAGCTCATACATGTTTCTTGGAATTCATGTAAAATACATGACTAACATGTTTGATGAGGTTATGTGTTTAGGCTATTAGCCAAATTTCTTTGGATGTATTTTGTATGCTTACCTTAAATGTAAATAAATGGTAAGTTAATTTCCATTATACGAACTTATTAAGCATTATATGCTTACTCTATTTCATTTCCTCTATTTTATAGTAATTTGGAAGTTTGATTTGTTTGGAATTTGGTCGGAGCAACATCACACTATCCTTCGGCTCATTTTGGTATAAATAGCAAATTACTTTTGGTTATAATGGCATGTATAGGGTAATTTGGCCAATGTTGGTATGTATGTGTTTGGTTGTGACTGGCCATTGGAATGGCTTGTGTTGGACACATTTTGATGTATATATATGTGTAGTTTTATCATGCTTGATATATGTTTGGTGTGGTTGAATGATGGATAGCATATAGGCATGTTGATGAAAGAGTTGAGATAGTATATTTGGTATAAGTAAGCAAAATTGTGTTTGATCATCATGGTAAATTTGAATGCTAAGATATATGTGATAATATGACTTGTTTAAAACTTAGTTTGGATTGATTTGAATGTGTTGTATTGGCTTGTGAATGTGTTAAAGTGTTCATGTAGGTGGAAGATAAATTTGGGTGAGAAATGTGGCCTTGGATATAGCCTATTTTTGTCCACACGGGTAGATACAAGGGCGTGTGTCTCAGCTATGTGTCCCCTGCATCTTTAAAATTGCAAAATAGAATACCCAAAAAATTTTACACGGCCTAGCACACCGGCGTGTGACTTGGTCGTGTGACCCTTGCTCCTATTTAATGCAAGTTAGAATGCTCACACGGCTCAGCACATGGGCGTGTGGCTTGGCCATGTGACCCAAGTTAGCAAGCACCCTAATTTGGACACAGGTTGGGACACGACCGTGTGCCTCTAATTCGAATGCCCACACGGCCTGAGACACGGCGTGTCTCTTGACCCTATGAGCCACACGGGCGTGTGCCCCCTACACCTTGGAAAAATTTTGATATTTTGTGAAAAATTCTCTGAGTACCGGTTTAGTCCCGACTTGTTTCTAATGCGTATTTTGGACCTCGAGGCCCATATAAGGGACAATATGATTGAATATGATTTGATTTCTGATATGAAATGTCTGTATTTGATCTGTAAATTATGGTAATGCTCCATAACCCCTTTTGGGTGACGGTTATGGGTTAGGGGTGTTACAATTGTAGATGACATAATAATCATTCTTAGTATTTGAATCAAATACTCACTTTGATTTTTTACGGGATTACAGACTTGTTTAGATTATCTACTGAAGTAAGTTGTCTTTCTCACAATGTAAACATTCTTACAATGCCACTTATCATCAGCTTGAACTTAGACAATCAATGAGCTAATATTTGCTTGTCACAATTTCGGTATGCATGCAAAATATAAAATATAGAAATACAAAAGACATAATAGTGAAATGTGAAACTTATTTATTCATAGTTCAAATACGTAGAAAATAATTACATGTTTAATAAAATGTGGACACATTTCCCAACAATAACAATAATGGTGAAATTGTTAGGGGCTTCAGAATGATGCTAACAGTATGGGACGAATTTTAGGTGATGGGATGGTAAGCTGACGCAATGTTGAGGCGGAATGGTAATAACGTTAGTAAAAAATGGCAAGGCTTAGGTTGAGGATAGATGGTGGTGATGGGTCAAGAGTCAATGGCACTAGGTTTAGGCTATAGTTTCGGACAATAATTTTTATTGGTGAGTTGGGAAGGATTGTGGATTAGTCCTTTCTGTTTAGGGTTTAGTTATTTTAAATAGTAAAAAATTGACTAACCTATTTTAAATTTATAAACTTTAAACTAAAAACATGTACAAATTATGTGGCAATGACGTGGAAGCCACGTTCGCGTTCAATGATTCAATTCCTACTACATAAGATTTTTATAACATCATTAACGTCAAGTAATGACATAGTTACCAAAATGTTACAAATCGATTACATACATAAATAACTATTGTTATTATTTAGAGACTATTTTTGTAGTTTATCATTTTCCTTACTTTGAGTTTCTTGCCCCAAGTAGGTGTCTCAATGTATTTTTTTCAAACATTATTTCTACAACCATAAAAACCACCATGTAAGCAAAAAATTGTGTATTAGGGACGAAGATAAAGTTTAGAAATTTTAATGGCTAAAATTAAAAATAAAAATGGTGTTAAAACGATTTAAATTGAACAATTAATTTTTGAAGGGACAAAAATGTCAACTTTTCATTTCAACGAAGTTAAAAAATTTAAACTAAATTGTTATATTGAAAATTATTAAAATAAAATCAGACCATTTAATTAAGAGAGACCAAAATTCTTTGTGCCATAAGTAAATATAAATGTTTAAGACAAAAATATGTTGATGTAAGGATTATAAAACTACGCCTAACCTAAGGTGATTAGGGGTAAAGTAAGAGTCAAAATTAAATTGTAATTTTATGATAGTAAAAATATAATTTTATTATTTTAATGGTTTATATCTTTATAATTTTAAAGGATTAAATTAAATTTTTATAATTTTAGAGGACAAAATAAAATTTAACTTTACTAATTTAAAATTTTAATAATTTTAAAGAATTAAATAAAAAATTATTTTAGGATATCGCTGTCAACCTCTAATTACGCATATTAATCCCTTTTAAGGTTAAGTATTATGAATAAATATATCTCTAAAGAAAAAACATTTCATTCATGTAAGTTACAGTCCAATTGTTGGTTATTAAAAAAATGAAATATTTTATATGAATACATATTTCATAGCAGAAGGGGAAAAAAAAACAAGGATGTTGTTAAGTATGAATAAGACCGCAATCATCTGTTTGTTTTAACATGCTTGCGTTGAGTGACTTGGATTTGTTCATTGATTTAAACCCAGAATGCAAATCATGGTTTTAGAGATATGATCATCAGTTTATTAATCGTCTCATTAGTCCTTTATTATGTTTATATATAAATATATTGTTTTGATGTAATTCAAACGAAAAGATTTTTTTTCTAAATTTGAAATTTATTATTACCAAATTTAGATGTAATTATTTATAATTATATATGTGTAACATATTTAAATAACTAGTGTAATTGATGCATTCCATTGAATTAGATATAATTTGAGCACTCCAATTCATAGGGAGGCTGAGAATTAGGGTAGCTATGCTCGTAAGTACAAATAATTACTAATTATCCTATGACTTCATATATAATTTAAGTTTAAGAATTTATTTTTATACAAATTTATACAATAATGAAATATTTTAATTTTAGAATTTATATTTTTATTTTAAAAATATAATTATATATTTATTATTAGATAAAAATTATTTTACTATTGGATACATCAAGTCAAAATGTTTCGTGCAATTTTTGACCTAATAGCAAATTAAATTTATAAAGGCTATAATATTTTTGCATGGAAACCTATTTCAACATGCACTAAAAACTATTGCATATTTTATAAAACATTCTTTATAAAATCTATATTATAAATTATATATACTTTTCTAATTTGCATGGAATAATAATAATAAACCTTATAGAAAGGGTTGTAAAGTTGGTTTGTTATTGAACACATTAGCATAAGTCAACTGCAAAGTAAGTTATAATTGAATGATTGCAAAGTTGGTTTCCACCTTAAATTGTTGAGTGTTAAGAAATGTGGTTTGAGAGAGATTTCAAAATAGGTTAAAAACTGTATTTGATAATCCTTTAATATTTTCATACCTTGTTATTTATTTTATTTTTCTTATAAATTATTCAAATAGTTACATATTATTTTGTAGGAAATATTGTGCAATGGATATTGGATATTCAAATACAAAGAGTTTTTTCACACTATATTGTGAGATATGATATTATTTGAGAGAATGAAACTAGACCCAAGCACTGAAGATGACTTGCGAACTCTTCAATTTTAAACATTTAAAATTTCGAAATGTGGTTGAGAGGACATGTGCAATTAATTCTAAAAAAAATATCATATTAACAACATCACCTCAATTTAGTCTTAATGATATGAATTCATATTGTGATTTAGATGATGAAGAAATTGGTCAATGATTAACTGATAATGATAAGGAGTATATGTTAAAATGTTTCAAAAGGAATAACCTAACAAATATGGCATGCTAAAGCAATTAAATAAAATTATATATATTGTCAATTTTCTTGTTTTTATTAGTGATCAAATTGTGGACTAACATATTACATATGATGATTTAATTTTGATTTTTGTTACTTGTTTAGAAATTTTTCTCCATTATTCTCGATAATTTTTATAGTAATTATTATTTTAAAAAATTAAATTATATAACTACGTAATTACAATTTGTACTACTAAACATGACATAAAAAAATAATTGTTATACTTTACGTCAATAATGGCAGTAGGAATAATCACCAAACAATAAGAAAGAAAAATAAGAACACATAGATTTTACGTGGAAAACCCTTTTCGGGAAAAACCACGGACAAAGGAGAAATTCACTAATGTTGAAAAATAACAATACAAAAGATTTTTGGCTACATATATTTTAAGGGTTAAACAACCCTGTTATAATCAATGTCTAATAGAAGAAGTATAGTTTTATACGGATTCAACTTGTGTGTCATGGTTTGTACCGCAAGGCCATATAGCCCGCCAAAGATCCCATATTTTTCCTCTCTATTTTATATTTTTAACAAGTAAGTTGCACATCAAACAATTACGATGTAATTACATATTATCAACTAAACATATCTAGAGAATTATAATTCCTTATAATTACAAGAGGATGTAATTATATATATATATATATATTGGCATTTGGCACACTAATATGACGATAACTATAGCTAATAGGTTTCATTAAAAAATCTTATATGTTATTACAGATTTCCATATTAAAATAAAAGAATTCAACCAAATATATTCAAAGATTACAATATTTATTAGATAAAAGGTAAAATTAATCTAATATATATACTATTGCAATTTAAAGTTATAGTTAAGAAATAATTCTTATGTGGCACATCTTATAAGCTGCCATTTGTTACGATAATAATCTGTCACATGTAGATACAATAAAAAGTACATGAAAATATTAATTACAATAAAGAGTAAAAAGGAAAAAAATTAATTATCATAAAGATTAAAAAGAATTATGGTAATAGATATAAAAAAACAAGAGTAAATTACTCAGAAAAATGGAAAACTCTGTGAAAGTGGTCGAAGGTGACGGCGACTCTCGGTTGTCTGAAGATCGCAACACCAAGAAAGTAAGGTTTGAAGTTGGATCTGATGGGGTCTCTGTGGATATGGTTGTGGACTCCGTTCCACCCTCGAGTACGATATTGTCTTGGAAGGACAAACTTTTAGGGGTTGGTTAGGGATCTGCGGGTTTTGACGGGGGAAGTGATGGAGACATCATTCTGTTAGATGATGATGTTATAAGGTCCACCATTAATGGAATCCTAGCAATTGATTTTTCTGACCGTGTCAAACAAATCTTATATAAGGAGATGGAGATGACAATAGTATTAAAGCTTCTGGGCCGAAATATTAGCTATGGTGTTCTGTTTAATCGAATTAGTAATCTTTGGAAGTCTATACAACCATTTCGATTAATGGATATTGAAAATGGGTATTATTTGGCTAAATTTCAGAACAATGAGGATTATGAAAAATTTTTAACCTAGGTACCATGGATAATATTTGGGCAATATTTGACTGTTCAACCGTGGACAAAAGATTTCTCCCCTCTTCAACCGTACCCAAGTGTGGTTATGGCTTGAATTACGCTTTCTAGGCTACCAGGTTTTATGTATAAGAGGAAGATTCTTGAGGTGATTGGTAGCACGATTGGTAAGGTTGCTAAGTTTGATTTCAAGACTGATAATAGAACCAGAAGGAGATTTTCCAGGATGGCTGTGTTCATTAACCTGGATAAACCTCTCGTCTCTCAGATTCGTGTTAATGGCTACATTCAACGGGTGGAATACGAGGCCTTTCCAACGACTTATTTTTCTTGTGGTAAATACGGACATGTGAGGGAAATGTGTTCTCTGTTGAAAGAAGCTTCGGGTAAAGAGGGTGACAAGTCGGAGGCTGACGGTGGGTCAAGCAGAAACAACGGCGAACTTGGGGAAGGGACTGAATCGGCGTTCAAACCATGGATGCTAGTGGAGCGTAGATCCCGGTGAAGATTGGGAGATTCTCGGGAATTTGGTGGTAAAGCTACAGGAAAAGGAAGATTCGACTCCAGATTTGATGCCCTTACTAATGAGGGCGAGATGGTCGGCAATGAAAAGGGGATGACAAATGAAGATATCGGGGTTTTGAGTCCTCTTATGATGGAAACTGAATTGGTTACCCCTAATTCTAGGGATAAGGGGATCCTTAAATCCTTGCCTAAATTTCATAATGGGTCTCCTAAAGGATTGGGCCTAGATTCTGAAGCCAAAAAGAACCAGCAATATAGCTGCAGTGCGTATTGGGGAAGGAGCCCAATCGGGCCAGGGAACGGACAGATTAAGGCTGAAAAGCTTGGGGAAAAAGAGACTACAAGATGTTGGGTCGAATTTTTCTTTGTTTGGGCCGCATTCTAAGACTAACCTGATTGGCCTTTGTTCGCAAATCTGCTCAACAAAAGCTGATAAGCCTACTTCTTGTGCGTCCTTGAAGTTGGGGGTTGCGGGTAGCAACGAAAATGGGTTGGTGGGGAAGCAGGATAGCCCAATGGTTCTTTCTAAGCCTATTAGTGACCAGCAGCAAGCTCACGTTTTGACTAATGTAGAAAAAATTCAGGTTCCTTCCAATTTTAATTTAAATTTTACTAATCCTAAAATTGGGACCGCTTTGTCAGATGTGGGTAATTTTATGAACGATTTTGACTTAAATTTACAAGCCATTAAATTGGAAGACATTAAGGCACATTTCAACCCGACTTTTGAAGGTCCATTAGAGGTTGAAGTTCAGTTGATCGAGAGTATTTTAGATCATAGGAAGCACTCTGCTGTTATTTTTAAAAATTTTTCTAATTCCCCTGATTATTCTAAAGGTCGTTCTATTGAGTCTTTGGGAGCAGGTAGTGCAGGAAATAAGGACCGAAAAATTAATGGGAAATTTGGCATTGCTAGAGGAGGTCACAAGAATAGTAATGCTTTATAGAGACGATGTAACGCCCCGAATTTGGGCCTAAAAGTATTGGGCCTTGAGTATGGGTCTGTGAGGAGGCTGTAAATAGGTATTTAATTGTGCAAGGAAATGGCACAATTAAATGTCTGCTCAAGTGGTTAAGGGTCCTGAGAGGAGTTGGAAAAGTCTTGGGTTCAAACTTGGGCTTCAGCAAAAATTTTGGTTTTAAGTGAATAAAACTTTGGACGCTTGGATGTAGGCCTTTTAAATTATTGTGATTAAAAAGAGACACAAGAAGCATGTGGTCTAGTGGTTGTGGCGTCATTAAGGTTGTAAGGGAGCCTAGGTTCAAGTCTTGGCTCTTGCAATATATTTTGGTTTTTCTTTTCAAAGAACCTGGACTTTGGCCTATAGACCTTTCTATTAATTGAGGATATTTTGTGACACAAAAAGAGCTTGTGGCAAGGAGGCAAATGGCGTGTTGAGCTATTGAGGGGGACTTGGGTTCGAATCTCCTTGCAAGAAAAATACAATTATTTTGCTACATGGGGATGGTAAGTGGTTGAATTGGATTGAAACTCTAGAAGGTTGTTGTGGACTTGGTAAAAGGGTTAAGTTTGAATTGGTCATGGAGAAAATGTAAAAGGAAAAAGGGGAATTTGAATTGGATGGTGAAGAGGTTGGAGGAGGGATTTTAGGAGTGGATTAAGGGTAGTGGATGGTTTGAGTGATATGGGGAGGAAAATTCAGGATTTTGAAAGGAAAGAAGGGTGTGTGCCGAATGAAATTCTAGCTTATTAAAAATCGGCTTTGAGTAGCCTTTTACTCTCTAATTTGGTGGCTTGAAACATTTTGATTTTTTTTCTTTCTTGGAGGCCGATTTGTATTAAGAGTGTGGGTAGTATCTTTTCGTTTTTGGTCATATCAAATACCTTTTGGGTTCTTCTGTTCTCTACTTTGTATTCCTCTACAAACCTCCTGTCAAACCGATTCTTTTCTCTCCTCTACCTCTTCACAATTTTTTCGAATATTTCTTTTCTCTCTCAATTGGTTGATGTGTTTTTGCCAAACACATTGTTATCTCCTCTCTTCCATCTTTCAGTTTTTCTCATTTCCCTCATCTTTTGCTAGAGCCGAATAACCTCTGAACTTCTGTGCTAGTCGAATACTTAGTCTCAGGAGAGTGTGATTGTTTCTTCTCGTGCCTCGGTTTAAGGGTGTGTTGTGGTGGTGGCCGAATACTTCTGCCTCTTAGTCTTAATTCCACAGTTAGGGTAAGTTGTGATACTCCTGGTTCAATTATTTACGTATATGATATTAGTAATTGAGTCGCGAATGGGATGTAGGTAGTTTTTTAAGGACTTGAAGCGATGTGATCTCCTGCGATGGCCTGAGTGAGATTGATTAAGGCGGGTGATAAGTAAGCCCCCGAACAAAATTTTTGGGTTAAAATTCTCTTCAATTGATTGATAAGCGACTAACCGAAGTTTTTGATTGTGTTAAGTTGGTGTTCTTGTGGGTTAGTCGCGCACGTTCGCAATCAAGTATGTATTTTTACCCTGTACCTGATAGTCGGCTGATAAGCAGAAGTTGCGTAACAGTACCTGGTATTCGATAGTCGGTGAGAAAGCCGATAGAGTGTGTGTAACCATACTTCTTCTGATCGTAAATCGATAAAATGTCGAAAAGCCGAAGTACCGGCGAATGATGCCACACGAGCGTGCGATCGCACGTGTGGTGGACCGAGCCCACAAATATGAGCGTAAGATGGTTGAGGCCACCATGATCATTCTCATGGGCTTAGGTCATTTTGGGCCACGTTGAGGTCGAAATGGGTTGTGTGGGCCCAATAGGCCTATAGACCCCACACGGATTAAATTTGCATATTGTGGTAAATGTTTTGCTTTAGTAGTATCAGAGCTAGGTTATAAAACTCGGCTATCGATTGGGTCTTTAAAATTGAATTTTGAAAGTATTGTTTCAAAAAGGCTTGCAAAGATTTGAAGTTCTGAAATGTTGTATTGACTGTTTTTCTGAAAGTGTAGTACACCGAGTCTCCGGTGCTAAATCCATAAGTTTTTAAAATTGTTGTTTGTTTTCGTTGTAAAGTAGTATATAGATATTAGATTGTATTGCTACACTTAAAGTTAGAGTTTGTATTTATTCTGTGTGTATTCTGGAAATGATATGCGTATGACATCCACTCTGATGGATAGATGGTGTGGTGCATGCTTGTATTATTAGGATCAGAGTGCATAGCGAGAGTGTAGTGTGGTAGGCTAGGATGTGTGAATATTCTGATAGTTAGAAATTTTGGGGATGAAATTTCCTTAAGGGGATAGAATTGTAACGCCCCGAATTTGGGTCTAAAAGTCTTGGGCCTTGAGTATGGGTCCGTAAGGAGGCTATAAATAGGTATTTAATTGTGCAAGGAAATGACACAATTAAATGTCTACTCAAGTGGTTAAGAGTCCTGAGAGGAGTTGGAAAAGTCTTGGATTCAAACCTGGGCTTTAGCAAAAATTTTGGTTTTAAGTGAATAAAACCTGGACGCTTAGATGTAGGCCTTTTAAATTATTGTGATTACAAAGAGACAAAAAGAAGCATGTGGTCTAGTGGTTGTGGCGTCATTAAGGTTACAATGGAGCTTGGGTTCAAGTCTTGGCTCTTGCAATATATTTTGGTTTTTCTTTTAAAGGAACCTGGACTTTGGCCTATATACCTTTTTATTAATTGAGGATATTTTGTGACACAAAAAGAGCTTGTGGCAAGGAGGCAAATGGCGTGTTGAGTTATTGAGGGGGGCTTGGGATTGATTTCTCTTGCAAGTAAAATACAATTATTTTGCTACATAGGGATGGTAAGTGGTTGAATTGGATTGAAACTCTGGAAGGTTGTTGTGGACTTGGTAAAAGGGTGAAGTTTGAATTGGTTATGGAGAAAATGTAGGAGGAAAAAGGGGGAATTTGAATTGGATGGTAGAGAGATTGGAAGAGGGATTTTAGAAGTAGATTAAGGGTGGTGGATGGTTTGAGTGATTTGGGGAGGAAAATTTGAGATTTTGAAAGGAAAGAGGGGTGTGTGCCGAATGAGAATTTTGGCTTATTAGAAATCGACTTTGAGTAGTCTTTTACTCTCTAATTCGGTGGCTTGAAACATTTTGGTTTTTTTTCTTTCTTGGAGGTCGATTTGTGCTAAGAGTGTGGGTAGTATCTTTTCATTTTGGTCATATCAAATACCTTTTGGGTTCTTCTGTTCTCTACTTCGCATTCCTCTGCAAACCTCCTGTCAAACCGATTCTTTTCTCTCCTCTACCTCTTCACACTTTTGCCGACTATTTCTTTTCTCTCTCAATTGGTTGATGTGCTTTTTGCCAAACCCATTGTTATCTCTCTCTTCCTTCTTTCGGCTTTTCTCATTTCCCTCCTTTTTTGCTAGAGCTGAATAACCTCTGAACTTCTATGCTAGTTGAATACTTGGTCTTAGGGGAGTGCGATTATGTTTTCTCGTGCCTCGGTTTAAAGGTGTGTTGTGGTGGTGGCCGAATACTTCTGTCTCTCAATTTTAATTCCACAGTTTGGGTAAGTTGTGATACTCCTGGTTCAATTATTTGCGTATATGATATTAGTTATTGAGTCGTGAATGGGATGCAGGTAGTTTTTAAGGACTTGAAGTGAAGTGATCTCCTGCGACAGCCTGAATGAGATTGATTAAGGTGGGTGATAGGTAAGCCCCCGAATAGGAGTTTTGAGTTAAGATTCTCTTCAATTGATTGATAAGTGACTAACCGAAGTTTCTAATTGTGTTAGGTTGGTGTTCTTGTGGATTAGTCACGCACGTTCGTAATCAAGTGTGTATTTTTACCCTGTACCTAATAGTTGGCTGATAAGCCGAAGGTGCGTAACAATACTCGGTATTCGATAGTCGACGAGAAAGCCAATAGAGTATGTGTCACCACACTCCTTCTGATCGTAGATCGATAAAATGTCGAAAAGTCGAAGTACCGGCGAATGATGCCACACGAGCGTGCAATCGCACGTGTGGTGGACCGAGCCCACGAATATGGGTGTAAGATGGTTGAGGCCACCATGAGTGTTCTTATGGGCTTAGGTCGTTTTGAGCCACGTTGGGGCCGAAATGGGTCGTGTGGGCCTAATAGGCCTGTGGGCCCTATATGAATTAAATTTGCATATTATGATAAATGTTAAACCGAGACGTGTAGTTCACTTAGCTAGAGTTGTTTTTGGGCAATGGGCCGTGTGGGCCCACTGGGCTAGTGAGCCCCACACGGATAAAATGTATGTGATGTGGTAAGTGTTGTTTGGATTGTGACGTTTGCATAACTGTGGCTATTTTTGGCTAAAATGGGCCACACGAGTGTGTGGGCCCATTTGGGCCGAGTAATGGGCCTTAGGCCTATTTACATCGTTGTGACTTTATAGATTACTTAAGTCGCTCGAGGTGACGGTGGACCTTCTATTGGGTCGCTGAGACCCCGATTTAAAAAATTACCCAAATACCCTGATTTGTAAAATTATTGAAATACCCTCGATTTGTGAAATTATCAAAATACCCTCAATTTGTAAAATTATCGAAATACCCTCAATTTGTGAAATTACCTAAATACCCTCGATTTATGAAATTACCAAAATACCCTCGATTTGTGAAATTATCGAAATACCATTAATTTGTAAAATTACTAAAATACCCTCAATTTGTGAAATTATCGAAATACCTCCAGTTTATAAAATTATCGAAATACCCTCAATTTGTGAAATTATTGAAATACTTCGATTTGTGAAATTACTAAAATACCTTCAATTTGTGAAATTACCGAAATATCCCTAATTTATAAAATTACCGAAATACCTTGAAGGGTAGGATTACCGAAATACCCTTATAGGGTAAAATAACTATTTGCCCTTATAGGTAAATGACTAACTTAGACTATGAATTTGATTGATTTGACTGTGATCGTGTGACTGTGTTTAAACTGTCTTGACTGTGGTCATGTGATTGATATGCTTTTAATATATGTCTAAATGACTGTTACTAGGCATGGCCATTTTGCATACACGTGTAATGATTGAGCATGACATACACGACATATTGCATGGGGTTAGGACATTGATACGGAGGAAGTTCTGATAGGGTTGCATGGGTCACATGAGACAATTGTGGATCTACTATTGATTTGTTAAGGCCGCACGGGTCATATGAGATGACTGTGGACCGATGGACGGCTTAAAGCCTCGTAATCTAATTTTGGCTCAGTGCCATCTTGATTATGGCTTTGTGCCAATCATATTTACCCATGGCTATGTGCCTAACATATATATTGATGACTCTGTGTCGATCATAATTACCTATGGCTGTGTGTCAATTATATTACTGTCGCTGATGGCTATGTGCCAAACTTATTACAGTTGTAGATAGCTTTATACCATCCTGATTATGGTTTATAACCATTCTGTTTATGGATTTTAGTCGTTTACATTATCGGCGGCGTTGTTTGCGATATTTATGGCTTTTAGCCATTTTGTCCACTTTGCCGAGCCGTTCTGTTGACTTAGTGCCGAAACCGATGCTAAGCTTGGTGTGTTGGCTGGACGGGTCAATTTTATCCCCACAGGAGTGCGGGGTTTGTACGGGTGGTGTGTTGGCTGGACCGGGATGGGATGCATCCTCATACTGTTGCATATCTGTTTATGAGATCTATCACTGTACTGGGCTTAGGCCCACTTATTCTGTTATTGGTTTGGGCTGGGCCCAATTGATTCTGTTATGGGCTGTGACCCAAATGATATTGTAGTAGGATTTGGCCCACATATGCTCGAATCGAATCGCCATTATGTTAAAGGGCTTTAGGCCGGTATTTGATTACATTTTCGATATCTCGTTGTTACTCTAGTAAGGGGATTACACACTGAGTTTTCATAAACTCACCCCGTTGTTATCTGTGCAGGTAATCCCCAGCGTTAAGAGGATCGGTGTTGCGAGGGACTTGAAGAAGGCCACATACTACTTATGTTTTCCGTCTTGACTATTTACATTCAAGTACTTTGATTTGGGGTTGTAAGAAGGCCTCTTTAAGTTTCTAGATTTTAACTTTGGGTTTTTATTTACTTTGGTTTATATCTGTTAGAAGTAAGTCACGATTTTTCCAAAATGTTAACTGTTTTATTTTTTTCAACAACACTACGTTTCCGCAACATTTTCAAAATGGTTTCGAGGCTTAATCTTTAAATATCATGTTTTCGTAAATCGGTTACTTTTAAACTTAGCTTTCGCATCTGAAAAGAAACTTTGGGAATAAACTTAATAATTATTCTATGTACCACGTGTTAAGAATAAACTAACGTAACTGGAATTTTACTTAAGCTTTTAAATAAGAAGGGATTTCAATGAAAATATGGTTTTCGAAAATTACTTCAATGTGACACACCAGATTTGGCCCTAATGTCTAGGCCGAGTTTGAGGTGTTACAGACGAGGAAGTCACTTCAAAGCCTCTGAAATTTATAGGTTTCTTTAGCTGATTCTATGGAAGAGGTGGCGAAGCTTATCTCCTCTGATATATCGAATGAAGCTGAAATGGGAGTGCTTGTTGAATTTGGCCCTAGTGGTTTGAATGATACTCGACAGTAATGGTATGTTTTTATTTATAATGTCATTATAAATGAATCTCTCGATTTTTTCTTAGAATTGTCAGGGTTGCACTAATGCCAGATTTACTTGCATTTTTTGTGAATATAATATGGAGCACAGACCAGATATAATTAGTTTGCTGGAAACTAGAGTTAGTGAGTCCAAAGCTGATAAAATTATTGCAAAGTTAGGTTTTCAATTTTCGCACCATGTGGAGGCTATTGGTTATGCTGGGGGCATTTGGATTAGTTGGAAAAATTCTGTTCAAGTTGAGGTTATTCGTAATCACCCCCTATTTATCCTTACTCGGGTTTGGCCTAATTCTTCTTCAAATCCGATTTTGAATGCCTTCGTTTATGGAAGCCCAAATCGTCAAAAGCGAAAAGACCTTTGGAAGGATCCAAGAGTTTCTATTCATGTTGGTCAAATTCCTTGGATGGCGATCGGATACTTTAATGCTATCCTCTCCTCTAATGAGAAAACAGGTGGTCTCTCATCTGGTAAGAGATGTCCTCACTTTGGTGAATTTGTGAATTTGGCTAATCTTTATGATTTGGGGTTTAAGGGTTCTCCCTTAACTTGGTATAGGGGTAATCTTTTTGAAAGATTGGATCGTGCTTTGGGAAATGAGGCTTGGATTAATTATTTTCCAAATAGTTTAATTACTCATTTTCCGAGGATTAAGTTTGATCACAGACCCCTTTTCCTCAATCTCAATCCAATTTTACCTCGCCAAGGGAAGACCGTTTTGGTTCTTAGTAGGATAGGTTGAGCACCCTGATTTCGATAATTTTGTGAGAGATTAGTGGGATTTTCAAGGGAACATGTCAGCTTCTTTAGATAAGATCACTGAAAATCTTAAAGATTGGAATAAGACCACCTACGGTCTTATTACTTATCATAAGAGAAACTTGATCCATAAGTTATCAACCATACAGAAGCAAATAGATCTCTTAGGTGCTAATCATTTGGCTCCCGTAGAAATGGAGATAAGACATGATTTGGAAAATGTGTTATACCATGAAGAACTTCTTTGGAAGCAAAAGGCTAGATGCGATTGGTTACATTTGGGGGATAGGAATACTAAGATTTTTCATGCTCGCACTTTGCAGCGACAAAAAAATAACCGTATTTCTACTATTTGTAATTCTTTTGGTGATTGATTTTTTGATCCTAAGGCCATCGAATTAGAAGCATCCAATTTTTTTCCAAAAGTTGTATAGGGAAGATCCTGGGTCTATGAGATCTTTGCCTCTTAATGGGTTTCCTCAACTTGATTATACTGATATCGATTTTTTGGGAAGAATGGTCACTGATGAAGAAATTAAAAAAGTTATGTTTGACATGGCTCCTTTAAAAGCTCCGAGAGTGATGGCTTTCATGCCCTCTTCTTCCAGAAGTAGTGGGGTACGATAAGACCAGCTATTTGTGATTGGGTAAAAATGGTCTTCAATGGAGACGCTATTGATACTAAGCTTAATAATACATTGATTGTTCTTATCCCAAAGGTTCAGAGTCCCGAGGAGTTTGCTCAATTTTGTCCTATAAGCCTTTTCTTTGTTCTTTACAAGTTGGTGATGAAGGTAATAGCTAACCGGTTTAAGTTTATATTCCCAAAAATTATTGCGCAGAACAGGCATGATTTATCGCCGAACGTAATATTATCGATAACATTGTCATTGCGCAAGAGGTTATCCATTCTATGAAGAGTTGAAAAAGAAAGAAGTGGATGGCGATAAAAATTGATTTGGAAAAAGCCTATGATCGTGTGCGGTAGGATTTTATTGATGCTTCTCTTAAAGTGGTATGTATCCCTAGTTATCTCAAAAATGTTATTGTTTCTGCTATTTCTAACTCTACCATGTAGGTTTTGTGGAGTGGAGTCCCAACGTCTAAATTTAGATCTGTTAGGGGAATTCGGCAAGGTTGTCATCTATCTCCCTATATTTTGTACTTTGTATAGAATGATTAGGGCATTCTATTAGCTCGGCTTTGTCCATAGGAGTTTGGAAACCCATACAATTATCTCGCTTGGGGCCATCTCTTTCGTATCTTTTCTTTGCTAATGATCTTGTTATTTTTTGCAGAGCGGATGAAAAGCATAGAAGGTTATTAAAAGAAATTTTGAATGATTTTTGTGAGCTTTCAGGTCACAAGGTTAATACTAGGAAATCTAATATTTTCTTTTCCAAAAGAGTTGATGAGCCATTGGCTAATTTATTCAGCAATTTACTTGGTTTCCAAAAGGTGCATGATTTTGGTCATTATCTTAGAGTCCCACTTTTCCATAAAAAAAGTCACTAATAGTACTCTACATTTTTTGATTGAGAAAGTTCGAACAAAGCTACAAAGTTGGGATGTTCGTCAGTTATCTTTTGCTAGTCGGGCTACTCTAGCACGATCAGTTCTTCTAGCCATTCCCAGTTATTTCATGCAATCCATGATGATTCCTAAGAAGATCTGCAACGAGATTGAATGTCTGGTGAGGCGTTTCATTTGGGGGACCTTTGATGGTAATAAAAAGATGTCGTTAGTTGGTTGGGATTCTATCTGCCAACCCAAGTGGTGTGGGGGACTTGGCATAAGACAATTACGGGATCAGAACATCTCTTTTTTTGCTGAAACTTGGTTATAAATTGGTTTATGATGATGAAGCTATCTGGGTTCAAGTTCTCAGATCTAAGTATGAGATGAACGATTCTTTACCAATTAGTATAGCTAAGGCGATGAGTTCCTTTATTTGGAAGTCGCGTTCAAAAGTGTGGACCCTTTTACATGATAATCCGATATGGTCTGTTGGTGATGGTAATAAAATTCGTTGTTGGAAAGATCAGTGGATTCCTAATGTTGAACCTTTGATTAATTATTTACCTGGCTGTGCTAATGTTAATACTGATTGTTTGCTTGGTGATTTGATCACAATAGAAGGCAACTGAAACCTTAATTTTTTACAGGTTTGGTTACCAGAGGAGATTATTTCTCACATTATGGGAATTCCTCCTCTTCATCCAGTTGAAGGACATGATAGGCTATCTTGGCGACATACTTCAACCGGCGCTTTCTCTATTAAAAGTGCACACAAGGTGCTGAAGGAGGACTCTTGGAGCTCTAGAGACGAGTTATGAAAGAGAGCGTGGAAAATCCCTGGTCCGCAAAGAGTTTGTTTTTTCGGACAGTTCTTAAGCAGTGACTCCTCACCAATGTGGAAAGAGTTAGGCGTTGCTTAGTTGTTGATTCCTCTTGCTCGATTTGTAGACATGCTTCTGAGGATATTTTGCACATTATTCGAGATTGCACAGTAGCTAAGGAAGTCTGGAAACAGGTTATTCCAATAAACCAACAACCTTATTTTTTCTCCAACTCTTTGCACGAATGGATTTCTTTCAATTTACAAGATACTTAGAATGCTTCATGATAGGGAAATTAGTTGGGCTTTCCTCTTCGGATTATTACCTTGGCGATTATGGAAGAATCGTAATCTTTTCATCTTTCAAAGGAAATCATAGAGCTCTAGTGAGATCATTAAAGTTTCCATGTGCTGGGCCAAACAATCTTCTTTGGCTTCTAGAGATAGATTGATTGACAATATAGTTTTATCCCATGGGGAGCTTTCACCCAAGGATTGGATCTTTCTTAATACTGATGGTGCTGTTCAAATAACATCAGGAAGAGCAGCTGCTGGAGGAGTGGTACTAGATGGTACAGGCAATTGGGTGATGGGTTATAACATATTTCTAGGGAATTGTTCGATTTTTTATACAAAACTCTGGGGCATTCTGGATGGCTTAAAACTCATCCAACCTAGAGGCCATAGCAACGTGATTATTCATTCAGATAGCTTGTAGTCAAAGCTATTCATGGCAATGTTTCGAAAAGCTCAACCTCTGCTTTGATCAGGAGGATACACTAGATTTTATCCCAAGAAAGTCAATGGATTTTAAGATACATTCCTAGGGAGGAGAATCAATGTGCTGACTATCTTGGCAAATTGGCTTTTGAAAGAAAGGAGGATTTACAACTGGTTGAGTCCCCCCAGATGCAGTGTTAGATTTCTTTAAATCAGATAAAAGAGGATTTTTGCTTCTTTTGAATATTCCATATAATTTAATTTGTTATGTTCTTTTTCACCAAAAAAAAAAAAGAATTATGGCAAGATTAATTGCAATAAAATTGGGAAAGATTAATATTTTGTTAAGTAAATTAAAATATTACATTAAATTTCTAGACCATTACCCTCATTAGAGCCTCCATCTGCTATCCAAATAGGGATTTTTTGGGTACTGCACTCGTTTTTTTCAGGCCATGCTTCGAGTCCCTTTTTCCTTTTCTTGTGAGATGTTCCTTTCACCCAGCCCCGGATGCCACAACTTCTTCATACCTTGGCACCTCATTCACTGTTTCTGGATGGGCTCACTTCACCTTAAGTTCACAAATAATTTGAGCATTTCGTTGCATAGTCTCTTATTGCGAGTTGTATTTCTCTAGTAAGAGCTTAAATTGCTTTTGAATCTTTGTGTACTGCTACATCTTTGAGTTATGATTTTGCATAGTTGGATTCTTAACCCCTTGGTGTTGTGGTTGATGATTACCCTCTAAGGAGTTTGGCCGATTCAGGTGCTCTTGTAGTGTCTCGACGGTTGTTCTTGTTGATCTCCCCGACAGTAGTTTCTTTGGTCATTCGATTGGCCATTTTGATTGTGATCTAGATCATCCCTAATTGTTATGGATAATATTGTTATTAATCGTAGTCATGTTGCTAGTATCTGCCTTCTCCATACTGATCACTTCAATATTCTTATTGGTATTGATCTTGATAATATTGATCCTCTTGTTTGTCGTCGACCTTACTGATCCGTGCTCTTAGGGGAATTATAAGCTAGTTGAGCCATGGATCTCATTGAAGTTCCCCACAAATGATGTGAATTGTTTGCAATATATAATATAGGGGTGGCTTGTTACAGCGATTCATGCCATGGAATGTGACAAAGTCACTATATATGATGATAAAAGTATGTTGTATAGCTATGTGTGCAGATGTTTTTGCACTATATGTTTGTCTTTTCCCTTTTCTTTTAAGGAACGAGAGTTTTTATAAATGGATAATTTTTTTTTTTTGGTTGTACTTTTAAATTGGTGTTATTCAACTTATGACACTAAGTTAATCACTCAAATTATAATAGTTAAATAAATAATATATATTGCATACATTTTTAGAAGTACATACATTTTATTTATTTTTATGTTGTATATTTATAGTTGTTTATTTATACAATATGTGATCTTAAATTTGTACTACATCAATAACGGTGTTAGTAGTTTGTGAAAATTAAATTTAAATTAAAATATCATGTATACAGATTATATAATCAAAATTTACATATGCATATTAAATTAAAATTTATTTGTACTTTTGAGATTTGTTTCAAGTAGAATTGGATTCAAAATTTATCTGTATAAAATACGTTATGAAACATGTTTTTATTCTAAAATTGGGATAAAGTAACATTTAGTCCTTGATTTTGACAATATTTTTCACCTTGGTCTTTAATTTTTTTGTTCACATAATGTCGAAACTTAGCATTTTCTCAATTTAGTCCCTAAACTTGAATATTTGTATCACACCATCATTTGAATAATTTAAAAAAACATTATATATATATTAAAATCTTGAACAATCATATCTTAACAAAATCTAAATTTAGAAACTAAATTTAAAAATTATCAAATTTCAAAACTAAAATGAAAATAGAAAAATAAAAAATTAGTAAATTTAAAGACTAAATATAGCCTCATCCCTATAAATTATTGTGACATTCATAAAATACACCGCATTAAAAGATGTACAATGTATTTATTATCTTAAAACTATAACAACTAAATATTTGATCTCATCCAACTCTTTTAATGTTCTCTTTTTCTACTTTTTTGAATCAAACCTTACCTTTAGTATTGGATAGGCTTCAATTTTGGTCCAAGCATTTCAGGTTTGCTACTGTCACAAACTCACAAATTCAAGCAATCTTTTATCCATGTCCTCATGCTTTAATTTAATCCTCATTCAAACCTGCCATTAACTTTTCTCGAGGAAAAAAAAAAAAACAAGTTTGTGGTAGGAAACAATTTACACGTTATTTTAATGAATTAAATTTAGTTAGTTACTAATCTCGCCCTTTCAATTAAGTACAAGATGTAATGTATATATGAATTTTGTACTTTCTTATGCACTATTTGCTCTGAATTTAGCATTTCTTTTTGGTAATTATTTTTATATTAGTTTTGATTTTTTTTGTCAAGTTTTTAAAAGAAATATTAGAGATTAATTTGGACAAAAAAAGTTTAGATCTCAATGTGGGAACAATTATTAAGCCTAAGGACTAATTTGAATAAAAAAATTCAAACTCTAATATGAGAACAACTGTCAAATTAAGACTTCAAATAGTGCATTAACCCTATGTTACTTAACCAAAAGACATAATGATAAATTTAACACTTAATGTTTACATTTTCATCAATTTAACCCTTTTTTAGCTAAATTTGACCATTAACCTTTAAAAAGAGTCAAATCATTTTTTTTAATTGAAACACTAATTTTTTTTTAACATTGTTGATGCGGTAATCAACATGCATTTTATGATTACATGACACTATTTGTTTTATATGTCTTGTCAACAATTAATTAAAAATTGTAAAATAAAAATAAACCAAAGTTCAAACAATTATAAAAATTTATAAAAATTCAAAAAGGAAATAGTATGAAGTAAACATAGACTGTCTTGCAAGATACCACATGTAAAAACTTAACATTTTAATCAGTATTTTATTAAAAAATTATTTCGACTCTTTTGATGGTCAAATTTCAATTTTTCAAAAATTAAGAGTTAAATTTAAGTAAAAAATTAAAAATCAAATTAATAAAAGATATAAGTATTAAAATTAAATTCAACATTATACCTACCAAAATTATTTGTGAGGTTGAGGCTCATAGCCAAAACTATTACCAAATCAAGTTGATTTTGATACAGTTGAGAACGAAAAATTTTCCGCATTATATTATTGATATATACAATGCCTACCAAAATTGTTTGTGACTATTCAAGTTGATTTTAATATATTTGAAAATATCTAATTATTTTATTAGGTTACTTAAATAATAAATTATATTTCATTAAAAATAATTTACATAATTCCCATTAATTTTTTTAATTGTACTTTCATCAAATCTATTAAAAAAGTAGTTTGAAAAAAAAAACAAAGGTTAATAAAAAAGCTCAAAAATATAATTAGAGTCATTGTGACAAAACATGTAAACGTTAGTAGCCAAATTTTAATGCAATGCAATTTTTATGTATGAGTCTTTTTATTTATTATATTTTATATTGGGTTGATTTTATATATATAGTTGGTAGTATTATATTTACAATTGTAATATTCTCAAAAGATAATACAATATTAGAAGATGAAAATGTAAAATATAATATATTAAATTGGGTAATAAAAAACTCACACACAAACTGAAAATTTTGTATAAAGAGTGGTATAAATTTCGAACAAAATAAATAAGAAATACATAAAATTTAAATCAAGAAATCAAAATAAAGGAAGGATGTATTATGATATATTAAAACTACAGCAACCAAAACTATGGTTTGAGGTACACACACGAATGATCAACCTTATAAAGTTCAGTATCTTACAATCTTCGATTCCCATCCAAACAATTTAGCTACCCTATTAAATCCCATAAGTGTGGCCATTGTTTAATCCTTCCCGCCACCAATTCGTGATCTAAAACCACTCCCACGTAATTTTTATGCATTTAATTCTTGAGTTTGTTACTAATATGAGCTGATGTAATTCAATTGAACAAAGCGTCTTCCGGAATTTCGCTCCTTTTTTTTTGGGGGATTATAAAATGGACACACAAGATGCTGGGGTGGAAGTTATAGGAGCAGTGAAGAAGAAAATATTTATAGCTTCTAACTGTCTTTGTCCTTACATTCTATTCCAATTCGTTATATCAACCGCCACCACTTCCACCATCTCCACCACCGCCTTCCCATTTTTGTCCTTTTTCTTTAAACCCAAATCGAATCTGAGCTTAGCGAGAATGCGGTTGAGAAAAATCTGTTTCTCAGAGAAATTAAATTAAATAAATATTGTTTCGAGGCTCTGGCTTTGGATTCTTTTTTTTTTTTTTTTGTCGTCGCCGTCGTCGTTGTTGATAATGGAAGCAGCTGAGAATTGCTCGGTGAAGGTCGCCGTTCATATTAGGCCTTTTATCGGCGACGAACGAACTCAAGGTTGTAAAGAATGTGTTACTGTTACTCCTGGAAAGCCTCAGGTACCCCGTTTTTAGCTTTTCATTTTTTTTTTTCATTTTTTAACATTTCTGCATTTTTTTTTTTTTTTGTATGCGTCAGGCTATTTTTTGTTAAGTTCAAGCATGCTTTCATTTCGTATTAGTTTTCGACTTTATTATTATTCTTCTTTAATTATAATATTTTTAAACCTTCTTTTATTCAACCCTATTATAGCATTTTCATATTTTTGTTTTTTAAAAAAACTACTATCTAGTGTAACGATGCATTTGAAGTTTCTTCCAAAATCCTTTATTATTATTATTATTATTATTATTATTATTATTATTATTATTATTGCCATGGCAGAGTGAGGATTGAAAGGTAGAATTTATCAGAAAATCATGCCTTCTAAATGCATGCACGAAAAATCTAAGACTGATTTACTTAAATTTTATGCTGAAATTGTAGTTATTTAAGTTGGAACAGCTTTATTTATTGAAGTACAAGCTTATTTGGAGTATAGTATATTTAAGCACTGTGGTTCTACTGGGTTTAATAATTTCGCAACTATAAAGTACGGGAAAAGTTAAAAGCTTTAATGAAGTTTTTATTTCTTTTAGCTTATTAGTTATTACCTTACAAATGATTTTTTTGCTGGCTGCGGCTATTTTGGGCTATGTGTTCAGGTGCAAATTGGGACACATTCCTTTACATTTGATCAAGTTTATGGAAATGGTGGTTCTCCATCGTCTTCCATGTTTGAGGAATGCGTTGCTCCTCTTGTCGATGGTTTATTCCAAGGATACAATGCTACTGTACTTGCATACGGTCAGGTAATATGAATTGACATACGAGAGCTGCTCTAAGTTCGATCAGCTTTTTTTTTTTTTTTAAATGTCGTTAATTATGTTCATGGTTGACTTGCGCAACTGTTGCAGACAGGATCTGGGAAGACATATACCATGGGAACATCTACCAAAGATGGTTGCCAGACAGGATTGATTCCTCAAGTTTTGAATGAGTTGTTCAAGAAAATTCAAACGTTGAAGCGTCAAACAGAGTTCCAGCTACATGTTTCCTTCATAGAGGTACATTACTTGTTGCCTGCTGGCTGCTTGAAAAATCGAAATGGAATTCTCTCTAGTCACTGTAAAATATGTTTAATGAATTAAAAATACAGTAGACTATTTGTTTCTTTTCAATGTATACTATGTCATTTCTGAGGAGTAACCTAATTTGCTGGTTTGAATCTGAAGATCCTGAGGGAAGAGGTGAGGGATTTACTGAATTCAGAACCTGTAAGCAAACTTGTTACTCCTAAAGTGAATGCTGTGAAAACCGCAGTTCCAGGAAGGCCACCTTTACAAATACGTGAATCATCAAATGGAATTATAAAACTAGCTGGATCAACTGAAGTTGCAGTTAGTACGCTGCAAGAAATGGCTACGTGCCTGGAGCATGGATCAATAATCCGGTCAACTGGGAGCACAAATATGAATAACCAGTCCAGGTACAGTCTCCACTTCTGATGTTCTCCACTTCATATCAAAAGAAATATTTAAATGAATCAATAAGTTGTTATATATCTGAAACTTCAAGCTATTTTGTGGGAATGGATTATTTCATTCTGAAACCCATCTGTTAATCTCCGTCATTTAATGACATGTGTCCCGTACTTATGGTTTTAATAGTCGATCCCATGCCATCTTCACAATCACATTAGAACAAATGCACAAAACGCAATCAACTTCTGCTGTTAATAACACTCCGGATGAAGATATGTCTGAAGAGTATTTATGTGCGAAGCTCCATTTGGTGGACCTTGCTGGATCTGAACGAGCAAAAAGAACAGGTTCTGACGGTCTTCGGTTGAAAGAAGGTTTGTATATATGCATATAAACTTAATACATCCTTCTTGTGTGATGGCTGTGTTAAATATCCTATTCTATTTTCATGAGCAGGTATTCATATTAATAGAGGGCTTCTTGCACTGGGCAATGTCATCAGTGCCCTTGGAAATGAGAAAAAGCGTAAAGAAGGGATGCATGTTCCATACCGTGATAGCAAACTGACTCGACTTTTGCAGGTTAGATTTATTTTTTTAGATTCATGCAGAATTAATTTGAACTGATGATACCGAGATGTCCAAAAATTGACATAATTTCAAAGTATGTGCAAGTTTAAAGCAATTTCTAGCTTTCTCAATTATCTCATATACATATATATAGAGGCCCTTAAACTAAGGATCATTCAGCCTTATTGAATTTTGTATATGTCAAATGCTCTGATAAACTCTCACGACACACTACTTGTATGTGTCGCAATTATAGCTATAGCATTTTGTTGGAAAACTTAAAAGAGTAAAGCTCTGTAATTGTTTTATTTTCTCTTTGCTACTAATTTACCAAATTGAGGCTGAACACTTATTTGTTGTGAATTTTGGTACAGCAGTATGTAGGTTTTTGGTTCATGATCTTCGTTCTTATGTTATTAATCTCAATCTTACATGTTTTAAAAGGCCTAAGTTATTAGAGCCTTTAAAAAGGCTTGTAATTTAGGAACTTCAAAGAAAGTTCAAAAGTTCTGTTTTCTGCCTTTTTCTTCTGATCTGGTCTGCTTGTGTTTCAGGATTCACTTGGTGGAAACAGCAAAACAGTTATGATAGGTACATATCTAAATAACAATGTATTGTTTTAAAAAAAAGTAACTATGTATTTTCTTGCTGAGAAAAAAAAAAAACAACTTAGTTTCTTCACCAGAAAAATTGATACTGGAATGCATGAAATCTGTTCACCAGTTAGTCATTTTTGTAAGCCTCTCTGTTGACAACTGTTTTGCTCCATATTATTTTATCATCCCCAAATCATACTATATAATCTCTGTATCTTTGGTAGATATTTCATATGTTTGATACCCAGGTTGCAAAAAAAGAGAAACAAAAATGGGGAGGCTATATGGGTTTACATATAAGCTCTGCACTCATCTGGATCCTGCTATTTCTTTAGCTTATGCCTCTACTTCTTGGTTTTTTGGTCAAGCATCGTTTTTGGCTATTATCAATCTAATTACTGTTCAAAAAATCTAAGATGTGATGGTTGGATTCAGATCTTTTGCCAGGCTTCATGTGCTTTCTAGACACATGTTGCTAATGCATATACTCTAAAACCCATATTTTATACTCTGCTTCCTAATTCTTTTATCATGTTTTTCATTCTTGCTCTGTCTAATTTATATCACGTTTTAGATAAAATGGTAGGATTGTAAATCTTGCTTTTGGTTGCTTAAATTCTTTAATTTTCCTACTAAGTGTCATTGTAAAACGTTGATTTTTTTTTTCCAGCTTGTATAAGTCCTGCAGACGTTAATGCAGAGGAAAGTCTTAACACTTTGAAATATGCTAATCGTGCTCGCAATATTCAGAACAAGCCTGTTGTAAGTGTTTTCTTGGCTTTTTTCTTATTGCTAGTATGTTGTAATTCTACTGCTCCCCTTTCCTTTTATTAAAAGTTCTGGATCCTTGCACAATTTTATGGATCATAAATGGTTACCTTAGGTAACTGGACAGCTTTCCATTTATTTTACAGGTGAATAGAGATCTAATATCCACTGAGATGCAAAAAATGTATCAACAGTTACAATACCTACGAGCAGAACTTTGTGCTCGTGTAGGAGGGCCTACTTCAGACATACAGGTATTTTCCTGCCATCTGTCAATGTAATGGTTTCCGAATAATTTTTCTATGGAGATATTACAACAATGGCACATAAAATACCTTAACAGGTTCTGAAAGAAAGGATTACATGGCTGGAGACTACTAACGAGGATCTTCGTCGAGAACTTCATGAATACTGCAGCAGACGTGCTGTTTTAGAGTGTTGTGAGAGTGGCGCTCAAGTATGTTGATGAGTCTAAGTTCCTTTTGCTTTTATTCTATGCAAATCTGTTATAGTATGCTTCGAACTAGATCATAATATTTTATACTAATTGAATATGTTATTCTTGTTTGTTTCATCTTAAAATAACCTTCTAAAATGAAAGTTGCTCGGTTGTTATGTTACCCTTTTTGTTCTGTTTCTCAGGATGGCTATGCATGTTTTATGAAAAGCGATGTACATAAGAGGTCCTTTCAGAGCATGGACTCATCTTATTGTCAAACGGATGAAGTTGTGTCAGGTAGATCACTTATTTAATTAAATGGCCATTAACATGAAAAATCCATCTTCAATCCCATCTTGTGTTGGTGATGTTGGGAACGGATAAGATACATGTTACCCTGGGACATTGAATAATCCCTTTTGATTCTGTCTTATTCTTAGAAAAGATAAAACTACAGCATTACTAATTTGAATTTGCAAATTTCTGCAGATGAAAAACCTGGAGAAAGTGATTTAGTAGCAAAAGAGTTAGAGCATGCACTTTGGCAAAATACAATGGATAGAGAATTGAACGAGTTAAACAAGCACTTGGAGCAGAAAGAGGTTTCTGCTGTAAAATTTGCTTTTTGTGCACAGACATATACATTTACCAATTAACGAATTATAGCCTTGAAAGAGAATGTTTATTATTCCAATTCGAGATGCAATTTTTATAAAACATAAATGTTGATCTTTCCCTAGGTAGAATCTTATTTTATGATCTATATAGGCTTTCAGCAGGAGTTCCAAAAAGATATGACAGCGTTGGAATTTTAATCTGTTTTTAACCATTTTCTGTGCTTACAAATAGTTTTACAAGAAGCATTTGTCTTGTTCAAAAGCATGGAATGGCATCAAGCTTGGATCTCTTACAAAGTCTTTCCTATCTTCTAAAATAAATTTGTATTTTTCTGGTAGAGTTCTGGCAGAAATAAATTGAACTTCTCATGGGCTAATAATCCAGGCCATTATTTTTGTGCAGTCTGAGATGAAAGTTGTTGGAGGAGCTGATACTGAAGCACTAAAGCAGCATTTCCAGAAGAAAATCATGGAACTTGAGGAAGAAAAAAGAATTGTGCAGGTAATAGGACCTTACTCAGTTTCAGTTGTTTAATATGCCTTTGTGCTAGTTCTTAATTTGAATGACGCAACCACAGCAAGACAGAGATCGATTGTTAGCTGCGGTTGAGAATCTTGCTGCAAATTCTGATGCACAATGGCAAAAGAGGCAAGAGATAAATGTGCAGAAAATAAAAGCACTTGAGGCACAGGTGACTTTGTGAATCTATCATCAAACTTTTACGAGACAATATTCTTTTTTGATTATTGACATCTTGTTCTCTCTCTCCTTTTCTTCATTCTCTCTTTTCCAATTTCAGATTTCTGACGTCAAGAAGAAACAGGAAAACCAGGTTGAACTCCTAAAGCAAAAGAAAAGAAGTGATGCAGCAGCAAAACGATTGCAAGCAGAAATAAAGTACATAAAGGCTCAAAAAGTTTGTCTTTCACCCGGTTATATTTCCATGTTTACATCTATATATTGTAGCTTAAAACTTCTAACTATTTTTGAAATGTGCCTTCTCTTCTTGGAAGGTTCAATTGCAGCGCAAGATAAAACAAGAGGCAGAACAATTTCGTCAGGGGAAGGCCTCTCGTGAGAAGGAATTGCTACAGGTGCTGAACCTTTCATTAACAACAAATCTAGATCCACTCTT
Organism: Gossypium rotundifolium; assembly: GCA_025506655.1. Classification (NCBI taxonomy): domain Eukaryota; kingdom Viridiplantae; phylum Streptophyta; class Magnoliopsida; order Malvales; family Malvaceae; genus Gossypium; species Gossypium rotundifolium. The sequence goes on along the minus strand of CP106732.1, from coordinate 126,745,128 downwards.
CCCTTTGTTCTTTTCAAATGCAGAAGGGTTACCTGAAAAACCATTTTGCTCTGTTATGAACTATGATGGAACACAAACTAGAGTTAGAAAGGGAATGGGTATGCATTAACTTGGCTATTATCATCTAGATTTTGTTGAAGTTATCCCTAAAGGTGAAGTAGTATCCAAATGTGCTTGGGTCCAAAATAATACTTCCTCATTGTATCCAAGCATCTATCCACCACTTTTAGCAATATCTTTCTTTAGTAACTACTTTATGTTTGGACCTCCTTCTAGGGACATTTTACTAGGGTTTTTCTTCTCCAAAAAGTTTCAGAGTGACCTAAACTCGCCTTCTAATAGATGCTTATATTTTTGCTGCTGACCTTTTTCTTCCACTGCTCTGAAAGTTCTGAAAGTAGCTGAAAGTTCTGAAAGTAGCTCCTGCTAGTTATGCTTGTATTTTGTATCTTATTGTCTTTTTATACTATAATTCTATTAGCATTTTACTTTTCTTGAGCAGCTTAGAAAAGAGGGAAGGAGGAATGAGTATGAAAGGCATAAACTCGAAGCCCTGAATCAACGCCAAAAAATGGTAACAGTTCATGACGGACACAGCTTGTCTTTGATGTTTTATGATTTCATCTTTATTTAAATTCTAAAGTATTTTAATATAGAACCCCTTGTGTACCCATTTTGGAGTCCTAAGTTGGGCACCCCCATAAGATATTCATTCATTCCTCGCCTGACTTGTATAAAGCATACTTGCATTAATACTTGTGTTCTTGGTAGGCCTCTAGACATTTGTCTTATTTATTAATCCCTTGCATTTTGAAGGATGAACCGAAGTCTAAATTTCTTTAAAGCATTCAGTTTATCAACCTGGTCTGGTTATATAAACATTCCTTGAAAGGATCACAGACAATTCTAAGGATTGATGCAGTCAAGATTCTCAGGAAATTTTCCCCTATACATGAAATTTTTGTACATGCCTTTTGGCATACTTCTTTACCTACAGGACATGGCAGAGTTGTCAAGGTTTTACCTATTCTCTGACCAACAATCACACTTTTTCCTGCAGGTTCTTCAAAGGAAAACAGAAGAAGCAACAATAGCTACCAAAAGGTTGAAAGAGCTATTAGAAGCGCACAAGTGTTCTGTACGTGACAACTCAGGTAATTGTTTTTTTTTTAAATTAACCTGTTATCGGTTCTTTTGTATGATATACTAATTGTTTATTACCATTTTCAGTTAATCACAATGGACATACACCAAATGGACAGGTAAACGGTTTGTAATTAAGCATTTACTCATAGACAAATTTGTTACTCTGGGTCAGCCATATCGGATGAAATCTGCCAGCATGTTATAGTTAAATGATGAGGGTTAGGCTTCCAATCCTGATTAAAGTGTCAGGATAGCAAACAAGTTGGAAAAACAAATATTTTTGTTACAAACAAAATGCTTAATATACTTGGATGGAACAGAGAGTAAATTAACCATGGTGTACAGTTGAGTTTGCAACTTCTTTTTCACCTGATCACGAAAGGAATGGGCAATTCTAAACCCAACCTTAAGCTAGTTGTTTATTGTGTAAAGTGTCATAGCTAAATATTGGCCATTTTTAATTTTGATTATGCATATGTAGAGCAATGAAAAGTCTCTGCAAAAGTGGGTTGACCATGAGCTAGAAGTAATGGTGAAAGTGCGCGAAGTTCGTTTTGAATATGAAAAGCAGATCCAAGTGTAAGTACCCATCAGTTTGTTTCTCTTACACTCAGTACTTGTATGCTTTCTAAAAGCGTGATACTTTAATCATTGTGTAGGCAAAGTGCTCTGGCAGAGGAGTTAACCTTACTAAAAGAAGTGGATCAATTCTCTTTGAACGGGGACATTCCTCACAGAGTAAACAATGGGCATTCTAGGTACATAATCATTTTGCTTAGTGTGCATATAATGGAATCTGCAAGATCATATCTTAATTGTACATCATATGAAAACTATATAAGTACATCATGTAAATATAATGGATAACTTATGATTTCCTTTTACCTTGTCTTTTCCTATCAATTAGATTGTTATCTATGTCACCAAATGCAAGAATGGAAAGAATAGCCTCACTTGAGTACATGCTTAGCCTGTCTTCAAATGCACTCAAGGCAATGGTGTCGCAACTCTCAGATGCAGAAGAACGGGAGTGTGGTTTGGTTGGTCGCAGGCAGTGGAATCAAGTACACTCATTAAGTGAGGCAAAGAGCTTGCTTCAATACCTGTTTAATGCTACCGCAGAATCAAGGTGCTTATACAAACTAGAATCTGAACAATATTTCATTTTAACTTGCCCTTTCTTCTGTTGAATTGATTATCTCACACTTGAAGTAACATGGCCCATCTGTAAAATTTATTGAGATAAATAGTTACATATAGATGGTTAAATGCAGCTGAAGATTTATTCCTAGCTCAGATATTGGAAATGCCTAGATTCCCATTTTCTGTCTGCACACATACAAGAAGCTAGTAAAAATGTACCCTTATGCTCACTAAACACCTACAAACAGAAAATATGGATACTGGGGTTGATTACTGCTTTTGCACATTCAGGATATAGAATGAAAACACAGGCATGTTTTTACTAACCCCAAGTCCCAATGACCTTACTTCCAGCATGTTGATTTCCGTGGTACTTGTATGAACAGATGTCAGTTGCAGGAGAATGCTTTGGAGATTAAGGACCTCAAACAGCAATTGAAGGATCTCACAGCTCTATTATGGAAAAGTGAGGCAGAGAAAAAAGAGCTTGTAAAGGAGCAAAAGATGAGGGAGCAAGCTGTTGTTATTGCCCTGGCTACATCAGCTACGGTGAGATTATCATCTTGTAGTCTCCCATTTTTGCTTTTTAATGTTTAATGTTAATAAACTAAAAATGTCATTCAAACTTGGCTCAAATCATGCAACATCCATTAACTGATGTATGGACTGAAAATATTTAATTTCATGTCCAAAAATCCTAGTAATATTTCAAGAATTCCATAGGTGGTGATGATTTCTAAATGACCTATAATTTATGTCTTTGTGCATTAGTAATCTGTAAATTATGAGTGGTGGATGATCCTATGAAACTTGATGAAGGAAAAAGCAATCACCTCCACACCAACTCTTGGTACTCACCAATAACACTTCAAATAAATCAAATGGATGATCCTAAGAATCTTGACAAAGGAAAAAGCAGTCATCTCCTGACCAACTAAGCACTCACTAATAACACTAGAAATAAATCAAATGTTCAGGAATCCAGCAATATTCAACTTTATAATGTACTCTTAATTTTATATTCTCACTATAAATGTAATTCCACAGGGGAACTCTCGCAGTTCATCAAAACACTTTGCAGATGTTTTAAGCGCCCCCCTTTCACCAATGTCACTCCCAGTCCCCAAGCAGCTGAAATTTACACCCGGGATTGTTAATGGATCTATTACAGACACAGTAGCATTTCTAGATCTGAGGCGGAAGGTAAATTATCTGCTGCATGTGGTCTTTTAGATTGTTGTCTTTCTGCTTGATCAGAAAGTAGAGATATTGTATGCGCAGATGGTACCAGTGGAACATTTGTCAAAACAGAAAGTAACGGCCATGGGACAGACTGGAAAACTTTGGAGGTGGAACAGAAGTCATCACCAGTGGCTACTTCAATTCAGATGGAAGTGGCAGAAGCCATGGAAACTTTCAGAATGGATTAAACACAGTGATGAAACAATAATGAGATCGAGGCCTCGTGCACAAGGTCTGATTGAACTGATATGATAAGCTTATATTCACCATCTATAAATCTTGACTGGCATAACTGGTCTGCATGGTTTACCGAGAAAATAAATGCAGGTAACTCCCGTCCCAGTTTGTTGATTGTTTTTTGACATGATAAGAAACATTAAATATTCTCTTATCCCTGGTCTGGGTGATACACTTACCTTGCGCTTTAGTGACCTGACCTTATGCACTGATTGAGCTCATTCGTCTACATTGTTTTCTGTCCTTGCAGTTTTTACAGCCAAGCTATGGTTGATAGATTATAGATAGCTAGCTCATTCTCCTGGATGAATGCACATATTTGCTGTCTTAATTAATTCAACAAAATTAATTTTCTTTTTCTGTGGTTCCTCCTGGTGTCCTTTAGTTATTTTCTTGATTAGCCAATCTGATGTCTATGCTCGACTGAAAATTCCCATTTCATGTATTGTTCTTTTTCGTCTATCAATGCAGGCAGATTGTAAATAGCCATAAACAGGTCGGTGCTTGCCATATAATCTTTACCAACCGTAGCTAATATTTGAGTTTCAAATTTTTGGGGGAGGGTTAAATCATCATATTTTGAAGCATGTCGGCAAACTGGTAGGCCTTGAGGGTGCTGGAAATGGCTGATAGCTTGACTGAGTTCATGAAGAGTACTGGTAGATTTCTGTTATGTTTTTTTTCTTCGTTATCATGAAAATGAAATTTCCTGCCAAATTGTGTAGGGCTGGCTTTTATTTTTAATTTTTTTTTTTTTTGTATATATATGTGTGCGTGTCTGTCATATTTAATCTTGCCAAAACTTGTTCCATAGATGCAACACGTAAATTTTTCATCAAAAGCTGATATGAAAATTTGCTGATCATTTACATATATGATATAAATCTCACGTGTAAATAGATGACATCAGATCATATACAAGAGAGTTTGAAAACCAAATACCATAAATCCCAAAAGATAGAACTGAAAACGTGATCGTTATGAGTAACCAAAAGATGCACTATCTTCCATCATCGCACTCTCCTTGATCTCATGTATCATCTTTAACACCTGCCACATTGCTGGCCGTTGTTCCGGAGATGTCAAGCTACAAACACTAGCAACTTCAGTAAGCATCCCAAGCCAGTGATATTCCCCACCATCATCTTCACGTGTTGCTCTAACCCATTCCAGCATGTCCCGAGGCACAAGCACCGGATGTCGTGATGGAAGTTTGCCTGTCAAAAGCTCCAATAGAAACACACCGAAGGCATAAACATCCGACTTGGGAGTTAGTCTGCGGCTGGATTTTCGAATCTCAGGAGCTTTATAGGCTAAAGAATCAGGATCTTCAGTAAAACAAGAAGAGTCTGCAAGGACCACAAGGCTGTAGTCGGTGAGGCAAGCTTCGAAATCGGAACCAAGGAGGACGTTGGACGATTTCAAGTTGCCATGGAAAAGCCTTGATACTTGGTGGATGTAGGCAAGGCCCTCTGCAACATCTTCTGCTATCTTTAAACATGATGTCCAATGAAGTGGCTTTGCCCTAGTTGATCTTGAACCTGTTCATTCATTAATCTCGCATCTGTTATAAGCAACGAATTGGTCTAATAAACTTTGTCTAAGGTACTAACTAAGCCCACCCTCGCAAATAATTCAATTAGCAAATTAACAGCTTCAAATATACAAAACTGAATAAACCTGCAATGGACAAATTGCAAGCTTTTGATAAAAAAAACATCGCTGGAATTGTCGGTGTCAGCCTAAAAAGTTGAAACATTTTTCTCAGTACTTTCACTACTTTTTCGCCATAATTTTAGCTTTAACTCCATCCAGATTCCAAAGGTCGATTGGTCCAGAATATTACCAATTATCAAACAACAATAAAGAAACAGAGGCCCCACTTTAGTTTTCTTTTTACCCACTTTAAACCCTACAGTCTCAAAGGCCAACTGCAACTAAATGCCATACAAACTCGGTCATAACTCACTTGACAAAACCCAGAAGCAAAAACTCGACAAAAGGATAATTAAAAAAAAAAAAAGAGCATACCATGAACGAGATTGGAAACGCTTCCGTTGGGTTGATAATCATAGATCACAAGCCTTTCACCTTTAGCTTGAAAATAAGCTCTAACCGGCACCAAATTGGGGTGTCTCAGCGCCCCAACAGCATCCATATGCTGTTCAAAAACTTCACCGCTGGTTACCGCCGTTTTCCCAGCATCCAATCTCTTCACTGTCAAAATCAATTGCCCATCAATCACTGCCTTATACGTAATCCCCATGCTACCCCTCCCTAATAACTCAGCTGAAGCTCTCATTAACTGCTCTAAACTGTACCCTTCCATTTCCCCACCAACAAACACTAAATTCCCACTCTTTTTCAGCTTCTGAATTTCGTTTATCACTGATTTTCTCTCCGAAACTCCTTCCACTTGGGTTTTTGAGTTCGTTGCCTCGGATGAAGCTGTTGTTGGCTTTGTTTCTTTCGACTCTACTCTCTTTTTACCACCTTGCTTTTTAACTACAGCTAAAGCTAACAAAACTGAAAATATTATCAACGCAATGCCGACAGTAAACCCAAGGACTATCCCAGGTCTCTGGTGCTTCTTCTTTGGTGAAGGTGGCGGTGGCAGAGCTACAATCCCTCCGGAGTTGGCCTTCGGCCTTTGCACTGCCGGACTCGAAGCTGAAGAAGAACCGAAAAACGGTGCACGCGTAGTGCAGGCTTTGTTGATAATCTTCCCACAAAGGTGAGGGTTCAAAGAGAACGCCGTCGTATTGAACTTGGATAAAGTGGGCGTGGCCGGTATTTTTCCAGTAAGATTGTTGCCTGAAACGTTGAAGATGAGTAGGAAGGGTTGGTTTAAAGGGGGACCGTTCCGTTAAACCGGTTCCACTCAAGGCGGAGGATGTTTAACCGGTCCAATGCGGTTAAGTTAACTGGAAGGGGACCAGTCAATTCACTGTAAGAAAGATCGAGGGAGGTTAATCTATGAAGAAACAAGATGGAAGAAGGGAAGGTTCCAGAGAAATGGTTGCGGCCGAGAAACAGGGACTTAAGGTTGTAAAGAGAGGACAAGTCGGGGATGGGACCGGAGAGGGAGTTGTTATGGAGACTGAGAACACGGAGCTGGTCGAGGCGGGAGAGGGAGTTGGCGGGAAAAGTGCCAAAGAGGCCGAAATTGGGGAGGAGAAAGCGGACGACGCGGCCTTGAATGCAATTGACGCCTCGCCATTGACAGTAGTCGAAACGCTCGTTGAGAACGTAAAGAAGCTTGTTATGGAGGTCGGCTTTGGATTTGAAGGAGAGGATGGAAACGGCGTCGGATGGCAACATTAAGTTGGTCTGGGGAGGGTAAGTTATAGGCTCAGAGAAACAAGTAACGAAGAAGAAGAGAAGAAGGAAAGGTATGGCGATGGTTTGGGGCATTGTTCCTCCTGTATGTGCCGTCGCTTTTTGTTTCCCCCATTATATTTGTAAGAGTCACGTGAAGCTGTGGGGGGACTCGGAGGAATTTTGATGCTTGTTTTTTTGGACCTTTATTATTTATTAATTATTACTAGCACGCAATAAAACTCGATTCAATTTAAAAAAAATTAAATTTTGAGTTAAATAAGTTGAATTATTTGAGTTAATAAATTATTTGAGTTAATTCGAATTTTTTTGAATTTTAAGTTCTAATCGAGTTGAATTTTTGAATTCGAATAATTGAATATTAAAATATAATATTTTATATTTTTACCCCAAACTCTCAAATTTTTTACTTTTCCCTCAAAACTTTTACTCATTTTCACTTTCCCAAAACTTTTATTCCCCTCTCATCTCAACCCTCCAATCTACCCAAAATTCATTTCACACCAAAATTTTACTCTTCAATTTATTTTTTCTCAAAATTTTACTCTCAAAAACCCTCAAAACTTTTTATTTTCCCCTCAAATTTTTACTCCCTCCCACTTTTCCCTAAAACTTTTATTCCCTTTCCATCCCACCTCTCATCTACCCCAAACCCATCCCCAACTTTTTTTTTTTATATTTTTCCTCTAAAATTTTACTCCCCCTATTTACTTCCCTCAAACTTTTATTTCTCAAAACTTTTTATTTCCCCCTTAAACTTTTCCTTCTCAACCTTTACTCTCAAATAAAAAATCAAAATTATCCAAAAAAAACACTAAACATAAATAGTAATAATTTTATTTATATCTACTATTTATATTATTAAATTAATTTTCACATTTTATATTATTTATATTATTAAATTGTTTAGTCATGTTGAATATTTATATTAAAATTGAATTTTAATTATGCCATAAAATATTCAGTATTAAAATTTTATATTAGTATCAATTTCACATTTTATCTTTAAAATAACTTTTATTAAAAATTACATTTTTACATTTAATATATATTTTAATTCTAAAATACATAGTGACAATAATTTGAAGATAATTGAAACAACTAAGCAAACAAAGAAGCTAACCTGTATATAAAAGATTAATAAATAAATTATGAGGTGATCAAAGTTAATAAAAAATTTGATTAAAGCGGACAAATGGGTGACAGTGGTTACAAGGACCCAAAATTATTTTTTAAAATTTAATTCGAACAAATATATTCGATTCAATTCCATCTCACTCGACTCGATTCGAGAAAATTTCAAATCAAATTAGGATGATAAAATATGATTCATCAACTCGATTAACTCAAAATTTTTTCATTTGATTCAATTCGATTCGATCAAACGTTCACCCCTACTTATTACTTCTCATTTCCCACTCATTTCCACTTTTCCATTTTATTTCTTCTAATTAACCCCACTAAAATCCCATTTACCATACCTTCTTTTATTTTTGGGTTTCAATTTTATAATTTTTCCCTTTTTAATTTTTTTCTTGAATTTAATAATTATTTAAGTTAAATTCTAAATTTGACAACTATTTTTTAATTTTTTTGACCAAATTAATATTTGAAAATCATAGAATTCAAGTATTAATACTGAAAATAATTGTCAAATTTTAAAATTAATTTTAAATAAAAATTTAAGAATAATTATCGAGTTAAAGAAGAAATTATGGTTTAACCCAAATATAAAAGGATTCCTTAACTTGAAATAGTAAATAGATTTGGTAAATAGAGGCGCGAAGACATAGGTGATTGCATGGAAAACTCAGTTGAGTAAATAAAGAAAACCAAGGAGGAGAGGAGACAAATATGAGTCATGTGAAATGTAAGGAGGGATGGAAGTCAAACATTAGTCAAACTCTAATTGGTTAGGCTTAGAATATAGGGTAGCCCGTGAGTGGGGCAGAGCAGAGACCCTAAGATCCTCCCGTTGCAACGCTTATCAACATTTCAAACACAGCCAGCTAAGCTTAGATGTCTCATGATTCAGACAAGCTGATGGTGCCTCAATTATTTAACCCAATTAATCCAAATAAGGCCAGGTTTGATAATCTTTTGAAATCTTTTTAAAAATCTTTTGAAAATTTTTGAGAGTCTTTTAAAAAATCTTTTAAAAATTTAAGTGTTTGATATTCTTTGTCAAAAATACTTTTGAGAAATAAAATATCTATTTAAGACATGATATTATAAAGTAATAAATATGTATTTAAATAATGTTCAAATTAGTTAATATTATGATATTTTAGCAAAAATATAAAAATAATTTATTATAATTTATTGTTAATATTTTAATAAATAATATTAATTTTAAAAATTTCTAAGTAATTAATATTAATTAATTATTAAATTTAATTATGAAACCCTACAACATGACAATGAAGCTCTTCTCAAAGAGGTAGTAATTAATAATTAATAACCCAAAGTGTTCAATTTTCCTACATCTAGTTTGAACATGGAATGATTTGTTGCAGATAAGGGAGTTGCAGGCAAAACAAAGTGGAGAAAGCACTGAGACAGAGAGCAATGTTTCAGTGAAAGAAGTGATTGTATCTGAAAATACAGATAACAAAACACTTGACCAAAGTGAACCAGCTGCAGATCTCAACTATGGATCAGTTGTTGTTGGTGCAACCCTTTTTCCAGACATGAAAGATGGATCATCGGACAGTGATTCCAGTTCAATTTTCAACACCAACACCAACAAGGACAACAGCCCTAACAACGTGGCTTTTTCATCATCTCGGGTGTTAGAGCTAGACAGCCAACACCACCTTTTGATATCATCTTCTTCGTCACCAACATCCTCCATGGATTGCTTCAATTTCACAAAAACAAGCTATCAACCCCACCAGTACGTGAAGATGGAAGAACATAATTTCTTCACTGCAGATGAAGCTTGTAATTTCTTTTCAGATGAAGCTCCAAGTCTTCATTGGTATTCTCCTGAACAATGGAACTAAAATGAAGCTCCAAGATTTTTGTAAGATGGGAATTATGTAAGAAGTTAAAAACTAGTACCCAATACCATGATCTTCAGCCTGTGATCGAAGAGAATCGAAAAATCACCAGAGGAACCAGAGGAAAAATTAGACAAAGAAAAGGGGAAAAAAAGGAGAACTGTAACGTCTATTGGAAAGAAATAATAAGGATAAAGAAGTAAAACAACAGGCAAAAGTGCTTTTGCCATGAAAAAAGCTAAAATTTTTAGCTTTTTCATCTGGGAAAAAGGTCTTCTGAAACGGTGAAAAATTTTCTCCACTGGCCCTTGTTCTTCATTCCTTTTTACTTAAAAGGACTTTTGGCCAAAAAATCCCATCTCTGATGAAGCAACGAACGGACCCTAAGTAGAGAATGTTATGAGATTGTTTTGTTTAATAGATGAATAAATTAGTTTCTTCTTTATGTTAGTCAATTCTTTTTAATTTCTTTATTAAAAATTTTATTCATTTATAATATTAAAAATTAGTACAATTTTGATAATAATACTTTACATATCATATTTATATCATGCTAACGATATATGAATTCATTTTAATAATAAAATAAATAAAATTTTTAACAAAAAATAATTTATTATTTAATTTAACATACATATATTAATTTATTTATTTTTTAATAAAAGAGTCAAAATTCAAGCTAAACTAGTCATATATGCAAAAAAAAAAAAAATTGACCAAATAAGTTGACTTTTTAAAATTAAAGAAAATAAATCATTTTTAGAAAAATAGTGTGAAAGTGCATTCATCTCGAGATTTTTCTGCACAGTTAGACTCACTTTTCCTTAAGTTGTATTTTCTAACTTTTTAATATAATTAGTTTATTTAACTAGATAGTTAAAAATGAGTGGTTTTGTTATTAAGTCTTAAGTTTGATTAATGTTTTAATTTTTTTATTTTTAATTAATGTTTTAACATATCAAATCCTTTAATTAAATTATTAAATAATAATTTCATCCTTGAATCTAAGTGCAATTTCTCTTCTAAACACATTTTTAATTTTTATTTCATACTATTTCAAGTTTTTATTTTAAATAATAAATATATTGTTTTCAATTTTTATTTTTAATTCATCTTTTAACTAATAATTCTTTTATTTATAAAATCAAATAATTATTAAAAATGTCTTTCATTTTAGTAAATATAATTTTATATGTGTAATATTTATTTTCAATCATATCATGAATGTAGTAAATTTTAGTATTATATATTTTTGTATGTGTATTTAAAATATTTCAAATATAAACATAATGATCTTTAAAATAATTAATTAAAATATTTCACGATAAAAACATTTGATTACATATTTATTATTTGATTTTATTAATAAAAGAGTTATTAATTAAAAAGATGAATTAAAAAATTGAAAAAATATTTATTAATTAAAAAACTTGAAACAACATAAAATAAAAATTACAAATGTGTTTAAAAGAAAATTTGAACACGAGACTTAATGATGAAATCATTATTATTTAACTAAATAAGCTAATATGTTAAAAATATTAATTAAAAATAATAAAATGCTTAAAACAAAATGAAATAAAAAATACGAATGTGGGTGGGAGAAGAATCAAACCCAGAACTGAAAGATAAAACCACTAACATTTAATCATTTGACTAAAAAAACTAACCATATTAAAAAAGTTAGAAAATATGGCTTAAAAGGAAAGTGCGTCTAACTGTACGTGCTTTTCACACTCTCTAAAAATATTTATTCTATAAATTTTATAAAAAAAAACTGACATATTTGGCCAATTAAAATTTTTTATATATATAGCTAATTTAACCCAAATTTCAATCCAACTATTAGTAGAATGATATTTTTAGCCAATAATCAATTAAATTTGAGGTTTAAGCATAAATTATGAGCTAAGTAGTTGCGGTCTTCAGTGTGTTAATTTTGGTATGCTTGCTACTCATTACTTTTGTAATATTGACATTACATCATCATTCCACCAGATTGTTGTTCATTCTTCACAGGTTCTTGTTTGATATATTGTTACTACTAAAATACATTGTTTTTTTTTTTAATTTATATTTGAATTTTGGAGGTATTACGTAAAAGAATATTTTGATTAAAAAGCAAATTGTTTGATATGCCAAAATTGTGTTAGTAGTTTGTAATATTATTGATTTTAATTTCATATTACTTGAAAATGTTAAAAATAAATTAGATTTTGTTATATTGAAAGAAAGGCATAATATTAAAATTAAATTTATAACAAAGAAACATTATTAAGTTATTTATGAATAAACATTTCTTAATATTTTTAATTCGTAAATATTCCATTTTTAATTGTTTTATTTAAATATTTCGTATAAAATTAACAAATTATTATATTAATATTTAATCATTTATTAAAATAAGATTTTAAAGTAAATTTTTAATTAAATTAATGTGTATCGAATTAATTCGTGATACTAAGACATAAATATATATTATTTATGAATAAATAAATAAAGAATGTGGTAAGCGGACTAATTTACTTAAAAAGGCCCATTTCTAAGAATATTTAAGAAAATGGGCCGATTATAGTATTATTTATCGGAAAAGGTCGGTTTTGGCAAAACGCGTCCACGTAGGAGCATTTTAGGGGAAATTTCTAGGAAAATGCACCCCTAGGAGCGTTCTTGCTATGTCAACACAAAATGCGCTGACGTAAATGCGCTTTGCTGACATAGCAGCAAAAACGCATTAACGTGGACGTGCTTTTGCCCGTTTTCAGATTAAATTTTCAAAAAAGGTTATTTTTAAAAAAAATATAAAAATAGACCAATTTTTTTGAAAATTTACAAGAATAAAAACCCAAAGTGGCAACAACTTTTTATTTTATTTTAAATTGTCACCAAATAATATGGAAATAAAACTAACAAAGCAGATCTTTATATAGACCCAAAGTCTTATTTTCCTTGTTTTCTTAAGCAATATGACATATGAGACATGTGTATATATAGACTCATGAATAGGTTTGCAGCTTGTTTCTATATAATGTGGGATTCCTTCATCTTTTAACTAACAATATAAGTTTAAAGGCTACACTATATTTTATATTTTTTACTTATAGAGTTTAATTTTTTTACAAAAGTTAACATTTGTTACATTATAAATAAAACTTTTAAACAATATAAGTAAAAAATTATAAAATATAAAATGAGTATAGTAAAATGTTTAAAAATTATTAATAGTTGAGTGATCATTTTGTAAGTTTTATAATTAGATAACCAAAAATTATAATTAATTGACTCTTGATGTAATTTAATCTAGATATAAAATTATAAAAATAATTATTATATTTTATGTATAGTATATATTTCTATAAAAAATTATTTGAGATAATTATATACTATGTTTAAATAGATTATCTATTTAGTCAAAATACATTTGAAATAAATTTATCAACATTCATTAGGTGATGAAAATTAAATTAAAATTAGGATTAAAAATTAATGAGTATAGTAAAATATTAAAACAAATAAATATTTAAAAAGGATATATCAATTTTTAAAATTACAAAAAAAACTATTTGAGTACCAAATACTCACCATTTATTTATTAATCAAACATTCATAATATAAAATAAAATAAATAATAAAAATTAAAAGTACAACTTCTAAATTTAAATAATGAAAAATTATTTTAAAAATTAGATTTGCATGGATATTAACTTCAAACATTTAAAATTGAATAGAAGATTATTGTGTAACAGCCCGGTTTTACCTAAGTCGGAATAGTGGTTTCGGAACAACAAGTCCGAGGTCAAAAAATTATTTTAATATTATTTTATGTGGTTACAATATGATAGCATGTATGTGTGAAAGTTTCGTGATTTAATTTTATCGTTTGAATGGTTAATTTGAGAAAAAAGACTTAATCACATAAAGTGTAAAACTTGTGTGCTACTTGTTAAATGTGTTTAATTGCTATGGTTTATTAAATCAAAGGTCCTTATGATGATATTAGACCATTGATAGTGGGAATGGACATAAATGGGCATATATTAGGTGATTTTATAATGGTTTCATTAAGGTTAAATGTGTAATTTAATTATTTAAGTTAATAATTAAAACAAAAGCCATATCATCTTTATTTCTTCATCTATAGCCGAATATTAAGGGAAAAAGAAAGCTTCCATGTCCATCTAGGGTTTGGCTCTTATTGTTTTTGATTAAGGTATGTTCTTTGCTCGGTTTTTGATGATTTTTATATTTTTGAGATCGTTGCTTTGTATTATAGCTAGCCCATGCCTTAATTTTTGAATTTTTTTATGATTTTGTGAAGTGTTATTGATGATTATTTGAGCTTTTGGATGTTTGATGATGAAATGTGAAAACTTGATGATAGATTTTCATGTTTTATTAAGTGATTTTTGAAGAAAATACAAGTTAGGGATTAAATTGTGAATTTTGTAAATTGGGTGGTTGAAATATGAAATAAATGTGAAATATGGGCTGCTAGGGGTACTATGGTAATTCAGATAAGCATGTGTTTTGTTAAATTTTGTGTAATTTGTGTTTTTATGAAATAGGGACTAAATTGTAAAAATGTGAAACTTTAGGGCAAAGTGTAAAAATGCCCAAATATGTGTTTGTGGACTGAATTGAATAATTTGATGAATAAATGAGTTAATTTTAAATAGAGGTGTACATGGACCGAGCCGGGTTGGGTTTTGGTTGGGCCCACAAAAAAATTTTGGCCCGTTTTGTAGGCCCAAGTCCTGCCCGGCCCGAAATATGGGCTTGAAAAATTGTCCAAGCCTGGCCCGACATAAAATTGGTAGGCCCAAGCTCGGCCCTGCTAATATTAATTTTTAAACTTATTTTATTAAAAAATAAAATATTATAAATCAAATACATCTAAAAAAAATAAATATTAAAACAAGAAACAAATAAAAAATAATACCAAAACAAAATACAAAAACATTTAAGATAAAGTTCATGACCCTATTTCTTTTTTCAAACATGGAGCCGGTATGTATCATATTTAGCCCTTCAATAATTTTAACTTGTCAAATGTTGTTGGTCTCATCATTTGAAGTGAGTTGGTCCATTTGAGTTAACTTTCTGGTGTTATATTACTGTGGTCAATGATGAGAAATGTTAGATTAGGAAATGGGAGCTGTACCCCCTGTTTTGCTACTATAAATCATGTCCCATCAAACAAGTAAACTTTGCAACATGTTTAAATTTATTCTTTTACCTCTTAACTTATGCATGTTCTATATATACACAAACATTATATATACCGTATGTATTAGATATCCCTATATACTAAAAATTGTAAAGAGAATGGAATGGAGCAATATAAAGGGATAATGAATGTGATCAACATGCACGATGATGAGATGTTTATCATTCATTGAAGAATAGGTTGGCTGCAGATTATGCATTGGATTGAGGGACCACGGTGCAAATGTTTGTAAAAGGAGGGAAAAAGTGTATTTGCTAGAATTACCAAATGTCGCAAGTGTTTTTTTCCTACACCAACCACGGTGCGTGGTTGATCGTCAACCGTGACGTGTAAAAGGAAGGGAAAAAAAAGTTCTACAACTAGAAACTAAAATTATTATAGAAATTGCAGGTAAAGGTAAAAATTAAAAAAAGATTAAAAAATAAATTATTTAATATGTATTTCGAGCTGGGTCGGGCCCGGCCAAGAAATTCTTACTCGAGACCTCGCTTGTTTTTTAAACGGGTCTCATTTTTTGTCCAAACTTATTTTTTAGGTCTATATTTTTACCCGAACCCTCCTATTTTTTAGGTGGGCCTTTGGGCTGGGCCAGCTCTAATTTTAAATGTATATAGATCAAGAACAAAAGAAATCGGATTTATATCGGGGAAAATCAAAGGTTATCTAATAGTCAATCCAGTCCATTTATCCCTAATATGAGGTAAGTTCATATGCAAATAAATGTCTTTAAATTAAATTATATTTTTAATTGTCATTGAAATGCTATGAATTTTGAATGATCAAATACGAGCAAGAATGACAGGGTTACAATATCCAAAAGTCCCATACGAACCTTAGAATAGCATAGGATACAAATGTCATGACATTAGGATTATCAAGATGTGATTATCTGGAAGACCATGTCTGGGATCATTATGTGATTACGTGTAAGACCATGTCTGGGACATTAGCATTGTTATTTGATTTCATATAAGACCCTGTCTGGGGCAGTGGCATCGATATGTGATAACATGTAAGACCATATCCGAGATATGGCATTGTACAAGCTATATGTGATTTTCGAGTATCCTTAACGATTCCAAATGGTTCAATGGGCAAAGTCAAGTCAAGAAAGAATGTGTGAATGAGTTAAGTGGCTCAGGTACGTACGAGATTCATATAAGTATTGAAAAAGGAAGTATTTGATGAATTCACTTATGATATTGAATATGTATAGATTGGGAAAGGTTTGTGAGCTTATATGTGTTTATTCATAGTTTACCTATTGATGGAAATAATGTTGATTCATGTGGTAATTTTACTTGTATATGGCTTACTAAGCTTTTAAAGCTTACTTTGTGTGTTCTATTCCTGTTTTATAAATAATCAAAGCTAGCTCGGACTCGGGGATCATCAGGAACATCGTCACACTATCGATCAACTTGTTGGTACTTTTGATGTTATGTATATATGGTATATGGCAAGTATAGGCTAGTGTTAAGATGATATGTTTTGAGTTGTGATTTTAGCCATGAGAGTTGGCTTGTAAATGATGTACATGTTGGTGTGTTTTTGGCCATCTAAGTTGGCTTAATTTATGAATTTGGTAAGTGATATGTGATGTATATATGGCCTTGTGTTTTGGCATGTTTGGTATGGTTGTTGTGATGGCTAAGTGGTTAATTGTTTTGATTAATTACCAATGATATATCATGGTTGATTTGGTATGATACAGGGATGATGAATTGGTATATTTTGTGGTATGAGTTAGTTGATAAAATGATGAGAAAAATGCATAGGGAAGATAGGTGAAATTGTTGGTAATGACATATTGTTTTGGTATGTTTATGGTTATGATTTGAGTAGTGAAATGGTTGAACATGAAATTGCATGATTTGTATATAAATTGGTATGTTTTGGTTGCCTATAAATGTGTTGAAATGGTATTATTTTGGTTGTTAAGGTAAGCATGAGAAAGGGTGGCAAGTTGGCCTTGCAAATGACCTATTCTTGTCCACACGGGCAGAGACACAGGCGTGTGTCTCAGCCGTGTGCGACACACGGTCATGATACACGGCCGTGTATCCCCTGGTGTTGGAATTAAATTGAAGTCAGTATACTCCACACGGCCTCACACACGGGCGTGTGACCGGTCGTGTGGCACAAGTCAGTATACCCCCTAAATGGCACACGGCCTAGCACACGGACGTGTGACTTGGCCGTGTTGCATAAGTCAGTATACCCTACAGGATTGGCATGACCTAGCACATGGCCTAGCACACGGGCTAGACACACGGACGTGTGGTCAGCCGTGTGACCCAAGTCAGTATGTATGCCCTGTTTTCACATGGCCTGAGACACGACGTGTCTGGAGCCGTGTGAGGCACATGGCCTGTTCACACGGGTGTGTGACCCTTGTATGTTTGAAAATTTTCTAAGTTTCCAAAATATTTATAAGTTATCGGTTTAGTCCCAAATCACTTCTAAAGCATGTTTAATGTAACACCCCCAAACCCGACCCACGAGCCTTGACCGAATCCGGTTATGTCACTGCAGAAAGACGGTTGAAAATCTTTTGACTTTAGAATAAACATGAAAATTTGATAACTGTTGAAATCCATGTCCATTTAAAATCTACTAAATAATATAAGCTTGATATAAAATATCCAATTAAAACTTTATTATATGTTTTAAGATATAGTGTGCCGAAAAATAAACTGATTTCAAAATAATAATTTAATCGCCATTTTGCTTTAGCATAATATAAATACTCAAATAATTTAATTGGGCCTTATAACAACAAAAACTTATTCAAATACTTAAATTACTGAAAATGATAAATTCTATTAAATAAGGAAAACAACTTCTGCATGAAAATCTTCTTCTGCATGGCCACCTTTGCATCCACTCCAACCCGATCCAAAATCACGAATCACCTGCGATGGTTAAAAAGTTGGGTGAGTCACATAGACTCAGTGTGTAATTAACCACTAAATTCCACCCACATGCTAACCACATAATAACCCATGCCTCAGATATCATATATCATGTTCAGATCATATCACATTCTGGGCTTGGTCCATACTCATAACATTTTTCAAGTAAGGGTAATTAGTCACATACCTCCACATTCGGGCTTAGCCCATTTCTTATTCAAGTTCACGATCACATGTATTCACATACCACAATTATGCAATAATGAATCCCAACCCAAGCCTAAGGTCCATCCTCTACACACCCCCTTATCCAGCCTACCACACACCAGGGGATTAACAAATCACCCTCTCCTTTTCACTCCAAAGGCAATCAATGCCAACCACGTGCAATTAAGCACCAAAATCCACAACGCGACCTCAGTCAGCGCCAATCCACGATGTAGCCGTAGCTAACACCAAAACCAAGATGGGACACATAGTCACACATCAATCCACGATATGGCACATAGCCCATATCAATCACGATGAGGCACATAGCTACTCATCAACCACGTACTCGAAGTACACCCGTACCTTCTTTCATAGCCCACCCATGCACATGCAACATAAAATACAGTCATGATAACGCATGCACATGTTTATTCATAATCACACATATACAAATCAATAGTCACATCTCAACAGGTTCGGAACTAACACGGTGGTAAATCATACCCTTTAAGGGTAACTATCACATTTATCACTGCACTTGTTAATAAACACATTACACATACAAATATCGCATAAATCCCGGAAACAGTAGGCTAGCTACACACCTTATAACCTGAAGCTCTAGACCCTCGATCCCAACGCTATTGCTAAGCGAGACTACAGCTATCTGCCTATAGCTTCCTACTGCTGGCCCACACCCCGGTGGCCAATCTCGAATCGCCGAGACAGCTCTTTTCTTAAACCTCGGAGTAGAGACTTTCTCTTGTCCTCCTTGACGAAAGATCTTAAATCCCGAAGGCTTGTTTATCATCGACTAGCCCTAAACCTCCAAAATCACAATCGGTTAGCACCTAAAACCCATAAAATGGCTTATGGTCGAATATCACAAGCCCTTACCTTACTTATCGAAATCCCAAAATCGCACTTGCCCTAGAACCGTCGTAATCCTGTCACACAACTATTAGAATCGGCTACTAATAAAATCCATGAGTATGGCCCTTTGGCGAATACTTACCACCACCACCTTACCTTGAGTAGCCAATTCAACGACCCTAAATGCTCCCTCACACTGGCTACAATAGAAAAACACATCACTTAAAGCCTTAAGGACATTGACCAACCAAAGAAATCAAGGCCTAGACTCTTGTTTTGGCAACATTACTAAGAGAATCCAAAACATATACAAAAGAGATCACTTACCCTTATCAATCAACCTCCAAGTTACCCTCCTAGATTCGACCCTTTGGAGAAGGATCACTTAGCTTAAGGATTTGAGACTCAAAGAAAGAGGATGAAAGGTTGAAAGGTTGGCTATGGCTTCCTATTAGGGGTGAAATATTGACTATACAAGGAGAAGGTATAGAATTGGAGTTGGAAGGAAATAAAAAAAATGAATAGGGAGAAAGTAGAAGAATTGCAAAGTGAACAAATGGTAAAAAGGGTGGCCAAAAGTGAGCATCCCCTATTTATAGAATTCGCACCCTCCCTTGAAGACTCCAAAATTCGCCACCACCCACCGATTCAAACTAATTTGAATTAGTCCACTTCCTAATTTACTCCTCTCAATCCATTCAAAATAGTTTGAATGGTTTCAACGATTATCATCATTTAATCCAAATAATAATAATAATCACATTACTTAAAATAACTTAGTAGATAAATAAATAAAACATTATCCAATATCACCCTTCCATAATAAAAAAAAAAGATAAACCAATACTTATTCCTTCATCCAAATTAATTCTAATTCAACTAAATACCTAAGCTTATCCTTATCTCAATTGAAGATCCCATGTGCAGCCAATTCCCACCTTCTCTCTTGGCGCCAAGATATAAAATAAAACTCCAATTGCAGCTCTCTGGTTCAAACATAGGACACTGGTGGAACAAGCGCCTAAGTAGCGCCCAGTGCCACTCGGCCAGCCTTTTTTGTGTCATAAATCGCCATATTTTCTTTTAAGCCCTCTCTATCTTTAACGCCAGCTTGCAAAATAGACATCCAAAATTCTGCTTCCCTTGCGCCTTGAACTCCCGACCTGCACCAAGCCCTCCTTTCAACGACCCCAGCCACTTTACCAGCCCATCTTTCTTATCCACCAACGCCCACAACATTCTTTAAACCCTCTTTGACTCAGCTCCCCTCATTTTAACGCAAACACCCAAAAATAAAACCCCCTTGTTGCCACCTGGACTCGAACCCAGGCCCTCATTAGCGCTACTTCCAGCCCTTAAGCAGCGCATGGAGCCACTTTGCCAACTGGACTTTCATGTCCATTAACCTGGCCATTTATCTTTAAGGCATACCTGGCCCAGTTCCCTTAATTGAAGCAAAATAAAACCAAAATGCTGCCTTTGCAGCTCGAACTTGAGACCCCTAAGAACCATGAGGCGTCACCTTTCCCATGCTCTAAGTGGCGCCCTTAAGCCACTTTACCAAACCATTTCTTGCGTCTTAATCTTCCAAATTTTTCTCTTAAGGCCTCCAAAGCCAAGCTCCCTTCTTAACACAAAATAAAAATTTCCTAAGTCATCCTTGCCTTCTAGGTTCTCCAAACCCCTTAAAATTCATCCAACATGACCATAAGCCTGCTAAACACTCGGGTTATGCTCCAAGCGCATAACCCCTAAACTAGGGTGTTACAATTCTACCCTCCTTAAAATAATTTCGTCCTCGAAATTACTTACTACCAGACGATCATAACTCGCGACTCTACGCCTCTGCTGCGCACTCTGATCTTAGTAAATTTATCCTGCCTTCTAGACACAGTCTTAAGGTTCACATCCAAAGTTCCTATGCTTCTCTAGCCATACCAGAATGAACTAAACTTCAAATCAACAAGACAATAAATGGTGTCCAAAGAACGTACCTGATATCAAGTCCTTGGCTGACTCGCATCCGATCCTTTAGCACCTCTGCCAGTACCATTTCCTCCATGGCTCAAACCTCGACCTCTCGTTGCCTGAGGATAGTTCTTAACCAAATGGGCCTTCGACCCACACCGAAAACACTTCTTACTATTTCCCCAACATTCTCCTGAATGAGTTCTCCCACACTTAACACATGAATGATTCCGATCAGCTGGTACAAGTGCACGTACAGAATTCTCGATCCTTGGTCTTTTCTGGACATTACCAAATGACGCTGATGGTCCGAAACTTCTCTTATTCTCGTCCCTACTCTTCTATCGGTTTTCTCTTATAGTCTTCTTAACCTCTTCAGCGATCCGAGCTTTCTCCACCAGAATGGCAAAGTCCCTTTCTCTCTGCGGAGCGATCAACTCCCACAACTCATCTCGCAGCCCATCTTCAAATCGAACACACCTTTCATAATCAGTAGCCACGATTCCTTTGGCGTACTGACTTAGCCGCACAAATTCAGCTTCATACTCCGCTACCGACTTATTCCCTTGTACTAGATTTAGAAATGCTTTCCTTTGCGAGTCCAAATAACTGGCTCCTACGTACTTTCCTTCAAACTTAGCCTTAAAGTAATCCCAATCCAATCGATCCGCCGGTACACCTTGTTTGATAGTGAGCCACCAACGATATGCTTCGTCGCGAAGTAATGAAACAGCACTTTTCAGCTTTTCTTCATTGGTACAGTCCAAATCGTCCATGATTCTTTCGACTGCTTCCATCCAATATTCCGCTACGTTCGGAGCTACTCCTGACACTCTTCTAAAGATCTCAGCTCCGTTCGATCTAAGCCTTTCCGATACTGACTTCGAGTTCCATTTCCCCTACTAACTCCTGCTACTCGTTCTAGCACTCGTAACATGGCCCGCGATACTGCGTCATCCTCACCTATCTGATCTTGCTCCTCCGCGCCCACTGCTGGTGGCGGCACTTCACTTTCTGACCCATGGCCAGACCCTACCGGTTCCGATGCTGCCATTCTACCTCTACCGCGTCCCCTAGAACTTATCTCTATCGTCGCGATTTAATCTGATTAAGAAGTTTTATGCATTAGTAATTGTTCCACTATTTATCCGCGAACAATTTTATGAAAAGAGATTCTAGAAGTGGTTCTTTCGATCACACCAAGGTTCGGTTCAAGTTTGCTACCTTAATACAGGGAGTCACATTCATGTTCATAAACAGAGACAAACTCATTCAGTGGTATCTACCACACACATTCTCTATTCGGTATTTTCATCGCTCCTACCTCGTGGGTATTTCATCATTTTCCTCTGTGGGTATTTTTGGTAATAAAAGAAATTTTGAGAGCTTTTAATAAATCAAGACATTTTTAAAATTCCTAAAGTGGAGGTATTTGGAAAATTTGCCAAATTTAAGGCACAGTATAATTTTGGAAACCAGGGGTATTTTGGTAATTTTGTCGATCAGGGGTAATTTTGTAATAATTTTTTTATATCGAGGTATCTTGGATTTTCATAAAATAGAATTTTGAATACTTTTGCAAAGTAGGGAAACCTTATTAAAATTAGGGTTAAACAGAAATTTTGAAAGTCAGGGGCATTTTAGTAATTTTCAACACAAGGGTATTTTTGTAAATTTCCCCAAACCAGAGTATCTTAATATGTAAAACTCAAGATTTTGGTATTTTTGTAAAATAAAATCATTTTAACAAAAGTTGAGGGTAATACTGTAATTTTACAATCTGAGGGCATTTTTGTAATTTTGCAAGTAGGGGTATTTGGTAATTTTGTAAATCGAGAAAATGTCTTTCAAAATCAAATTTAGGGTTTACAAACCAAGGGGTAAATTTGAAAATTTTAAAACTAAGGGTTTTAAAGCAAAAAGCTAGTCCTTTCGGGTTTTAATAATTGGTTTAGCTTTATGAACAAGTCCTCTTGGTTAAGGTGAACCAGTAGCTACGCACCAGTGCGGTTTCGAGTAAAGAGGAGGTGAGTCGCTAGGACTGCTTAAATACCAAGCTCTTACTGAATGCCATTCCTAGACATGCGTACAGTGGTTACCACACCTTAACTCGGCGACTTACTTCACAGGTTTGTTTAATAGTCCTTAAGTCTTATGCATGTGTTTGAGTAGACTAATCCTAGGGTCCAATAATCATAATATTCTAATCTACGAGCCCAAACTAAGCCCGTAATAATTCACATAAACAAATCAAGTCCAAAGTACTTACCTGGTGGACTTGAATTGAGGTACAGTGCCATGCGAATAACTCGAAAACTTTTATAAAAGCCCATATTTCGAAAAAACCCATTTTGAAAATGTTTTTGGGCCCAAACCCTCAAAGTCGAGTTTTGAACCGGGCTCTGATACCAAACTGTAACACCCCCAAACCTGGCCCACGAGCCTTGGCCAGATCCGGTTATGTCACTGCGGAAAGACGGTTGAAAATCTTTTTGACTTTAGAATAAACATGAAAATTTGATAACTGTTGAAATCCATGTCCATTTAAAATCTACTAAATAATATAAGCTTGATATAAAATATCCAATTAAAACTTTATTATATGTTTTAAGATATAGTGTCGAAAAATAAACCGATTTCAAAATAATAATTTAATCGCCATTTTGCTTTAGCATAATATAAATACTCAAATAATTTAATTGGGCCTTATTACAACAAAAACTTATTCAAATACTTAAATTATGAAAATGATAAATTCTATTAAATAAGGAAAACAACTTCGCATGAAAATCTTCTTACGCATGGCTACCTTTGCATCCACTCCAACCCGGTCCAAAATCACGAATCACCTGCGATGGTTAAAAAGTTGGGTGAGTCACATAAACTCAGTGTGTAATTAACCACTGAATTCCACCCACATGCTAACCACATAATAACCCATGCCTCAGATATCATATATCATGTTCAGATCATATCACATTCTGGGCTTGGCCCATACTCGTAACATTTTTCAAGTAGCCGGGTAATTAGTCACATACCCTCCACATTCTGGGCTTAGCCCATTTCTTATTCAAGTTCACGATCACATGTATTCACATACCATAATTATGAAATAATGAATCCCAACCCAAGCCTAAGGTCCATCCTCTACACACCCCCTTATCCAGCCTACCACACACCAGGGGATTAACAAATCACCCTTTCCTTTTCACTCCAAAGGCAATCAATGCCAACCACGTGCAATTAAGCACCAAAATCCACAACGTGACCTCAGTCAGCGCCAATCCACGATGTAGCCGTAGCTACCACCAA
Organism: Gossypium rotundifolium; assembly: GCA_025506655.1. Taxonomy (NCBI): domain Eukaryota; kingdom Viridiplantae; phylum Streptophyta; class Magnoliopsida; order Malvales; family Malvaceae; genus Gossypium; species Gossypium rotundifolium. Next base: position 126,720,514 of record CP106732.1, on the reverse strand, counting down.
AACCAAGATGGGACACATAGTCACACATCAATCCATGATATGGCACATAGCCCATATCAATCACGATGAGGACATAGCTACTCATCAACCACGCATCAAGTACACGGTACCTTCTTTCATAGCCCACCCATGCACATGCAACATAAAATACAATCATGATAACGCATGCACATGTTTATTCATAATCACACATATACAAATCAATAGTCACATCTCAACGAGTTGAACTAACACGGTCGTCGTCATACCCTTTAAGGGTAACTATCACATTTATCAACGCACTTGTTAATAAACACATTACACATACAAATATCGCATAAATCTCGAAAGCGATGGGCTAGCTACACACCTTATAACACAAGCTCTAGACCCTCGATCCCAACGCTATTGCTAAGCGAGACTACACTATCCGCCTATAGCTTTCTCTCATTGGCCCACACCCCGGTGGCCAATCTCGAACCGCCGAGACAGCTCTTTTCTTAAACCTCGGAGTAGAGACTTTCTCTTGTCCTCCTTGACGAAAGATCTTAAATCCCGAAGGCTTGTTTACTTCTGTCGACTAGCCCCTAAACCTCCAAAATCACAATCGGTTAGCACCTAAAACCCATAAAATGGCTTATGGCCGAATATCACAAGCCCCTTACCTTACTTATCGAAATCCCGAAAAACTGCACTTGCCCTAGAACTGTCGTAATCCCTGTCACACAACTATTAGAATCGGCTACTAATAAAAATCCATGAGTATGGCCCTTTGGCCGAATACTTACCACCACCACCTTACCTTGAGTAGCCGAATTCGAACAACCCCTAAATGCTCCCTCACACTGGCTACAACAGAAAAACACATCACTTAAAGCCTTAAGGACATTCGACCAACCAAAGAAATCAAGGCCTAGACTCTTGTTTCGGCAACATTACGGAAGAGAATCCAAAACATATACAAAAGAGATCACTTACCCTTATCAATCAACCTCCCAAAGTCACCCCCTAGATTCGGCCACTGGAGAAGGATCACTTAGCTTAAGGATTTGCGACTTAGCAAAGAGGATGAAAGGCTGAAAGGATCAGCTATGGCTTCCTATTAGGGGTGAAATATTCGGCTATACAAGGAGAAGGTATAGAATTGGAGTTGGAAGGAAATTAAAAAAAAATGAATAGGGGAAAAAGTAGAAGAATTCGGCAAAGTGAACAAATGGTAAAAAGGGTGGCCAAAAGTGAGCATCCCCCTATTTATAGAATTCGGCACCCCCTCCCCTTGAAGACTCCAAAATTCAGCCACCACCCACTAATTCAAACTAATTTGAATTAGTCCACTTCCCTACTTTACTCCTCTCAATCCATTCAAAATAGTTTGAATGGTTTCAACGATTATCATCATTTAATCCAAATAATAATAATCCTATACTTAAAATAACTAAGTAGATAAATAAATAAAAACTTTATCCAATATCACCTCTTCCATAATAAAAAACAAAAGATAAACTAATACTTATTCCTTCATCCAAATTAATTCTAATTCAACTAAATACCTAAGCTTATCCTTATCTCAATTGAAGATCCCATATGCAGGCCAATTCCCACCTTCTCTCTTGGCGCCAAGATAAAATAAAACTCCAATTGCAGCTCTCTGGTTCGAACACGGGACACAGTGGAACAAGCGCCCCAAGTAGCGCCCAGCCACTCGGCCAAAGCGTTTTTGTGTCATAAACGCCATATTTTCTTTTAAGCCTCTCTATCTTTAACGCCACTTGCAAAATAGACATCCAAAATTTCGCTTCCTTGCGCCTTGAACTCCCGACTGCACCAAGCCCTCCTTACAACGCCCCACCACTTTACAGCCCATCTTTCTTATCCACCAACGCCCACAACATTCTTTAAACCCTCTTTGACTCAGCTCCCTCATTTTAACACCAACACCCAAAAATAAAACCCCTTGTTGTCTTTGGACTCGAACTCAGCCCTCATTAGCGCTTACTTCCCCTTAAGCGCAAGATGGAGCCACTTTTTAGCTGGACTTTCATGTCCATTAACACGCCATTTATCTTTAAGGCATACCGCCCGGTTCCCTAATTGACGTAAAATAAAACCAAAATCTTGCTTTGCGGCTCGAACTTGAGACCCTAAGCACCATGAAGCGTCACCTTCCCCATGCTCTAAGTGGCGCCTTAAGCCACTTTACCAAACCATTTCTTGCGTCTTAATCTTCCAAATTTTCTCTTAAGGCCTCCAAAGCCAAGCTCCCTTCTTAACACAAAAATAAAAATTTCCTAAGTCATCCCTTGCCTTCTAGGGTTCTCCAAACCACTTAAAATTCATCCAACATGACCATAAGCCTGCTAAACACTCGGGTTATGCTCCAAGCGCATAACCCCTAAACCAGGGTGTTACAATTCTACCCTCCTTAAAATAATTTCGTCCTCGAAATTACTTACTACCAGACGATCATAACTCGCGACTCTACGCCTCTGCTGCAAGACTCTGATCTTAGTAAATTTATCCTGCCTTCTAGACACAGTCTTATGGTTCACATCCAAAGTTCCTATGCTTCCCTAGCCATACCAGAATGAACTAAACTTCACATCAACAAGACAATAAATGGTGTCCAAAGAACGTACCTGATATCAAGTCCTTGGCTGACTCGCATCCGATCCTTTAGCACCTCTGTCGGTACCATTTCCTCCATGGCTCAAACCTCGACCTCTCGTTGCCTGAGGACAGTTCTTAACCAAATGGGCCTTCGACCCACACCGGAAACACTTCTTACTATTTCCCTAACATTCTCCTGAATGAGTTCTCCCACACTTAACACATGAATGATTCTGATCAGCTGGTACAAGTGCACGTACAGAATTCTCGATCCTTGGTCTTTTCTGGACATTACCAAATGACGCTGATGGTCTGAAACTTCTCTTATTCTCGTCCCTACTCTTCTCTCAATTTTCTCTTATAGTCTTCTTAACCTCTTCAGCGATCCGAGCTTTCTCCACCAGAATGGTAAAGTCCCTTTCTCTCTGCGGAGCGATCAACTCCCGTAACTCATCTCGCAGACCCATCTTGAATCGAACACACCTTTCATAATCGGTAGCCACGATTCCTTTGGCGTCTTGACTTAGCCGCACAAATTCAACTTCATACTCGCTCTTGACTTATTCCCTTGTACTAGATTTAGAAATGCTTTCCTTTGCGAGTCCAAATAACTAGTTCCTACGTACTTTCCTTCAAACTTAGCCTTAAAGTAATCCCAATCCAATCGATCTACCGGTACACCTTGTTTGACAGTGAGCCACCAACGATAAGCTTCGTCGCGAAGTAATGAAACATCACCTTTCAGCTTTTCTTCATTGGTACAGTCCAAATCGTCCATGATTCTTTCGACTGCTTCCATCCAATATTTCGCTACGTTCGGAGCTACTCCTGACACTCCTCTAAAGATCTCAGCTCCGTTCGATCTAAGCCTTTCCGATACTGACTTCCAAGTTCCATTTCCCCTACTAACTCCTGCTACTCGTTCTAGCACTCGTAACATGGCCCGCGATACTGCGTCATCCTCACCTATCTGATCTTGCTCCTCGCGCCACTGGTGGTGGCACTTCACTTCGACCCATGGCTGGACCCTCACCGATTCCGATCTTGCCATTCTACCTCTCTGCGTCCCCTAGAACTTATCTCTATCGTCATGATTTAATCGATTAAGAAGTTTTATGCATTAGTAATTGTTCCACTATTTATCCATGAACAATTTTATGAAAAGAGATTCTAGAAGTGGTTCTTTCGATCACACCAAGGTTCGGTTCAAGTTCGCTACCTTAATCTGTGGAGTCACATTCATGTTCATAAGCAGAGACAAACTCATTCAGTGGTATCTACCACACATATTCTCTATTCGGACATTTACGCTCCTACCTCGGGGTATTTCATCATTTTCCTCTGAGGGTATTTTGGTAATAAAAGAAATTTTGAGAGCTTTTAATAAATCAAGACATTTTTTAAAATTCCCAAAGTTTGGAGGGTATTTCGAAAAATTTTCCAAATTTAAGGCACGGTATAATTTTGGAAACCAGGGGTATTTTGGTAATTTTGTCGATCAGGGGTAATTTTGTAATAATTTTTTTTATATCAGGGTATCTTGGATTTTTTCAAAATAGAATTTTTGAATACTTTTGCAAAGTAGGGAAACCTTATTAAAATTAGGGTTAAACAGGAAATTTTGAAAGTCAGGGGCATTTTAGTAATTTTCAACACAGGGGTATTTTTGTAAATTTCCCCAAACCAGAGTATCTTAATATGTAAAACTCAAGATTTTGGTATTTTTGTAAAATAAAATCATTTTAACAAAAGTTGAGGGTAATACGGTAATTTTACAACACAGGGGCATTTTTTGTAATTTTGCAAGTAGGGGTATTTCAGTAATTTTGTAAATCGAGAAAATGTCTTTCAAAACCAAATTTAGGGTTTACAAACCGAAGGGGTAAATTTGAAAATTTTAAAACTAAGGGTTTTTAAAGCAAAAAGCTAGTCCCTTTCGGGTTTTAATAATTGGTTTAGCTTTATGAACAAGTCCTCTTGGTTAAGGTGAGCCAGTAGCTACGCATTGCAAGCGGGTTTCGAGTAAAGAGGAGGTGAGTCGCTAGGACTGCTTAAATACCAAGCTCTTCTTGAATGCCATTCCTAGACATGCGTCTGATGGTTACCACACCTTAACTTTCGTGACTTACTTCACTGTGTTTGTTTAATAGTCCTTAAGTCTTATGCATGTGTTTGAGTAGACTAATCCTAGGGTCCAATAATCATAATATTCTAATCTACGAGCCCAAACTAAGCCCGTAATAATTCACATAAACAAATCAAGTCCGAAGTACTTACCTGGTGGACTTTGCCTGAGGTACAGGTGCCATGCCAGAATAACCTGAAAACTTTTTATAAAAGCCCATATTTCGAAAAAACCCATTTTGAAAATGTTTTTGGGCCCAAACCCTCAAAGCCGAGTTTTGATCCGGGCTCTGATACCAAACTGTAACACCCCCAAACCCGGCCCACGAGCCTTGACCGGATCCGATTATGTCACTGCGGAAAGACGGTTGAAAATCTTTTTGACTTTAGAATAAACATGAAAATTTGATAACTGTTGAAATCCATGTCCATTTAAAATCTACTAAATAATATAAGCTTGATATAAAATATCCGAATTAAAACTTTATTATATGTTTTAAGATATAGTGTGCCGAAAAATAAACTGATTTCAAAATAATAATTTAATCGCCATTTTGCTTTAGCATAATATAAATACTCAAATAATTTAATTGGGCCTTATTACAACAAAAACTTATTCAAATACTTAAATTACTGAAAATGATAAATTCTATTAAATAAGGAAAACAACTTCTGCATGAAAATCTTCTTCTGCATGGCCACCTTTGCATCCACTCCAACCCGGTCCAAAATCACGAATCACCTGCGATGGTTAAAAAGTTGGGTGAGTCACATAGACTCAGTGTATAATTAACCACTAAATTCCACCCACATGCTAACCACATAATAACCCATGCCTCAGATATCATATATCATGTTCAGATCATATCACATTCTGGGCTTGGCCCATACTCATAACATTTTTCAAGTAACAGGGTAATTAGTCACATACCTCCACATTCGGGCTTAGCCCATTTCTTATTCAAGTTCACGATCACATGTATTCACATACCACAATTATGCAATAATGAATCCCAACCCAAGCCTAAGGTCCATCCTCTACACACCCCCTTATCCAGCCTACCACACACCAGGGGATTAACAAATCACCTCTCCTTTTCACTCCAAAGGTAATCAATGCCAACCACGTGCAATTAAGCACCAAAATCCACAACGCGACCTCAGTCAGCGCCAATCCACGATGTAGCCGTAGCTAACACCAAAACCAAGATGGGACACATAGTCACACATCAATCCACGATATGGCACATAGCCCATATCAATCACGATGAGGCACATAGCTACTCATCAACCACGTACTCGAAGTACACCCGTACCTTCTTTCATAGCCCACCCATGCACATGCAACATAAAATACAGTCATGATAACGCATGCACATGTTTATTCATAATCACACATATACAAATCAATAGTCACATCTCAACAGGTTCGGAACTAACCTGGTCGTCGTCATACCCTTTAAGGGTAACTATCACATTTATCACTGCACTTGTTAATAAACACATTACACATACAAATATCGCATAAATCCCGAAACAGTAGGCTAGCTACACACCTTATAACCTGAAGCTCTAGACCCTCGATCCCAACACTATTGCTAAGCGAGACTACGGCTATCTGCCTATAGCTTCCTGCTGCTGGCCCACACCCCGGTGGCCAATCTTGAACCGCCGAGATAGCTCTTTTCTTAAACCTCGGAGTAGAGACTTTCTTTTGTCCTCCTTGACGAAAGATCTTAAATCTCGAAGGCTTGTTTACTTCTGTCAACTAGCCCCTAGACCTCCAAAATCACAATCGGTTAGCACCTAAAACCCATAAAATGGCTTATGGCCGAATATCACAAGCCCCTTACCTTACTTATCGAAATCAAAAAGCGACTTGCCCTAGAACTGTCGTAATCCCTGTCACACAACTATTAGAATCGGCTACTAATAAAAATCCATGAGTATGGCCCTTTGGTCGAATACTTACCACCACCACCTTACCTTGAGTAGCCGAATTCGAACAGCCCCTAAATGCTCCCTCACACTGGCTACAATAGAAAAACACATCACTTAAAGCCTTAAGGACATTCGGCCAACCAATGAAATCAAGGCCTAGACTCTTGTTTGACAACATTACTAAGAGAATCCAAAACATATACAAAAGAGATCACTTACCCTTATCAATCAACCTCCCGAAGTCACCCTCCTAGATTCGGCCACTGGAGAAGGATCACTTAGCTTAAGGATTTGTGACTTAGCAAAGAGGATGAAAGGCTGAAAGTTTCGGCTATGGCTTCCTATTAGGGGTGAAATATTCGGCTATACAAGGAGAAGGTATAGAATTGGAGTTGGAAGGAAATAAAAAAAATGAATAGGGAGAAAGTAGAAGAATTGACAAAGTGAACAAATGGTAAAAGTGTGGCCAAAGGTGAGCATCCCCCTATCTATAGAATTCGGCACCCCCTTCCCTTGAAGACTCCAAAATTCAGCCACGACCGCTAATTCAAACTAATTTGAATTAGTCCACTTCTAATTTACTCCTCTCAATCCATTCAAAATAGTTTGAATGGTTTCAACGATTATTATCATTTAATCCAAATAATAATAATCCTATACTTAAAATAACTAAGTAGATAAATAAATAAAACTTTATCCAATATCACCTCTTCCATAATAAAAAAACAAAAGATAAACTAATACTTATTCCTTCATCCAAATTAATTCTAATTCAATGAATACCTAAGCTTATCCTTATCTCAATTGAAGATCCCATGTGCAGGCCAATTCCCACCTTCTCTCTTGGCGCCAGTATAAAAATAAAACTCTAATTGCAGCTCTCCTGGTTTGAACACAGGACCTGGTGGAGCAAGCGCCCCAAGTAGCGCCCCAGGCCACTCGGCCAGGCCTTTTTTTGCGTCATAAACGCGCCATATTTTCTTTTAAGCCCTCTCTATCTTTAACGCCAGCTTGCAAAAAAGACATCCAAAATTCTGCTTCTCTTGCGCCTTGAACTCCCGACCTGCACCAAGCCCTCCTTACAACGACCCAGCCACTTTACCAGCCCATCTTTCTTGTCCACCAATGCCCACAACATTCTTTAAACCCTCTTTGACTCAGCTCCCCTCATTTTAACGCCAACACCCAAAAATAAAACACCCTTGTTGTCGCTGGACTCGAACCCAGCCCTCATTAGCGCTTACTTCCAGCCCTTAAGCGGCAGCGTGGAGCCACTTTGCTAGCTCGGACTTTCATGTCCATTAACACAGCCATTTATCTTTAAGGCATACCGCCCAGTTCCCTAAGCGACGCAAAATAAAACCAAAATCTGCGCTTTTGCATTTCGAACTTGAGACCCTAAGCACCATGAGGCGTCACCTTCCCCATGCTCTAAGTGGCGCCTTAAGCCACTTTACCAAACCATTTCTTGCGTCTTAATCTTCCAAATTTTTCTCTTAAGGCCTCCAAAGCCAAGCTCCCTTCTTAACACAAAATCAAAATTTCCTAAGTCATCCCTTGCCTTCTAGGTTCTCCAAACCCTTAAAATTCATCCAACATGACCATAAGCTCTAAACACTGGGTTATGCTCCAAGCGCATAACCCCTAAACCAGTGTTACATTTAAGGCCTCGTGAGGCCCTTATAAAGGACAATGTGTTTATGATTGAATGGTGTTTGATAATGGATGCATAAATGTATGTTGTATGTTGTGATTTGATAGGTAATGCCTTGTAACCTTATTCTGACGACGGATACGGGTTAGGGGTGTTACATATTGCATGCAATTTATTTATTTTTTAATAATCCTTTTGTATATGCTAACAATTCCAAAATGCAACAAGATCAAAGATCTCAAAAGATAATTTTATAATATGATAAAATGTTAACAAAATATAAAAAAATAGAAATTGTTTTGTAAAAAAATTATAAAATATAGTGTAGCCTTTAATATTATGTTGTTAGTTAAAAGATGAAGGAATCCCACATTGTTTAGGAACAAGCTGCAAATCTATTCATGAGTCTATATATACACATCTCTCATATCCCATATTGCTTAAGAAAATAAGGGAAATAAGACTTTGGGTCTATATAAAGGCTTATTCTCGTAAATTTTCAAAAAAATTGGTCTATTTTTATAATTTTTTCAAAAAATGACCTTTTTTAAAAATTTAATCCGAGAATGGACAAAAGTACATCCACATCAGCGCGTTTTTGCTACCACATCAGCAAAGTGTGTCCACGTCAACGCGTTTTGTGTTGACATGGCAAACATGCTCCCCCAGAGGCGCCTTTTTCTGGAAATTTCCCCCTAAAACGCTCCAACGTGGACGCGTTTTGCCAAAACCGACCATTTCGGTAAATAATGCTGTAATCGACCCATTTCCATAAATATACTTGGAAATGGGCCTTTTTTAGGTAAATTAGTCATGGTAAACGTATTAAATTAAGCACATTTTGTGAGTTTTTATATTATATAAACACTTGAATTCTTGAAGTTCCTAACGCAAATATATTAATTATTAAAATATATGATTTACTTTTTCTAGTGCATTAAAAGGGCAATACTTTGAATAATTACGCTACGCCAAAATACAATTTATATTAATAATTGTGATATAAGATTTAATGAAAGTAATGTTACCTTGATTAAAATGAAAATACATAATTTATGTTAATAATTAAGTGCTTATAAAAAATTTATATATAATCAACTGCTTTTATTTTTCCGATAATTTCACAACTTTATCAGATTCGAAAGGCATGATAAAATCTTAAAGAAAGTGTTTCATGCCTCAAAAGTTTTTTAAAATATTAATTTCATTATAGGTTCTTATTATATCTATTCTTATTGATACAATACCTCAAAAGTTATTTTTTTTCTTTATTATATTTTTTTATAGATTAAGTATTAGTTTAGTTAGCATCATTGTTATTGTATGCGTTAATAAGTTTAAGTGTGATTAAACGATCATACATATTATCTTCTAAGATTTTCAAAAGTTTATTGGTAATTTAAAATTTGTATTAAACACTTATTTGATATTAATTATTTTAAACAATTCTTTGCAATTATATCCAAAATAATTTTAATGGAAATTTTAATTTTTTAAGAAAATTAAAAATTCTATCACACGTGTATGCATGTGGAAACCACAAATATAGAGCACAAATGTAACACTCTTATACCCGACCCGATAACCGAATCAAGTGTAGGAATGCTACATTGAGTTTCAGATCCACCATTTAACTTTTCATTCATTAAAATTGAAGTATTACTTTTTTGAGTATTTAAATATCCATTACCAAGATTAGACTTGAATCCAATAAAATTTTTTAAATCAATTATGCGTTTAAATCAATAATTAAAGGTCAAAAATAAAATTTTGAGAAAAATAGGGCACACGGCCGTGTAAGTCTCTGAGGCCGTATGGTAATAACCATTACCTTTCACACGGTCGTATAATTGGCTCGTGTGAGTCACGCAGCCGTGTGGCTATCCCGTGTAACAAGCGAAAAATGTATGGTTCTAAAATCAACCTCTTTCCAATGGTCACAAGGCCGAGCCACTAGCCCATGTCTATCACAAGGTCGTATAACTCTCGGGAACCATGTTGCCTACTTTTTTGAAGAAATTTGAAATTTTAAAATTTTCACTACTTTCAATTTCAACTCAACCTAATCACCAATTTAGCATAAAGTCTTTTATAATTTTAACGTATTACCATACTTCATAGGCACATTAAGTTTTAACTCAATTCCACCAAAAGATACAAAGTTTGCTAGATTTACATTTTAATCTTACATATTTAGACTCATAACATAACACCTATGTATATGCCATTCTATACCAAAATTAGTACCTATTTTTTCTGGACTTGGCGATGTGATGAGATGGGCAGCTAATAACCTTGACTCTAACTCGACGAATCTAATTGTACCTACACGTTGAAATAAACGTGTAAAGCCGGTGAATGCTTAGTAAGCACTACAAGATAATAAAAAAAAAAAAAACATCGTATCTAAACTTACTAATTCAAAACATAGTATCATACATGCACATTTCTACAATCATGCCTTTACCTCATCAAAATCAAACTTACTTTTGAATGTTATCAAACTTACTGCGATACTTTGATGGTTCGTTTTGATCACATTTCATAACCTTTACCCATAGTAGACTACATAGAACATTCAAGATCTACTGAACAAATACAGAGGTGCATCCTTATGCACTAATAAACAAAGAGCATCGAGGTACTATACAGAGAGCACGAATGTGCTAAACAGATAGCACTAATGTGTTAAACAGATAGCACTAATGTGCTAAAAATCGGAGAGCGCGTTGAGGTCCCTTAATGACATATCACTAATATCCCAATAGTTCTAACTCGGTCTAATTGAGCATTTGAATTGGATTATAACAAATAACTATTCTATTTAGACAATAACATGTTCATTTTCCATTTCTTTGCAAATAAATCCTTAAATCATAAATATCAAGCCTTTATGAAATTTTTCTACATTATTCACATAGCCTATTTCATGATTTTCACAATTAAATCCTTTTATTCAACATGGAATCATAATTATTCTAACTAATTAGCATACTATATAATTAACAATTAAAGCAAATAAATAAGTTTCCTTGTAGTACTTACAAAAAAGTTGAGATGATGTATTTTCTCCTCTTCTCACTCATTGGCCTTCTCTTTTCCTTTTCCTTCAATTTGATCTTCTCCTTTCTTTTATTTTTCTTCCATTTCATAACAAACATATAACATTTGCATGTTAAAAACCATAATCAAGTGACTTTTCTATGTTATTTAATAGAAACAAACATGTATGGCATTAAAATTTCATCATCCCCTACCTCAACCCCTTGAAACTAAATACCTAGTTATTACTTTCTCTCTCTTTTAACACATCTATAGAGACACTTTTCATGAAACTAAGATGCTGTAACACCCTTAACCCGTATCCATCGCCGGATTAGGGTTATAAGGCATTACCATGCATAGTACAAATCTTATCAATTATTAACGGCTCAATAGACATGATTGAATACAACAAGGGTAGTATACTTTCATAGCATGCTTAAATATTAATATACATATCATATTTCATTTAGCCACAATTACAAAGAAGTATTTTTCATCGAATAATCTTATTACTACTCATTTTGGTAACACATTCTTCAATGATCGAATATGCTCATATTCTTATTTATCAAACCTAAACAAGATATCAAATATCAATACTAAGTTTTCATGTATAAGAATAATTATGCTTTAACCTTGCATATTCAAATTTAAACTTTTTCTAACTTTCTATACCAATTACCAATACAACCAAACAAGGTATAAATCCATACACATTTAAGAACAAAATCGAGTAACAAGGTCAAATAAATATCTTCCATAATTCATGATTCATATCAATTTGAATTATACTCATACACTTTATAAAACATGTTCGACAGAGTCAAATTATCATTCCAACCAATAATATCATAACATGCCAAATATACCTAATTAAGTGTTTGACATTATCACAATCTGATTTGCATTTCAAAATGTGTACTCTATTAATAAATATTTATCAAAGCATGGCTCAAAACAATTTCAAATGTGCATATACCAAACTTCCTAATGCAACTCCTAATGGTCATAAACACTTAATATAACCAACTATCAACCAAGCACCAACAATCACATTCAACAATTATCTTAATCTCAAAGTCAAGTCATAGAACATCCATCACAAATAATATACTATAAGATATACTTCTAAAATGAGCTATTTACTAAATAGCAAATGCATGGCATAAGAGATATAAATCAACCAAATTACCAACCATGCTTACTTACTTTACCAATTCTACCTTAATAAAGATCAAGCATTAAGGCTGAATACATTAAAGACCAAAGTACTATAATTTAGCCATTTTTGCATGGCTCTAAATATATATATATACAGGAACAAAATTTCATTGTTTCAAAATCTAGTCTAGCCTATACATGCCTTTAGTTCGAAATCTAGACTTTAAAGGTACCAAAATAGTCGATAGTGTGGATGACTTTGTTGACAATCCCCAGAGCTTGTAGATTGACTAATATCTATAAAACAGAATAACAAACACACATAATAAGCTAACCTAGCTTAATATCAAATCAAATGATCATTCAAACATTTTCAAACCCAAATTTAATATCATTCAATTTCAAAGCTTATTACTTAAATGATCTACTAATACCGAATGCTATTACCCTTTTCTTTAATAACCTCAAAATATCCTTATCTCACCTTAATTGTGCAAACTCACCGAATACTCATAAATGTAATATGTATCCATATATAACCAGATCAAGTAAGTACAATATACCAATTAACCACACATAATCAATCATGCACATATGTAAACATATCCATTTGCCCTCACATCTAGTATTTACACATATGGCCGAATCTCAAAGGCACAACCAAGATTAAATTCCAATATATCATACTCATTATTTGTAAGACCAAATACACATATTAAAATCTTACAAAAATGCTTCAACTATATCACATATTGCTCACTTCGAATAATAATATAATAACTTACCTTATTCCTTGCAACTATGAAACTTATACTTACCTGAACATTTAGCTTACTTGCAGTAATTACATTCCACCTTATTGGTGATCCATGTATCTTGTATTTATAATAATTCATCGGTAATAAGCCTTGTAGGCAACAAAGCCTGAAACACACATCGGCACTAAGCCTGCTAGACTCGAGGTCTGAAATTTAATCACCGGCACAAGGCCTGCTAGGCTCGAAGCCCGAATATCGATATTATTAAATCATCTCATACATCTTACATATTACCAATGTCACACATAATTCATATCACTTTCACATATCAAATTCAATTAAATTTAACTACATTTCATTATTAAAAAACACTTATCACAACCGGCTTTGGCCAAATTCCCATTTATAAATTCAAAACTCAGCATGTAATTAATATCATAATCGATATTAATGGTGTTAAATTGCTTAAAGACTTACCTCGGATATCTTCGGATGACAAAAACTGGCAATTCGATAATTTTTGCCTTTCCCCGATCCAAGTCCATTTTTCTTTGTTCTTGATCTAAACATATCCATTTTAAGCTCATTAAAACACATTTCATTACAATTTAATCCAAAAACACCTAAATGGGCAAATTACCATTTTGCCCCTAATATTTCACACTTTTACAATTTAGTCCTATTTACACAAAACACAAATTAAGCGAAATCTCACAACAACCTAGTTAGGCCGAATCTTCAATATAGTCATATAAACCCATACATTTCATTTATTTTTCATTTTAGTCCCTCAAAAATTTATTTTCTAAATTTAGCCCTATTTAGCTAAATTCATCAAAAATTCAAGAACAAAGTATGTTCATCAATTATATATTATTTAACACCATAAAACATCATAAAACTCAACATAACATCAATGGAATTTTACACAAACATCATCAATTAATGAAATTGAGACATGGGCTTTAAAGCTCTCAAAGCAACGATTACAAAAACGTAGAAATTATTAAAAACGAATCGAAAACTAACCTTTAATTAGACCAAAACCATGGCCGAACCTTTTGCTTATGTTTTTCTTTCTTTTTCTTCTTTAGTTTTGGTGAAGAAGAATGAAATAATTAGTGGAGAAACACATGTCTTTTATTATAATATTATTAACATATTTTATAACACTTTAACTTATATTTATATAATATATATAAAAAAAAACATATTAACATGAAATTATAACCTTATGCCGTCCACTTACATGCAAAAAGGTAAATTTGCAACTTAAATACACTTACAAATGAAGACAAATCAATTTAGCCCTTTAATTTAATAAACGACTACTTTTACCATTTACACGATTTAGTCCTTTTTGTCTAATTAAGCACACAAACAATCAAATTTTTATACGAAACTTTCACACATACTAATTCACACATAATTAATCATAGAAAATAATATTTAAAAATTTTTCGGACTCGGATTAGTGGTCCCGAAACCACCGTTCGATTAGGTTCAAATTCAGACTGTTACAACTCTCCCCCTTAAGGATTTTCGTTCCTGAAAATCTTACCGTTAAATAGAGTCGGATATTTTTAATTCACGAGCTAAGATACGAATCGGTTCCTCCTCGTACGTCATACCAAATTGAATTTCAATCTCAGACGAGGAAATCACATGTGATGGATCTGATTTATATCTACGAAGCATCGAAACATGAAATACATTGTGTATCTTTTCTAATTCAGAAGGTAACTTTAATCTATAAGAAACAGGCCCTATACGTTCGATGATCTCATACATTCTGATGAACCTCAGACTTAATTTGCCTTTCCGTCCAAATCAAAGTACTTTCTTCCACGGAGAAACTTTCAAAAATACCCGATCTCCGACCTAAAACTCAATGTCTTTACGTTTCAAATCCGCATATGACTTTTGGCGATCTGATGCAACTTTCAAATTATCTCGAGATTACTGCCACTTTCTGCTCAGTCTCTTTAATCAAATCAACCTCGTGTATCTTGTTTTCACTGAGCTCAGTCCAGTACAACGGTGTACGACATTTACGGCCATACAGAGCTTCGAAAGGTGCCATTTTGATACTAGATTGAAAACTGTTATTATAAGCAAATTCAATCAAAGGTAAGTATTGTTCCCACGTACCTTCAAACTCGAGGATGCAACATCTCAACATGTCCTCAAGTATCTGAATGATTCATTCAGACTGACCATCTGTTTACGGATGAAAAGCTGTGCTAAAGTGTAATTTGGTACCTAAAGCATCTTGCAATTTCTTCCAAAATCGCGACGTGAATCTCGGGTCTCTGTCAATACAATGAAAATCGGCACACCATGTAATCTCACAATTTGAGATACATACAACTCAACAAGCTTATCGAGACAATAGTCCATACGATCTGGAACAAAGTGAGCTGATTTGGTTAGTCTATCGACTATAACCCAAATTGTATCTTTCTTGCTTGGTGTCGTAGGCAAACTAGATACAAAATCTATAGAAATTCTGTCCCATTTCCATTCAGGTATCATGATCGACTGAAGTAACCTAGAAGGCACCTGATGTTCCGGCTTTTACTTGCTGACAAACTAAGCACTTCGAGACAAATTCGGATATGTCCCGTTTCATACCAGGCCACCAATAGAACTGTTTCAAATCATTATACATTTTCGTTCTACCCAGATGTACAGAAAATCAACTATTATGAGCCTCATTCAATATCATCTGAATCAAATCCACATTCCTCGGAACACATATTCGACCTTTGAAGTTCAAACAGTCATTTTCATCAATTCAAAATTCTGACTCTGCATTACTTTCACACTGAACTCGTCTTGCCATCAAATCTTTATCAACTTTTTGAGCATCACAAATTTGTTGAATATACAACAGTCTTGCTTTTAATTCGGCTACTATCGAACCATCATCAGACATAACCATATGTGTGTTCAACGCACGTAGAGCAAATAATGATTTTCGACTTAGGGTATCTACAATAACATTGGCTTTCTCCGGATGGTAGTCAATCATTAATTTGTAATCTTTCAACAGCTCTAACCATCTATGTTGTCTCAAGTTCAATTCTTTCTGAGCCATCAAATACTTTAAACTTTTGTGATCCGAATAGACATGACATTTCTCACCGAATAGATAAGGACGCCAAAATTTTAACGCGAATACAATGGCTGCTAACTCCAAATCATGTGTTGGATAATTTCTTTCATATGGATTCAACTATCTCGAAGCATAGGCTACTACTTTGCCTTCTTGCATTAAAACGTAACCCAAACCATTCAAAGAAGCATCACTATACACAACAAATTCTTTACCCGATTCAGGCTGAACTAACACTAGAGCCTCGGTCAAAAGAGCTTTCAACTGATCAAAACTTTTCTAAAATTTTTTCGTCCATTCAAACTTGACATCTTTCTATAATAGCTTTGTGAAAGGTGTGCCTATCATAGAAAAACCTTTCAGGAATCGTCTGTAGTAACCAGCAAGTCCCAGAAAGCTTCGAATTTCAGAAACATTCCTTGGTGGTTTCCAATCAAGTATAGCCGATATTTTATTTGGATCAACCCGAATGCCTGACGTTGAAACAACGTGACCCAGAAAAATGACCTCATTCATCCAGAACTTACACTTACTAAACTTTGCATACAACTGTTTATCTCGCAAAGTTTGTAGCACCAGTCTCAGATGCTCAGCATGCTCGGTTTCATCTCTAGAGTAGATCAGAATATCATCTATAAACACTACTACAAACCGATCTAAATATTGTCTGAAAATCCAATTCATTAGATCCATAAAAATAGCAGGTGCATTAGTAAGTCCAAAAGGCATAACCAAAAACTCATAATGTCCGTACCTCATTCTAAAAGCAGTCTTTGACACATCGAAATCTCTGACTCACAACTGATAATAACCCAATCTCAAATCTATTTTTGAAAGCACGGAAGCCCCTTTCAACTGATCGAACAAGTTGTCAATTCGAGGCAACGGATATTTATTATTTATAGTCACCTTGTTCAACTGCCGATAATCAATACACATTCGCATAGTCCCATATTTCTTTTTTCACAAATAAAACTGGTGCACCCCAAGAAGAGAAGCTCGGTCGTGCAAAGCCCCTATCTGTTAACTCTTGCAACTGTGCTTTCAACTCTTTTAATTCTATAGGTTCCATCCGATACGGACCTATTGAAATCAGAGTCGTCCCCGGCACTAATTCAATGCCAAACTCTATTTCTCGACTAGGTGGTAAACCCGGTAGTTCTTCAGGAAACACATCTGGATATTCACACACAATTGGTACAAATTCAATCTGCTTTTCAGTCACTTTACTATCCAACACATAACCAAGTAAGCTTCACACCCTTTTCTCACATACTTACGAGCTAACATCGAGGATATTACTGCCGGTAACCCATTAAGATCATTAGATTCAATACGGATGATTTCACCGTTCTGACATTTCAAATCAATGGTTTTTCTTTTACAATTAACAACAGCATCGTGCAAAGTTAACCAGTCCATTCCTAAAATTATATCGAACTCGTTGAAAGGCAACAACATTAAATCAGCTGGAAAGTATGAATCCCGAATCATCAACGGGCAACTTTTACACACTTTATCAACCATAACACATCGACCCAAGGGGTTGGATACACGAATCACAAACTCAGTAGGCTCAACAGGCAGAGTCTTACTGGATACTAAATTTTCACACACATATGAATTAGTCAAACCAGGATCAATCAATGCAATCACAGTAGTATCATAAAGAGTGAAAGTACCGGTGATAACATCTGGGAAAGAAGCATCCTCTCTGGCACGTATAGCATATGCTCTAGCAGGCGCATGAGCCTCTAATCGTACTGCAGTGTCTTTGGTTCCTTTCTGACTGCCACTTACATTTCCCAAATGCCTAGGTGGTCTGCCTCGCACTGATACATTACTCGGTCTAATATTCTGAGCCGTATTTTTCTCGGCTAGCATCGGGCATTCCCAAATAAAATGATCCGACGATCCACATTTAAAGTAAGATCGATCTCAAAATTTACAACTCCCAGAATGCCATTTACCATAATGCTTACACTCAACCCGATTCTGCTAAACATTACCAACAGTGGCCATCGAAGTAGCTCTGGAACCCATAGGAGGATCTCGTCTAGATATGTCTGAAGTAGCTTTATGTTGGCCAAATTCATCTTTGAACTTCTTGGATACTGAATTGAAAGTCTTACTCGATGATCTTTTTCGAATGTCTCTAGCTTTCATTTCAGCCTTTCTTTTCTCTTTCCCAAGCTCTTCGGCTTTGCAAGCTCGTTCAACAAGTACCACGAACTCTTTAGTCTCAAGTATGCCAACTAGCAACTTAATATCTTCATTCAGACTGTCTTCGAACATTTTACACATAGTGGCTTCAGTTGACACACATTCAAGGGCATATCGGCTCAGTCTAACAAATTTTCTTTCATACTTAGTCACGGTCATTCGACCCTGTTTCAATTCCAGAAATTCTTTTCCTTTCTGATCAATGAATCTCTGAATGATATATTTCTTATGAAACTCGGTCTGAAAGAAATTCCAAGTCACTTTTTCTTTCAGAACCACCGATACTAGTGTATTCCACTAGTGATATGCAGTGTTCCATAATAAGGATATAGCACACTTCAAGCATTCTTCTGGAGTACATGACAGCTCGTCGAGCACACGAATGGTATTATCAAGCCACAGCTCAGCTCGTTCCACGTCGCCATCATCATTAGCTTTAAATTCTTCGGCCCCGTGTTTCCTGATTTTATCAACGGAGGCCTGCTAGATCTCCTTGGATCTATCATCGGATGTGCTGAAGGTATCGGAGATGGATTATTCGGGGGTGAAGGTTGTTGTACAGTTGGATTAGTTTGAATAAATTGGGTAAACCATTCATTCATCATTTGGTAGAAGGCTTGCTTGGCCTCCCCTTCATGGCTACTCAAGATAGGTTGAGAGTCTAACGGCGCTGACCCATGTGCGAGATCAGGCGCTACGCTCTCAACATCATTAGCTACGGCTCTGTCGAAATCCATTTACTATATAAAAACACATTTTAGATGTCAGAAGTCACCACACTATCATATTATCATTTAAGGCATGTATAGCTAGACTTACACGTGCTACGGTAGTCCTAGAATCGACCAAACTGTAAGCTCTGATACCAATAAAACGTAACACCCTTAACCCGTATCTGTCGCCAAATTATGGTTATAAGGCATTACCATGCATAGTACAAATCTTATCAATTATTAAAGGCTCAATAGACATGATTGGATACAACAAGGGTAGTATACTTTCATAGCATGCTTAAATATTAATATACATATCATATTTCATTTAGCCACAATTATAAAGAAGTATTTTTCATCGAATAATCTTATTACTACTCATTTTGGTAACACATTCTTCAATGACCGAATATGCTCATATTCTTATTTATCAAACCTAAACAAGATATCAAATATCAATACTAAGTTTTCATGTATAAGAATAATTATGCTTTACCTTGCATATTCGAATTTAAACTTTTGTCTAACTTTCTATACCAATTACCAATACAACCAAACAAGGTATAAATCCATACACATTTAAGAAAAAAATCAAGTAACAAGATCAAATAAATATCTTCCATAATTCGTGATTCATATCAATTTGAATTATACTCATACACTTTACAAAACATGTTCGACAGAGTCAAATTATCATTCCAACCAATAATATCATAACATGGCCGAATATACCTAATTAAGTGTTTGACATTATCACAATCTGATTTGCATTTCAAAATGTGTACTCTATTAATAAATATTTATCAAAGCATGGCTCAAAACAACTTCAAATGTGCATATACCAAACTTCCTAATGCAACTCCTAATGTTCATAAACACTTAATATAACCAACTATCAACCAAGCACCAACAATCACATTCAACAATTATCTTAATCTCAAAGTCAAGTCATAAAACATCCATCACAAATAATATACTATAAGATCTACTTCTAAAATGAGCTATTTACTAAATAGAAAATGCATGGCATAAGAGACATATAAATCAACCAAATTACCAACCATGCTTACTTACTTTACCGATTCTACCTTAATAAAGATCAAGCATTAAGGCCGAATACATTAAAGACCAAAGTACTATAATTTAGCCATTTTCGCATGGCTCTAAATATATATATATATAGGAACAAAATTTCATTATTTCAAAATCTAGTCTAGCCTATACATGCCTTTAGTTCGAAATCTAGACTTTAAAGGTACCAAAATAGTCGATAGTGTGGATGACTTTGTTGACAATCCCCAAAGTTCGTAGATTGACCAATATCTATAAAACAGAATAACAAACACACATAATAAGCTAACCTAGCTTAGTAAGTCTTAAGCAAAAGTATTAAATCAAATGATCATTCAAACATTTTCAAATCCAAGTTTAATATCATAAAATTTCAAAGCTTATTACTTAAATGATCTACTAATACCGAATGCTATTACCCTTTTCTTTAATAACCTCAAAATATCCTTATCTCACCTTAATTGTGCAAACTCACCGAATACTCATAAATGTAATATGTATCCATATATAACCAGATCAAGTAAGTACAATATACCAATTAACCACATATAATCAATCATGCACATATGTAAACATATCCATTTGCCCTCACATATAGCATTTACACATATGGCCGAATCTCAAAGGCACAACCAAGATTAAATACCAATATATCATACTCATTATTTGTAAGACCAAATACATATATTAAAATCTTACAAAAATATTTCAACTATATCACATATTGCTCACTTCGAATAATAATATAATAACTTACCTTATTCCTTGCAACTATAAAACTTATACTTACCTGAACATTTAGCTTACTTGCAGTAATTACATTCCACCTTATTGGTGATCCATGTATCCTGTATTTATAATAATTCACTAGTAATAAGCCTACTAGGCAACAAAGCCTGAAACACACACCGGCACTAAGCCTGCTATACTCGAGGTCTGAAATTTAATCACGGCATTTAGCCTGTAATATCCTAGATTATGGCTTATGCATTATTGCTAAATTGTGTGAAATAGCATGCTTATGAATATTCTGAATGTGTTTTATGAATTTTGTGAACCTTAGTGTGTAGGTGAATGCCTTAGAAATTATTTAATTTTAAGTCTAAAAGAGGGAGTTAAGCCTGATAGGCCTTAAGAAAATAAATAGGGAAATTAGACACAAAGATAGGCTTGTCTAAGTGGCTTGGAGGCACTACTTAGGGCCTCTGTAAATGACGCCACCAACAGGTTTAAATGGGCCAAGGTTTGAGTCACAAGGGAAGCAAATTTAGGGAGATTTTATTTTGCTGTATAGTGGAGCAGCAGTGGACAGCACATGGACTCTAGAGGAAGGAAGTATAGATTGGGTTGGAGTGTTAAGGATTTGGCTAAGGAAGAGTGAATTAGGGGATTTGATAAGAGAGGATGTGGTGGCCGAATATAGGACTCTAGGGGCTTGTATTTTCGGCTTTGAAGAGTGTGAAGGAGTGTGTGCCGAATTTTTATTGTGAGCATTCATCTTTTTTCTTTCATTTTTGTGCCTTGCCGAATTTCCTCTCTTCCTATTCTTTTTTCTTTCAAACCCAATTCATCACCTTTTCTTGAATGGCCGAATGGCACTTTGTCATTGAAAACCTTAGCCGAATTTGGTAGCCTTCTATGTCTTCTTTTTCTTGAGATCATTAAAGCCGAAATCTCTCTTAAACTTGCCATTACCGAATACTCTTAGCCCACTTCTATATTTCTTTTCTTCCATCTATATCTATTTTTAAATGATAGCCGAATGTTTCAACACCATTTGAAAAACCTAGCCGAATCTCAAGGTGCCTATTTTCTCTTCTTTACCATAAGCTTTAAAAGTCTAAATGGTTAGTCAAATCTATTCTCCGTTAGTCTTCACAAGCAAACGTTGGTGGTAAGTACTTCTTTTAATCGGTTGTATCTTCTTTTCATGGATGTGCCAAATCAAGTGTTTAGTCTTTGGTTATGGGTTAGCCAAATATTCATAAGCCATAATCTAGTGTTTTTTTGTGTGTAGCCAACGTTAAGGCGTAAGGAGACTTTCGGATTTAAAATCGCAAGGTAAGTACCTATGATATTCAGCCAAGGCTTATTTAGTGATTTAAGATCTATTTCAGATTTATTTAAAAGTCAAAACTAACCAAATCAATTGATCTAGTGTTAATGATTGCAAGGAAGGAAAGACTACAAGTTTTCGGATTTGATTAGTAGTAAATCGGCAACAAGGTAAGATTTTGGTTTCGATAGTCCTTCTGATTTAATTAATTAGCCAAATGGCTTTATGCTAAAGTGTTTAAGGTTGGCGAATATAGGGATTAAAGGTCTAAAAACATTAGATCGAGTTTTCTGGATTTCAATAAAGCGCTAAGTAAATCAGGTGTGTACCCCGCACTAAATCTTGATAGATTTACGGCTTTATTTTACTATATGTGTTAATATAAAAGTGTAAGATTATGGCTAAGGTACCATGTAATGGTACGAAGTACTCAGTGCACGTTTTCCTACTCCTACTATGAGTATATTATGATAAATATCATTATGGCACATAAGTGCAACTATAAGAATGTGAATAAAGCATAAGGCATAATATTTGCATGTTTTGTATGACATGGGGCATATGGGTGATATGTAAAGGGAAGTGAATTGGTGGTTTTATACCCCAATATTTGAATGTGGTGACTTATGTCATGTAATTTGAATGTGGTGACTTATGTCACGAATCGAATGTGGTGACTTATGTCACGAATCGAATGTGGTGACTTATGTCACGAAATAATTATCTAGTGGCTATGCCGCGAATTTTATAAGGGCGATGAGCACGTTGATCGCAAGTGACGCCTTCGATGGTGTGTAGCGGATGGAGGGTTGACTTAGTAGTCCCACGGTGTGATGGTCGGCACGGTGATGTGTAGCGGATGGCATATAGGTTTGGGTTCGTGGATTGCATCATTTTATTTAAATGCTATATGAATATGTATGTTTTGATATGCCATACTGTTGGGACTTAGTGTTGGTTGTCATTGAGTCTGCTTGACTCACCCTGCTAGGGAATATTTTTCGGTGACGCCAAGAATGGACCGGTCGGCAGGAGCTTAGTGGTGACCATGCTCAAGCATTTAATTTTATTAGTTGGACATTTTATTTTATTTAAGTACTTTAAATTTTATTTTGGGTTTATTTTTGATGTAATAAGGCTATAGTATGAACTGCTCATGCATGCACTTAAATTATTTTATTATGGCACGATACTTATCAAATTAAAGTAAGCAAATTTTCTTAATAATAAATGAAAAATGTTTTGACATCTAAAATACAAATGATTTTCAATTTAATTAACAAACTTTAAAGAGTCGACTTTTACCGGTAACTCATGGTTTTGAAATATAACCACGAAGTTTTAACAAAACAAAATCTTTGAAAATATCTATGTTTTCAACTTGAACCCTTATCAACTATTTTCAAAAACACGAAAAGTTTTAGCAAAGATTCAAATAAGATTCGAATGGTTTTTCCTAGAAGCATGCCAGATCCGGTCAGGGCTTGTGGGCTGGATTTGGGGTGTTTCAGCTTGGTATCAGAGTCCGATTCAAAACTCGACCTTGAGGGCTTTTTGGGCCCAAAATGTTTCTTTCTTTTGAAATTGGGGTTTTATAAGAAATTGAGTGGGTTTTTGAGCATGACACCTGAGTCTCCGGCCCGAAGTCCACCAGGTAAGTACTTCTAACTCCTCTGTGATTTGTATGTGGGAATATATAGGGACATAGATTAGTGGGCTAGGAATTAAACCCTAGGACTAGTTTACCCCAACATGAGAATTACATAAAATTTTAATGCCCAATCAAACAAACTTGTGTCTAAGTCGCCGAGTTAGGGTGTGGCAACCATCGTGCGCATGTCTAGGATTGGTTTCGGTGGGAGCTTGGTATTTAAGTAGTCCTAGTGACTCACCTCCTCTGCACTCGAATCCTACCTGATGCGTAGTAATGGTTCACCCTAACTAAGAGGACTCAGCTACAGGCTAAATCCAATAACTAAAACCCAAAAGGGACTAGCCATATTTTTATAAATACCCTAGTTTTAAAAACCACCAAATTATCCCTTTGATGTGTAGGGAAAACCATTCTGAAAATTTTTCAAAATATTCTCGATTTACTAAAATGACCTAAATACCCCTGTTTGAAAAAAAATTAAATTACTAAAATGCCCTTGGTTTATAAAATTTCCATACTACCCATAGTTTTTATCAAGATTCTCTTACCTTAAAAATATCCAAAAACTCTATTTTTACAAATATTAAGATATTCTGACTTGGAAAATTTACGAAAATTACCCCTGATTTGCAAAATGACCAAATTACCCCTAACCTATACAAATGACCAAAATACCCTCAATGGGGAAATTACCGAAGTACCCTCAAATTAGAAATCTTTAAAAATACCCTTGTTTTGAAAAGCCACCAGGAATCATGTTTTGCAAAAATTACCGAAATGACCTTGGTTCGTAAAATTACAAAAATACCCTTAGTGTATAAAATTACCATTTTACCCTTAAAATTTTCTTACCAAGCATTTCAATTTTATAAAAATGCCAAAATTTCTACTTTGTGAAATTTTCAAATGCCCTAATTTAAAAAATTACCAAAATACCCATATAGGATAAAATTACGAAAATACCCCTAGGTAGTGGAAAACAACAAACAACGACAAACTACAACATTTCTTTGTAATGAACGCAAGTTCATAAATGTGATTGAATGAATGAATTGGGACTATATGTGTATGAAATCGAAAGAACTACTTCTTAAAATTATTAAACATAAGACTGTTCGTGATAAATTAGTGGAACAAAACTAATTCATAAAATTCTTTAATCAGATAAATGCAATTCGGAAGTATAAATTCAAGGGGACGTGGTCGTAACGTGCGAGGCCGTGGTAGAGGTCGAATGACTGTGTCGGAGCCCGTTAGATCGGGTCAAGGATCTAAAAATGAAATGCCACCACCACCACCGGCTGCTGATGTGGAATATCAGGATCAGACGGAGGATGACGCAGTGTCACAGGTGATACTGCGGGTCTTGGAAAGGGTGGCTGGAGCAGGTGGAGGCATGGAAGCTCGGAAGTCGGTACCTGAGCGACTCCGAGCCAATAGAGCTGAGGTGTTTCGTGGTGTATCTGGTGTGGCACCTAGTACCACTGAGTATTGGTTGGAAGCGACTGAGCGGATTATGGATGAGCTCGATTTAACGCCGAGAAAAAACTGAAAGGGTTGGTGTCGCTTCTTCGCGATGAGTCATATCAATGGTGGCTCACGGTTCGGGATGGTTCTATAGCAGAGGAACTCACTTGGGATTATGCTAAGGCGGCATACCAGAAGAAGTATGTTGGCTCTTATTACATCGATGCACAGAGGAAGGCATTTCTGGGGCTGGTTCAAGGTAACAAGTCCGTGGCAGAGTACGAAACTAAATTCCTAAGGCTGAGTCGTTATGCTTGAGGCATAGTGTCAACTGAGCATGAGCGGTGTGTTCGGTTTGAGGACGGGCTGAGGGATGATTTGAGACTATTGATAGCACCACAGTAAGAGCGGGAGTTTGCTGTGTTGGTGGAGAAGGCTAAGGTAGCCGAGGGTATCAAGGATTCTGTAAGGCAGAACACCAATCGGAATAGGCAAAAGAGAGGCTTTGGATCTTCAGGGTCTTCTAGGAATGAGCAAAAGAGGCCTAGAGTTGATGGGCCATGAGGTCAGCAAGCTACTACTGGAGGGCAGTATCGTACTTGTGCCCAATGTGGGAAGAAGCATTTAGGAGAGTGTTGGAAGAAGACGGGAGGATGCTTCAAGTGTGGGTCCAAGGACCACATGATTAAGGATTGTCCTATGAGAATCGAAGGGGGACGACTAGTAAGTCAAGGTTCTAATCAGGCTAGAAAAGGAGGACAATGACCTCGGCCGGGCCGTGGTCCGAATGGTACAATGTAATCTTGGTAGAGGACGGGGAACACCGGGCCGAAGTGTTGGTAACACAGAAGCCAGGCAGCCGGGTTTGGTTTATGTGGTTCGTCGAAGGGAGGATGGAGACACGCCGGACGTCATAATCGATACGTTCCTTATATTTGGAAAACCTTATGTTGCTTTGATTGATGTGGGCTCGACCCATTCTTATGTTGCATGTAGAGTATTTGAAACTCTAGGAATAGCCTCTGAACTATCTAATAGGGAGATGACTGTAGTAAGCCCATTAGGTCAAACTGTAGTGGTGGACAAGATCTTTCGGAGTGTACCTCTAGAACTTCAAGGAGTGATATTCTCTGCCGACTTGATGGAGCTGCCCTTCGAAGAATTTGATCTTATACTTGGCATGGACTGGCTAGTGGAACATCGGGCTATATTGGATTGTACAGCCAAACGAATGGAGTTAAAGACCTCAGAGGATGAGGTGGTAATCTTGATAGGAGAAAGAAGGAACTACCTGTCTAACGTAGTTTCAGCTCTAAAAGCAGATAAGATGGTTCGGAAGGGGTGTAAGGCATTTCTGGCTCTCGTTAGTGCTTTGGATATGAACGAAGGGGAGTTAGTGGAGTTAGAACAGTAAGGAGTTTGTGGATGTCTTTTGGAGGAATTACAGAATACCCCGGATAGGGAAGTGGAGTTAAAATTGACTTGCTAAAGCATGCTGACTCTTGTGTCAATTGCCCCTGCATGTAATGGCACCAAAGGAGTTGGTTGAGCTCAAGGCTCAGGTCCAAGAATTACTAGACCGTAGATTTATTCGACCCAGTGTGTCTCTATGGGGAGCACCGGTCTTGTTTGTAAAGAAAAAGGACGAAACTATGCGCATGTGCATAGATTATCATTAGTTGAATAAGCTGACCATCAAGAACAAGTATCTGTTGCCAAGGATAGATGACTTGTTCGATCAGCTTAAGGGGGCCGTAGTATTCTCGAAGATAGATCTAAGGTCTGAATATCATCAGCTTAAGGTGAAGGAGGCTGATATCCATAAGATGGCTTTTCGAACAAGGTACGGGCATTATAAGTTCTTGGTAATGCCGTTCGGATTGACAAACGCCCCAGCCGCGTTTATGGACATAATGAACCGGGTTTTCAACCCTATCTGGACCAATTTGTTATTGTGTTCATAGACGATATCTTGGTATATTCGAAGTCTGAGGAAGAACACGATGAGCACCTCCGAGTTGTGTTACAAGTGTTGAGGGAGAGGAAGCTCTACGCCAAATTTAGCAAGTGTGAATTTTGGCTTAAGGAGGTTATGTTTTTAGGACATGTGGTATCTGCTAAAGGAATAAGGGTGGATCCTCGGAAGATTGAGGCAGTTTTAGATTGGAAACCCCCTAAGTCTGTAGTGAAAGTTCGGAGTTTCTTTGGATTGGCAGGCTATTATAGAAGGTTTATGGAAGGGTTCTCATCAATAGCCGCACCTTTGATAAAGTTATTAAGGAAGGAGGTACCTTTCGTATGGACCGATAAGCAACAGGAGAGCTTTGAGGAGCTTAAGAGGGTCTTAACCAAGCTCAATTTTGATTCACTGAGGAGGTGGAAGGATTTTGTAGTGTACTGTGATGCTTTCCATACAGGATTGGGAGGTGTCCTTATGCAAGACGGGAAGGTTGTTGCTTATGCGTCTCGACAACTAAGGCCACACGAGATTAACTACCCGATGCACGACTTGAAATTAGCGGCAGTGGTCTTTGCTCTTAAGGTGTGTAGGCACTATCTTTATGGAGAAAAGTCAGTAATCTACACGGACCACAAAAGCTTGAAGTATCTGCTGACTTAGAAGGAGTTGAATCTGAGATAGTGAAGGTGGGTGGAATTATTGAAGGACTATGATTGTTCCATAGAGTATCACCCGGGCAAGGCGAATATGGTAGCAGATGCCCTAAGTGAAAAGTTGTGTCGGATATGAGGGCAATGTTCGCACATCTGAGCTTGTATGACGATGGAAGTCTGCTGGCAGAATTGCGAGTCAAACCGACATGGTTGAATGAGGTAAAGGAAAGTCAGCTAATGGATGAGGATTTAAGTGCTAAGTTACGGCAAGTGCAGAATGGAGAGTTAGAGAGTTATGGTATTAATGACGAGGGAGTATTGTGCTTCAAGTGTAGGGTCTGTATGCCGAAGAACAAGGAGTTAAGGCGGAGAATTCTTCAGGAATCGCATAGTAGTCCTTATGCTATGCATCCTGGAGGCAGTAAGATGTATAGAGATCTAAGGGAACAGTTTTGGTGGCCTGGTCTTAAGCGGGAAGTGACTGAATTTGTTGGCAAGTGCTTAACGTGTCAGCAAGTTAAGGCTGAACACCAAGTTTCATCATGGTTGCTTCAGCCAATTAAGATTCCGTAGTGGAAGTGGGAGAGAATTACCATGGACTTCGTTAGTGGGCTTCCCCTTACGCCTACTAAGAAGGACTCGGTATGGGTGATAGTGGATCGGCTGACAAAGTCCACGCATTTTATTCCAGTGCGGGTTGACTATTCCTTACAAAAGTTAGTAAGGTTGTATGCAGTGGAGATTGTAAGGTTGCACAGAGTGCCAGTGTCGATTATCTCAGATAGGGACCCGAGGTTCACGTTTCGATTTTGGAAAGCTCTAATTAGGCTTTAGGCACTAAATTGGATTTCAGTACGGCTTTTCACCCACACTGACGGGCAGTCTGAAAGAGTAATATAAGTGTTGGAGGATATGCTGAGGGGCTGTGTGATAGACTTCAAAGGAAGTTGGGAAGAGTATTTGACTTTAGTAGAATTTGCGTACAACAACAGCTATCAAGGCAGCATTCGAATGGCACCATATGAAGCGTTGTATGGACGGAAGTGTCGCACTCCTACGTGTTGGACAGAATTAGAGGAACGTCGAGTTTTGGGTCCAGAGATGGTGGCAGAGTCTGAAGAAAAGGTGGAGGTAATCCGGGCACGGTTGAAGGAGGCATCTGATAGGCAAAAGTCATACGCAGATCTCAAACGGAAAGAAATAGAATTTGATGTGGGAGATCAAGTGTTTCTCAAAGTTTCACCTTGGAAGAAGGTAATGAGATTTGGTCGCAAAGGGAAATTAAATCCAAGGTTTATCGGACCTTATCGGGTATTAAGGCGAGTTAGACCAGTGGCATACTAGTTGGAGTTGCCTCGAAATTGAAGCAGATGCATGACGTATTTCATGTTTCCATGCTACGTCGATATCGATCGGATCCATCTCACGTAGTTCCGGTTGAAGAGGTAGAGCTAAGGCCAGATTTGTCCTACGAGGAGGAGCCGATTCAGATTTTGGAACGAGATGTGAAAGTGTTACGGAGGAAGTCAGTTCCACTAGTCAAGGTATTATGGCATAATCATGGAGCAGAAGAAGCTTCATGGGAGCCGGAAGAAGCAATGCGACAGCAATACCCTCACTTATTTCAGCCAGGTAATTTTGAGGACGAAATTATTTTAAGGGGGTAGAACTGTAATATCCTGGATTATGGCTTATGCATTATTACTAAATTGTGTGAAATAGCATGCTTATGAATATTCTAAACGGGTTCTATGAATTTTGTGAACCTTAGTGTGTAGGTGAATGCCTTAGAAATTATTTAATTTTAAGTCTAAAAGAGGGAGTTAAGCCTGATAGGCCTTATGAAAATAAATAGGGAAAATTAGACACAAAGATGGGCTTGTCTAAGTGGCTTGGAGGCGCCACTTAGGGCCTCTGTAAATGACGCCACCAACAGGTGTAAATGGGCCAAGGTTCGAGTCACAAAGGAAGCAAATTAAGGGAGATTTTATTTTGCTATATAGTAGGAGCAGCAGTGGACGGCACATGGACTCTGGAGGAAGGAAGTATAGATTGGGTTGGAGTGTTAAGGATTTGGCTAAGGAAGAGTGAATTAGGGGATTTGATAAGAGAGGATGTGATGGTCGAATATAGGACTCTAGGGGCTTGTATTTTCGGCTTTGAAGAGTGTGAAGGAGTGTGTGTCGAATTTTTGTTGTGAGCATTCATCTTTTTTCTTTCTCTTTTGTGCCTTGCCGAATTTCCTCTCTTCCTATTCTCTTTTCTTTCAAACCCAATTCATCACCTTTTCTTGAATGGCCGAATGACCCTTTGTCATTGAAAACCTTAGCCGAATTTGGTAGCCTTCTATGTCTTCTTTTTCTTGAGATCATTAAAGCCAAAATCTCTCTTAAACTTGCCATTTTTGAATTCTCTTACCCCACTTCTATATTTCTTTTCTTCCATCTATATCTATTTTTAAGTGATAGTCGAATATTCCAATACCATTTGAAAAGCCTAGCCAAATCTCAAGGTGCCTATTTTCTCTTCTTTGCCGCAAGCCTTAAAAGCTAAAATGGTTAGCCGAAATCTATTCTCTATTAGTCTTCACAAGCAAACGTTGGTGGTAAGTACTTCTTTTAATCGGTTGTATCTTCTTTTCATGGATGTGCCGAAATCAAGTGTTTAGTCTTTGGTTATGGGTTAGCCGAATATTCATAAGCCATAATCTAGTGTTTCTTTTGTGTGTAGCCAACGTTAAGGGGCAGTAAGGAGACTTTCGTGATTTAAAATCGCAAGGTAAGTACCCATGATATTCGGCCAAGGCTTATTTAGTGATTTAAGATCTATTTCAGATTTATTTAAAAGCTGAAAACTAACCAAATCAATTGATCTAGTGTTAGCCGATTGTAAGGAAGGAAAGACTACAAGTTTTCAGGATTTGATTAGTAGTAAATCGGCAACAAGGTAAGATTTTGGTTTCGATAGTCCTTCGGGATTTAATTAATTAGCCAAATGGCTTTATGCTAAAGTGTTTAAGGTTGGCTGAATATAGGGATTAAAGGTCTAAAAGCATTAGATCGGGTTTTCGGGATTTTAATAAAGCGCTAAGTAAATCAGGTGTGTACCCCGCACTAAATCTTGATAGATTTACGGCTTTAATTTATTATATGTGTTAATATAAAAGTGTAAGATTATGGCTAAGGTACCATGTAGTGGTACGAAGTACTCAGGTACGTTTTCCTACTCCTACTATGAGTATATTGTGATAAATATCTGTTACGGCACATTAGTGCAACTATAAGAATGTGAATAAAGCATAAGGCATAATATTTGCATGTTTTGTATGACATGGGGCATATGGGTGATATGTAAAGGGGAAGTGAATTGGTGGTTTTATACCCCAATATCTGAATGTGGTGACTTATGTCACATAATTTGAATGTGGTGACTTATGTCACGAAATCTGAATGTGGTGACTTATGTCACGAAATCAGAATGTGGTGACTTATGTCACGAAATAATTATCTGGTGGCTATGCCACAAATTTTATAAGAGGCGATGAGCACGTCATCGCAATGACGCCTTCGATGGTGTGTAGCGGATGGAGGGTTGACTTAGTAGCCCCACGGTGTGATGGTGGTATGGGTGATGTGTAGCGGATGGCATCTAGGTTTGGGTTCGGGATTGCATCATTTTATTTAAATGCTATATGAATATGTATGTTTTGATATGCCATACCTGTTGGGACTTAGTGTTGGTTGTACACATTGAGTCTGTTTGACTCACCCCGTTGTGGGAATATTTTTCAGGTGACGCTCAGTAATGGATCGGGTCGGCAGGAGCTTAGTGGTGACCATGCTCAGCACGAATTTTATTAGTTGGACATTTTATTTTATTTAAGTACTTTAAATTTTATTTTAGGTTTATTTTGATGTAATAAGGCTATAGTATGAACTGTTCATGCATGCACTTAAATTATTTTATTATGGCACGATACTTATCAAATTAAAGTAAGCAAATTTTCTTAATAATAAATGAAAAATGTTTTGACATCTAAAATACAAATGATTTTCAATTTAATTAACAAACTTTAAAGACTCGACTTTTACCGGTAACTCATGGTTTTGAAATATAACCACAAAGTTTTAACAAAATGAAATATTTGAAAATATCTATGTTTTCAACTTGAACCCTAATCAACTGTTTTAAAAAACACGAAAAATTATAGCAAAGATTCAAATAAGATTCGAATGGTTTTGCCTAGAAGCATGCCAGATCCGGTCAGGGCTTGTGGGCCGGGTTTGGGGTGTTTCATAGCCTGCTAGGCAATAAGCCTAATATAATTCACCGGCACAAGGCCTGCTAGGCTCGAAGCCCGAATATCGATATTATTAAATCATCTCATACATCTTACATATTACCAATATCACATATGTCACACATAATTCATATCACTTTCACATATCAAATTCAATTAAATTTAACTATATTTCATTATTAAAAAACACTTATCACAATCGGCTTTGGCCAAATTCCCATTTATAAATTCAAAATTCAGCATGTAATTAATATCATAATCGATATTAATGGTGTTAAATTGCTTAAAGACTTACCTCGGATATCGTCGGATGACAAAAATTAGCATTTCGATAATTTTCGCCTTTCCCCGATCCAAGTCCATTTTTCTTTGTTCTTGATCTAAGCATATCCATTTTAAGCTCATTCAAACACATTTCATTACAATTTAATCCAAAAACACCTAAATGAGCAAATTACCATTTTGCCCCTAATATTTCACACTTTTACAATTTAGTCCTATTTGCACAAAACACAAATTAAGCGAATCTCACAACAACCTAGTTAGGCCAAATCTTCAATATAGTCATATAAACCCATACATTTCATTTATTTTTCATTTTAGTCCCTCAAAAATTTATTTTCTCAATTTAGCCCTATTTAGCTAAATTCATAAAAAATTCAAGAACAAAGTATGTTCATCAATTATATATCTATTATTTAACACCATAAAACACCATAAAACTCAACATAGCATCAATGACATTTTACACAAACATCATCAATTCATGAAATTGGGACATGGGCTTTAAAGCTCTCAAAGCAACAATTACAAAAACGAAGAAATTATCAAAAACGAATTGAAAACTAACCTTTAATTAGACCAAAACCATGGCCGAACCTTTTGCTTATGTTTTTCTTTCTTTTTCTTCTTTAGTTTCGGTGAAGAAGAATAAAATAATTAGTGGAGAAACACATGTCTTTTATTATAATATTATTAACATATTTTATAACACTTTAACTTATATTTATATAATATATAAAAAAAAACATATTAACATGAAATTATAACCTTATTCCGCCCACTTACATGCAAAAAGGTAAATTTGCAACTTAAATACACTTACAAATGAAGACAAACCAATTTAGCCCTTTAATTTAATAAACGACTACTTTTACCATTTACACGATTTAGTCCTTTTTGTCTAATTAAGCAGACAAACAATCAAATTTTTATACAAAACTTTCACACATGCTAATTCACATATAGTCAATCACAGAAAATAATATTTAAAAGTTTTTCAGACTTGGATTCGTGGTCTCAAAACCACCGTTCCGATTAGGGTCAAATTTGGACTATTATAGATGCTCTCTGGTCTTCTCTATTAGTTTTAGTAAGGAAACACTAAAGAAAAGGAAGGTTTTAAGCTTGGATTTGTTGAACAATAGTGGAAGGACTTGTTTGGACAAAAGCAAAAGATTGGTGAAGGTGAAAAGGGGGTGACAAGTTGACTTGTTTCATCTTTTTCTCTTCCTTTCTACACAATTCTACTAAAATACCTCATGATTTTTAATTAAAATTGTCAAATTGCTAATAAGTCCTCTAGCTATCCATTTTTGCACTTTAACCCCTAATCATTATATCTCAAAAAAATCTACTTGACTAATTGTCATTTTATCCTTCATCATCTTTTATAATTTCTTGGATGACTCACAATTATCTTTTGGTAAACTCTTACCTTAGTCCTTCCTTCCTTTCTACCACAACTATGAATCTCTTAACTTTTTGTTTCCCTACTTTGGCCACAACAATTTCTATGCTACTACAAATTAGTCAATAGCCCAAATTAAATTTCCTAACCTAGAGAACATTTTTCTTACTTGCTATCGATTCTAACCATTTTCTAAATCCACACTCAAAATTATTATTTTGTCCTTTTCAAAAATTTCCAACTAAATCTTAACCCGATACCTCTTTTTACCCAGCTCCGAGGATATTGGGGATGTTACAACAAATGTTTGTTTAAAAATAGCGTACAATAAATAATAAAACATATGCCTTGAAACTAATTAATAAAATAAAATATGAAATATGTACGATTATTAAATTAAAAATTATATTGAGTTGTTTATGAGTCGGATTGTCGAGTTAACTTGTTACACCAACTCAATCAAATACATTATTTATATAGAAATCTTATCACATGTATATGTGTGTGGAGACCACACATATAGAGCATAGATGTGTGTTTAAAAATAATGAACAATAAATAATGAAACATGTAGCTTGAAACTACTTAATAAAATAACACATGAAAATACATTATTAATAAAATAACACATAAACTATGTACGATATTAAAATTTAAAAAATTAGATTAAATTGTTTATGAGTCTATGTCAAGTTAACTTATTACACCAACTCAATAAAATATATTATTAATATATAAAATTGATGGAAATAATAAAGTGTGCATAATAAAATTAAAATGTATAAAATTTTCAAAATAAATTGTATCACCCCTCACCTAATCTGATCACCGGGTTCGAGCTACAAGATGCTACATTCGTTGTTGGAGCAACTTCAGTTAATTATATAGTAAAACAATCATTCACACATGCAATTCAATGTCAATCAAATTCCCGTATTCATAGAAGCTTTCAGTTTCATGCTTATCCTAATTGTTGGTTCAATTTATGCATGGCGAAAATGAGCATTGGAATGGTCTTAGTTCCTAAATATTCAGATAATAAAAAGAAAGAAAAAAGTTAAAATAACAATAACAATGAGTATGAATTCCATCGGATTTCCCTTACTTGATCGAACAACCCAAAATTCAGTTATTTCAACTACACTAAATGATCTTTCAAATTGGTCAAGACTCTCCAGTTTATGGCCACTTCTTTATGGTACCAATTGTTGCTTTATTGAATTTGCTTCATTAATAGGCTCATGCTTCGACTTTGATCGGTATGTTAAACACTCATTTACGAGTCTTATACAAGCTTACAAAAGCTCTTTTATCAGCCCAAGCACGAAACAAGATCAAATTGTAAAGTTTTAAAATTTCAAGGTCGACATCGTGATGTCGTCAAAACAATAAGTCACGTCACGACTTCATACCGTCACATCACAACATCACTAACTGTCAGTCGATGTTGTGATGAGGGAGGTTGGTCGTTGAGATGTGGCTTCTATTTTTTGGCAAAAATGTACAATTTGATACCTATTTCAAAGTTTCCAACCAATCCTAAAATATATACACCAAGTACCAATTTCGTTTGATTCAAAAACATGCTAAACAAGCACATTATACATCAATTAAACTTAAACATTTCATGCCATTACAACCTAATAACCAAGTCAAGCAATTACCAAACTTTTCATGTGTCATGCTATAATGAAACTTACCATTTCAATTCATATAAAAACATTTATGCACATAAACACATCTATAGTATATAGACCTTAAATTTCATCAATCAAGATTAAGTCATCTTATACTAGCACATTTCAAGTATCAATTCTCAATTACATAACTCTTTCATTCATCTACTAACCAAGCTACCATTTCTACTTTATCTTATGTCATTCCACATGCCATACATATAGCTATATATCATCAATCTTTAAACATGAAATACATATATGTCCATCTCCATATATGAATCAAAACACAAAATAAACATAATATATGATATGGTTAAGTCAAACTTGACAAGTTGTAAACACTCACTACACATCAAGTCACTAATACACATGCCACAGCCCTAGACTCAAAATAAACATATAACTATCGATTCAGTGATAGTGTGTGAGCTTCGAGACGATCCGACTTGACAAGTTTGGCAAGGTGACAATTTACAAGGTAAAAGAAAAACAAATGAGGTAAGCATAAATGATGCTTAGTAAGTTTATAGGTATTAAACAAAACTTTATCTTTTATCTAAATACAATAAGCTACTTTAACTTGGCATAGTTTGATTGGACATGCTAAAACAAAACATCAACAAGGTGAGCATATTTTTATAATCAAAACCATTTGATGTCACAATGACTTAACATGCCAATTCATGTCATTTTAGATAACTAATATTAAAAGCTCATTCAATCCAAAGATAGTATAATCACATGCAAATCAAGACTTTATTCTTAATTCATTCAATATTCTTCCATTTGAACATCAAGTTCACTTTATCTCATTTCAATTTCTCATTTTCACATTAGTCATTTCGCCTAATAAACCCTAGTAAATGGACTCATTTTCACATCAACTTCACTTTATCTCATTTTCACATTAATCACTTTATCTACATCACACCAATTCCTCGTCCGAGCTGAATATATATATCAGGTTACCCATCTGGGCTAAATCCTTATAACAACACATTAGGTTACTTGTCCGAGCTAAACTTGTGTCACTTATATTTTAGAGTCCACAATAAATGTTGAACCTTGGTAACATTTATAATCAATCTCGTATAAGCGCACACAAGACCCTATTGGCATGCCAATCATATCCTAACCTTTACTAAGTTCACACAGGCATCTATCACACATATAAACATCATTTTTCAATTTAGTCCAATTCACAACTAATTAATTTACAATCAAACATATATATACAAATCAAATACATAATAACCTAAATAAATTAATACCATATGAATTTACCTAATCAAAACACCAAACAATTTGATTTTTCAGGGACTAATTGTAACGCCTTCGACCTGACCCAATTCGTTGAGTTCGAATCTCGGGTGTTACTTCATACAATACTAAACCAAATATCAAATAGTTGACAAACATTCCTTACTTAAACATTTCTCTGTTTATTTTATTTAAAAATTCCATATAAAAGAACAAAGGAAAGTAATTAATTAAAAATATACATATTGCTTCAGACTTGTTACAATTTATTATAACACATGGTTTACAAAAGACGACCTATTAGGGCGTAATCCTACTAAATGCTAGATTTTTCCAAAACACCTACTGAATGTATAATATCCCCATTTGCAGCATCTCTGGCGCATTCCTGGCATTGTCTCTCCTAGTCCTCTCACTTAAACAACAATACCTGAAACATAAACATATCACTAGTAAGTTCATAGGAACTTAGTGAGTTTTAATCACAATATACCCTTTAACTTTTCTTGATAAATTCTTCATCTTGAATGTTTGACTCTCCTTATATGTATATCTTTGGTGGATACATTCACACTGTCAGTTATATAATTTCATACTTATACGCTATTTATCATTCATGCCATATCCTTATTCATCCAACTACTTGGCTAAATTTAGGTCTTGTCAATCGATACTATCTTTTTCTTTTCTCTTTAGACAACTTTAAACAGTTATTCTCGAACAGATAATCACAAGCACTATTATTGGCGGATACCACTTACTGTTCATACTTTTGGCAGATACCCATGTTGATCTTGCTAAATCAAATCATAATTTAAACCATACCCTGGTTCAACCCAACGTATACTCATACTGATGGAGAACCTTCCAGATCATTTAGAAGAATTATGCACATCTTTATTACAAGCACAAGAAATCTAATATAGCGAACAACTCAGATTCCATCAAAGCTCAGAACAAAACATAATACTATGTAGATACAATGAATACCAGTTAACTCAAAATTCCACTTTAATAGCATGGTAATTCAAATTGACAGACTTTTATATTGAATATGCCCGTTTACTATGCTGGCAGATAACTACGACAAATACCCTCTTTGAACATACTGAATCATATCGAATATGCCCATTTACTATGTTGACAGATAACTACAGTGGATACCCTCTTTGAACATACTGAATCATACTTCTTTTCAATAAAATCCTTTAAGACTTATTCAATTTATCACAAAACTTTTCACACTAAAGCTTCAGAGAAATCATATCCTTAACTTAAACTTACCAGAGTATGCCACTAAGGCCAGACAGAATTTGCCACAAAGGCTAACATAATAGCATAAAGGCAATATATAAAATACACCACAAAGGCTAACATAATAGCACAAAGGCTAACATAATGCCACAAAGGCCCAATTAGAATATGCCATAGAGGCCAAATCAGAATACGCCACATAGGCTAACAGAAAGCAACCTAGGCACTCCATAAAATGCTGTGTTTATGATATTGGTTTGCCAAAACTCACATCGCGTGAGGTTTGCCTATCATGCCTTATGACACACAGAAAACCCTAGTCGATAAAAGTAGCTCATCTATCTTTTTCATATTATGCAATGGTGATGGACTTTTCTTCAGAATTTTCATATCAGAATTTGTGTTTACTACTTTGACAGGCTTCATTGAATAACATTACGATGTCTAAACTCATGTCACAACCTCTCCACACTCAGATACACTCCATTCCAAAACATTTTCAATCTCACGTCACATATCCAATATAAACATATATTCAGGTAGGCTAACTCGTTTTATTAACTAATCATACCTCAATACATGCTTCTTACACATCAACATAATCACATCACATAGTATACATTCTAGGAAAACAAACATAGTTGCTTCACAATATCACATACACCCATACACACAATTATCATATTCCAGACTCATAATGACCTTTATCCAAACTCACACGTTGTTTTTAGGAACATCAATCACAAACAATCTATTTTTATGAACTTGTATGAGTTGATATTAGAGTCTCACCTTGCAGAAGGTCAAAATCCTCAATTCTGAACTTTTTTCATGAACCCTCAACATCAATTTCTTAAAAGGACATGGATTCACCATTAAAAACCATTTACAGCTAGATTGCTAATGTAATAGTTCATTTTTCAAGAGTGTCGAAAATAGTAGTTTCGAGGCAAGAAATCGATGAGTGAGTTTGTAAATATTATTATTTAATATTTACAAGGAAAATATAGTACTATATTGACTTTTGATATGATAATTTTTGCTAATTGAATGAAATGTTAAATATAAGTGGTTTGTTCTTAAAGTAAGTGATTTTGAAAAATGAGGTATAGGGACCTTGTTTTTGTAAACCAAATCTATAAATATTTAATAAAAATATTTATGAGATAATTATATAGGTATTTTGAAAGTTGGTCCAAAAATTTTACCGTTTAGATGGTTAATTAAGTAAAAAGAACTAATTAAGTAAATGTCACAAAAGTTAAATTCTATTAGTTAAAGAGGTTAAATTGTTAAATTACTACAGTTATAAGATTTTATTGGCCATTATTTGATAATTTCATGCTATGCACGGTTAGTGCCTTAATTTGACTAATTTTTATATGTTAAAGCTAATAATAAAGTTAAGTTAATTTTATAAGAAAACAAAAAGGTAAAACCTTTATTATTTTTATGTTCTTCTTATTTGTGCCAAAAACCACCATTGTTGAAGGTAAGAGGTTCAACCAAGCTCTCCCTAGTGCATGGCTATAATTTCTAGATTAGTTTTTAGTAATTTTTATGTTTTCGTTATCATATTAGCTTAATTTAGCTAACCCAAGGGTCAATTTGTAAAATTTTTAAAATTATAGGGACCTAGAATGAATGATGTGAATGTGTTTTGATTTTGATTGCTAGAAAGTAAGCTTGATTGATGGATAAACTCATTTTGTTAAGTGATTTTTGATGATTTTAATGTTTAGGGATTGAATTGTTGATATAATAAAATTCAATGTAAATTGTGTGAAATGAGGAAAAATATGGGCAGTTATAAGACTAAGGGAAAATTGATTAGCATGAATTTTAATTAAAAGTGGTTAAATTGCAAGATTCGTGTTTAAGGACTAAATTGCATAAAAGGTAAAACTTTAAGGGTAATTTTGTAATTTTCTATTAATAAGGGTTATAGGTTGAATTAATTATTTTAAGTTAATTGAATCATTTAATTGAATAAAATTATTATTTAGATCAAGAAACGAATCAAACGGATCTAAACTGATGAAAAGTTAAAGTGTCGAATTATTCGCCGGCTTCATTTTTACAACTATTTTTGTCGAGATAAGTTCGTATAATGGTAAAATGGTTAATTTATAATTTGAATGAAATTAGATAATGATATAATTTTTTAATTATTATTGAATATATACATGTTAATTAGTGATTTGGATTAATTTGCGTGTTTATTCAATTGATGGATATTTGTGAAAAATGTGAATTGTATGGATATATATATATAATTGAAATGTTATAAAGGGAAGAAGTTAAAGGATTGTTATATGAAAGTGTCTCATTTGAACCTTAAGAATTCTTAGGATACAAATGACATGTCATTAGGGATTATACGGTTTCAGGTGTTGGTCCTGGATGTCCTACTGATGGCTGAGGTATTGCATTTGTTGTGGATTCTCCACAGTTCGTGTGAGCAGCATCATGTAGCTAACATCCTGATCCATAGCTCGTGTGAGCAGACCCATTTCACAGCTCGTGTGAGCATTATAGAGACGATTACAGTTATATGTAATGTTATAGCCCGATTTAGGGGCTAGTCGAAACATTGATCTCGAAAGCACTAATTTGAGGTTAGATAAAATTATTTTCATCTTATTTTATATGTTATAACATGTTTATAAGGATGCATGAAAATTTTGGTGCCTTAATTTTAGCGATTTCTAGCTAAATTGTGAAAAAGGACTAAATCACATAAAGTATGAAAGTTCTATTTTGTTTGTTAGAGGTGCCATAAATTGGAGGTCCCAAATGTGCAATTAGGCCATGGGAATTAAGTTTGGCTGGTCAAGGAAGGCTAAGGGGACAAGGGCATTAAATGTTGGTCATGTTAGGTGATTAAAAAGAATAAAATAAGATGAAATAAGTAAAAAGCTATCATCTTTTTATTTCTTCTCTTCTTCCATCGAAAATACAAGCAATAATGGGGGTTCTTGAAGCTCAAAATTTTAGCAGCTCATCTCCTCTTCAAGTAAGTCAATTTGATAGTTGTTTTTGATGATTTTTGTATTTTTGGAGTCCTCAAAGCTTAAGCTAGCTATTGAAAGGACTAGTTTGTAATATGGTTGAATGTCTAGGGACTTACCATGATAGAACTTATATTGTTTGATGAGTTTTTATGGAAGAAAATGAATGATAGGATGATGAGAAACAAATTTTGTGAAGGGTGTTGTCAAGAAAACACCTAATTGGGACTAAAATGCAAAAGTTGTAATTTGTTCACTAAGTCATGAAATAGTTGGAATTGTGGATAGTTGTAAGAGGATTAAATGTTCAGCTAGGCTTTTTTAACAAGAAAATGTGATGAAAATTTATTTACGAGCCTAGGGTCAAAATCTTAATTTTGTGAAAGTGTAGGGGCAAAATAGTCATTTTTTCCTAAAGTGTAGATTATGGTGTATTATGATTTATAAGTGATTAAATCAGTAAAATCTATTGTTCTAGATTAAAGAAAACAAGTTTCGGACCTAGAACGGGTGAAAAGAAAAATATGGGCAAAAAGTCCCTTTTGGCCCTTTCGACATCGAGGTAAGTTCATGTGCAAATGTTGCAATTACATATGAGTTAATTTAATATTCCAATGTTTTATGGAATGTATAATTACTCTTTGAATGAATGAAATATCTTTTGATGTGATGTCAAGAGAATTGAATCTAAGAGTAATGAGAAATGTATATAGCATGATATGATGATAGTTAAGGTCTTGTGTAAGACCATATTGGAATATGGCCACGGAGTAAGAATTCGTATAAGACCACGTCGAGGACATGGCATCGATATGTTATTACATGTAAGACCTTATCGGGTATAATGTCAGTGTGACATTAGGTGTATGAAACTCAAAAGTGTTATTTAACAATTTGAGTGATTCAATGGGTATGTTGAAAGTGAGAAAGTATGTGATTGTATCACGAGAAACACAAGTGGGTATTAGAATTGAATTGAGATGAATTCAATATATGACAAACCCCTAATGGGTTATGTGTAATCAATGCACCTTAGTTGCATGAGATATATTTATTGATGCATTGTGTGAATGCGAGTAAGTATCGTAGAAAGTTAAGTAAGAATAGTATTGTGTAAGGATGTTCTAGGATGAACATTTGAAATAAAGAAATACATGTGGATATGTAACATCCTAAAATTTGAATTTTATATGTTGCATTATTTTGGTGCTCAGCTAGTTAAACTATCCAATGTATGTGTTAAGGAAGTCCTGAGAAGACTCGGGGTTTATTTGGATTTTAAAAAAAATTTGGCATTTAGTACTTTAAGGAAATGGAATAAGTGACCTTAAAGCTTAAGGTAATAAAGTGGTAAATAGATAGCATAAATGAGCTATTAGTAAAAGGGTATGGCGCCATATGTGTTACCTTGAGGGAAGGAGTTCGAATCCCTTTGTGTGCATGTGTGAACTTTATTTTTTGTTTTCCTTCCTTATAGTGTCGGTCAAGCATGAACTTATGGTAAGTTGGACTTTATTTTTTTTTATGGCAAGATGGCTAAGAGAAAAAGGCACGATTGAAGTTAGGGAAAGGAATCAAATGGAAATGGCATGTAAGGGGAGCATAAGGCTTATTCCAAGGGTGATGTTTTGGAAAGTTTGGGTGGCCAAACTTTTGACCAAATGGCTATGCACTTGGATGGCTTTTAGGGCTAAGGGGGATGGTCGAATGTTATTAGCACTTTGGTAAGGTTTAGGTGCTAGTGTTGGTCATTTTTCATTAGCAAATAGTGTATCAAATTTTCTCTCCAAAAGTCTTTTCCCTAGCCGAATGTGTCATGAGCATTAGGTAAATTTTTGGTTTGTTTTGACCATTTCTTTTTGACCAATTTGGAATCATCTTTCATAGTCCCCAAACTCTTTTCTTCTTTGTGCCAAAACCATACAACCTTGAAGGGGTATTTTCATTTCTTTTCTTCTCATTTCCGAATGCATAACAATTTGAAGACCTTTTCCTTGTTCATTTTCTACCTTGAAAACCGAAACTTAAACACCATATCCTCTACTTCTTTTTCTTCTTCTTTTCTTTTTGTAAAAAAAATTCAAACATCATTTCCCCTCAAATATTTTCACTATAGCTGAATCTTCCACTTCATACATATTTTCTTCTCAACCACTTTTCTACTCACATTTTGATCAATCAGTAAGTGTTTCATTTCAACATTTTTTTTTGTATTTTTATTTTACCCTTTCTCTTAGTGCTGAACCTATACCTTGGTGTGGGATGGCCATATTGATCAAGACCATCACCATACTATCTCTCATACGAAATCACCTTTCTTTGCTATAGAAAATTAGTGGAAGGCCGAAACTTGGAGTTTCAGAAGTCATCATCTAATCGCTAGGATTCGGTCCAAAATTCTTAAGGTAAGGATTCTTTGAGGATTTTATAATCACTTTTTATTCGTTAAGATAGTGTTGATTAATCGATGTTATTATAGGGACTCTATCGCTCGATCTTTCATCTTGAGATCATACGAATTCTTGTGGTAAGCCGACTTCAATCCTAAGATCAATCGTTTATAATAATGAAATATTAGTTTGGACTAATATTTATTTTCAATGGAGGCAAACAAGATCGAATCAAAAGGGGTAGTGATTGGTGA
Organism: Gossypium rotundifolium; assembly: GCA_025506655.1. NCBI lineage: Eukaryota > Viridiplantae > Streptophyta > Magnoliopsida > Malvales > Malvaceae > Gossypium > Gossypium rotundifolium. The sequence continues at coordinate 126,676,492 of CP106732.1, read as the reverse complement.
TCGAAAAAGGAGCAGATTTACGATCCCTTCTAGATTCAAACGAAGAAATTTGACGATCCGAGACTTTCCACCGGGTTGTGTACCCTCATCCAGTGAGAATCAACTATTCGAAGTTGTTCGCAATTGTGAGGCATCATCGATTCGGGATTTTCCACCGGGTTGTGGACTGTCAACCGGGGAGAAATGGAAAATAGTAGTTGTTCGCGATTTTGAGGGTAAAAATCTATACCGTTTATCTTAGAGTAGATTTCCTATAAGTGTACATGATCTAATCGAGCGTTAAAAATATTTTTAGGTGTCGATGATCAGGAAAGTGTAGTGCTTACCGTAATCAGGTGTGTAATCGCACACCGTATTCCATAGGTTAGATAATTATATCATGTTAACCGCTTGATGAAATCAAATGTTAGTGAAATCGGGTAAAATGGCATATTTATAACTATTTTGGTAAAGATTATGAAATCGGTATTAAGACTGTGAAAATTATGAAATTGCCTTTAATGGGCCAAATCAATAAAAGTAACTATATAGGCCAAATGTGATATTTGATATATGGGCCAAATGTGATATTTGATATATGGGCCAAATATGGTATTTGATATATGGGCCAAATGTGATATTTGATATATGGGCCAAATGTGATATTTGATATATGGGCCAATTGTGATATTTGTTATAATGGGCCTTATTGTTCGTAATAAATATTTGAATGAATGGTTGTAAATGAATATGCATTATATTCATGGATTGCATGGGATGGGATAATGATGAAGAGAAGTTCTAGTAGCTATGCGACATAAATTTGGTGGCTCTGCCACAAATCTGAAAAATGGCAATGCCATGTAAACTCTGTAAATCTGGTGGCTTGTCCACAAATTGATATAAACGGCTTAATGCCTATTTTGGTGTGTTGGCGGGGTGGGTGACTAAAGCTCCCCACAGGTGTGCTGGTTGGTACGGGTGGTGTGTAGCGGATGGAAATTAGGTTTGGTTTGGGAATTACATATCACATGCATATTATATACATGTTATTATGTTATAATTGTAAATGGGCTTTGGCCCAATAAATGCTTAATTGGATTTTTGGCCTAGTGGACAATGGTAAGTGGGTTACACACTGAGTTCTAGTAACTCACCCCATTTTCCTTATCCCTTTCAGGTAATGATCATTGATGGAGACTTGGGCCGTGGATATCTTGGTGGAGGCCATACTTAAAAACGGTTAAATTTGGAAATTTGGATTTCTTTTAATACTTTTAATTATTTTGCTATTTTGAATTAAGGTTTGTAATAAGGCCTCTTGATAATTTTTTTTGATTTGGTTATTGTTTGATGAAATTATAAACTGCTTTAAGTATTTCAAATTAGGATTATATTTTTTTCTAAGAACTTAAATAGACGTTTTATTCCAAATGAGTATATAAAAAGAATTTCACAAAAAAAATTTCATAATTGTAACTCGGAAATTATTCTTAAGTTTTTCATCAATTCTTTCCGAAAAATATCTTTAATTTCTTTTAAAATTTTTCTCGAACTGTTAAATGATATTTTCAAATTTTGATTTATAAGATCTTACATATCAAATTGTCTATTTATTATTCAAATCTTTTACTCAATAAAGACTTCGTCAAAACTTTGAAATCAGTTTTACTTAAAAAGGAATCAAAGTATATTTATTGTGTGTGGCATGTCAAAACTGGCCTTAACACATAGGCCGGGTTTGGGGTGTTACAGGATAACTATCCATGAATGTACAATAATGGTGAGATTTGTGCGATATCAATATATTAATGGTTAGTGATGGGCTGTGTACGATACCATCAACTATATTATTATCGGTGGGCTATGTGCATTACCACCTAATTTATTAGTAAGCGATGGGCTGTGTGCGATACAATCGCTTATAAATGATTGGTGGGCTGTGTGCGATACCACCCTATTAGAGATCGATGGTGGGCTAAGTGCGAAACTACTGAGAGATTAGTAGTATGAGTGGCTTATCAAAAATGCTTGATGTGTTGTTTTATATGATCATGTGGTGATCAGTGCAGGAATGTATGCTAATTAAACGAGCAATTGGCTTGTGGCATGGTTAGAATGTGGTAAGAATAGAATAAGTAAGCTTCAAGATTGGTTGAGTAAGTGACCAGGAGTTTATGAGAAAAACTCATTATAATACCTTGCGGTTGTGTATATTCAATGAATACCAGTATTTGTCAGTTATATGCAAATGAACTTACTAAGCATTATCTCTTACTCCTTTTCCTTTTCCCATCTCCTATAGTTTTTAACTAGCTCGGGTTGGAGGCCTCGGAGATGTTTTCACATTATCGAGTAGACGCCTGGTATGGTGTTCCAAGTTCTTATGAGTCATGGCATGTATAGGGATTCTTTTAAAGTTGATTAAGTTCTAATTGAAGTAGCCAAATTGTGTTGGCCTAAGAGAACTTACACTTTGATTGTGTATAGCCATAGATGATTATTTAAATCATTTGTGATTGCATTGGAAATAGTTCTCCCTAGTATACGGGATGAAAACTTTGTTTCTTTTATGAATAAAGGTGATAATTCAAGAGTTATATTAATTCTATATGGAGTTATGTGATTATGTATGAATGTATGCAATGAGAGTGGTAAAAGGCTTAGTAGATAGCCTCTAAGTGCCTACATGGATAGACACATGGCCGTGTGTTCAGGCCATGTGTGCCACACGATTAGCACATGGGCGTATGCCCTAGGCCATGTAGATAAGTCAGAATGCCAAGGTTTGACACATGGGCTAGTGCCACAGGCGTGTCAAGGCCGTGTGAGATTGGCAGAATACCAAGGTTTGGCACACGGGCTAGTGCCACAGGCATGTTAAGGCCATCTGAATTAGTCAGTGTCGACCACGGGTGAAAGACACGGGCCTATCTTATGGGTACACGGGCGTGTCCCTAGACCAACCCGGGTATGTGGTCCCTGTTTTGAGTAAAAGTTTCTCGAGTTCATAAAAGTTTTCGGGATTAGTCCCAAAACCTCTTGGAGGTATGTTTAAGGCCTCGTAGGCTGAGATTGAGTAAGGGATAGGCTTAAATGAAATTTTATAGCCCGTTTTGAAGAGTTAAGTAAGATTAAGCATGGTAATGCCTCATATCCAGTCTTGGAGTTGGACTCGAGTAAAGGGTGTAACATTTACTGGTATCGGAGCTATGGTTTAGTCGGTTCTCAGACTAACCTAGCGTGAGTAAGAGTCTAGCTATACATGCCATATATGGACCGTGATAGTGTGATATCTCTCGGCTCTAACGAAATTATTTTGTTAAGATAGAGATGATTCCCAACCGTGCTAATTTTAGTAAGTTTGTATGATTTTCAAGCTTCATGAATATTTTCATTAAATTGCTTGTGATGTTGTTATATGCACATTATTTCTATGAAAATGTTTAATTGTTATATTAAACAAGGAAGTTACTAAGATTAAGCATGAGAAAGTCCCGATTGAAATTGAATTACCTAGGATACTCGATCTACCACATGAAACGAGAAAGTCCGTATAAGACCAAGCCAAGGCATGGCATCGACAATCAAGCAAAGTTATCATGTAAGACCAAGACAAGTCTTGGCATTGAAAAGTTATCATGAGATAGAGATCCCATGTAAGACCATATCTAGGGTATGGCATTGGCATCGAGACACATGTGTATTGAGATTTAGTATCCTCTGTTATTCATAGTAATTCATCGGGCAAAAGAGTAAAGATTGAATGAGAAAGCAAGAAGTTAAGTAAGTAAATCTGTTATCAAGTTATGCTAGTTATAGCCGACTAAGAGTATTATTCATGTCAAGAATGGTGAAGTTGAAATTATGCTTACCATAGCAAAGTATACTGATTTATGTGATTAAGTAATACAAATATCTTGTTTACCTTACAAGCATGAGACTACTAAGTACCATGAGGTATGTAAGAATCAGTAAGAGTAAGTAAACATTGGAGATTTGTGATGCCATTGTTTATGATAAATATGTCCACATGATTAAATATCATATGTGACTGTTAAAGTAGAGAATGTATAATGTTTTGTTTTATGACTCTGTTATAAAGTCACACATATTATAGTGTGAGAGTTAAACTGAGAAGCTTGACTAAGTAGAATGTAGGAGATGAGTACGGTCATTAATAATAAATTGATTAATAAGACCATGGTAGAACCATGGCAATACATGTGATCCCATATAAGACCATGTCTAGGACATGGCATTGGCAATGATATACGATCACGTGTAAGACCATATATGGGATATGGTGTCGGCATCGAATAGTGACTCCATGTAAGACCATGTTTGAAACATGGCTTCGGCACTAAAGAAAGATCTCGTATAAGACCATGTCCGGGACATGGCATCGACATCTAAGTACGATATCGTATAAGACCATATCTGGGATATGACATCGACATCGAGTTACAAGATCCCGTGTAAGACCATATTTGAGATATGGCATCAGCATCAACATGAGTTCCATGTAAGACCGTATTAGGGATATGGCATTAGTATTGATATGAGATTTCATATAAGACCGTAGCGAGGCTATGGCATCGTGATGACATGTAAGGAAATAGCTGGGCTATGATGTATGATACGAACAAGACCATAGTTGGACTATGGCAATCAAGTAAATGATATACTCAAACCCGTAAGACATTCTCTAAATTGATAAGAAATAATAATAGGAAGTAGAGTAAAATGTTGAGTACTCGAATAGATATTAATGTGGAACTTGAGTAAGTGAAGTCACTGTTCGAAAGTATGAATAATAGAAACGATTGTAGCATGATAAACATGAACACTCACTTGGAGCGAGTTGTGTGACTATGATGATATTTCATTGATGATGAATAATAAATCATATGTATGTAGTCACGAAAGTTAGGCTAAGGGACTCTGCAACCTCATCCCCTTACCACAATTGAATTATGATGAGATGTAGCCAAATTGTGTAACCAAAGTTGATTAAGTTCTAATTGATGTAGCCAAATTGTGTTGGCCTAAGAGAACTTACAGTTTGGTTGTGTATAACCATAGATGATGGTTTAAATTATTTGTGATTGTATTGGAAATAGTTCTCCCTAGCGTACGGAATGAAGACTTTGTTTCTTTTATGAATAAATGTGATAATTCAAGAGTTATATTAATGCTATGTAGAGTTATGTGATGATGTATGAATGTATGCAATGAGAGTGGCAAAAGGCTTGGTAGATAGCCTCAAGTACCTATATGGATAGACACACGACCGTGTGTTCAGGCCGTGTGTGCCACACGATTAGCACATGGGCGTGTGCCCCAGGCCGTGTAGATAAGTCAGAATGCCAAGGTTTAGCACACGGGCCAGTGCCACGGGCATGTCAAGGCCGTGTGAGATTGGCAGAATACTAAGGTTTGGCACATGGGCGTGTCAAGGCCGTGTGAATTAGTCAGTGTCAACCATGGGTGGAAGACACGGGCTTGTCTTAGGGGTACACGAGCATGTCCCTACACCAAACGAGTGTGTGGCCCCTATTTTGAGTAAAAGTTTTCAAGTTCAAAAAAGTTTTTGGGATTAGTCCCAAAACCTCTTGGAGGCATGTTTAAGGCCCCGTAGGTCGAGATTGAGTAAGGGATAGGCTTAAATGAAATTTTATAGCCCGTTTTGAAGAGTTAAGTAAGATTAAGCATGGTAACGCCTCATATTCGGTCTTGGAGTCGAACTCGGGTAAAAGGTGTTACATGTAAAGGCACACTTTGTATGAGTATTTCTCGAGTATTTGAGGTTATTCTATGTGGTTCAATAGGCAATTAAGGTTTAAAATGAAAAGGTACGTATATAAATGAACTATGTTATTGAGAATATGGAAGGGAAAATGTAATGTAAGTATTTGGATTGAAAAGGTAACATTTGAATTATGTGAATGAATGATTTATATAGTGAAATTCTTTCCATGATATGAATGGGTAATAAAGGCTTAAATGAATGAACTTAATTATATAAATGTTATAAAACTATAGTAGATGGAATGGAAAGTTTTGACATAAAAGCTTTGAAGGTATGCGTGTTACATATTAAAGATGTGATGAATGTTATGTATATGGATTTGTTTCCATTATATGTTCCTTGATATGGATGAATGTTTGATTTTTCATTATTGAAGTCCCTGACTTGTGAGGTTGGTGTTGTAATAGGAAATGGATAATCTCTTAAGCATGTCAAAGGAATCATTTATGAATTACATAAATTGAACCTATTTGGTAAGTTTACGTTTAAGATTTATACGAGCTTACTAAGCATTATTTGCTTACATTAGTTGTTTTTTTTCCTTTAGGTCATTGGAAAGCTTGATCTGTTGGAATCACATAGGAGCATAATCACACTATCCATTCGTCGTATTGGTAGTTTTAGTTGTTTTGGATAATGGTTATAAATGGCATGTACTGGGAGTTTTTATGTTATTTATCAATGTGATGTGGTTTAAGTTTATTTGCATATATGCTTTGATGTTGGCTTATAAATGTATATATGTAAGTATATGTTTTGGTCACTTGTGAATGCCTTGAGATTTAGATGGCTTTTAGTTCATTAAAGTGTGAAAGAAGTGGTTAAATGGTAGATGTGTGATGTAAGTTTAAGGTATGAATTTATGACATTGGATTTGAATTGATTTGGATGTTAAATTGTGGTACCAATGAGAGTATATTAGATAGACATTTATATTAAATGATATGAATGTGTTTTGGAATGTAATAGAGCTTGAATGTTGATTTGATAACTTGGTTTGTTTTGATTTTGTGCCAAGCTTATATGTGTCTTAATTTCCTTAGTTGATAGATTGCAAATGAAAGTGTAAAAATATGGTATGTGACACTTATGTATGCTCATATGAAAGTAGGTGAAATATGGTTGAATGGTATGGTTTAAAATGATTATTTGATATATATGAATTATGCTTAATGAATGAGTCAAGTTGATGTGTTGAATTGTGGTGTTAATTGATGGCATATTGGTTAGGCACCTAAGCTAGTTGGTTTTGGTATGTTTTAAAGTGTTTTGGTCATGTGAAAATAATTAGAATGGTATGGTTTGTTATGCAAGAAAAGGTTAATGCTTTGGCTTGTTTTGGGTCATTTTGAGAAGCACGCGGCTTAAGACACGGGCTGCCACACGGTCTTGTGCCACACACGGCCGTGTGTCATTATTGTTTTAGCTGAGGGTTTCACACAGTCTAAGGCACAGCCGTGTGTCTCAAGTCAGTATGTAACACGGTCTAGCACACGGTCTATGATATGACTATGTGACCCAACATTGAATGCACACACGGTGTGACACACGACCTACGACAAGGCTCTATGGCCCTATTTCAAATACCCACACGGGCAAACACATGAGCTAGGACATGACTGTGTGTCCAGACTTCGAATGTCTACATGGTCTGGGCTATGTCACACGGCTATGTAACCCCTGTTTTGTAACATCCTGAAAATGGGCCTATGCATTTTTGATTTAATTATACGAAATGGCATGTCTTATGTGTTATGAATGTATGGTGAACATTTTTGGAAACTTGGAAATGTAAGAAATGATTTAGAAATGTTAAGTTTCAAAAAGAGGAAAGTGAACATTTTGGAAACTTGTAAATGTAAGGAAATGTCCCAAAAATGTAAGGAAATGTCTTGTCCCGGAAATGTAAGGAAATGTCTTGTCCTGGAAATGTAAGGAAATGTCTTGTCCTGGAAATGTAAGGAAATGTCCTGGAAATGTAAGGAAAAGTTTTAGAAATGTTAAGTTTAAAAGAGGAAACTAAAACAAGGTGGCCTTAAGAAAATTAATAGGAGGAATTTGACACACAAAAATGGGCTTGTTTAAGTGGCCTGAAGATATCACTTGAGGCCCAGGTAGGTGACGCCACATACAAGGGTATTGGGCCTAGGTTCGAGTCACTTGGGGAGCAAATAAAGGAGTTTTATTTTTGCTACAAAGAGCAGGAAGTGGGCGGCACTAAGGAACCCAAGGAAGATTCTCTTTAAATTTCGTCTAAATAGGAGATAAATAATAGATTTAATTATCATTATTTTAGGAGATAATTGTTGGATTAATTCTTTTAATAAAGTGATAATTCAAAGGATAAAGTTATCAAAATAGAAGAGTGGTGGCCAAGTAAAGGATTCTAAGTAGTAATTTCGGCTATAAGAGGGAAAAATAGGGCTACTCATCAATTTTTCTTCCTCCTCTCTCTCTCTGAATTTCTTATTGCTCTCCTCTCTTCTCTTCTCTTTCATTTGTTGTCAATCTATAGTCCACCATTGCCAAAATTCTCAAGTTTTCTTTTCTTTATTTTGTGGAAACCGAATACCCCAAGAGAACCCCTAGCCGACTTCTCCATTAAATCCCAAAAGCCGAAACTTTATCATCTAGTCATCAAGGCCGATTCTTTAAGGGGCTTTTAACAAGGGTGCTGCCGATTTCTTAAAAGGGTAAGATCCAAAATTGGTTTCAATTCCTTTATATTTTAGACCTATCAAAATTTAGGGACTAATTTCTATTTTTGATTTTGGTCAAGTATGGAAGGGTGTATTCGGATTTAAGAATTGTCAACTACAAGAAGGTATCTTTCGGATTTCAAGGATCTAAGGTAAGACATATGTATATTGACCAAAGACCATGTTTTATGTTTTAATGTTAGATTAAATCTAACATATGGTTATAGGAATTTCGAGGAATTAAGGAAGCAAGGATCCAATTCGAGATTTAAGATTTGGAAGGTAAGCACCTATGTATATTCGGCTAAAGCCTAGATTAGTATTTAGATCTGTTCTTTAAATGTTCAAAAGCCGAAACTAACCTGTGGTATGATTTTATGTTTGGCCGAATGCAAGAAGGAATACGACAAAGTTTCAGGACTTGATTCTTAAGACAATCGGCAACAAGGTAGGTTTTAAGTGTACAAATTCTACTAGGATTTGGTTTTATAGCCGAATAGGCTTTATGCTAACATATTAAGGTTGGCCTAATGTAGTACTTGAGATCTAAGGCTTTAGATCGAATTTTCGGGATTTCAGTGAATTGTTAAGCGAATCAGGTGTGTACCCCACACTACTTTTTAATAAATAGATTTATGGCAATAATTAATATGTGCATGGTTATAAGAATGTGAACATGGCTAAGGTACCATGTTATGGTACTCCTACAAGGATTATGAATAAATGTTATTTTAACATGTGAAAAGTGTTAATAATGTGTACATTTCATATGGGTTATATGTAAAGGGAAGTAAATGTGGTGACCTAAGACCACGATAAGTAAATATGGTGACCTAAGACCACGATAAGTAAATGTGGTGACCTAAGACCACGATAATCGAATGTGGTGACCTAAGACTACGATATTTGAATGTGGTGACCTAAGACCACGAATTTTATAAGAGGCGATGAGCACGTCATTGCAATGAACGCCTTCGATGGTGTGTAGCGGATGGAGGGTTGACTTAGTAGTCCCCACGGTGTGTGCAAGATGAATGCGGGTGGTGTGTAGCGGATGGCATATAGGTTTGGGTTGGGGTTGCATCATATTGTTTAAATGCTTTATGAACATGTATGATATTGTATGCGAAATATCAAATTTTAGTGTTGGTTACACATTGAGTCATTGACTCACCCGTAGTGGGATTACTTTTCGGTGACGACCGGTGACGGACCAGGCCTAGCAGATGCTTAGTGGAGGCCATGTTAAGTTTAGATTTCTTTTATTTGGACTATTTTACTTTAAATATTTTGAATTTAAATTTTGGGAATTATTTGATGTAATAAGGCCTTAGTAGAATTATTTTATTCATTTTTTATTTATTAAGCTTACAAACTTTTATTTATTAAAAGATTAAGCAAATCTATTTTTAAACAAAGCCCAAACGTTTTGTCACCTAAAGTAAAGGATTTTTAATAATGAAATAAATTTGTTTTCATCTCAAGCCCAACCCAAAACGATCTTTCCTCTAAATCACACAAGTTTTTCCTAAGTAACAAAAGAATTTGAAACGGTTTACACCGGGGAACATACCAGATCCGGTCAAGGCTCGTGGGCCGGGTTTGGGGTGTTTCACGTTTCCCAAATTTTCATGTTTTTCCAAAATTTTTTGTTTTGTTTCAAATTGATCCCTAGATTGTTCCCAAGTTATTTTTAAGGCTTTGAATGCTCGGTTTAAGGTCTGAAAGTGTATTTTTACTATGATTATATTGAGTTGTTAGTTGTTGATATTAATTTACATAATTGTTTCTGTTTTAAAGTTAAATGTTTCGAATTTTACGGTAATGCTTTGCAACCCTAAATCGACAACGGAGACGGGTTAGGGGTGTTACAGCTAACATCTCATCTACAGATAACCCCATGCATGACCTTTTAATCATAACTTGCTGCATATATATATATATATATATATATATATATATAATAGTACCCTCACTCTTAACGTGCAAAGTTGTCAAACTTACTAGGAGATAGAACATTCTCTGTTTATTCTAAAGAATCATTAGCTTCAGTTTACATAAGAATAGCAATCAACAATTAACATTTGATATTTAAGAATTTAAGAATCATTTTGAAGGAAGAAGAAACTTTCTCACGAACCCTACTCACATATATATAATCCACTTTCGTTTAATGGAGTTTGATAAGTGACAAGAAACTTCAGAATATGCCTTTCCTAATGGCCTATAAAATTCGAAAGAAACATAAATGAGAGTCTTGTCCAAAAACTATTTGACCAATTAGTTTAATTGGTTTATAACCAGATTTAGTTACCAAGACATGCTCTTCATAGTACTTGAAAAAACTAGGTGAACTATACCTTTGGCGGTGACATACACAGAGCTTACTTTTCTTTTATCGAATTCTTTCTTTTATTGAAGAACACGTCAAAAAACTAAATCTTGATATACTTCCATGGGCGGATACTCAATTCACCAAAACATTAGTTCGCCAGAAGTTTACAATTTGCGAACTAAACACTAGAGTCTGTCAGAACAAACTACTTTACATCTATATGCCTTCAATTTAGATCATCCAGATTTGGGGTGTGACATTAATCAACAATTTTGACTTTTCCTTCATTACCTCCGGTTTGATCCAATTCCTAATCTATACAATTATTCCATTCAATCCATCAATACCAAACATTTATAAATTATGCCATGACATGAATGAACCTATATAATCTTATTTTTCATTCCCATAAATTTTTACATTTTATTCAATTTAGTCCTTAAATTCGAAATCTCAGTTTAAAAACAGACTTCAATTACATTCATTAGAGACCGTCTACTTTTATTCATACTAAAATTTCACAAGAAATTTTACATTTTATTCATTTTAGTCCTTATGTACAAAACTAGCAATTAAACTTTACAATCTAGTCTCTGTAACACCCCAAACCCTACCAAACATTACTAATAGAATTTGGTTTGCTACCGAGAAAACATTTTGAAATCTTTTTAAAACCGTTATAAGTTTTGTCGAAAACCTTGTGTTTTCAAGTCTCTTGTTAAAAACCATACTTAGTGTTGTTTAGAAATATTTATTAAGTCGGGTTGTTTATAGATTTGAATGTGCCCGATGACACTTAAAACATTTTACGTTTAATTTGAGAAAACATGTGAACCCGTTTTAACATCATTAAATAATTTAAACAAAATATTCTAAACATGTAACAATAATAAAATAATTCTAGGAGGCCTTATTACAACCCAATTAAAATCAACCAACAATAAAAAAATATAAATGAACCGAAATTCAAAGTCTATTAAATTAAAATCCCACTGCATGGCCACCTCAAGTCCCTCCGGCCCATATTCGCAACCACGTGTCACCGAAAAAAATAAAGGAGAAGGTGAGTCACCAAGACTCATGTGTAACCCTTCCCGGGTAAATACCACATCATACACAATTTATGACAAATTAACATGCATTAAGTCATGTACCCAACCTAGCCAACCAAACGCCTCTGTCTACCCCATTGTGGTACCAAACCTTTGGTGGTGCCAAACCATCGGTGACGATAGTCACAGATGTGATACCAAATCATGGAGGTGCCAAACCTCGGTGCCCGAAGACACAAATCGGTTGATGGGGCCAACCCATCGCGTGATACCAAATCACCGTGTCAATCCCAGATTATCATCTGTGGGGCCAACCCATCGTGGTACTAAGCCATTGGGACGAGACGCTATGAGGTGCCAAACCTCTGAGGTACCAAACCTCTGGTGACCGTAGTCACAAGCAGTGTTACTAAAACACTGGTGTCCGTCGACACAATGTAACGCCCCTCCACTCATCAACCCATATCAAATCATTGTGTAACAAATCTCATGCCATCGATATTTAAGTTATAACTAAATTCATGCCATGCTTCCCAAAAGCATTAAATAGCAACACATATTAATGTGTACTTACCGAATCGTCACTTATACCAATATGGGATTAAATCCAATGCTACATAAACCAGAGTTAGCATTCACAACATTTAGCATAGTTAATAAGTCATAACGTGTGTATGTACACACCTGTCACCAACGAGAAGTTTAAATCCCGAAAAGAGAAGTCGGCCACCCTAGATCTACTTGTCCCTATATTCGGCCAAATACATGGGTTAGTATTATGGCCTATTCGGCCAACCAAAATAATCCAAAGGGTCATTTGTGATCCCGATTCCTTACCTTTCCCCTTTTGGCTACTAACCTCGGCACTCGATACACAGATCTGCTTTACCAAACGACAGTGTCAATAGCCTTCGGCTTTTAATCACTTAAAAGAAAAATCCATTAACAATAGGCCCTTACCACCACTTACCAAAGTCGACTGTCAGAGAATGGCCTAGATCGCTTATTCCACAAATCCCGGGAATCCTATAATCAATCGGTTTCACAAGAGTGTTAACAACTTTTGCTTACAAATCTGAAATCGGCCTTACCCCTTGTAAAATCGATGAGACAATCAAGAGAAGGAAAATAGCATTCGGCCAATACTTATTCTTACCAATCGATTTGAAGAAGAAATCCCAAAGAACACCTATGACTCCACGGTATTCTACCAAAGTGAATCTTAACGGAAGAAAGGAATTTCAAGACAAGGTAAGGTAGATTCGGTTAGATATTGATGAGAAAAGAAGGTGGGATTTCAGCAAGGAGTAGAGAGTTTCGGTTTGAGAAAATGAGAAAGAAAAGTAGATTGAAGTTGAGGGTATAGGGAATTCTACCAAAGTCTAAGAAAAAGGAGAATAGTTTTCGGTTTTTGTTTGAGAGAGTTTGAAAACAAAAGAGATGCTAATGAAATTATCAAGAAAATTAAAAGAATTTGGCCTCCCTACACCTATGCTTGCCGTCCACTCTTCCCTTGAAGAGTTTAAAATTCAACAATTTCCTAATTCACTCTAGGCCACAAATTTAAAATTATTGAAAATAATTTGAACACTCAAACTCCTATATTTTCTCTTTGCCACTTATTAAAGATTATTCACAAAATAATCCAAATAAAAACTTAATAATATAGTTATTATCCTCATTAACAAAAGAGTTTGAAATGAGAAATTCTCTCCCCTATGCAGTCAAAATAAAGAGTAAAAGGATTTCCATGACTCGAACAGGCTCTCCCTTATCCCTTGTGCGCCACATGTAACTCCCAAGTAGCCCTCCTTTGCCACTTTTCCAAGGCTTATTTTGTGTCAATAAATCCTCTATTTATTCTTGTAACCCCTACTTGCTAGAGATCCTTACCTTTAAAGTTCCCAAATACAATTTTCTACTAAACCGAGCCTACTCAAGACCTCCAACTAAGCCTTATTACACCACAATCAATAACACAGCAATTCAATTTAAGAAAAATCATTTAATCTCAAATAGCCCCAGTTTTAGGATGTTATAGTTCTACCCCCTCCTAAAAGAATTTCGTCCTCGAAATTACCTGGTTAGAAGAGGTGGGGGTATTGCTGCCGTATCACATCCTCGGGTTCCCACGTAGCTTCCTCTGCACCATGGTTCCGCCATAGCACTTTCACTAAGGGCACTGACTTCCTACGCAGAACCTTCACATCTCGATCCAAAATCTAAACCGGTTTTTCCTCGAAAGATAAGTCCGAGTTGACCTCAATTTCTGCCACAGGCACCACGTGTGATGGATCTGACCGACACCGCCTAAGCATCGACACATGAAAGATGTTATGAATCGACTTAACTCCGCTTCGGCGATCGAAATGATAAGCTACCGGCCCTACTCGCTTCATCAGATATGGGCCAATGAATCTTGGGCTTAGCTTTCCTTTTGCCCAAATCTCAACACCTTTTTCCAAGGTGATACCTTCAGAAAACCTTGTCTCCTACATCATACTCCATTTCTTTGCGCTTCAGATCAAGATAAGACTTCATCTATCCGACGCTTCCTTAAGACGAGCCCGAATCACCCTAACTTTGTCCTCCGTTTACAGAACCAACTCGACCCAACACTTGTCGCTCACCCAACCTCGTCCAACACGCCGGAGTTCGGCATTTTCGTCCATACAAGGCTTCAGTATGGTGCCATCCGGATACTCGCTTGGTAACTATTGTTGTAGGCGAACTCGGCTAATGGTAAAATTCCTCCCAACTACCTCGAATTCCAAGACACAACCCTCAAAGATATCCTCTAAGATCAGATGACCTTTTTCGACCGCTCGTCCGATCGTGGATGGAAAGTCAGATCGAATCCAATCGCACTCCAAAGCTTGATGCAACGCTTTCCAAAACCTCGACGTGAACCTTGGATCCCTATCTGAGATAATTGATACGGGTACACCATGCAATCTGACTATCTCGGCCACATACAACTTTGCTAGCTTCTGGAGTGAGTAATCCATTCTCACCGGTACAAAGTGAGCTGATTTAGTCAGGCGGTCCACAATTACCCAAACTGCATCTTTCTTGCTGGACGTGAGGGGTAGACCACTGATGAAATCCATAGTGATCCGCTCCCATTTCCACTGAGGGATTTTCACTGGTTGAAGTAACCCCGATGGCAACTGATGTTCAGCTTTAACTTGCTGACACGCCAGACACCTTCCCACGAACTCAATTACCTCACGCTTCAACCTGTGCCACCGTAATCTGTCTCCGCAAATCTCCGTGACATTTTGCTACCTTCAGATGCATAGCGATGGGTGCTATGTGCATCTTGGAGAATTCTTTGTCTCGATTCCACATCCTTGGCATCTGAGGCCATCCTTGAAAACATAATACACCATGATCACCAAACTATACCCTTCCAAACCACCATTTTGGACTTGCAATCTCTTTGCATTCAATCCTCGCCTACCAACCGCTTATCCTTAATCTCCTCGATCCAAGTTGGCTTAACTTGCAGCTCGCCTAAAAGACTTCCATCGTCAGATAGACTCAAATGAGCAAACATTGCCCTTAAGTTCACCACGACTTTTCGACTTACGCGTCGACCACCACGTTAGCTTTGCCGGATGGTACTCAATTGAACGAATGTAGTCCTTTATGATTCAATCCACCGTCGTTGCCTCAAGTTCAAGTCCTTCGAGTCAAGAGATACCTTAGACTCTTGTGATCCGTGTAAACTATCGACTTCTCCCCATAAAGGTAATGTCTCCATATCTTCAAAGCAAAGACTATGCCGCTAACTCAAAGTCGTGAGTTGGGTAGTTAACCTCATGCGGTCTTAGCCGACGGACGATAGGCTATTACCTTCCTTCTGCATCAATACACATCCCAACCCAGATGGGATGCATCACAAGAAGCAGTAAACAACTTCCCCGCCTCAGTCAGTACCAAAATCGAGCTTCGCCGTAATCTTCCTCAACTTATCAAAACTTTCTTCTTGCTTTTCGACCAAACAAATGGTACTCCCTTCCTTAATAGCTTAGTTAATCTGCAAGAATTAACGAGAATCCTTCCACAAACCTTCGATAGTACCGGCTAGACCCGTAAAGCTTCAATCTACGCACACCGACTTAGGCGGTTTCCAATCCAACACCGCTTCAATCTTATGGGATCCACTCTAATCCTTTCACGACACCACGTGACCTAAGAAAGCCACCTCCCTTAGCCAAAATTCGCATTTACTGAATTTGGCATATAACTGTTTCTCCCTCAGTACTTGCAGAACTATTCGCAAATGCTTGTCATGCTCCTCCTCCGTCTTTGAGTAAACCAATATGTCGTCTATGAACACTACGACAAATTGATCCAAGTACTGCTGAAACACCCTATTCATTAAGTCCATGAATGCCGCCGGTGCATTGGTCAACCCGAAGGGCATCACTAGGAACTCGTAATGCCCATACCGAGTTCGAAATGCCGTCTTGTGCACATCAACCTCCGTCACCTTTAATTGATGATAACCCGACCTAAGGTCAATCTTTGAAAATACCGATGCACCCTTTAGTTGGTCAAACAAGTCATCGATCCGAGGCAACGGATACTTGTTTTTGATCGTTAACTTGTTTAACTGACGGTACTCAATGCACATCCGCATAGAACCGTCCTTCTTCTTGACAAACAATACAGGTGCTCCCCACGGAGATATACTTGGTCGGACAAACCCTCTATCCAAGAGTTCCTGAATTTGAGCCTTCAACTCCACTAATTCCTTTGGTGCCATTCAATACGGTGTTATAGATACGGTCTTTGTTCCGGTAACAAATCTATCTTGAATTCGACTTCCGATCCGGAGGCAAACCGGAAGTTCCCTCGGGAATACATCGTGAATTCCCTCATTGTTGAACCTTTTCAACAATGACTCCTTAGCCTCCAAGGCACAAATTGAACTATAAACGCCTCACACCTTTCCTAACCATCTTTTCACCTTCAAGGCCGACACCACATTAGAGGTAATTTCTTCGATTACGATCATAACCCTTCATCCCTTGACCATCTTAAGAACCATGCGCTTAGCAAAGGTGCAATCCAACCTACTTTGGTACCTAACCAACCGGTCCATTCCAAGGATCAAATCGAACTCCCCAAACGGTAGTTTCATCGATCACCACAAACACGACCCCTTGGAGTTCTAGGGTACATCCCTATAAAGCTTGCTTACAACTACGAATGGCCTAAAAGGCTAATTACGACCATCTCCTAGCGTAGCCTCGAGTCTAGGTTCAAAGTCTCTACCACACTACTCGCTACGTATGAATGCGTTGAACCCACATCAATTAATGCAACATAAGGAAGACCGAAAATTAGAAACGATCGGTTATGACATCCGGTCGTCACCCTCCTCATGACGCCTACAGATAGACTAAGCCAGTGCGCTTTGCCTCTCAGATTGCCTTTGCCTCGCTTCGAGTTCGCGACCACGATTAGCACCATTTCCCCTCTACCATTACCATGACCTCTCTGTGGTCCCACAATTCTATCCTGCGTGCTCGTTCGCCCTCTGGTGATTCTCGAGCTCGCTTCGGGACAATCCCTCACGCAGTGTTCCAAAAACCCATATTCAAAGCAACCTCGCTCACCGGTCCAACAACCTCCCCAATGGGCTTTTCCACAGTGATTACACTGAACCGATTTCTGATTAGCAGTCATGGGCCTTGCTGCCTGACTTGGCCCACTCTTCCTAGCCTTTTTCTGAACCAAAACCTCTCTCCGCTTGAGCCTATCATAGTTTTGCCTCACAGATGCCTTGATACCCTCGGCTACCTTAGCCTTTTCTACTAGAGACGAAAACTCACGCTTTTCTTTGTAGAGCAATCAAGAACTCAAATCATCTCGGCCCGTCCTCAAAGTGGACACAGTAGCTCATGTTTCAGAGCCACGATGCCTCTCGCATATCTACTCAAATTTTAGGAATTTCGCCTCATACTCCAACACGACTTAGTTCCTTGTACCAACCCCGTAAAAGCCTTTCTCTGCAGCGTCGGTGTATTTGGTACCCACATACTTTTTCCGAAAAGCAACTCTAAAGTACTCCCATGTAAGATCCTCCGTCAGGCGCCATCTCGGACCGTGAGCCACCATCGATATGCTTCATCCTTGAAGCGACACGGCTCCTTTCGGTTTCTCCCCATCGCATGTGTCAAGATCGTCCATGATCCTTTCTCAGATTCTAGCCAAGATTCCATTTGACCTTTGGGTGCCACTCTCGATACACCGGAACACTTGACTCTGTTAGACCTAATTCGCTCGGGAATAGATTTTGAGCCCCTAAATTTCCACTAGCCCCAGCCACCAACTCCAAGACTGCATAACACGACTTGCGATCTTCGCTTCACCTCCCGTTTGATCTTGCTCCTCAGCTCCAAAAGTTAGGGGTGGTGGTGGCGGTGGTATCTCATTTTGAACCTTGACCCGACTCGACGGGTTCGAGATCTGATCATTCTTCCCTACCACGCCCACGTCGGCCACGTCCTCTAGAACTCATTCTATCTAACGCTTTTAATCGATTTAAGAAAAATTTATGGATTAGTAATTTGTTCCACTTGATTATCCATGAAGAATTTTATGAAAAGTTTAATAGGATTCTTTCGATCAAACAATGTTTTAAGTCTTCTACCTAGTTCACACAAAAGGGCACATCCATTCCCTAATACTTTCCATACTTATTCACTCTTGGACATTTCATCTGTTTCTATCTGTGGGTATTTTCGTCATTTTCCTACTGTGGTATTTTTTGTATTAAAATTCGAGGATTTCGAACTTTAACAAAGCGGTCACTTTGAAATTCCCAAAGCTGAGGGTATTGCTGAAAATTTGTAAAATTTAAAGATATGGCATCATTTGGGAACCAGGGTATTTTGGTAATTTTATCAATCGGGGTAATTTTGTAATTTTTTGTAAATCAAGGATGTTTTAATAATTGTAAAACTCGAGGGTCCCTTTTGAGAGTTTTCCTTTCTTAAAACGATGATGTTGCAAAAATTTTGAATTCGAGGTCATTTTGGTAATTTTACAAGTTGAGGGCATTTCCGTAATTTTCCAAAACCAAAGTATTTTATTGGTGATTTGCAAAGTAAAGTTTTTGGATATTTCTAAAAATAATAAAATTTTTGGGCAAAACCATTGAATTAATATTTTATGAGTCGAGGGCATTTTAGTAATTTTACCCTAAGGGCATTTTTGTAATTTTCACAAATCAAATTTTTGGAAAAAGTTGTGAAAATGGTTGTTCTCAAATTTGAAAGAGTGATTTTAAAAGTTTTGAAAACTAGAGTTTTGTTGTTTTCTTCTTTTCAAAACATGGTTAGTTCCTTTCGGGTTTTAGTCGTTATGTTTAGCCTATGACCGAGCCCTCTTGGTCGGGGTGAACCAAAGCTACGCACTGTAGGATTCGAGTGGAGAGGAGGTGAGTCACACTGACCGCTTAAATACCAAGCTCCCACCGAACCTTTCTAGACATGCGCATGAGGTTACCACACCACCGAGCCCTCCGAGTTAGGGTGAAGAAGCTACGCACTGGGTAGGATACTGCCAAGAGGAGGTGAGTCACTCAGATCGCTTAAATACTGTGCTCTTCCGGATCCAATCCTAGACATGCGCACGGGGGTTACCACACCCTAGCTCGGTGACTTGGCCGTAGGTTGGTTGAGTTCATTAAGTCTTATGTTCTGTTTGTGTGTTTGAGTAATCTAATCCTAAGGTTCAATTCCTATAAGACTATTCTATGTTCCATGCTTCCTACCCTTCTACAGAGAATAATTCACAAAGAGGTTCAGAAATACTTACCTAGGCGGATAGGTGCAGGAGACTCGGTGCCATCTTGTTCAAAACCCAAAATAACTCAAAGAGGCCTACTAAAACATTTTTGGGCCTTGGGCCAGTATGAAGCTTTGAGCGGGCTCGATACCAATTTTGTAACACCCCAAACCCGGCCCAAACATTACGACCGAATTTGGTTTGCTACCGAGAAAACATTTTGAAATCTTTTTAAAACCGTTATAAGTTTTGTCGAAAACCTTGTGTTTTCAAGTCTCTTGTTAAAAACCATACTTAGTGTTGTTTAGAAATATTTATTAAGTCGGGTTGTTTATAGATTTCGAATGTACCCGATGACACTTAAAACATTTTACGTTTAATTTGAGAAAACATGTGAACCCGTTTTAACATCATTAAATAATTTAAACAAAATATTCTAAACATGTAACAATAATAAAATAATTCTAGGAGGCCTTATTACAACCCAATTAAAATCAACCAACAATAAAAAAATATAAATGAACCAAATTCAAAGTCTATTAAATTAAAATCCCTTCGCATGGCCACCTCAAGTCCCTCGGCTCCATATCCGCGAACCACGTGTCACCGAAAAAAAAAAAGGAGAAGGTGAGTCACCAAGACTCAAGATGTAACCCTTCCCGGGTAAATACCACATCATACACAATTTATGACAAATTAACATGCATTAAGTCATGTACCCAACCTAGCCAACCAAGCGCCTCTGTCTACCCCATTGTGGTACCAAACCTTTGGTGGTGCCAAACCATCGGTGACGATAGTCACAGATGTGATACCAAATCACATGGAGGTGCCAAACCTCGTGTCCGAAGACACAAATCGGTTGATGGGGCCAACCCATCGTGTGATACCAAATCATGGCGTCAATCCGTATTATCATCGTGGGCCAACCCACTGTGGTACTAAGCCTTTGGGACGAGACGCTATGAGGTGCCAAACCTCGGAGGTACCAAACCTCCGGTGACCGTAGTCACAGTGTGTTACCAAAACACCGTAAAATCGACACAATGTAAGCGCCCTCCACTCATCAACCCATATCAAATCATTGTGTAACAAATCTCATGCCATCGATATTTAAGTTATAACTAAATTCATGCCATGCTTCCCAAAAGTATTAAATAGCAACACATATTAACAGGTACTTACCTAAATCGTCACTTATACCAATATGGGATTAAATCCAATGCTAGATAAACCAGAGTTAGCATTCACAACATTTAGCACAGTTAATAAGTCATAACGTGTGTATGTACACACCTGTCACCAATGAGAAGTTTAAATTCCGAAAAGAGAAGTCAGCTACCCTAGATCTACTTGTCCCTATATTGACCAAATACATGGGTTAGTATTATGGCCTATTCGCCAACAAAATAATCCAAAGGGTCATTTGTGATCCCGATTCCTTACCTTTCCTTTTGGCTACTAACCTCGGAGACTTTCGATACGCAGATCTGCTTTACCAAACGACAGTGTCAATAGCCTTCAGCTTTTAATCACTTAAAAGAAAAATCCATTAACAATAGGCCCTTACCACCACTTACCAAAGTCGACTGTCAGAGAATGGCCTAGATCGCTTGTTCCACAAATCCCGGGAATCCTATAATCAATCGGTTTCACGAGAGTGTTAACAACTTTGCTTACAAATCAAATCGGCCCTTACCCCTTGTAAAATCGACAGAGACATCAAGAGAAGGAAAATAGCATTCAGCCAATACTTATTCTTACCAATCGATTTGAAGAAGAAATCCCAAGAACACCTATGACTCCACGGTATTCTACCAAAGTGAATCTTAACGGAGAAAGGAATTTCGGCACAAGGTAAGGTAGATTCAGTTAGATATTGATGAGAAAAGAAGGTGGGATTTCACAAGGAGTAGAGAGAGTTTCGATTTTGAGAAAATGAGAAAGAAAAGTAGATTGAAGTTGAGGGTATAGGAATTGACCAAAGTCTAAGAAAAAGGAGAATAGTTTTCGGTTTTTGTTTGAGAGAGTTTGAAAAACAAAAGAGATGCTAGCAGAAATTATCAAGAAAATTAAAAGAATTCGGCCTCCCTTACACCTATGCTTGCCGTCCACTCTTCCCTTGAAGAGTTTAAAATTCAACAATTTCCCTAATTCACTCTAGGCCACAAATTTAAAATTATTGAAAAATAATTTGAACACTCAAACTCCTATATTTTCTCTTTGCCACTTATTAAAGATTATTCACAAAATAATCCAAATAAAAACTTAATAATATAGTTATTATCCTCATTAACAAAAGAGTTTGAAATGAGAAATTCTCTCCCCTATGTCAGTCAAAATAAAGAGTAAAAAGGATTTCCATGACTCAACATGTGCTCTCCTTATCCCTTGTGGCGCCACATGTAACTCCCAAGTAGCCCTCCTTTTGCCACTTTTCCAAGGCTTATTTTGTGTCAATAAATCCTCTATTTATTCTTGTAACCCCTACTTGCTAGAGATCCTTACCTTTAAAGTTCCCAAATACAATTTTCTACTAAACCGAGCCTACTCAAGACCTCCAACTAAGCCTTATTACACCACAGTCAATAACAAAGCAATTCAATTTAAGAAAAATCATTTAATCTCAAATAGCCCCAGTTTTAGGATGTTACAAGTCCTTTTTCACAACCTAAGCTTAAAATCTATCAATTCCACACCAATTTCTTAAAGAAATCAACAATGGCAACTTTTAGAAACTTTACCAATTTTACAAATTGGTACATAGGTTAGCTAAATCAAGTTTCAATTACCTCAAAAACATAAAATTACAAGAAAATGACTTGAAAATGCTTACCAATTTGATGGTCAAATGTTAAAAGCTTCAAATGGTTTTATTTCTTTCAAATTCGACAAGAAGAAGAAGATGAGTGAAAATATGACATCTTTTTACCTTATTTTAACTTATATAGTAGGATTAAAGACTAATTAACTTAATTAATTAAATTAATCATGCTTTAATTAACTTAATTTATCATTAAAAAAATTAGTGGGATCTTCCATCATCATCCACTAATTCATATTATAAAATGGTTTAATTACCATTTTGGACCTTTAGCTAATTGTAATTTAAGTCCCTAAGTCTTTGGCCAATTAAAAACCTATAACGATTGGACTTTTACAATTTAGTTCCTACACCTAAATTAAATAAATAATAGACAAAATTTATGGGCAAACAATAATATTATTTTATAAAAACTCCGTAAATATTCATATTATTCATATTAAATATTATTTAATATCTACGGACCCGGTTTATGAAAATGGGGTTTTGGAATCGCCATTTTCGGTACCATTAAAAATCGGGCTGTTACATAAACCTTTGTTTGAGTGGTATATTAAAGGTTTTACTAATACAATTGGTTTGTGTGCAAATCCCATCTTATGCATGTTTTTATTGGTTTTTTAAATTAAAAAAGACAAAAGTAACCTCGAATAATATAACTTATTTTAATTAAGAAAGGGCATTTTCATAATTTTTCTAACCAAGTCGATGACCTAGTTGAGGGTGACACCAACTCAATCAGGAGCTTAAATAATAGTATAAACAAATCAACCTTTAATATTCAAATCAAGCTTCAACCATAATTATGTATAATCAAAAGCAACTATGGTAAAAGTACCATAGAGGCCTTTATACTAAAAGTAAAATTGTATTTTGCCCCTTCTAATAAAAAAGGGCAAAGTAGTCCTTGTACGTTAGATCAAATACCAAACTGGTCATTCTATTAAAAATTTTCTCCTTGACTAAAAGTCAACAGGCTTTCTTCCTCCTTTAATGATCTTTCTACTAATTTTCTTATAGGACCTTTACACATCTAGTTATCATTCTAAAAGTTAGTAGAGTTTCCATTCTGAATTACCCAATGCAAGCCCTTTCAAGTGTAACACCTCAAACTCGGTCTAGACGTTATGGCCGAATCTGGATGTGTCATAAAGAATGGGTTTTGAAAAAAAAGTTGATTAAATTAACTATTCACTTTTAAAACTCAAATTCATTTGGTTTATTTTAGAAATCATCATTCAACAGTTCTTTTGTCAAAACACTTTTTAAAATGGAAGTTTCACAAACCCAATACATTTTAGGAATCTGTTTCGTATTTTTAGGAAACCTCTTTTTGGCGTAAAAATTCGTTTCTGTAAAACATTTTATCAACCATGCAACATCTCGGGCAAATAAGACCAAATAAGTTAAAAACCAAAATAGTCCAGAGCGTCCCAAAAATTTACAAACTCTAAGAATATAACCCAAATTAATAAAAAACATAATTTAATAAATTTAAATAATTTTACGGAAGAGTGGTCATCGTTGAGTCCCTGCTGCACCGATCCACCTAGGACTATGGATTACCTAATAGTACAGACAAACATATATGAGTTTACGTAAACTCAGTGTGTAACCCAGCAAAATTAAGCATGCAATCATACAGAATCATATACACAGTCAGGAATAGATACAGACATAGACTTAGGCTCAGGCCCATTTTAGATACAGTAAACAATATCAAATAATCAAAATTCTATCATTATCCTCTACACACCATCTCCGACCATCCCAGCACACCAGGTGGGGTTAAAAACACCCACCCATGCCTACACACCACATTGTGTAGTTATGACATGTATCAAATATAGTGTAGCCAAGCTACCAGATAATAGGGGATGATTGCCGTACAGAACACTTCCTCCATCAAAACAACCCACCCCAAAATCATATACAAAACAGATACAGAATAACATACTAGACATGCTCAACATGTTATGTACAAATATCAGTATAATCAGATATACATGGCATTAACATACTCAGAACAGATTATCAGTCTATTAGATCTACAGCTTTGGGGTTTGGTTAGCCCTTATCGACCCTACGGTAGGCCCACAGTCGATTGGGACAACCCATGCTACCCTAGGAGACATTTTAGAAATTTGGCCCCACATGCCGTGTGGCCCACACGGCCTGGGCCAAGAATCCACAAGTCTGCATGTCATGCATGTGTGGGCCCACACGTCCTCGCGCACGGCCAACCACATAGGTTACTGCACGCCCGTGTGGCGTCGACAGAATAGTTTTTCAACTTTTGCCAAATCTCATTTTTCTGCGTTTCGGGCACACACCTATTTCGATTCAACGGGAAGACACACCGAGATCACCAAAACCTAAAATTGACCAATTTAAACCCGAGTCAATCACTTTTAATGATATTAAACTGACAATACAGTAATGGAAAACCCTTAAATCAACCAACACCTTTACCTTAGAACGAGCGTCAAAGATTCCGTATGATTAAAGTGCTTATTGGAAACCCCCGGCACCTTGATCCTCTCCTAAACAAAAAACGGACTACATTAACCAAAGTTCATTATCCAACGCAAAGAATGCACCCACCAAACTTACCGACATCATACAAAAACATCGAAAGAAATGAGACGCGAAAATTCGATAGAAGATAGGAAGACAAAAATTAAATCAACGATAAGGAAAAGCAGGAGAAACGGTAGTGGACAGAAGGAAGAAAATTTTACGTCAGAACTTTGGGGAAATTTTGGAGGAGAGATGAAAATTTGAAAAAAGAAAAGAAAACAAAAATAATATCTGATAATCTAAAATCCCTAAAATTCCTCCCCACTAATCCCACTAATAGCCACTTCTCAAAAACCCAACTCCACCGAAACACTTGCCTATAACCAAGCAAAAATAATATCCACGCTTGCACGAAAATTCGAACTCAAGACCTCCCACATACTAACACTTTTACCACTCGAACCAGCAGGCTCATTCTGATATGGATTTATAAACAATTTAATATAAACCCACTCAACAAGGGTAAGGCTTGGATCCAAAAATAACCAAAATTTGCCAAAGGTAGGGCTTGAACTTGGGACCTCTCACACATACCGAGAGCACTTAACCACTGAAGCAGATATATAGTTGTGTCAGATTTTTCAAAAGCAAAAATAAAAAGTTAGGGCATTACAACTCTACCCCCTAAAAGAAATTTCAACCTCAAAATTTACTTGATCATGATAGATGAGGATACTACTGACGCATTGAGTCCTTATGTTCCCACATGGCCTCCTCGACACCATGATTCTACCACAGAACCTTTACTAAAGGGATGGACTTCCTCTTCAGAACCTTAACATCATGATCCAAAATTTGAACGGCTCTAACTCGAAAGTCAAATCCGATCTAACCTCGATCTCTTCAATAGAGACAACATGGGATGGATCAAATCGGTACCGCTTCAACATCAATACGTTAAATACATCATGGATACGATCCAACTCTAGAGGTAATTCCAACTAATAAGTGACCAGTCCCACACGTTTCAGAATCTGATACGGCCTAATAAATCTAATGCTTGACTTGCCCTTACGACCAAACCTTAAAACCTTCTTCCACGGAGAGACATTAAGAAACACGAAGTCTCCCACAGAATACTCAATGTTACGCCTTTTAGATCTACATAGGATTTCTATTTATCAGAAGCTGCCTTCAGACGATCCCAAATCAGTCTAACCTTATCCCGATCTCAGAAACCATCTCAGGACCCAAAATCTAATGTTCACCCAACTCAGTCCAACATAGCAGAGTACGACACTTACGACCATACAAACCCTCGTAAGGTGCCATCTGAATGCTAGCTTGGAAACTATTATTGTATACAAACTCAGCTAATGGTAGATACTCCTCCCAACTACCTCGAAAATCAATCACACAACTCTGAAGAATATCCTTCAGTATTTGAATCATCCTCTCAGACTGACCATCTATTTGAGGATGGAACGCAGTACTGAAGTCCAATCTTGAACCCAGAACCTTATGTAATTTTTTTTAGAATCGAGAAGTGAAGCGAGGATCTCTATTAGAAATGATCGAAATAGGAACCCCATACAGTCTTAGAATTTTAGAGATGTAGAGTTTCGCTAGCTTCTACAGAGAATAGTCCGTCCGAATCGGAAAGAAATGAGCAGAATTGGTCAATCGATCCACGATGACCTAAACAGAATCCTTCTTAGTGGATGTCAAGGGCAACCCACTAACGAAGTCCGTCGTCACTCGTTCTTATTTTCATAAGGGAATCTTAACTAGCTGTAACAATCCTGAAGGCAACTAGTTCTCATTTTACCTGCTGACATGTCAGACAACGAGCAACGAAATTAGTAATCTCAAGATTCAAACCTAGCCACCAGTATAGTTCACAAAGATCGCGATACATCTTATTACCACTGGGATGCATAGCATAAGGGCTACTATGTTCCTCCCTCAGAATCGATTACCTCAAATCAGAGTCATTCGGTACATATATCCGACCTCGAAAACATAGCACACCATCATCATTTAGCCCAAAATCTAAAGTATTGCCACTCTCAATCTAATAGAAGCGTAAACCCAGAGTCTCATCCCCTAACTACTTATCTCAAATTTGCTCAATCTAAGTCAACTTAACTTGCAACTCGGCTAATAGACTCCTATCATCAAACAGACTAAGGCTTAGAGCATCGACCACCATATTGGCCTTACTAGGGTGATACTCTATTGTATAGTCATAATCCTTGATCAGCTCCACCTATCGCCGCTACCTATGATTCAACTCTTTTTGAGTAAGGAGGTGCTTGAGGCTCTTATGATCAGTGTGGATAATACACCTCTCACCATACAGGTAATGCCTCCAGATTTTCAACGCAAAGACCACAACAACCAACTCAAGATCATGCGTCGGATAATTTCCTTCATGTGTCTTAAGCTTATGGGACGCATAAGCCACAACCTTACTATCCTGCATCAAAACACAACCCAAACCAACATGTGATACATCACTATATACCACAAACTCATTCCCAGATTTAGGCTGTATCAGAATAAGAGCCTGAATCAAAACAGACTTGAACTTCTCAAAGCTCACTTGTTCTGCATCAGTCTAGACAAACGGAACACCTTTACGCAAAATCTTAGTAAGAGGAGCTGCAATCAGAGAGAACCTCTCCACAAAACACCGATAATAACCCGCCAGACTCAGAAAACTATGGATTTCAGACACGTTCTTAGGCTATTTCCAGTCAAGCACGGCCTCAATCTTCCGAGGATCAACTCAGATCCCCTCAGCAGAAACCACGTGCCCTAGAAAGGTTACCTCTCGCAAGAATTCACACTTTCTCAACTTAGCATAGAGCTGCTTTTCTCGGAGTATCTGAAGCACCACTCTAAAATGCTCATAGTGCTCATCCTCACTCTTAGAGTAATCCAAAATGTCGTCGATAAAGACCACGATAAACTGATCCAAATAAGGTTGAAACACTCTATTCATCAGATTTATAAATGTAGCCAGAGTATTTGTCAGACCAAAAGGCATAACTAGGAACTCCTAATGCCCTTATCGAGTCCTAAATGCAGTTTTATGTACATCATCTAGCTTTCTTAACCCTTAATTGATGGCATCGAAGATCAAACTTAGAAAATAATGAAGCCCCTCTAAACTGATCAAACAGATCGTCAATCCTCAGAAGCGGATACTTATTCTTCACGGTCAACTTATTCAATTGACGATAGTCGATGTACATTCTCATAGTCCAATCCTTCTTCTTAACAAATAGAACTAGTGCTCCCCATAAAGACACACTAGGACGTATGAAACCACGATCGAGAAGCTCTTGTAGTTGAGCCGTAAGCTCAGTAAGCTCCTTCGGTGCCATACGGTATGGGGCGATTGATCGTGATCTGATAGTTTTAATATTTATATATGAATGATCGAGCCTAAAACTAACTATCACCACGATTGAGGTAAGTGTACCTATCGAACAGTAGTATAGCTTAGTGGCAAGACCGGAATGTCAAACCCAAAGGAACCAAAAGTACTAGTACTGACTTTCTTTTTATTATCTAGCCTAAAATAAAGGGGATTTTATCTAACTAATTACTAAGCTAAGGATGTCAAGACACAAAGAACGAATTGGGAAATTACTTTTGGGAAAATCAATTGATCAAGACAATACCAGACGAAGAATCCACCTAGACTCTACTTGTTATTTAACTCTGAACTAGACGATTTATTCACTTGACCTGATCCGTAGGATTCCCTAATTTATATTAATACCTCTTTCGAGGCAACTAACATCTAACCCTAGGTTGATTAATTGAAATATCTTTCTAATTAAAACCCCTAGTATTGCAATAACTCGATCAATGGACTCCCATATTAGGTTTGACCCTAATCTGACATATTTTTGTTGTCCTATCTCTAAGAGTGCAATCAACTCCGCTTAATTATTCTAGATCTACTCTTAGACAGGGACTTTTTCTCTTTTAAATAAGCACATCAATACTTGAATCAATATCCTGAAATATTAAAACAAGAATTAAGAACACATAATTAAGAACAAATCAAGTATTTATCATACAGTTCAGGAAAAAATAACAAGATCCATCTTAGGATTCATCCCCCTCAAGTATTTGAGGGGTTTAGTTCATGTTCATAAAAGAATACATCTCAGAAGAAAGTAAATAAAAAAAAACATAAAGAAAAACCCTAAAACCCCTGAAGGAATTAAAGGGAAGATCTTGAGTCTTGAGCGTGATTCCGGCTTCTTGAGATGGATCAACTGGCTTTCTTCGAGTAATTTCATGTATTCATCCCTCTTTGGCTTCGCCTCATTTGGCTCCGATGAAGCCTTCTGCCGAACTCCCCTTTTAGATTGCCCTCTAGGGTATTTATATAGGCTTCGAAATGTCTTTCTTCGCCTCTAAGTAAACTTTTCGTGTAAAATTAAAATGGGTCACGGTAGGGACACGCCCGTGTGGCACACTCCGTGTGAATCAAGCCCAGCCGTATTTGAGTCTGCTAAAGTGGCACGGCCATGTGGTGAACTCCAAGCCGTGTTGATTTCTCACTTTGGCCCAATTTCTCTATTTTGGCCCGTTTCTCATTCTTTTCATTCTCCTATGCTCACTAAAGTATAAACATGAAATTAAAAGATTAGGAGCATCAAATTCCACAATTTAAGGGATAAATCATCCAAAAGTATGACAAAAGTGGGATTAAAATATGTATATATTACGGTTTATCAAATACCCCCACACTTAAGCATTTGCTTGTCCTCAAGTAAAATCTTCAACTCACAATTAAAATTCATTCTTCTCAACTTATAAATCCTATCAATAATGTTTCGAAATAATCCATAGGCAATAATCATACATTGAGAACTCAACTAAAAGAACATCAAAGTTTCAAACAATCCAAGTTGAGCATTTTATTCATGGAAAACATATGTATCCCCCATTATCTAAGTAATCACCTTTGATTCAAAAATCAAAGAGTTAACATCTTCACTAAAGGTTCACTCAAATCACTCGAAGTGTTTAAGGGACAATAAATTAAGCACTCAATAGTTAACATGAAAAGTTAATTCCATAGGCTTGCATGAAAATCAAGTCTCCACCACTGTAAATTGAGATGATACATCGATCAAAAGGTCTTTAAGAAGGGTTGTAACGTGGCTTGGTTAGGGGGTGGGGTTACAGGCTGAAAGAGGAGGTTAGAATTGAGATCAAATTGACAAATTACCTAACTAGAAAAATAGACTAAAACTGAATAATTATGAAACACCCCAAACCCGGCCCACGAGCCTTGACCGGATCTGGTATGTTCCCCGGTGTAAACCGTTTCAAATCCTTTTGTTACTTAGGAAAACTTGTGTGTTTTGAAAGATAAACTGTTTTGGGTTGGGCTAGAGTTGAAAACAAGTTTATTTCATTATTAAAAGTCTATTACTTTAAGTGACAAAACGTGTGGGCTTTATTTTAAAATAAATTTACTTAATCATTTAATAAATAAAAATTTGTAAACGTAATAAATGAAAGCAAAGTAAAGTAGTTCTACTATGGCCTTATTACATCAAATAATTCCCACAATTTAAATTCAAGTACTTAAAATGAAATAGTCTAAATAAATGAACTTCTTCTTGAGCATGGCCATCCCTAAGCATCTTAGGCCGGTCTATCCTTGGTCGTCACCGAAAAGTAATCCCACAAGGGTGAGTCAGCAGACTCAATGTGTAACCAACACTAAAATTTAATAATCCGGGCATACGTTATCATACATGTTCATAAACAAATAAAAAAATAATGATGCAATGCAACCCAAACCTAGATAGCCATCCGCTACACGTCCCCGTACCAACACACGCACACAGTGGGGACTACTTAGTCAACCCTCCATCCGCTACAAACAATCGAAGGCGTCATTGCAATCGACGTGCTCATCGCCCTTATAAAATTCATGGTCTTAGGTCACCACATTCGGATATCGTGGTCTTAGGTCACCACATTCGGTTATCGTGGTCTTAGGTCACCACATCGTGGTCTTAGGTCACCACATTCACTTCCCCTTTTCATATAACCCTTATGCCACATATCTTACATATCATGCACATCATGCCTTAATTCACATTCTTACCACTTTTTCACATGTTACATATAACATATAATCATAATCCTAGTAGGAGTAGGAAACGTACCTTAGTACTTTGTACCATTGTATGGTACCTTAGCCATGCTTTTCACATTCTTAATAACACATTTAATTTAAAACATAGCCATGAACATATTAAAACTTAGGGTAGGGTACACACATGATTTGCTTAACAATTTCACTTGAACCCCGAAAATCCCATCTAAAGCCTTAGATCTCAAGTCCCTACATTCGGCCAACCTTAATATGTTAGCATAAAGCCTATTCGGCCACAAAACCAAATCCTAGTAGGATTTGTGCACTAAAACTTACCTTAATGCCGATTTGCTTATCCTCTTTGTATTCGGCCAAACACTGGATCTCTACATAGGTTAGTTTGACTTTTTAAACAAAGTAAGAGATAGATTTAGATATCCAAAATAGGCCTTGGCCGAATATACTTATGTGCTTACCTTCCAAATCTTAAATCCCGAAAATGATCTTTTGTCTTAGATGCCTGTCGAAATCCTTATAATCATATGTTAGATCGATTTTTAACATTTAATCACTATTAAATGGCCTGTGGCCGAATGTCAAAGTGTGACTCACCTTAGATCCTTGAAATCCTAAAAGTACTATTTGACTATGGAGATGTCGACAATAGCAGAGATCCCGGAGAACCTTCAAGTTTCGTCCAAAGATCACTAATAGGATTAATACCTTGATTTCGACAATACTAAAAGTAGAAGAATGGAAACCAATTTTTTTTTTATCTTACCCTTACTTGAAGAAATCGACAGCACCTATGCTTGGAGCTCCTCAAAGATTTGGCTATGGAGTCTTGAAGACTAGTCGACTATGGCCTAGAGGTGTGTCAACACTTTTGATTTTTGAGGCTTAAGCAATCAGCAATGGTGGATAAAGAAGAAGTAGATTTCTGTTTGACAAAATAAAAAAAGAAGAGAGAATGTTGCTTAGGGAATTCGGTAGAGAATAGGAAGGAAGAAAAGTGTGAAGAATGGCCTTGTTTTCTCCTATTTGACAAAACTATTACCCCAAGAGTCCCCCATTCGGCCATCTCAACCATTCCTAACTTTTCTCTTTATCTCTTCATAAACAAATAATCCAATAATCTAATATTAAATCACCATTTATCTACTATTTATCCGAAAATTTAAAGAGAATAAAACTCCTCTTTCAAGTGCCTTAATGCTGTCCAACTCTCTTGTTCCTTGCACCAAAATAAAATTCCTTTGTTTGCTCCCCAAGTGACTCGAACCTAGGCTCCTTCCCCTTGATTGTGGCGTCACCTACTGGGCTTTAAGTGGTGCCTCCTTGCCACTTTTCCAAGCCCGTTCTTGTGTCAAATTTCTCCTATTAATTTTCTTAAGACCACCTTGCCTTAGTTTCCCCTTTTTAAACCTTAAAACTTAACATTTCCATACATTTCCAGGTTTCCAAAAATGTCCACTTTCCTCTTTTAACTTAAGTTTCCAAAATGTTCACTTTCCTCTTTTAACTTAACATTTCCAAGTTTCCAAAATGTTCACTTTCCTCTTTTAAACTTAACATTTCCAAGTTTCCAAAAATGTTCATCATACATTCATAATACATAGGACATGCCATTTCATATAATTAAATTAAAATTACATAGGCCCATTTTCAGGATGTTACAGTTCTACCCCCTTAAAATTAATTTCGTCCTCGAAATTGCCTGGCTAAAATAAATGAGGGTATTACTGTCGCATTGCCTCTTCTGGCTCCCACGAAGCTTCCTCCGATCCATGATTGTGCCACAACACTTTAACTAGAGGAACTGACTTCCTCCGTAATATTTTCACGTCTCGTTCCAAAATCTAAATCGGCTCTTCCTCGTAGGATAAGTCTGGCCTTAGCTCCACTTCTTCAACTGGTGCCACATGAGATGGATCCGATCGGTAGTGACGTAGCATGGATACATAGAATACGTCGTGCATCTGTTGTAACTCGGGTGGCAACTCCAACTGGTAAGCCACTGGTCCAACTCGCTTCAACACTCGATAGGGTCCTATAAACCTTGGGCTTAGCTTCCCTTTCCGACCAAATCTCATCACCTTCTTCCAAGGTGAAACCTTAAGAAATACTTGATCTCCTACATCAAATTCAATCTCCTTCCGTTTGAGATTTGCATACGACTTTTGTCTATCGGATGCTTCCTTTAACCGTGCCTGAATTATCTCAACCTTTGCTTTGGACTCTGCCACTAATTCTGGTCCCAAAACTCGACGTTCTCCAAATTCCATCCAACATGTAGGAGTCCGACACTTTCGACCATACAGCGCTTCATAAGGTGCCATTCAATGCTTGCCTGATAGCTGTTGTTGTAGGCAAACTCTGCTAAAGGCAAATACTCCTCCCAACTTCCTCTGAAATCCATTACACAGCCCCTCAACATATCTTCCAATACTTGGATTACCCGTTCAGACTGCCTGTCCGACTATGGATGAAATGCCGTAATGAAATCCAACTTAGTGCCTAAAACTTGATGAAGTGTCCTCCAAAACTGAGACGTAAATCTTGGGTCTCTATCCGATATGATAGACACCGGCACTCCATGCAGCCTCACAATTTCCGCCACATATAATTTAGCCAATTTTTGAAGAGAATAATCAACTCTTACCGGGATAAAGTGCGCGGACTTGGTTAGACGGTCTACTATTACCCATACCGAGTCCTTCTTAGTAGGCGTAAGGGGAAGCCCACTAACAAAGTCCATGGTAATTCTTTCCCACTTCCACTGTGGAATCTCGATTGGCTGAAGCAATCCCGATGGAACTTAGTGTTCAGCCTTAACTTGCTGACATGTCAGACATTTCCCCACGAATTCAGTAACTTCTCGCTTAAGATCAGGCCACCAAAATTGTTCCCTTAGATCTCTGTACAGCTTGGTGCCTCCGGGATGCATAGCATAAGGGCTACCATGTACTTCCCGAAGAATCCTCTGTCTTAACTCCTCGTCCCTCGGCATACAGACCTTTCCTTTAAAGTACAGTACTCCCTCATCACTAACATCATAGTCCTCTAACTCTCCATTTTGTACTTGCTGTAGCTTAGCACTTAGGTCCTCATCAGCCAACTGTTCCTCTTTCACCTCATTCAACCACGTCGACTTGACTTGCAATTCTGCCAGCAGACTTTCATCATCATATAAACTCAAGTGTGCGAACATTGCCCTCAGATCTGACACAACCTTCCGGCTTAGGGCATCTGCCACTACATTCGCCTTACCCGGGTGATATTTTATCGAACAGTCATAGTCCTTCAGCAATTCAACCCACCTTCACTGCCTCAAGTTTAACTTCTTCTGAGTCAGCAAATACTTAAGGCTCTTGTGGTCTGTGTAGATCGTCGACTTTTCGCCATAAAGGTAGTGCCTCCATACCTTAAGAGCGAAAACCACTACTGCTAATTCTAAGTCATGCGTCGGGTAATTCACCCCATGTGGCCTCAACTGTCGGGACGCATATGCGACTACCTTCCCGTCTTGCATCAATATGCAACCCAAACCTGTATGGGAAGCGTCACAATACACCGTAAAATCCTTTCCTGCCTCAGGCTGAATCAACACTGGGGCTTCCGTCAATACCCTCTTAAGCTTTACAAAGCTCTCCTGTTGCTTATCCGTCCATACAAAGGGTACTTCCTTCCTCAACAACTTTGTTAAAGGCGCGGCTATTGACGAAAATCCTTCCACGAACCTTCTGTAATAGCCTGCCAATCCTAAGAAACTACGAATCTCTGCCACCGACTTAGGTGGTTTCCAATCCAACACCACTTCAATCTTCTTAGGATCCACCCTTATTCCTTCAGCAGACACCACGTGTCCTAAGAAAGCAACTTCCTTAAGCCAAAATTCACACTTGCTGAATTTGGCATAAAGCTTCTTCTCCCTCAATACTTGTAACACAATCCGGAGATGCTCATCATGCTCCTCCTCAGTCTTGGAGTACACCAAAATATCGTCGATAAACACTACGACGAACCTATCCAAGTAAGGTTAAAAAACCCAGTTCATCATATCCATGAATGCGGCTGGGGCATTGGTCAACCCAAATGGCATTACTACAAACTCAAAATGGCCGTATCTTATCCTAAAGGCCGTCTTATGGATATCCGCCTCCTTTACCTTCAACTGATGATATCCTGACCTTAAGTCGATCTTTGAGAACACTGCCGCCCCCTTAAGCTGATCGAACAAGTCATCAATCCTAGGCAAAGGATACTTGTTCTTGATGGTCAGCTTATTCAACTGACGATAATCTATGCACATTCGCATAATTTCGTCCTTCTTCTTCACAAATACGACCGGTGCTCTCCACGAAGACACACTGGGTCGGATAAACCCACAATCCAACAATTCTTGGATTTGAGCCCTGAGCTCAACCAACTCCTTTGGTGCCATTCGGTATGGAGCAATTGACACAGGAGCTGTTCCCGGTAGCAAGTCTATTCTAAATTCTACCTCCCTATCTGGGGGTATTCCTGGTAATTCCTCTGGGAACACATCCTCAAAGTCCCTTACAGTTCTAACTCCACTAACACCTCCTTCCTTTATCTCTAACGCACTTACAAAGGCTAAGAACGCCCTGCACCCTTTACGAACCATCTTCTCCGCCTTCAATGCCAAAATTACGTTAGACAAGTAGTTTCTTCTTTCTCCAATCATTACTACCACTTCATCTTCTGGAGTCCTTAGTTCCATTCGTTTAGCCTCATAATCCAACACGGCTCGGTGTTCTACTAACCAATCCATACCAAGTATGAGGTCAAATTCTCCGAAAGGTAACTCCATTAAGTCAGCCCAAAAGCTCACTCCCTAAATTTTGAGGGATACATTCCGAAAAATCTTATTCACCACCACAGTTTGGCCTAATAGGCTTACTATAGTCATCTTCCTATCAGAAAGTTTAGAGTCTAAGCCTAGTGTTTCCACTACACTACATGCAACATAAGAATGGGTCGAGCCCACATCAATAAGAGCCAAATAGGGCTTGCCATAAATGAGGAACGTACCGGTTATGACGTTTGGTGCGTCTCCATCCTCCCTCTGGCGAACCACATAAATCAACCCCGACTGCCTTGCCTCAGTATTAGCAGCACCTCAACCTGGTGTTCCACGTCCTCTACCATTTCCTCGATTATTTGGACCACGACCTCGCTGAGGCTGTTATCCCCCTCTACTAGCCTGATTAGTATTCTGAGCTGCTGGGTGATTCTCATCTGGTTTCTTCGGGCAGTCCTTGATCATATGGTCCTTTGACCCACATCTGAAACACCCACCTGTCTTCTTCCAACATTCACCCAAGTATTTCTTTCTACACTGATCACATGGATGTTACTGCCCTCCTGCACTGACTTGCTGACCCCGCAGCCCATCAGCTCTGGGCCTTTTCTACACATTTCTCGACGATCCTGACGACCTATAACCCCTTTTGGGTCTATTTCTATCAGAGCTCTGCTTAACCGAGTCTTTGATTCCCTCGGCTACCTTAGCCTTTTCTACCAACGTAGAAAACTCCCGCTCTTGATGTGGAGCTATCAATAACCTGAGGTCATCCCTTAAACCGTCTTCAAAACAGACACATCGCTCATGTTTCATTGCCACTACTCCTCGAGCATATCGGCTTAACCTCAGAAATTCAGCTTCATACGCTGCTGCTGACTTGTTCCCTTGAACCAGCCCCAGAAAAGCCTTTCTCTGCTCATCAATATATCTGGTCCCCACATACTTCTTCTGATATGCCATCTTAATATATTCCCAGGTCAGATCCTCAGCTGTGGCACCATCCCGAACTGTTAACCACCATTGATACGCTTCATCGCGTGGCGAGCGCCACCATTCCTTTCAACTTCTCCTCGGGGTCGGATCGAGCTCATCCATAATGCGCGCTTCGGTCGCTTCAACCGAGATTCACTATCTTTGGGTGCCACACCAGATACTCCACTAACACTTGACTCCGTTGGCTCGAAGTCACTCAGTCTGATTTTGAGCTCCGTATTCCTCTAGCACTAGCCACCATTTCAAGAACCCAAAGATAGCTGCGATACGGCATCATCCCCCGTCGAGCTTCTTCGCTCGACACCAACAGCTAGGGGTGGTGGTGGCGGTGGTAACTCATTATCAGACCCTTGACCAGATCTAATGGGTTCTGACACAGTCATTCTTCCTCTACCGCGTCCATGATGATCGCGTCCTCTAGAACTCATATCTAACGATGCGCTTTAATCTGATTTAAGAAAGTTTTATGAATTAGCCCATATTCCACTGATTATCCACGAAAAAGTTTTATGAAAAAGAGTTTTAGGAGTGGTTCTTTCGTATTCATACATGCACACAGTCTTTACATTCATACATCCATCAATCAATTATGAACTTTCGTTCATTCAGAGAAATGTTGTAGTTTTCATTGTTGTTGTTTTCCACTACCGTGGGTATTTTCATAATTTTTCCTCTGAGAGTATTTTCGTAATTTGTCAAATAAGGTTCCTTGGTGATGTTGTCAATAAGGGTATTTTGGTAATTTTTTGAAATTAGGGGTATTTTAAAAATTTTAAAATTATAGGGGTATTTTAGTAATAAACCAGGGTAAATTTATAAGTTTGACTAAATCAAGGATATTTCAAAATTTGCAAAACTTGAGGGTTCTTTTTGAGAATTTGTTTTCCAAATTGGTCTTTGTTGCAAAATTTTGAAAATCGAGGGTTGTTCGTAATTTTGTAACTTGGGGTATTTCGATAATTTGCGAGGTAGGGTAATTTCATAATAATAATTTTTTCTAAAATCGAGGTATTTTGTCATTTTGCAAATTAGGGTTTTGAACATTTTATAAAGTAATGAAATTTTGATAAGAATTGTGGGTATTTAAAATTTTCATAATCAAGGGCATTTTGTAATTTTACCATTAGGGCATTTTGTAAATTTGTAAATCGAAATATTTAGGAAAATTTATAACAATAATCTTTTCAAATCAAGAGGGTAATTTAGAAATTTAAAAACTAGGGTTTCCATAAAAATACGGCTAGTCCCTTTCGGGTTTTAGTTAGGGGTTTAGCCCGTGTGTAAGTCCTCTTGGTTAGGGTGAACCGAGGCTACGCACCAGGTAGGATTCGAGTGGAGAGGAGGTGAGTCACGTGGACTGCTTAAATACCAAGCTCCCACTGAAACCAATCCTAGACATGCGTACCATGGTTGCCACACCCTAACTCAGTGACTCAATCACAGGTTTGTTTAGTTAGGCATTTAAGTCTTATGTTTTTGTTGGGGTATTCTAATCCTAGGGTTCAAGTACTTAATCTATATTCTACGTTCCATTTCATTTCTACCCTTCTACAAATCACAATATAAATCACATAATGGATAGAAGTACTTACCTGGTGGACTTCGGGTCGGAGACTTAGTGGGCCATGCCAGAAAAACCTGCTTAATTCACAAAATCCCTTTTGGGCTTAACTTTGAAAATGTTTTGGGCCTTAAACCCAAGGTCGAGAGTTTAAAACTGGGCTCTGATACCAAATTGAAACACCCCAAACCCGGCCCTTGAGCCTTGACTGGATCTGGTATGTTCCCCGGTGTAAACCGTTTCAAATTCTTTTGTTACTTAGGAAAAACTTGTGTGTTTTGAAAGATAAACTATTTTGGGTTGGGCTAGAGTTGAAAACAAGTTTATTTCATTATTAAAAGTCTATTACTTTAAGTGACAAAACGTGTGGGCTTTATTTTAAAATAAATTTACTTAATCATTTAATAAATAAAAATTTGTAAACGTAATAAATGAAAGCAAAGTAAAGTAGTTCTACTATGGCCTTATTACATCAAATAATTCCCACAATTTAAATTCAAGTACTTAAAATGAAATAGTCTAAATAAATGAACTTCTTGCTGAGCATGGCCATCCCTAAGCATCTGCCGGCCTGGTCCATCATTGGTCGTCACCTGAAAAGTAATCCCACAAGGGGTGAGTCAACAGACTCAATGTGTAACCAACACTAAAATTTAATAATTTAGGCATACATTATCATACATGTTCATAAACAAATAAAAAAATAATGATGCAACCCGAACCCAAACCTAGATAGCCATCCGCTACCGTCCCCGTACAAACACGCATAACCGTAGGGACTACTAAGTCAACCCTCCATCCGCTACACACCATCGAAGGCGTCATTGCATCGGCGTGCTCATCGCCCTTATAAAATTCGTGGTCTTAGGTCACCACATTCAGATATCGTGGTCTTAGGTCACCACATCGTGGTCTCAGGTCACCACATTCACTTCCCCTTTTCATATAACCCTTATGCCCCATATCTTACATATCATGCACATCATGGCTTAATTCACATTCTTATCACTTTTCACATGTTACATATAACATATAATCATAATCCTAGTAGGAGTAGGAAAGCATGCCTTAGTACTTTGTACCATTGTATGGTACCTTAGCCATCTTTTCACATTCTTAATAACACATTTAATTTAAAACATAGCCATGAACATATTAAAACTTAAGGTAGGGTACACACCTGATTTGCTTAACAATTTCACTTGAACCCCGAAAATCCGATCTAAAGCCTTAGATCTCAAGTCCCTACATTCGGCCAACCTTAATATGTTAGCATAAAGCCTATTCGTCCACAAAACCAAATCCTAGTAGGATTTGTGCACTAAAACTTACCTTAATGCTGATTTGCTTATCACTCAAATCCCGAAAACTTTTCTATTCTCCTCCTTGTATTCGGCCAAACACTAGATCTCTACATAGGTTAGTTTCGACTTTTTAAACAAAGTAAGAGATAGATCTAGATATCCAAAATAGGCCTTGGCCGAATATACTTATGTGCTTACCTTCCAAATCTTAAATCTCGGAAATGATCTTTTGTCTTAGGTGCGTGTCGAAATCCCTATAATCATATGTTAGATCGATTTTTAACACTTAATCACTATTAAATGGCCTTTGGCGAATGTCAAACAACGTGACTCACCTTAGATCCTTGAAATCTCGAAAGCACTATTTGACTATGGAGATGTTGACAATAGCAGAGATCCCGGAGAACCTTCAAGTTTCGTCCAAAGATCACTAATAGGATTAATACCTTGATTTCGACAATACTAAAAGTAGAAGAATGGAAACCGAATTTTTTTTATCTTACCCTTACTTGAAGAAATCGATAGCACCTATGCTTGGAGCTCCTCAAAGATTTGGCTATGGAGTCTTGAAGACTAGTCGACTATGGCCTAGAGGTGTGTCAACACTTTTAGTTTTTGAGGCTTAAAGAATTAGCAATGGTGGATAAAGAAGAAGTAGATTTCGGTTTAACAAAATAAAAAAAGAAGAGAGAATGTTGCTTAGGGAATTCGGCAGAGAATAGGAGGGAAGAAAAATGTGAAGAATCGCCTTGTTTTCTCCTATTTGCCAAAACTATTACCCCAAGAGTCCCCCATTCGGCCATCTCTTCCATTCCTAACTTTTCTCTTTATCTCTTCATAAACAAATAATCCAATAATCTAATATTAATCACCATTTATCTACTATTTATCCAAAAATTTAAAGAGAATAAAACTCCTCTTTCAAGTGCCGTAATGCCGTCCAACTCTCTTGTTCCTTGCACCAAAATAAAATTCCTTTGTTTGCTCCCCAAGTGACTCGAACCTAGGCTCCTTCCCCTTGATTGTGGCGTCACCTACTGGGCTTTAAGTGGTGCCTCCTTGCCACTTTTCCAAGCCCGTTCTTGTGTCAAATTCCTCCTATTAATTTTCTTAAGACCACCTTTCCTTAGTTTCCCCTTTTTAAACCTTAAAACTTAACATTTCCATACATTTCCAGGTTTCCAAAAATGTTCACTTTCCTCTTTTAACTTAAGTTTCCAAAATGTTCACTTTCCTCTTTTAACTTAACATTTCCAAGTTTCCAAAATGTTCACTTTCCTCTTTTAAACTTAACATTTCCAAGTTTCCAAAAATGTTCATCATACATTCATAATACATAGGACATGCCATTTCGTATAATTAAATCAAAATTACATAGGCCCATTTTTAGGATGTTACAAATTACAATAATAACAAGAGCCTCTTCTAAAGATGTGAAATTTACTGTTTAAGCTCATAAAAAACATAGAACTAATGAAAAATATACTTTCAACTTTTTTTAAGAAAAAATCAAGTAATAATTACATACTGAAATATAGAACATAGTTAGGCAACTAATCAAATTAAATCTCGACAAAAAGGTTAATACAATAGGGAAAATTTTTAATGAATCAAAAAGGGTAAATTTTTTGTTAATATTAAGTGTAAATTAATGAATGGTTTGTTAGGATCAAAGGGGTTCACTAAAGGTTAATTATGAAGGTAGGCCTTTTGGGAATTAAGTGGGTTAAATCCTAGGTTCCTTTATCATCTAGTATATCAAATCAATGATGTGGTCTTGACATGCATAATCGAGGCAAGTTCTAGAATAACAGATCAATATTAACTCACTCAAATCATCAATAAAAGTGAGCACGAAAGAATGTATGTTCTAAAGGCTCAAAATCTCACAGGAATTATTGGCTTTTGATGTCAACCCTATGAACTTTAAACTTCAAGATAATACCTAAACTTGGGGAAATAACTTAGCAAATTTTTAAAATTTTCAAAAATCAACTTATCATGCTCGATTCTCTAAAGCCTTAAAGTTTAAACAATCAATGCACAACTGCCTATGTTTTAATTCAAGACATATCAATAAAAATAATAAATCAATCAGAATTTGTTCTAATAGTGATATGAGAAAGGACAGACAAAATTCAGGGAATTGAGAATAATACAAAAAGTTAGGAACTTTTCTGAATAAAATTCACCCCTACACTTAAGATGTACATTGCCTTCAATGTAGAAAAATGTATGATAACAATATAGTTAGAAATCATAAGAGAGGGAGAGAAGTGAAACTTCCTAAATTTTGGATGGAGTCAAAGAGAAGAAACGGGGGAAATTTGGGCTGAGTTGGAGGAAGGTATTTCGGTGGAGGTGGATACTAGGGTCGTGGTATGATGATTCCCTAGCAGCCTTTTGAACCTAAATCAAAGAAAAAAATATAATAATAGAAATTAAGCACAAAAAATAAAAAAGAGAAGGAAAATAAAGGAGAAGAGAAACGAAAAGGAAAAAATAGATGGACTCAAAGGTCCTTGTCTTGTCGAGGGAATGAAGTGGCCGGCATGAACTTATGGAGATTGGTCTCGCATCGGGGAGACTGTGCTTGGGTCCTTTCACTTCTTCGACATGGAGATGGTGGTTTTGACAAAGAATGAGGGAAAGGGAAAGATGAAAAAAATGGAAGGATAAAGGTAATAGAAAGGAAAAGGGGTGTAGTAGTTGAAAAAGAATTTGGGGAGAAGGTGAGAAGAAGGGGGTTTTAAATAGAGTCAGGGATCTGGTTGCTGCCCATGCCCGTGTGCCATTGGTGTGTTGGGTCACACGGCTGTATCGTACGGTCGTGTTGTGCTTCGTTCGTTTATCCCACGCCCGTGTAGTGGTCACCACGCCTATGTTGATAAATCAGTGTTGACCACAACAGTATCGCACTGCCGTGGCATTTTATCATCACCCGAGGTTTGGGGATTTTTCGTCCTGGTTCGTAAGATCTCTGCCACGCCAATGTGTAAATCTGTAGTGTCCACACGGCCACGGCCACTCCCGTGTGTAAGGTCGTGTGGTAGGGAAGCCTATGTTTCATTAATTTGGTTAGTTTGTAGTTAAATGCTAAAAGTAAAAATAAAAAATAAAAATAAAAATATGAAAATTAATGGGGTTAGTGTTCAGGTGGCCTCTCGAGAAGTGCTCTTTTAAAGTCTTAAGCTCGACTTGCCTCTCATTCGCACATTCATGATGGTTTGAGGAGTTGAAACTCCTCTCCCCTACTATCAATCCTATGATTCTTATATATTTTGAGTCGAGTAGTGTTTACCTTAAAAGTGCCGAACTTAGGATTAGTTAATTCGACTGTTCCGTATGGGAAGACATTGAGTACCTTAAAAGGGATTTCTTCTTTTGTATTAAGGTTTGAAGTGGAGATTCGAGGGTGTTTCTTATCCAACAATACCTGATCTCCTATCTTAAACTGGGTTTGCCCATCTTTAAGTTTGACATGGTTTTACTTTGGTTCATCGTGTTTCTCCAGTTTTTCCTTGTAATGTGTCTTCCACTCGTCTAGTTCATCGATCTGAAGCCTTCGCTCCTCATGAGTTATTTCTCAATTAGCACGAGGTCTAGGATCTGGCTCAGTTGTGTCATTCCATGGTGCTTCCTGAAAAGAAGGTTGAACCAAATGGTTATTAATGGAATTTATGTTCTCACCTTTATTACTTGATGTCCTAGTCGAGTCAAGAGCCTGAAGAGTGATTGTTTCGTCACCTGCACAAAGTGTGAGTTCACCTGTACCAACATCAATTCTAGCTTTAGCAGTTGCTAAAAAGGGTCTTCCTAAAATTAAAGGAACATTGTTGTCCTCATCCGTGTATAAGACATCAAAGTCTACTGGGAATATGAATTTATTAATTTTTACTAGCACATCCTCAATTATACCCCTAAGAACTCTGATAGTTTTATTAGCCAATTGAATGCTCATCCTAGTTTGTTTAGGTTTCCTGAGACCTAGCTGTTTAAACATTTTATAAGGCATAACATTTATACTTGCCCTTAAATCTTCTAAAGCATTATCAACAGATAAACTAACAATTAAGCAAGGAATCGTAAAACTTCATGGATCTTTTAACTTTTATGGTAGACTATTATGTAAGATTACTGAGCACACAGCATTTAGCTCCACATGCGACGCCTTGTCTAACTTCCGTTTGTTTATCAAAAGCTCCTTTAAAAATTTTCTTGAATTGGGAATCTGCGAAAGAGCTTCAAGAAACGGTAAGTTAATATGTAATTTTTATAAGAGTTTAAGAAATTTACCAAATTGTTCATCTATGTAGTTTTTCTTCATCGCATTGGGATATGGCACACGAGGTTGGTACTCTATAATTATAGGTTTTGGTTGATCATGGCTTACCTCAACCTTGCCTTCCTCTACCACATTCTCTTGCCTTAATTTTGGTTCATCTAACCCTTCACTATCTTGAGTGGTAACAACATGAAGTTGCTCTTTTGGGTTTGTTTCAGTGTTGCTTGGCAACCTACCTTGTGGTCATTCAGAGATCAGCTTAGCAAGTTGTCCTAATTGGTTCTTGATCCTTTGAATTGATGCTTGTTGATTTTTAAGTGTTGTTTTGGTGTTTTGGAAACGAGTTTTTGACACGTGATGAATTTTGTTAGCATCTCCTCAAGGTTCAGCTTCTTTTCTTATGGGTAGGGTTGCTGTTGAAAGCCTGGGAGGTTTGTTGTCT
Organism: Gossypium rotundifolium; assembly: GCA_025506655.1. Classification (NCBI taxonomy): domain Eukaryota; kingdom Viridiplantae; phylum Streptophyta; class Magnoliopsida; order Malvales; family Malvaceae; genus Gossypium; species Gossypium rotundifolium. The sequence goes on along the minus strand of CP106732.1, from coordinate 126,631,910 downwards.
TTGATTTCCTTGGCCACCCCATGAAAAGTTGGGATGGTTCCTCCAACCTGGATTGTAAATGTTACTATAAAGGTTATTTTGAGGTCTAAAATTATTACCCATATATTTCATCTGTTCACTTTCTATGCCAGGGTTGTAGGATGGATATTTTGTATTACTCATCCCTCCTCCATTTGTATCGCACTGTATAACCGGATGTACCTGCGAAGAATGACACAAACCATATTTTCTTACGTTAAAGATGTACCTGAAGAACCACACAAACCATCAATTTTCTTACGTACGATTTCGAAAGTTCTACCGATTTGTTTATTTTATCTTCAATTCATTTATTTTTGTCTCAAAACCCATATGTCTGTCGTTTGTCTTCGTTGCCGTTGAGTCCGAGTGGGACGTTGTAGGGGTTGTGAGGACGTTAAGACACAGAAGGTCTTAGGTACCAGGGATAAAAATAATGGAACAAATGGATTGTTTATACAAAGATAAAACTTGTAATCATACTATGCATATAGACTCTAAGAATGAAAATAATATATCGGCTCTAAGTAAAGGAATCAATAGTTTAATAGATATTAAATCGTATATTTTAATAAATTATATACTAAAGTAACTAAAATAGAAGAAAAATAGATAATATGGGAGAAGTAATGATTTAGATTTGAACAACAAATCTAAAGAATTACTATCCGATGTTAATAATAAATTAGATCAGTTATTAATAATAATAATAATATAGATTGATTTAGATGTAGTTCCTTTATACTACGGTAATAGTAATGTTATTTTAACTTTATCGATGAAGATGATTCTTGGATGATTCTTCTACTAATATTAATAATAAAAACAAAAGAAAAAGAAAAAATAAAAATGATAAAAAAACAAGAAAATTATGATTTTAAGTCTTATAAAACCTTAATAGAACATTGAAAAACCAATTTTCTAAAGCAGAAGATAATTTAGAAAATATAGAATATTTAAAATTAATAGAGGAAATTTATGAACAACATAAAGATCTATTTGCAAAATATAATTATCATTATATGTTAAACTACGATACTACTGATAGTAGCAGTAGTAGTAGTAGTTCTAATAACACAAATTTAGATATTTGTGTTACAAGTCAAAATTCTGATGAAGAAAACACTTCAACAGAAGAAAATATAGATATCCCGGAACCTATGGATACTGAACAACCAGATCCATATGAGTATGAACCACCTAAACCTTGGGAAATTAATAAACGAGATCCCTATGATAAAAGGAAAATAGAGTCAGATCTTCAAACAGAAGATTGTCTGGAAAATATTAGAGAATATTGGAAAAACCAATATTTACCGATAGAATTAAAACCAGTATTGTATCCTAATAAATTAGAAAAATTTTCTAGAAACACAAAAATAAAAGAAAACCCAATAATTCAACAAATGAAACTTGGGAAAAAGGATATTATTACCTTTTCACATTTCCAACCAAGGAAATATTATACTTATATAGAAATTACATTTCAATTTAAAGAATATAAAACACATTCTTTAAATGCTTTACTAGACACTGGAGCTACAACCAGTAGCTGCAGAGAAAATGCTATTCCATCAGAAAAATGGGAACTTATGAGAAATCCCATTAAAGCTGTTGGGGTCAATGGTATTGAAACTCTAATTCTTTTTAAAGCTAAAAATATACCAATCTACATAAACAATGTAAGATTTGTGATTCCTAAATTATTATGTTTTCATGACATGCATCAAGATATATTATTAGGAAATAATTTTATATATCAACATATACCATTCTCTATAGATAAAAATTTTGTGGTGTTAACTCATCGAAAACACTTGGTAGAAGTACCTTTGGTAGAAAATCATAGAAAGCATTTAAATATCATATCTAGAGAATTTATAAAACATGGAATTATATTAAGTCCTAAGAAAATCAAATTAGAAAAAGCTGAAATTGAATTCAGAGGATTAATATTATCTGCGATGGTCTTAAACTCCAAGATCATATTATAATAAAATAAAAGAATTTCCTAAAATATTGTTGATAATAAACAACTTCAACAATTTTAGGAATTATTAATTATGGCGAAATTTCTTTCCTAACTTATCTAAAAATTAGATGAGTTATATGAAAAACTAAAAAGGAAAAACCTTTTGAATGGTCTAAAAAGATTCAAACATTATAAAACATATAAAGTCGAAATAAATTATATTCCTAAAGTTTATTTACCTAAACAAGGTGATAAGTTAATTCTAGAAACAAATGCCTCGGAAAAAAACTGGGGATGTGTGTTAAAAGCAAAAACAATAAAAAATAAAGAATTAATTTGTGGTTATAGTTCGGGAAAAGTTTAAACCAAACGAAAGAAGTTATGCTATTTATGAAAAAGAATTATTAGCCATAAAAAGGAATAAAAAATTCACGATATATTTAGCACCGTAAAATTTTATTATCAAAACCTATAAAAACATAAAAATATAAGTTATCCAGATGGAAACACGGTAATAGAAATTATATTCAAGATAATAATAATAATAAGAGAAAATTTGTTAGAAGAAAAACTTCTAATAATACTAAAAGACAAATTTGTAAATGTTTTATTTGTGATGAAGAAGGTCATATTGCAACAAATTGTCCTAATAAAGGAAAACATACAAGAAAAATGATCAAAAATCTTGAAGAACAAGATTTAGAAATATGTTTTAGTGAGGAAATAAATTCTCTTTGAAATATTATATGAATTAATTTCTGAAATAGAGTCTCAAACAGATTCTGACGAATATAGTTGGTAATAAAACCACTATTTATTATAAAACAATATTTACCACTATCTATTGATAAAAAATCAGTTAGATTATCTATAGAAAAGACTGCTATAGAAACACCATTAGTTTCAAATCCTAAATTTATTTGTACTAATGATTATTGATTTCCTTAGCAGGCCTTATGGATAGAGGTAAAAACCTCTAGAAAAATTTGGAGAATGGACTACTGTCCATGAAAAACCCAATAAGGGAAAATCATCAATAAGTCCTAAAAAGGGATTTGTTGTTGAATCTTCACAAGTAAGTCCTAAATAAGGATTTATTTCTGTATCTCCACAAGTAAGTCCTAAACAAGGATTTATTTCTGCACCTGCACCAGTAAGTCCTAAACAATGATTTGTTGCTGCACCAACACGAGTACAATTTTATCCTAACCAGGGATATTATGTACCATATCCAATGGTAAACCAACCATTTGGATCACAATCACCAACTCCGGTGAGTTATTTTGAATTCTCTCAAAATCCATATTCAGAATATCAAAAAAGCTATTTTGAAATCATCAAAAATACAGAGGATTTGTTGAAAAAACAACAAAATCTCGAATTCCCGAAATTAAAGATTTTTATAATCCAGGGCTGCCCCTAGATTATTATTCTTTCATAAACAGAATATGGAAAAACCATATTTCTGGACAAAGAGCAAATTTTAGAAAAGCTCTTACACAATTCTCGAATTTCTTAGTTGAAAAAACAACTAAAGAAAATATATCCGAAGATTTATTATTAAAATCTATTTTATATAGAGATTGGGATGAAATCCTAATCTAATACACGATATTAAGGAGATAAACAATCTTCTTGATATATTCCAAGATTTTATTAATAACGGAGAAACACTCCTATTATTAATAAGATGTTTAGAATATGTCTATATAACAAGTGTAGATAAATTCTACCCCGATATATTTTCAAAATAAATCGAGCTATTTGCAACCAAAGAAGCTCAATTTTCGTAATCATTTTCTAAATATTTTCTTCAATCTTATGTTTTACAAATGATATAGGAGAAAAATTCCTACTATCAAATTTCGATTAAATCATGATCCATTTGATATAACCAAGATTGAATGGGGATTTGTTAAACAAATAACAATCCAAAATCTTTCTTTTAATTTATTAAAAGATTTTCCAGCAATAGTCAAATCTCGATTATCAAATTTTATAGATATCGATGATTTTGTCTATTATTTTCATATTAATAAATAGCCTTATTGGTATAGCTGAAAAAGAAAAATTTTATCAGCCATATCAAATTTGGAATATAAGTACTATGTTTTCGGGAAACGCCCTTTCATCAGTACAAGAAGATGAACAATACTTGGCAAAAACAATTGACGAGTGTTATAAAAATTTTTCAAATTATCAAGTCTAAGCCGGAATTGATCTCAAGTCCATGGCCCAGCATCTTCTTCACCAAGATACTTATTTATTCTGGACCTATGGCAGAAGAATTTTATCTTACGATACTGGAAAACCCCATATCGAAAGAGATGAAGAAGCCATTTCGTTATTAACAAAAATAGCGGAAATGGAACTCGAAGATTATCCGTTAGCAGATTGGAACACTGGAACACACCAGTCCCTACACCGGAATCACTACACCTAGATGAAATTGAAGAGATGAATCTCAGAAATATCCAGGAAGGATGAAGACAAAACGTCACATCCAAGGAAGCTACGTGGAAACACCATGACGGCATCCATGACGAAAAAGGAAGCTATGTGGAAAAAACCATGATGGCATCCATGACGAAAAAGGAAGCTACGTGGAAACACCATGACGGCATCCATGACGAAAAAAGGAAGCAACGTGGAAACAACCATGATTGCTACCAGACAAACAAGGAAGCTACGTGGAAGAAACCATGAAGCTGACACCAAAAGCATCCTTATCAGGATACTATTCGGACTCCATTTTGTAATTCATTAGAATTTAATTCTTTTTATTCTTATCCGAATACTATTCGGACTTTAATTGTAATTAGATTATAGTTTAGAAAATTTGTTATAAATAGGCATTGATGTAGCCTGAAGAAGGCATTTGGGTTTATAGATAGTTTTTTTTTCTTCTTGAACTCTCCTCTATAAACTCATAATTTGCTTCAAGGGTTTTATTATTCAGGGTTCCACCGGTGGCTGAATCAATTAACTGCCTAGTTGAGGGGTTCACACCATTGTAAAAGGTTTAAACCTGTAGTAACAAGGGTAACCCATGGTGAGGGCATCTTCTCAATAGATCCTTGTATCTCTTCCATGCATCGTAAAATGTTTCTAGATCCATCTGTACAAAAGAAGAAATATCATTCATCAACTTAGCCATTTTAGCCGGCGAAAAATATTTTAACAAAAATTTTTCGGTCATTTGTTCCCATGTAGTGATTGATTCTCATGGTAACGAGTTCAACCACTATTTAGCTTTGTTTCTCAACGAAAAGGGAAACAACTAAAGGCGAATGGCATCATCAAAACACCATTTATCTTGAAAGTGTCGTAAAACTCTAGAAAATTTGCCATGTGATTGTTTGGATCCTCATCCTGCAAACCATCAAACTGAACAAATTGCTAAATCATTTGTATAGTGTTAGGTTTCAGTTCAAAATTATTTGCAGAAATAGCAGGTCTAACAATACTTGATTCGGTTCCTATTAAATTAGGTTTAGCATAATCATACATAGTACGAGGAGCAAGATTTTGATTTACTAGATTTGCGGCAACCACAGGAGGTAGCGGATTATTATCAACCATCTCTTTGGTAGTATTGGTTTTGTCTTCTTACTCTTCTTGTATGTATTGTAGGCTTCGCCTTATTTCTCTTTGGTTTCTGTGAACGGTTGCATCGATCTCACTATCAAAAAGCAATGGTCCTGACAGGTTTCTCCTAGTCATAAACTAGAAAAACATATCAGAACAAATAATAGAGAGATTAGAAAACTAAAAATAAAAATTAGAAATAAATAAATAAAAGAAAAATGGCTAAAGTAATAAAAATTGAGTGTTCCTAATATTTCAGTTCCCCGGTAATGGTGCCAAAAACTTGATCGCAATCTGAGAGTTTTAATATTTATATATGAATGATCGAGACTAGAAACTAACTATCACCACGATTGAGGCAAGCGCACCTATCGAACAGTAGTATAGCTTAGTGGCAAGACCGGAATGTCGAACCCAAAGGAATCAAAAGTACTAGTACTGACTTTCTTTTTATTATCTAGCCTAAAATAAAGGGGATTTTATCTAACTAATTACTAAGCTAAAGATCCCAAGACACAAAGAACGAATTGGGAAATTACTTTTGGGAAAATCAATTGATCAAGACAATACCCGAGGAAGAATCCACCTAGACTTCACTTATTATTTAACTCTGGACTAGGCGATTTATTCACTTGACTTGACCCATAGGATTCCCTAATTTATATTAATACCTCTTTCGAGGCTACTAACGTCTAACCCTAGGTTGATTAATTGAAATCTCTTTCTAATTAAAACCCCTAGTGTTGCATTAACTCGATCTATGGACTCCCATATTAGGTTTGACCCTACTCTGACAGATTTTTTTCGTCCTATCTCTAGGAGTGCGATCAACTCCGCTTAATTATACTAGATTTACTCTTAGACAGGGACTTTTGCTCCTCTGAATAAGCACATCAATACTTGAATCATTATCCTGAAATATTAAAACAAGAATTAAGAACACATAATTAAGAACAAATCAAGTATTTATCATACAATTTAGAAAAAATAACAAGATCATCTTAGGTTTCATCCCCTCGGTATTTGAGGGTTTAGTTCATGTTCATAAAAGAATACATCTCAGAAGAAAGTAAATAAAAAACATAAAGAAAAACCCTAAAACCCCTGAAGAAATTATAGGGAAGATCCTCAGTCTTGAGCATTATTTCGACTTCTTGAGATGGATCAACTAGCTTTCTTCAAGTAATTCCTTGTATTCAGCCCTCTCTAGCTTCGCCTCCTTTGGCTCCGACAGAAACCTTCTGTGGAACTCCCCTTTTAGGTTGCCCTCTAAGATGTTTATATAGGCTTCAGAATGTCTTTCTTCACCTCTAAGTAACCTTTTCCATGTAGAATTAAATGGGTCACTGCAGGGACATGCCTGTGTACACACCCGTGTGAATCGAGCCCAGGCCGTGTTCGAGTCTGCTAAAGTGGCACGACCATGTGGTGAACTCCAGGTTGTGTTGATTTCTCACTTTGGCCTAATTTCTTCATTTTTGGCTCGTTTCTCGTTCTTTTCATTCTCCTATGCTCACCTAAGTATAAAACATGAAATTAAAGGATTAGAAGCATCGAATTCCATAATTTAATGGATAAATCATCCAAAAGTATGCCAAATGTGGGATTAAAATATGTATATATTATGATTTATCAGTGATGGACACCAGAGCTGTACCCTGAAGAAGCTCAATCCCAAACTCAACCTCTTGATTCAGAGGTAAACCCGGTAACTCCTTAGAAAAAACATCTGATTTGCAGTTCTGATATCCCCAGCAGAAGAACCCTCAGAATCAGAAACACTAACGTAAACCAAGTACGCCTTACACCCTTTTCAGACCAGTTTCTCAGCCACAAGAATAGAGATCACATTAGACAGATAATCTCGACGCTCGTCTATCACAACCACTTTCTTGTTAATCTCAGTCCTCAAAACGTGCCTCTTAGTTGCACAATCCAAACTAACTCGGTGCTTAACCAACCAATCCATGTCTAGAATTAAGTCGAACTCCTCAAACGGAAGCTCCATCAGATCTGCTAGAAAAACAATTCTTTGCACATCTAATGGAACATCCCTATAGAGTTTACTAACCCAAACAGACTGCCCTAATAGACTCAGTATGGTAACGTCACTAGAAGTGCTCTCAATAGAAACCCCTAAGTTCTCAGATACAGGGCTAGCTACACAGAAGTGTGTAGAACCTATATCTATTAGAGCAGTATAAGGTATATCAGAATTTAAGAACGTACTGGTGATAACATCTGGTGCATATCTATCCTCCCGGTGTCGAGCAGTATAAACAAGTGCAGGCTATCTCGCTTCTGCCTGATTAGCACCTCTGCATGGTGCCCTCTACCACGACCCAAACCATTACCACCCCTAGCAACTCCATGGCCCCTAGGTGGCTGAACTGCCCTCTGAGGCTACATAGAATCGGAGCCGAAGCTTGCATCTAATCTGTCCGCAGTGGATAGTCTCTAATATGGTGCTCTTATGACCCACAACTTAGACAAGCCCAAATCCTCCTCTAACACTCACCCGGATGGCGCCTACCACATTCACTGCACGGCTGAATCCCAGTAGGAGTAGCAGGAACCCTAACTCTAATCGGCCCATTAGATTTGGCCTTTTTCTTAGGCCTCTACAGAACTAGAGGGCTCCTAATCCCTCTTATTCTTGCCTCTCTCTTTGTCCCTATTCTGGTGCTCCACGCGCTTAACATTCTTGGTGATCTTCACCTTCTCTACCAAAACAGCAAACTTTCACTCCCTCTGTGGAGCAACCAAAACCCTCAAGTTATCCCTCAAGCCATCCTCAAACCGGATGCATATCTCGTACTCAGGCGCCACCATGCCTCTATCGTAGCGGCTCAATTTTATAAATTCAGCCTCATGCTCAGCTACAAACTTATCGCATTGCGTGAGGTTCATGAACTCATGCCTAAAGCATTCACATAACTCGTTCCCACATACTTACTCTAGAAGGTAGTATTAAAGAAATCCCAACTCAGACGATCAGACTGGACCTTCCTCAACTGTTAACCACCACTGATAAGCCTCATCGTGAAGTAAAGAGACTGCACCCTTTAGTTTCTGCTTAGGAGTGTAGTCTAGATCATTCATGATCCTCTTGGTGGCTTTCAACCAATACTCAGCCACACTAGGGACGACTCAATGACACCACTAAATAGCTCAGCACCATTAGACCGAGTCGTTCAGTTACCACCCTTAGCCCCTAGATCCAGAATGGGGTCCAACGACCCTCTCTAATATCCTCAATATGGTCAAGGATAATGCATCGTCCCCAGCGGAACAACTCTGAGATCCAATCTCAGTAGCAAGCGAAACTTGTATCTCACTCGTATCCAGATTTGGCATACTACCCAGAGAGGAAGACTTAGCTCGAGCCCCCTACAGCCTCTTCTACGACCACGAGCACCAAGTCCGCGAATTCCACGAGCGCTCATTGTCTAATTCGAGTTTTATCTACATTAAAAATTTTATGCACAATTTATCAAAAGTTCAGAAGTGTTTTCAAAAGTTTCAGTATCTAACTATTTTGTTATAGTTTCAGAAAGTACTATCTACATTGTTTCAAAATAGTTCTAACTTAGTTTCAGAAGTGCTTACATGATCAGCATTGGAGACTCAGTGTACGACATACTTTCTCAATTTATTCAAATCATCTTAAATCCAATACTTTTAAAAAAATTTAGAACCCAAAGTTCACAGTCGAGTTTTGCAACCTGGCTCTGATACCACTAAATGTAACACCTTAAACCCGGCCTAAACATTATTGTCGAATCCGGATGTGTCATAAAGAATGGGTTTTCAAAAAGTTGATTCAATTAACTATTCACTTTTAAAACTCACATTCCTTAGGTTTATTTCAGAAATCATCATTCAATAGTTCTTTTGTCAAAACACTTTTTACAGCGAAAGTTTTACCAACCCAATACATTTTAGGAATCTGTTTTATATTTTTAGAAAACCTCTTTTTAGCGTAAAATCTATTTCCGTAAAACATTTTATCAACCATGAAACATCTTGAGCAAACCAAACCAAATTAAGTTAAAAGCCAAAACAATCTAGAGCGCCTAAAAAAATTTACAAACTCTAAGAATATAACCAAAATTAATAATAAATCATAATTTAATAAATTTAAACAATTTTACATAAGAGTGGTCACCACTGAGTCCCTGCTGCATCGATTTGCCTAGGACTGTGGATTACCTAACAGTACAGATAAACAAATGTGAGTTTACATAAACCCAGTGTGTAACCCAATAGAATTAAGCATGCAATCATACAGAATCATATACACAGTCAAGAATAGATACAGATACAGACTTAGGCTTAGGCCCATTTCAGATATAGTAAATAGAATCAGATAATCAGAATCCTATCCCCATCCTCTACACACCATCTCCGACCATCCCAACACACCATGTGGGGTTAAAAACACTCACCCATCCCTACACACCACATTGTGCCGTTACGACACGTATCAGATATATTGCAGCCAAGCTATCAGATAATAGGCGATGATCGCCGTACAAAACACTTCCTCCATCAAAATAACCCACCCCAGAATCATATACAGAACGGATACAGAATAACATACTAGACATGCTCAACATGATACATACAGATATCAGTATAATCAGATATGCATGGCATTAACATACTCAGAACAGATTATCAGTCTATCAGATCTACAATTTTAGGGTTTGGTTAGCGCTTACCGACCCTACGATAAGCCCACAGTCGATTGGGACGACCCGTGTGACCCTAGATGACATTTCAAAAATTTGGGCCCACATGCCCGTGTGGCTCACACTGCCTGTCCCAAGAATCTACACGTCCGTATGGCCCACAAGCCTAGATTGGCCTAGCCCGTGTAGCCCACACGGCCACAATTGAGCCACTACACGGTCGTTTTTTGTGGATGGCCATGCCTACGTCGATCACACGATCGTGTTCTCACACACGGCCAACCACACGAGTGACCACATGCCTGTATGGCGTCAACAATTTTTTGACTTTTACGGAATCTTATTTTTCTACCTTTCGGGTACACACCTATTTCGATTTCAATGCGAGGACACACTTGAGATCACCAGAACCTAAAATTAACCAATTTAAACCCGAGTCAATCACTTTTAACGATATTAAATCGACAATACAGTAATGGACAACCCTTAAATCAACCAACCCCTTTACCTTAGAACGGGTGACGAAGATTCTGTATGATTAAAGCGTCGATTAGAAACCCCCAGCACATTCATCCTCTCCTAAACACAAAACAGACTCCATTAACCAAAGTTCATTAGCCAACGCAATGAATGCACCCACTAAACTTACCGATATCTCAGAAAAACACGAAATAAATGAGACACAAAAATTTGATAAAAGATAGGAAGTCAAAATTAAATCATTGATAAGGAAAAGTAGGAGAAGCGACAATGGACAGAAGGAAAAAAATATCACGTCAAAACTTTGTGGAAATTTTAGAGGAGAGATAAAAATTTGAAAAAGGAAAAGAGAAGAAAAATAATATTTGATAATATCTGAAATCTCAAAATTTCCTCCCCACTAATCCCACTTCTCAAAAACTCAACTGTAACACCCCTTACCCACAATCCCCACTGAAATCGGGCACAAAGCGTTACTGTACAAAACTACTTGATCACCACTTAGGCTCACGTGAATACTCAACTTGAGTCACTACAACAACTTTATTTTTGACTTACGAAACCTCACTCGTACATACGAGGGCTCTCGAGACTATATCAGAAACCTTACGATCCATAAAATTTCTTTCCATCTAAATAGGGAATACACACCCGTGCTATATGACACACACACCCGTGTGTAGTCACACACACCTATGTGCTCATACCGTGCCCCAAAACACCAGCATTCTGCCAAAACTCCCACGGCTAGGACACACGCCCATGTGAAATGGAACACGCCCGTGTACCCTCATTACATGCCTGTGGCTTTAAACCGTAGGGAGTTACTGGCTAATTTAACACGGCCTGGACACGCCCGTGTGGGCAGTCCGTGGTCTACTCTAACTTAAAATGTTAACATGCAGGGGACACAAGGCCAAGTCACACGCCCGTTGGCTGACCGTGTGTCACACATGGTCTACACACATGCCCGTGTGCCTACCCATGTGGACAGAACAAGGCTGATTGCCAAGCTTCTAGCACCCCTATATCTTACACTACATGAGTTCATTCAACAAACTAATAAACATCTCATAATTCAACATGCACCCACATTGATAACTTTGAACTTTCATAAATAATAAAATGTGTCATCATTCTTGGCAATTTACAAAATAAATGTCTTAGCAAGAGCCAATACACCTTTGGCCAAAATAACAAAATAATCTGTTTAGTCTAGCCCCTATACATGCCATGCACAAAATCACTAAGTCTGAATATACCAAGGTGAGCAGATAGTGTGGGCGGCCTCCTTGTTATCGACGTATCCCAGCTCGGCTCTTAAACTCTATAAAATAAGGGAAAAAGAGAAGGTGGAGTAAGCTTTAAGCTTAGTAAGTTTACATGTAAACAATATAACATTATAACATGTATTAAACAATTACATAACATTACATACTAAGCGAGAAACAATCTACATTCATGATCATGCTTAGTCATTTTCTCCATCCCCACATTGCAACCATATCACAAGCTTAATGCATGCATTCATTAACAAGTTCCCCTACACTTAGCATTACAAAGTCACATAGTACAACACATCACTATCTCTAATTTTATTACTCCTAGTGAAATTACTCGGTGGTTTCGCACTTAGCCCATCATCAGCCTTTATTAGGTGGTATCGCACATAGCCCACAAAAAGGTTAGTTACGATGGTATCAGACATAGCCCACTAAAAAGATATATAGACGATGGTATCGCACATAGCCCATCGTAATTAAGCAACAAGGCGGTATCGCACATAGCCCACTATCAAATATCGTCAATACACATTCATATAATTATTTCGCCATTCATACAATAATTATTCAATGACTATCACATTCAATCCACTAGAACCACATATGTTCTCAATCATGCCATACTCTAATTAGCAACATAATGCTTACGAAAATATATATTGCTTACACATAAACTTACCTCGATGCAAACGAGTTAACTAGCGATTTACTCAATCACTTTGCCTTTCCCACGGTCAAGGTTGATTTCGCGTTCTTCTTGATCTATAACAATGAAATTCATTCGTTTAGATCATTTTATGATTATAATACATCAAATTCTACACTTGGGCAAAAATGACCATTTTGCCCTTGTACATTAAAAAAATTATGATTTTGCCCTTAGGCTCGTAATTTATTTTTCATCACATTTTCTCGATAAAAAAGCATAGATGAACATTTATTTCTCTTAAAACTACTCACCATTTCAACTATTTCATGCATTTATGACACAAACTAAATCTTTGCATTTAAGTCCTACCTAGGTGTTGTTTTGAAAACACCTTTCACAAAAGTTGTTTCACCACTCCCCAACATTCAATTTCTTCCATAAAAACTTGGCTAACCACTTAAAAACTCCCATGGAAAGTCCCTAGACTTTCAACCATATCACAAATTAGTCCCCTCATTAGCTAGCTTAAGCTTTGGGGACTCAAAAAACACAAAAATCATCAATTAAAACCACCTAAATCATTTACTTGAATGAGAATTGAGTGGCTGAAAGTTTGAGCCTCAAAAGAGCTCTATTTCCTCTTCAATTTTTAGTGGAATGAGATGAGTGAATAGTGAAAGATGATAGCATCTTTTACTTCTCTTATTTTATTCATTTCATCACCTAATTCCACCAAATTTGACTAAAATTTAATGCTCTTGTCCCCCTTGTCTACATGGCCAGCCATACCCTACTGATGGCCTAATTGCATTTTAAAATCCTCCAATTTATAATCTATAGCTATTAGGTACCCCTACCTTATAAAATAAAACTTTTGCATCTCCTGCGATTTAGTTTTTTTCCTTAATTAAACATGCTATTGCTAAAATTAAAGCACCAAAATTTCCATATAGCCATATATTAATACCCACAAAGACATAAAATAATACTAAAATAATTTTCCTCAACCTTGAATTAGTGGTCCCGAGACCCTTTCATTACGACTAGCCCCAAAATCAGTCATTACAACTCTCTCCTCCTTTAGGGATTTTTGCCCTCGAAAATCTTACCGGTAAAGAGGTTTGGATATTGTTCTCTCATGGTTTCTTCTGGTTACCACGTAGCCTCCTCTACACCATGTTTTTGCCACAACACTTTTCTAAGGCTATGTCCTTATTCCTCAACTATTTCACTTCTCAAGCCAAGATTTTAATCGGCTCTTCCTCATATGTCATATCCGATCGTATCTCAATTTTCGTCTGAGGAATCACATGCGAAGGATCGAAACGATAACACCTTAGCATTGATACATGGAACATATTGTGAATTTTCTCTAACTCTACTAGTAAAGCCAACTGATATGCCACTAGCCCAATCCTTTCAATAATCTTATACGGCCCTATGAATCTCAGACTCAATTTACCCTTTCGACCAAATCTCACTATTTTCTTCCACGGCGACACTTTCAGAAATACCTTGTCGCCTACTTGGAACTCAATTTCTTTTCTTTTCAAATCTGCGTACGATTTTTGTCGATCCAAAGCAGCCTTCAGACTATCCCGAATCACTTTCACCTTTTCCTCAGTCTCTTTAACTAAATCAATCCCATGGATTTGCTTCTCGCTCAACTCGGTTCAATACAAAGGAGTCCGAAACTTATGACTATATAAGGCTTCATACAGTGCCATTTGTATGCTCGATTGATAACTATTATTGTAAGTGAATTCGACCAAGGGTAGGTATCTTTCCCAACTACCTTCGAACTCTAGCACACAGCATCGGAGCATATCTTCAAGAACTTGAATTACTCTCTCAGACTGACCATCAGTTTGAGGATGAAAAGTAGTACCAAAATTCAACCTTGTACCTAAGGCCTCTTGCAACTTCTTCCAAAACCTCGAAGTAAATCTTGAGTCTCTATCCGAGATAATGGATATAGGCACTCTATGTAACCTTACTACCTCTGCAATATACAACTCGGCTAACTTCTCTAGTGAATAATCAATACGCATAGGTACAAAGTGAGCCTACTTTGTTGATCTATCAACAACAGCCCATACAACATCTTTCTTTTTAGGAGTCAAAGGCAACCCCGTCACAAAGTCCATGGTAATTCGATCCCACTTCCATTCGGGAACCATCACTGGTTGAAGTAATTCTGAAGGTACTTAATGCTCAGCTTTCACTTGTTAACAGATCAGACATTTTGTTACATACTCTGAGATGTCTCTTTTCATTCCTAGCCACCAATAAAATTTCTTCAGATCATTGTACATTTTCGTATTGCCCGGGTGTACTGACAAATAACTACTATGTGCTTCTTGTAAAATTTCTCGGATCAACTTGTCATCTTTGGGTACACAAATTCTATCATGGAACATTAAGCAACCATTCGAACTTACCCAAAATTCAGAATTAACTCCTGATTCACACTTAGCTCTTTTAGCTAGTATTTCATTATCATTCCTTTGAGCTTCACATATTTGCTGAACAAATAGTGGCCTAGCTCTCAACTCAGCCAGTATAGCGCCATCATTAGACAATGACAAACTCGTTCTCATAGCTCTCAAAGCATACAAGGATTTTCTACTTAAAGCATCTGCAACTACATTCGCTTTCCCCGGGTGGTAATTGAACACTAGCTCGTAGTCCTTCAATAATTCAAGCCATCGTCATTGCCGTAAATTTAACTCCTTTTGATTCATCAAGTACCTCAAACTCTTATGATCCGTAAAGATTTGGCACTTCTCACCATACAAGTAATGTCACCAAATCTTTAACGCGAAAACGATTACGGCCAACTCTAGGTCATGAGTTAGATAATTTTTCTCATGTGGTTTTAGCTGTCTCAAGGCGTAAGCGACTACCTTACCCTCTTGCATCAACACACAACCGAGACCATTTAACGACGCGTCACTATAGACCACAAACTTCTTTCCTGACTCAGGTTGTACCAAAACCGATCTTTTGTCAACAACGTTTTCAATCTCTCAAAACTCCGTTGGCATTTTTCAGTCCATTCAAACTTAACATCCTTGTGCAATAATTTCATCATCGGAGTAGCAATCATAGAAAATCCCTTTACGAACCGCCTATAGTGTAACAGCCTGATTTAGGGGCTAGTTGGAACAGTGATCTCGAAATCACTAATTTGAGGTTAGAGAAAATTATTTTCATGTTATTCTATGTGTTATAATATGTTTATAAGGATGTATGGAAATTTTGGTGCCTTAGTTTTAGCAATTTTTAGCTAAATTGTAAAAAATGATTAAATCGCATAAAGTATGAAACTTCTATTTTAATTGCTAAAGGTGCCTAATAGCTATGGTTTATAAATTGGAGGTCCCAAGTGTGCAATTTGGCCTTGTTTTAAGTGGGTTGGCTAGCCATGTGACATAGGGGACAAGGGTTTTTAATTTTGGTCAAAGTTGGTGGGATAAGATGGATGTTTTATAATAAAATAAAAAAAAAGAAAATATCACCTTTCTATCCATCTTCTCTCCACCGAAAATGAGCAGAAAAATGGGGGTTTTTGAAGCTCAAAATTTCAGCAAACTTTCCTCCTCTCAAGTAAGTGATTTTGATGACTTTTCTTGATAAAAATTGTACTTTTAGAGTCCCCAAAGCTTAAGCTAGCTAATGAGGGGACTAATTTGTAACATGGTTGAGAGTCTAAGGACTTCCCATGAGCAAGTTTATGCTGGTTGCTGAATTTTTATGGAATAAAATGAATGATAGGATGATGAGAAACAACTTTTGTGAAAGGTGTTGTCATGAAAACACCTAATTGGGACTAAAATGCAAAAGTTGTAATTTGTTCATTAAGGCATGAAATAGTTGGAATTTTGGATAGTTGTAAGAGGATTAAATGATCATCTAGGCTTGTTTAACAAGAAAATGTGATGAAAATTTATTTACGAGCCTAGGGGTAAAATCATAATTTTGCCAAAGTATAGGGGCAAAATGGTTATTTTTGCCTAAGTGGATATTAAGTTGTTATATGATCATTAAGTGAGTAAACGAGTAAATTTCATTGTTCTAGATTGAAAAAAATGAGATTCGGACCTAGAACGGAAGAAAAGAGAAATGTGGGCAAAAAGTCCTTTTTGGCCTTTTCGTCATCGAGGTAAGTTCGTATGCAAACCTTGCAAGTACGTATGGGTTATTTAATATTCCAATGTTGTATGGAATGTATAATTATGCAATGAATGTATTAAATAAGTGTTGATGAATTGTTAAGAGATTTGGAATCTAAGAATAGCAAGAAATGCAAATATTATGAAAAGATGATAGTTAAGGTTCCGTGTAAGACCATATTGAAATATGGCCTCGGTGAGAGATTTTGAATAGGACCACGTTGGGAACATGGCATCGATAGGTTAACTCGTGTATGATGTCAATGTAATGTTATGTGTACGAGACTTAAGGGAGTTACTTAACGATTTTAGTGACTCAATAAGTATTTGAGAATTGAGAATGAATGTATTGTACATGAGAGGTGCAGGAATGCGTTAGAACTGAATTGAAGTGGATTTGGTATTTGATGAACCCATAGTGGGTGATATGTAAAGGATGCACTTTAGTTGCATAAGTTATAATTATTGTTGCATTTTGTGAATGCGAACAATTATAGTAGAAAGCTAAGTAAGAATGGTAGTGTGCGAAGAAGTTTCCGGGTATACATTTGAAATAGATAAATGCATGTGGATAACTATTCAAGAATGTATAATATCGATGGGCTGTGTGCGATACCACCTGATTAATTAGAAATTGATGGGCTGCGTGCGATACCATCAATTATATTACTATCGGTGGGCTGTGTGCGTTACCACCTCATTAATTAGAAATCGATGGGCTGTGTGCGATACCATCGCTTATAATTGATTAGTGAGCTAAGTGCAAAATCACCCTAAGTATAATTGATTGGTGGGCTGTGTGCAATACCACCCTATAAGAGATTCAATGGTGGGCTAAGTGCATAACCACCGGGAGATTAGTAATATGAGTTGCTTATTGAAAATGCTTGACGTGTTGTTTTATATGATCTTGTGACGATCAGTGCAGGAATGTATGTGTTGAAACCATTTTTGTATTATCGGGTTTGAAAAAAACGGGGATCGACTTTAAAAGAAATATGGAGATGCCACCGATCCTTTTTGTTTATGTGTGATCGGGTCACCTATAAAATAAATTTTGGTCTATGAATTTCCAGAAGAAAACGGGTTCGGGAGTCGGTTACATGCGAGGAAGGATTAGCACCCTCGCAACGCCCAAAATTGGTACCAAATTGATTAATTGATGTCCCCATGTTGAAAAGTTTGAAATGATTTTGGGTCAAAAACTGTGGAAAAAAGTTAATTGAATTGGAATTAAATCTCAAGATTAACACGTTTCAAAGGGATAAAAGTATCATACCCAGCACGTTAGGATATAACACCTTTATACTTTGACACCGAGATCATCTTTGATTTTTCGTTAGGATGTAATTTTTCGTACTTCTAAACACACAAATATTGCCTCGTTTTTCAAATGTGCAATCTTTAAATTGGCTCAACATTTATTTTTAATGTAATAAAATATTTAGAAAAGGTTTGAATATGTTGGAATTTGAAATACATTACAATAACAAGTAGCATGAGTATAGCGTTAGGCATGAAATAAAATACAAACTTAACATTATACGAGATAGACATAATTATAGAGATATTTTAACGCATTTAATATACAATAACAA
Organism: Gossypium rotundifolium; assembly: GCA_025506655.1. Taxonomy (NCBI): domain Eukaryota; kingdom Viridiplantae; phylum Streptophyta; class Magnoliopsida; order Malvales; family Malvaceae; genus Gossypium; species Gossypium rotundifolium. Next base: position 126,613,453 of record CP106732.1, on the reverse strand, counting down.
TAATCGCATGATTAAAAGGACATATTAACACTAAACTAATTCTACAAAATACACATTGGGAAATTAACATAAAACAAACTTTTGAATACTAGCAAATAGATTTAAAATAAAGAATGTGGAATTAAAACACATAATGGCAATATTTATCAAACCTTAAATCAATAGTGAACAAAATGACTTTTAAAGAGACATAATATATGAATTTAAATGTATATAAAACATGTATACGTAATAATAAAAATATCGTAAATAAATTAAAATACCATAAAATGTGATCTTTTAAAGTGATAAATTGTATATACTAAATATTAAAATAGATATACATATATATATATATATATATACACATAAGTAATTTTAAAGAAACTAAATACATATAGCTAATGAAAATAACAATTAAAACATGGTAGAATAAATTTCAAAATAATTTTATTAAAATAACTTGAATAATAAAAGTACAAGATTTTAAATAAAGATTAAAAAAATACTTAATTGAGAAAGAAATGAAATCATAAGGCTAATTTATGACTAAATAAAACCATTTAAACAAGTTCAGGGATCAATATAAATGCGCTCCAAATGATTAGGGACTAAACCAGAAAATAGCCCCAGTCACCAAAATGCAACGTATGGAATGGACTAAATCGAAACAGTGCGCAAATTAAAGTGATTATAAAAAAAATAATGAAATAAATAACAGGTCTAATCCAATAGCACCACAAACAACGAGGATTAAACGCGCAAATATCCCCGAAGGTCAAAAACACGCGGATCTACGCCAAAGTCTGTAACACCCCAAACCCGGCCTATGCATTAAGCCCGGATTTTGGCATGCCACACAAATTTAACGTACATTCAAAACATTTAACGAAGTAGAAATCAAATTCCAAAACGATTAAGAGAATGACTTTATCGAAAAATCGAAGTTCATTGAAAACCATAATTAAAAATACAAGAATTTGTCATTTGATCTATAGAGTAGTAATTGATAAAAACTTTGGATTTATTTAGTCGAAATATTTCATCGAAAAGTTTTAAAAGAATTTCCTAAGTTTCAATGATATTTAAAAAACTTTTATTTTATACGAGAGTTATAGAAGAACATTTATAAAAACTAAACCAATCCAACTTAGGAAAACTAAAACATAATAAAATCCATCCACATACTAAAATCCATAATTAAAGAGGCCTTATTACATCGCCATAAAAATAGTACTTAATAAAAATTATTAAAGAAGTCTTAAAATTTTATAAACCACCATTTGTAGTATAGCCTCCACACGAAGTCATCTCCGACCCAAGCCTCCATCAAGTATTATTACCTGAGAGGGGTAAAAAAAATTGGGTTGAGTTACTTAGAACTCAGTGTGTAACTCACTTACCTTAGTCCACTGGGCCAAAACCATTTAAGCATTTATTTGGGCCTAAGCCCATTACAAATATAATAATTTAGCATGTATGAAATGCAAGTGATATGCAATTCCCAAAACCAAACCTAGATTTCCATCCGCTACACACCACATTGCATTCAACCAAAGACATCTGTGGGGAGCTTTAGTCACCCACCCCGCCAACACACCAAAGTAGGCATTAAGTCGTATATCAAATTTCGTGGACAAGCCACCAGATTTACAGAGTTTACATGGCATTTGCCATTGTTCAGAATTGTGGCAGAGCCACCAAAATTTTGTAGCAAAGCTACCAGAACATCTCTTCATCAAATAGCCCAACCCATGCATTCATGTATATAATATGCATAACAATCCATTCATTTAATTATTCCAACATAAGGCCCATTATAAAAATTATTACAATCTGGCCCATTTCACATTTTAGCCCACATTGTCCAATTATCAAATATCACATATGGCCCAATTATCAGATATCACATATGGCCCAAATATCAAATATCACATATGGCCCAATACAAATATCACATATGGCCCAAATTGTCCAATAATCAAATATCACATATGGCCCAATTATCAAATATCACATATGGCCCAAATATCAAATATCACATATGGCCCAAATTGTCCAGTTATTATTTTTATCGAATTAGCCCGTTAAGGGCAATTTCGTAATTTTCATGACCTTAATACCAATTTCAAAATTTTTATCATTAAGGTGATAAATATGCTATTCTTCTCGATTTCACTAACTTGTGATTTCATCCACCGATTTATACGATATAGTCATCTAACCCATGAGATACGGTGTAAGATTACACACCTGATTACGGTGAGAATTACACTTTCCCGCTCGTCGATATCTAAACACACATCACGATGGATTAGCACACTAAAATTTAATATTAAACTATTCTAATAGTAAGCGATCTAGGTCTTACCCTCAGAATCTCGAACAACCACTATTTGCGATTTCTCTCCGATCAAAGGTTCAGAACCACAAGTAAACAATGGTCCAGGGGTACGTACAACTTCAAATAATTAATTTTCGCCGGATGAGGGTCCACAACCCGGTGGAAAGTCTCGGATTCCCAAAACAGTCCTCTTAAACTTAGGGGGAATAATGGAACCACCCCTCTTCCGAACACTATTAACAACTCTTTTCGTCCCTATTTTGATTGTCTTCAAAGACAATGAGTCATTGGTCTAACCAATAAGTTATCGAAATTTCAACTAGAGGTTTAAAAAAAATGAGAATAACTTACCACAAATATCCTCGTTCCACAATATGACAATCGAGCGAGAACGTCCCCTAAAACGAAATCGATTAATAAACCATTTATATACATATGTCGAGTAATATGAAAATCCTTAATAATCCCTTACCTTTAACACTTTAAATCCGATTTCAACAATCTACGATGTTTACGAACACTTGAGTTTCGACCCTCCACTATCACACTATTGTCCAAGGCTTCAAAGAAGAAAAAGAAAAGATTGAAGAGAATACTTATGTATAAGAAAAGATTCGGCTATGAATAAACAAAGAAAAGAAGAATGATTCAAGAAAAGATTTTATCATCAACATTCGCCATGAAGAAAGGTTTTGAAAAAATAGTGATGTTTGAGTGTTCTTTACCAAAAAGAAAGTAAGAAGAACAAAAGAATAAAAGAGAGTGTTTATGTGTCGATTTTCCAAGGATGGAAGATGAACAAAGATAGGGTCTTGGGGTTGGTGTATATTTGGCCAAAAGGAAGAAAAAGAAAATGAATTATGCTTCTTCAAAGTTGCATGGTTTCGACACAAAAGAGAAAAAAGAAGATGATACTAATTTGGTCAAAAGAAATGGCCAAACAACCAAAAATTTTCCTATTGCTACAACTACATTCTTGCTAGGGAAAAGGGTTTTGGAGGAATGGAAAATAATGCTCATGTTGCTAAAGAAATTGACCAAACTAGCTCCTAATCCCTATCAAGCTACTAACAAAATTTGGCCAACCTCCCTAGCCCCAAAACCGCCCAAGTTCATAGCCATCAAGGATCAACTTTTGCCAACCTTTCTTTCCATAGCACATTCCACAAATTAAGCCATTTGTTCCCTTACTTGCCTTATCCTATTGATTCCTTTCCTCAACTTCAATGTTTCCTTAATCCATTTAGCCACCTTACCATAAAAATTAAAAGTCTAACATACCAAAAATGAAGCTTATTGACACTTGATAGGGAAAGCAAAATAAAAGCTTTCAAATTGCATGCTAGGAGATTCAACCTCTTCCCTCAAAGTCCAACTTATGGCGCCATCACCACTTTGCCAATTGCTCATCTTATGCTAGTTACTTACTCAAAAATTTCTATATGCTATAAATCCACTGACTCCCTCTCTTAAAGTACCATATGCTAAAAATTTTCACTAGGTCCAAATAGATCCCAAGTCTTAGGACTATACTAATCATTCAAATTTTAATTATACAAGTTAAGCACCAAAACATGCACCATATAAATACTCAAATTTTAGGATGTTACAACTCTACCCTCCTTAAAGAAAATTTCGTCCTCGAAATTTACGACTAAAAAGATGAGGATATTGTTGTCTAATCGCATCCTCAGCTCCCATGTAGCTTCCTCCGCCTCGTGATTACGCCCAAAGAACCTTAACCAACAAAGACATCTTCTTTCTTAACATCTTAACATCGCAATCTAAGATTTTCACCGTTCCTCCTCGAAAGACAAATCGGCCTTAATTCCACTTCTTCTACCTAGATATATGCGATGGATCGATCTATAGCATCTCAAAGATAGAAACATGGAAGACACTATGAATCGACTCAATTTCAAGGTAAATCAAGTTGATAGGCCTTTGGTCCTACACGCTTCAATATACTGAGACGGTCCAATGAACCTAGGGCTCAATTTGCCTTTCCTCCCGAATCAAAATCTTCTTCCAAGGTGAGACCTTTAGAAAACCCGATCTCCCACAAAGAAACTCAATATCTTTTTTACTTATATATCCGATTAAGTTTTCAAAATTTACGGGTTTTCAAGTACACTATCGCTTTTAAACAATCATGCTCAAGTTTTCTACGAGAACAAAACATCTGAAAGAGTTTTCATCAAACTTTTAAGCGGAAACCTAAACCTCTCAAATACCTTTTTCCTGTAACATACAGATTGATGCGTGGTGTATTGACCGGGTTTGGGGTGTTACAATTAATAATATCGAGCCAAGTTCAAAGAGCTTGGTACGTGGGCCGAGGCCCAAAATGTTTTAAATTCGGTTTTAAGTGTTTTGGTTTTAAAGAATATGGTTTGAAAGGCATGGCACCGAGACTCAACCCTAATCGCTTGGTAAGTACCCTTACTATTGCTTGCGATTTTGATGTTGATGTGAGTGGATGACTAGCAATAGTGGATTACTTTAGAAATTGGCCGATAGGACTCACGGGGACTTGTGAAAACAAAGCTTCTTTAATATTCATAAGACTTTGCTTATAAGCAATTGGAATAATTCTTGATGCATAAAATTCTTTAAATCGGACAAGATTTTAGTCATGAGTACTTGAGGTGGGCGTGGTCGAGGTAGGATGCGGTTTCAACCCGTAGGATCAGTCGAAGTCGAGAGAATGAGATCTGCAGTCTCGTCACCGGTGGAGGTGGTGAGTTCGAGGAGCAATGATCGGGACGACGCAGATTGTCACGAGCAATCGCGGGTTCCGGAAAGGGTAGTTGGAGTAGATGGGGCCTAGGAGCTAGAAAATCATGCGAGAATGACTTCGAGCAAGCGAAATTTGAAGTTTTTCGAGGTGTCTCGGTGTTGCTCCTCAAAGGTGAATATTGGTGGAAGCTTACAGAGCGGATCATGGATGATCTGGACTGATCTTGAAGAAATTAAAGGGATAGTATCACTTCTTGAGATGAGTCATACCGGTGGTGGCTCACGGTTCAGGCAATACTGCAATGAAGATCGACTTGGGACTATTTCAGTGCTTATCGGAAAAAGTACGTTAGGGTTAACTACATTAATGAGCAACGGAAAGCATTTACGAGGTTAGTTAGGAGAGTAAATCGTCGTAGCACGAGGCGAGTTCCTCGGTGAGTCGGTATGCTAGGGGTATGGTGGCTCTTGAACACGAGAGGTGTGTTAGTTTGAGGATGGCTTCTGAGATGAATTAAGATTCTTGATTGCTCCCAGGAGCGTGAATTCTTGTCCTAGTTGAAAAGGCTAAGGTAGCCGAGGGTATTAAGGAGTCTCGTGAGGCAAGGCATGGATAGGAACCAGGCATAAGAGGAATTTTGGGTCTTGGGTCGTCGGGTAATCCTCGGAAAAGGGCTAGACCGAGTGGGCGAATCGATCCGTAGGTTTATTCTTGCTAGTCGGGGACCGCCTTGATGTAATTGATATGGAAAAGCTCATTGGGGAGGATGTTGGGTGATGGTAGAGGATGTTTTGAGTGTGGCTCATTTGGACCACCGTGTGAGGGAACTGTCCGCGTAAGTTGGCTAGGATTCATCCAAGAGTCGGTAATGCTTAGTTCAGAATAATGGACCACCACCGCAGAGGGGCCGTGGTAATGGCAGAGGAGGTAATGGTTCTGGTCGAGGCCTTGAAGCATCGAGGCGAGAGGTGCGAGTGGTTCGAGGCGGACTGACTGGGCTAGTGTATGCAACGAGACGCCAAGAGGAGGGCGACGCACCGGACGTCATAACCAATACGTTCTTAATCTTTGGTTCTCCATTTACTACTTTGATTGATGTGGGTTCGACGCATTCATATGTTGCAAGTAGCATAGTGAAGACCATGGATTTAGACTACGAGATATCTTCTAGGCGGATGGTAGTAATAAGCCCCAGGTCACTCTGTAGTTGTAGATAAGCTATATAGAGATGTACCTCTAGAACTCCAGGGTAGTGTTTGTGGTCGATCCGATGGGCCTGCCGTTTGAGAGTTCGATCGATCTTTGGGGATGGGTGGTTGGTTAAGTACCGTGTGAAGTTGGATTCTTGGCTAAGCGCATGGTTCTAAAGATGTCGGAGGGTGATGAGGTGGTTATGATAGGTATTAGGAGGGACTACCTATCCAATGTGGTATCTACTCTAAAAGCTAAGAAGATGGTCAGAAAGGGCTGTGAAGCATATGTGGTTCATGTGTATGCCTTGGAGGCTAAAGAGTCTGCTGTAGAGAAGGTTGAGACTAGATTAGGGAATTTCTTGATGTGTTTCTTGAGGAGCTTCGGGTTTGCTGCCGGATCGTGAGGTAGAGTTCGGAATAGATTTGTTACCCGGAACCGCGCCAGTGTCTATTGCTCCGTATAGGATGGCGCCTAAAGAGTTAGTAGAGCTTAAGGCTCAGATCCAGGAGTTGTTGGATCGAGGCTTCATCAGGCCAAGTGTTTCATCTTGGGGAGCGCCGGTACTCTTTGATAAGAAGAAAGACGGTACTATGTAGATGTGTATAGACTACCGCCAATTAAATAAGCTGATGATCAAAAACAAGTATTTGCTGCCCCGGATAGATGACTTGTTTGATCAGCTGAAGGGTGCGGTAGTATTCTCGAAGATCGATTTGAGGTCTGGGTATCACCAGTTAAAGGTGAAGGAGGCGGATATCTGCAAGACGGCGTTTCGGACTTGGTATGGGCACTATGAGTTCTTAGTAATACCGTTTGGGTTGACTAATGCCCCGGCAGCATTCATGGATATGATGAATAAGGTGTTCCAGCAGTATTTGGATCAGTTCATCGTGGTTTTTATTGACGACATCTTAGTGTATTCAAGGACTGAGGAGGAGCATGATGCACATTTGCGAATTGTGTTGCAGATTTTGAGGGAGGAACAGCTCTACGCTAAGTTTAGTAATTACGAGTTCTGGCTTAGAAAGGTGACGTTCTTGGGTCATGTAGTGTCGGCTGAGGGGATTAGTGTGGATCCTCGAAAGATTGAGCGCTTTTGGATTGGAAGCCGCCTAAGTCGATGGTCGAGATTGGAGTTTTGGGTTTGGCGGATACTACCAAAGATTTGTAGAGGATTTTCGTTGATCGCAGACCGATGACCAAATTGTTAAGGAAAGGGTTCCGTTCATTTGACCGAGAAGCGGCAGAGAGCTTCGACAAGTTGAAGAAGATTTTGACCGAAGTCTCGATTTTAATTCAACTTTGAGGCGGGAAGGAATTCACAGTTTATTGTGATGCATCACATCTGGTCTGGTTGTGTCTTGATGCGGAAGGGAAGGTTGTGGCTTACGATCCCTAAAAATTGAGGCCACATGAGGTCAATTATCCGACGCACGATCTGGAGTTAGCAGCTGTAGTCTTCGCCTTGAAGATTTGGAGGCATTACTTGTACGGAGAGAAATCGATAGTCTACACAGATCACAAGAGTCTGAAGTACCTTTTGACTCAGAAAGATTTGAATCTGAGGCAGCGCAGATGGATTGAGTTGCTAAAAGACTACGACTGTTCGATTGAGTATCATCTGGGCAAGGCTAACGTAGTGGCAGACGCGTTGAGCCGTAAGGTTGTTTCGGACTTAAGAGCGATGTTTGCCCATTTGAGTTTGTACGACGACGGAAGTATTCTGGCAGAGCTGCAGGTTAAGCCTACTTGGGTTGAGCAGATCAAGGAAAAACAGTTAATGGATGAGGTTTTGAGTGCGCAGAGGTCACAAGTGCAGAATGGTGGTTTGGAGGGTTCTGATTTGTCTAGTGATGGAGTCTTTGTATTTTGGGAAAGCTTGTTTGCCGAGGGATATTGAGTTAAGAGAAGATTCTTCAGACGCTTATGCAGCCCTACGCTATGCATCCCGGAGGTAGCAAATGTATAGGGATCTCAGAGAGCGATTACGGTGCAGATGCGAAGAGGAAGTGAGCGAGTTTGTAGGAAGTGTCGACATGTCGGTGAGGTCAAGGCCGAACATCGAGACCGCTGTCGGTTACTTGACCGATGAAGATTCCACAGTGGAAGTGGGAAAGGATAACTATGGATTTGTCGGTGGATTACCTCTTACACCTAGCAAGAAGGATTCATTTGGGTAATTGTGGATCGTCACTAAATCACTCACTTTATCCGGTGAGGCGGATTACTCACTTCAGAGGTTGGCTAATGTATGTGTCGAGATAGTGAGGTCGCACGGTGTGCAAGATCAATCATCTCGGATAGGGATCCAGATTTACGCCCGTGTTAAGGAAAGTGTTGCATCGAGCTCGGTACGGTTGGATTTCAAAGACGCTGCTTCATCCGCATGATCGACGGGTAGTCGGAAAGGGTTATACAGATCTTAGAGGATATGTTACGAGGTTGTGTCCTGGACTTCAGAGGTAGTTGGGAGGAGTTTCTGCCATTAGCCGAGTTTGCCTATAACAATAGTTACCAAGCGAGCATCAAGATGGCACCATATGAAGCATTGTATGGTAGGAAGTGTCGCTCACCTACCTGTTGGACGGAGTTGGGTGAACGTCAGTTGTTGGGACCAGAGTTGGTTGCTGAGACCGAAGACAAGGTTAAGTTGATACAGGCTCGATTGAAAGAGGCTTCGGACCAGCAGAAGTCTTATGCCGATCTTAAGCAGAGAGATATTGAATTTGCGGTGGGGGATCAAGTTTTTCTGAAGGTCTCACCATGGAAGAAAGTGTTAAGGTTCGAAAGAAAAGGCAAGCTAAGTCCGAGGTTTATTGGACCGTATAAGGTACTGAGACGAGTGGGACCAGTAGCTTACCAGCTTGAGTTGCCGCAGAGTAAAGGCGATTCACGACGTATTCCACGCTTGATGCTTAGGCGATATCGTTCAGATCCATCGCATGCGTGGTAGCGATGGAAGAGATCGAGGTAATCTGATTTGACCATGGAGGAAGAACCTATATAGATTCTAGATCGAGATGTGAAGGTTCTGCGTAGAAAGTCTGTGCCTTTGGTAAAGGTACTATGGTGAAATCATGGCGTGGAAGAAGCTACGTGGGAACCCGAGGATATGATGAGACAAAGAATACCGTATTTTCTTGACGAGGTAATTTCGAGGCCGAAATTATTTTTAAGGGAGGTAGAACTGTAATATCCCGGGTTAGAGGCTATTTTTGTTATGGCTTTGTTTACATGTGTTTGGCCTACTATGTTGTTGTTTTGATGTTGTGGGGCTTAGTTGTAAGCCTAGTGTAAGCCTGAGTGGTAGGAGAAATCTTTGTTTTTAGGCTTAGGTGAGAGAAGCTGAAGGAACTGGGGTTTATAAATATTTTTAGGTGAATTTTGGCATAACAAATAAGCTGGTGAAGTGGCAGGATAGGCGCCACTTGAGGCTTGTGTGTGTGACGCCACTTGCAGGGAGGAGGTCCTGTGTTCAAGCTGCGGAGTGCTCCTATTTTGGCTTACTATTTTGACGGCTTGGAGGGGAGGAGTTGTAGGCAGTTCAAACTCTGTCATGGACCAAGTCAACCACTTTGAATGGTGGGTGAAGAGTGAATTTAGGAGGGAGACTAGTTCAAACTAGTTTGAATGGGTGGCTTGAAGTGTTTGGGGGAGTTGTGGCTGGATTTTGGAGAGATTTTGGGGGGGTGAGTGGCCGGTTTTGGTGTAGTAGGAGTGTGCCGAAATGCACTTTGCATTTTGGTACATTTTCGGTCAAGTTTAGTAAGCAAAGTTCCTTTCTTTTTTGTCAATAGCCTAAGCCGAAACTCAGGTGATTTCCTTCATTTTCTTCTTGAAACCGAAAGACCAAAACCCTTTGAGCTTGCCGAAATTGCTTTGTTTCACTTGTTTTGGTGCTTGTGGCCGAATGCTCTTTGCCATATTCTCTTCTTATTTTCATTTTATGAAAACCGAAACTAGTATCCCCCTTCTTCTCATACTTTTTCTTCTCTTGGAACCTTGTTAGCCGAAACCCCATTCTCTAAAATACCTTCCTCCATTTCTTTTCCACTCAACCCAAAGCACCCTCCCTCCATTCATCTTCTATTTTCTTCCTTTTCTAAAACTCCTTAGCCGATTGTCATCATATGTTTCTTCCCATTTCTCCTAAGTCAAAACCCTCTCAACTTGTTTCTTCAAACCTCTTCTTTTTCTTCTCTTAAACCCTATTGCCGTAGCTTCTACTTCTTATCACCTCCACTCTCCCTTTTCTTCCCACTCAAAGTCAAACATAGGAGTGTTAAGCACCTTGGCCGAATCCTTTTCTTTCTAGTTTTGCACTTTGGCGAATCTGAGTGTGGTGATAATATCGTTTGGTGGTTCAATCGTTTGAAGAAGGTGAGTTGTGGCCGAAAGGCCATCTCTTTTCTCCCTTGTTTGCTTGTCGATTTCGGTTTGGTTAAAGCTGATGTTAGTTTTGGTTGAAAGGAGTTAACTGTTGTTTAATCATTTCGTTAGGGCCTTTGGATTCTGGAAGCAAGCAAGAGGAGTCTTCCTTCACTGTTAATCGTTGGGTAAGTGGTGGTAAGAGGTTGCTTTAATGGTCTTTCTTTTAGAAGTTTGTTAAGCCAAAGGCTTGTGAGGCTAATGGTTTGTGTTTTTGGGGAGGCCGATTGTCGAGGAATCATTGTGTGGTTCGGTTTTGGTAGGAAACCAAACCAAGTGTAAGGTAGGGTTCAACGCTAACGCGTTGGTTTAATGGTTTTGGCGAAAGGTATAAGTGACTAATTTCGTGTTTGCCGATTCTAGGAGCAAGGTAATCAAGGGATTTAAACCGTTCTTTGGGATTGTTGCGTGCGTTTTAACAGTGTGTAAACTAACACACCTTTTACCGAGTAATATGTTAATAACTTTGATTGTGTAAAGTGAAAGCAAGATGGTTGGTGATGTAATACCTAATGAGGTATGGATACGGATTCGGTAAGTCCGCTTCATTACGAGATCTGTAGTGATATATGATATCATGATTTATGGTGTATGTATTATGAGATGCCATATTGAGCATGTGAGCATGGTTGCATGATTTGCACGATTTGCATTAGTATGATGTGTTATGGGGTGATATGAGTGGAGGGGGAATATGATATCCATGTCTTTGGGACACCAGAGGTTTGGCACCTCCAGTGGTTTGGTACCACAGATGATACTTTGTGACTTTGGGTCACCAGAGGTTTGGCACCTCCGCGTCCCGTCCCAGTGGCTTAGCACCACGCGTGGGTTGGCCCCCGGTTGATTTTACTGGGATTGACGCTAGTGATTTGGTATCACACGATGGGTTGGCCCCATCATATGATTCGTGACTATGGTCACCAAAGGATTTGGTATCACACTTGTGTCTTTGGGACACGAGATTTGGCATCTCATAGCGACTCGTCCCCGTGGTTTAACACCACCGGGTTGGCCCCACCTTGTTGAGATACTGGGATTGTCGCCGGTGATTTGGTATCACGTGGGTTGGCCCCACAGATTGATTATTCGTGACTTTGGGTCACCAAAGTGGTTTGGCACCACATTGATGGATATGGTGACTTTGGGTCACGGTGGTTTGGCACCACCAAATGGTTTGGTACCACAGGGGTAGAAAAGGTGTTACGGATGGTTAGGATCGGGTGCATTAATTGTATTGCTTTGTTATGATGTGTGTTAGTATGTTGCATATATCGGGAGGGATTTATGCATCGAGTCTTGCGACTCACCTTCTCCTTATCATTTCGGTGACACTTAGATCGCGGACACTTGGGGGGTAGACTTGAGGTGCCCATGCCATGAATAAAAGTCGATTTGCACTGATTTTAAAACTTGGTACTTTGCTTTATTTATTTTTCGATTGGATTTGTTGGGTTTGTAAACGGCCTTTTTAAAATTTCACTTTGATTATCTTTATGCTTAAAGTTACTTCCAAATATGCCTTAACAAACTAATTGGGTTAAAATTTGCTAAAACTTGGAAAGATGAAGTTTTCTTCAAAGCGCAAAGCGAGATGTTTTAAACGTTACCATCGGTATCACACTGTAATTCAAAATAAATGAAACTCAATTGTCTTCCAAACTTCGAATGTGATTTCTTATTAACTTAAAAATGTGTTTAAGCAACAACAAAGATTACTTAAATTTCTAAATGAGATAAACTTGTTTTACTTACATATCTGATTAAGTTTTCAAAATTTCCGGGTTTTCAAGTACACTATCGCTTTTTAAACAATCATGCTCAAGTTTTCTACGAGAACAAAACATACGAAAGAGTTTTCATCAAACTTTTAAACGGAAACCTAAACCTCTCAAATACCTTTTTCCTCAGAACATACCGATTCTATCGTGGTGTATTGACCGGTTTGGGGTGTTCTGATTCTTCTAAAAAGAAAGTAAGAAGAACAAAAGAATAAAGAGAGAGTGTTTATGTGTCGATTTTCCAAGGATGGAAGATGAACAAAGATAGGGTCTTGGGGTTGGTGTATATTCGGCCAAAAGGAAGAAAAAGAAAATGAATTATGCTTCTTCAAAGTTGCATGGTTTTGGCACAAAAGAGAAAAAAGAAGATGATACTAATTTGGTCAAAAAGAAATGGCCAAACAACCAAAAATTTTCCTATTGCTACAACTACATTCGGCTAGGGAAAAGGGTTTTGGAGAGAATGGAAAATAATGCTCATGTTGCTAAAGAAATTGACCAAACTAGCTCCTAATCCCTATCAAGCTACTAACAAAATTCGGCCAACCTCCCTAGCCCCAAAAACCGTCTAAGTTCATAGCCATCAAGGATCAACTTTTGCCAACCTTTCTTTCCATAGCACATTCCACAAATTAAGCCATTTGTTCCCTTACTTGCCTTATCCTATTGATTCCTTTCCTCAACTTCAATGTTTCCTTAATCCATTTAGCCACCTTACCATAAAAATTAAAAGTCTAACATACCAAAAATGAAGCTTGGCCGACACTTGATAGGAGAAAGCAAAAATAAAAGCTTTGAAATTGCATGCTAGGAGATTCGAACCTCTTCCCTCAAAGTCCAACTTATAGCGCCATCACCACTTTGCCAATTGCTCATCTTATGCTAGTTACTTACTCAAAAATTTCCATATGCTATAAATCCACTGACTCCCTCTCTTAAAGTACCATATGCTAAAAATTTTCACTAGGTCCAAATAGATCCCAAGTCTTCTTAGGACTATACTAATCATTCGAAATTTTAATTATACACAAGTTAAGCACCAAAACATGCATCATATAAATACTCAAATTTTAGGATGTTACAACTCTACCCTCCTTAAAGAAAATTTCGTCCTCGAAATTTACCTGACTAAAAGATGAGGATATTGTTGTCGAATCGCATCCTCAAGCTCCCATGTAGCTTCCTCCGCTCCGTGATTATGCCAAAGAACCTTAACCAACAGCACAGTCTTCTTTCTTAACATCTTAACATCGCGATCTAAGATTTTCACCGTTCCTCCTCGAGAGACAAATCGGCCTTAATTCCACTTCTTCTACTGGTATTATGTGTGATGGATCGATCTATAGTGTCTCAAAGATAGAAACATGGAAGACACTATGAATCGACTCAATTTGGAGGTAAATCAAGTTGATAGGCCTTTGGTCCTACACGCTTCAATATACTGATACGGTCCAATGAACCTAGGGCTCAACTTGCCTTTCCTCCCGAATCAAAATCTTCTTCCAAGGTGAGACCTTTAGAAAACCCGATCTCCCACAAACAAACTCAATATCTTTATGCTTCAGATCCGCGTCGACTTTTGTCTATCTGAAGCTTCCTTTAATCGCGCTCAAATTACCTTTACTTTTCTTCCATCTCGATATCAATTCAAGACCCAACAACTGTCGTTCCCTAGTTCACCCAACAAGTAGGAGTACGAAACCCACGACCATATAACACTTCATAGGGTGCCATCGAATCTTTGGATTGATAAGCTGTTGTTATATGCAAACTCTACCAACAGTAGAAAATCCTCCCAACTACCTCTGAAGTCGATCACACAACCTCGTAACATGTCTTCCAAAATTTGGATTACTCTTTCCGACTGACCATCTGACTGAGGGTGAAAAGTCGTGCTGAAGTTTAATCTTGTACCCAGAGCCTCATGCAAAGCTTTCCAAAACCGTGATGTAAACCTAGGATCCCTGTCCAATATGATAGACACTAGTACCCTATGCAACCTCACGATTTCAGATACATACAGTTTAGCCAACTTCTGCAACGAGTAATCCGTACGAATTGGTAGAAAATGAGCAGTCTTCATTAATCGATCTACTACCACCCAGACAAAATCTTTCTTAGTAGGTGTTAAAGGTAACCCACTAACAAAATCTATCATTATCCGCTCCCATTTCCATAATGGAATCTTTACTGGTTGCAACATTCTCGACGGTAGTTGATGTTCTGCCTTTACTTGTTGACAAGTCAAACACTTTCCCACAAAATCAGTAATCTCCCGCTTTAACTTTGGCCACCAATACTGTTCACGGAGATCCCGATACATCTTATTTCCTCCGGGGTGCATAGCATAAGGGCTACTATGCGCCTCTAGAAGAATCATTTGCCTCAAATCCGAATCTTTGGGCATACAAACCCTTCCACAAAACACAAGATACCATCCTTGTTCAAACCAAAATCCCTATTACACCACTTTCACTTTGTTGTATTAAAGGACCCAACTTTTCATCGGATAATTGCTTTTCCTTGATTTGCTCCAACCACGAGGCTTCACCAAGTTCCGCTAGCGATCGCCATCCTCATACAAACTGAGATGAGCAAACATTACTCTTAACTCCGATACAACCTTACGACTCAACGCGTCTGCCACAACATTAGCCTTTCCAGGATGATACTCGATTGAGAAATCATAATCCTTTAACAACTCCACCTATCTCCGTTGTCTTAAATTCAACTCCTTTTGGGTAAGGAGATACTTAAGACTCTTATGGCCCGTATAAATAATTGACTTCTCACCGTAGAGATAATGCCTCCAAACCTTTAATGCAAACACCATTGCATAACTCCAAATCATGAGTAGGATAATTGACTTCATGCGCCTCAATTGTCTAGAAGCATAAGCTACCACTTTTCCACTTTGCATCAAGACACATCCTAAACACGTGTGTGGCGATCACAAGAAATAAATAAACTCTTTTCCGACCTCTAGTTGAATCAAGATCTTGGCACTTCAGAAGAATCTTCTTGGTTTCTCAAACTTTCTTGTTGTTTATCGATCCACACATATAGTACTTCCTTTCGTAATGACTTAGTTAGGGTGCAAAGAATCAATGAAAACCCTCAACAAAGCGCCTATAATAACTAGCCAAACCCAAGAAACTCCGAACCTCGACCATCGACTTCAGTAGTTTCCAATCCAACACTGCCTCTACCTTTCGAGGATCAGCTCTTATACCTTCGGCTGACACTACATGACCCAAGAAAATCACTTCTTTTAACCAAAATTTACACTTACTGAATTTGGCATAAAGTTGCTTATCTCGCAAAATTTGCAACACAGTATGCAAATGAGAGTCATGCTCTTCTTCATTCCTCGAATATACTAAGATGTCATCTATGAACACTACTACGAACCGATCTAAATAGGGTTGAAAGACTCGATTCATCATGTCCATAAATGCAGCTGGTGCATTAGTCAAACCAAACGGCATCACTAAGAACTCATAATGTCCATAATGAGTTCGAAATGCCGTCTTATGAATATCTGCCTCTTTCACCTTGAGTTGATGATAACCCGATCTCAAATCAATCTTGGAGAAGACTGAAGCTCCTTTTAATTGATCAAACAGGTCGTCGATTCTCGGCAATGGATACTTATTCTTGATCGTCAACTTATTCAACTGCCTATAATCAATGCACATATGCATCGACCCATCCTTCTTCTTGACGAACAAAACCGGTGCTCCCCACGGAGACACACTTGGTCGAATAAATCCCCGATCTAGCAGTTCTTGAATTTGAGCTTTAAGTTCTGCTAACTCCTTCGGTACCATTCTATAAGGAGCAATGGACACCAGAGCAGTTTCGGGCAGAAGCTCAAAGCCAAATTCTACTTCCCGATCTGGAGGTAGACCCGGAAGCTCTTCGAGAAAGACATCTGGAAATTCTTTCACCGTTCTCACACCTTCTACCGATAAATCCTTGGTATTCAAAGCACTGATGAATGCTAGGAATGCTCCATTCCCTTTCCGCACCAACTTTTCTGCCTTCAAAGTAAATACCACATTTGCCAAAAAGTTTCTTCTTTCGCCTATCATTATTATCTCCTCATCATCCACAGTCTTTATTGACATCTGCTTTTCGGCACAATCCAATTGCGCCCAATGCTTCACCAACCAATCCATGCCCAAAATAAGATCAACACATCGAAAGGTAATTCCATCAAGTCCGCTAGAAATACCTCTCTTTGAATCTCTAAGAGCACATCTCTAAATAATTTATTCACTATTATCGACTGTCCTAAAGGACTAATTACCATCATCTCTCTATCGGTAATCTCAGATCTAATATCTAGGTTTCCAGATATGGCACTAGCAACATACGAGTGAGTAGATCCAATATCTATCAAAGCAGTAACAGGTACATCAGAAATGAAGAACGTACCAGTTATCACATCAGGTGCATTGCCGTCCTCACGATGCCTGACAGCATAGACCAATCCTAGCTGTCTTGCCTTCGTGTTACCTCTAACACCATTACCTCGACTCGGTGCACCTTGTCCATGTCCGTTACCATTACCACCACGACCTGGTCCATGACCTCTCGGTGGCTGTTGAGTACCTCTAGCTGGCTGAGCCTCAGGGTTACGAGCTTTCTGAGACGTTTCAGTCCGTCGAGGACAATTCTTAAACTGATCATCCTTGGATCCACATTTAAAATAGGCTCCAGTTTTTCTCCAACATTCTCTGAGATGTCGTCTTCCACAGTCGGCACATTCTTGACTCTGATTGGTAGTCACAGGTGCCCTAACTTGAACTGGCTCATCATCCTGTGACCTCTTTTGAAACCTTTTAGAAGAACCAAAGTACTTAAAATCCCTCTTACCTCTTACTTTTTCCGGTTCTAGCATTCTGAATTCTTAGCCTCTTCGGCTATCTTAGCTTTCTCTACAAGCGAGGTAAAAGTCCACACTTGTTGTAGGGCTATCAGTACTCGCAACTCATCATTCGGCCCATCCTTAAAGCGTACACAGCGCTCATGATCAGTCTGCACTATAGTACAAGCATAACGACTCAAACGAAGAAATCCTGCCTCGTAAGCTGTTACAGTCTTACTTTCTTGAACCAAATTCAGGAATTCCTTCCTCCGAGCATCTACATAACTTGTCCCGACATACTTCCCTTGGAAAGCAGCTTTAAAGAAATCCTAATTAACCAATGCATCCTCAGTGTGTTCTCGAATAGTAAGCCACCATTGATACGCCTCGTCTCTTAGCAAAGACGTGGCTCCTCTCAGTTTCTGCTCGACGGTGTACTCCAGATCATCCATAATTCGTTCTACAGCCTCAAGCCAAATTCTGCCACATTCAAAGCTACATTGGAAACACCTCTAAAAACTTCTGCACCACTAGACTTGAGTCGTTTCGATATTGATTCGTGAGCTACTGGCCCAGTTCTGGCCCTAGCTACTCTTTCTAGGACTCGCAACATTGCTTGAGTCAAAGCATTATCCTCATTCGCATGATCATGAGATCCAATTTCGCTCTCGAATGACGCAGGTGCATCTATTTCCGGTATATGACTCGGCGCTTCAGACGTAGCTCCTCGTCCTCTACCACGGCCCCGTCTACCGCATCCACGACCACGTCCTCTAGAGCTCATATTGACTAATTTGCTTTTAATTTGATTACAAGTTTTATGAATCAGAATATTATTTCAGTGTTTATTAACGATATTTTATGAGATATAAGAGATAGGGTTGTTTTCGCAATCACATCCTATAGCCTCGATCTCTATCATTTTCAACACCTAAAACTAGAAGTTCTAGAGTGTTCCTAAGGTCTCATCACAATAATAAACATTTAATAAACAAATACTTACTTGACTTGGTGTCGGATGCTCGTGGTGCCATACTACCTTTAAAACGTAAAGTCTAGAAAATTAAGTAGTTTTTAAACAAAATCATTGTTGAACCCAAACCACAGCCGAGTTTTGAAACTGGGCTCTAATACCATAAAATGTAACACCCCAAACCCGGCCTATGCATTAAGCCCGGATTTTGGCATGCCACACAAATTTAACGTACATTCAAAACATTTAACGAAGTAGAAATCAAATTCCAAAATGATTAAGAGAATGACTTTATCGAAAAATCAAGTTCATTGAAAACCATAATTAAAAATACAAGAATTTGACATTTGATCTATAGAGTAGTAATTGATAAAACTTTGGATTTATTTAGTGAAATATTTCATCGAAAAGTTTTAAAAGAATTTCCTAAGTTTCAATGATATTTAAGAAAAACTTTTATTTTATACGAGAGTTATAGAAAATATTTATAAAACTAAACCAATCCAACTTAGGAAAACTAAAACATAATAAAATCCATCCACATACTAAAATCTTAATTAAAGAGGCCTTATTACATCGCCATAAAAATAGTACTTAATAAAAATTATTAAAGAAGTCTTAAAATTTTATAAACCACCATTTGTAGTATAGCCTCCACACGAAGTCATCTCCGACCCAAGCCTCCATCAAGTATTATTACCTGAGAGGGGTTAAAAAAATTGGGGTGAGTTACTTAGAACTCAAGTGTGTAACTCACTTACCTTAGTCCACTGGCCAAAACCATTTAAGCATTTATTTGGGCCTAAGCCCATTACAAATATAATAATTTAGCATGTATGAAATGCAAGTGATATGCAATTCCCAAAACCAAACCTAGATTTCATCCGCTACACATCACCCGCATTCAACCAAAGACACTGTGGGGAGCTTTAGTCACCCATCCCGCCAACACACCGAAGTAGGCATTAAGCCGTATATCAAATTTCGTGGACAAGCCACCAGATTTACAGAGTTTACATGGCATTTTCCTTTTTCAAAATTGTGGCAGAGCCACCAAAATTTTGTAGCAAAGCTACCAGAACTTCTCTTCATCAAATAGCCCAACCCATGCATTCATGTATATAATATGCATAACAATCCATTCATTTAATTATTCCAACATAAGGCCCATTATAAAAATTATTACAATTTGGCCCATTTCACATTTTAGCCCACATTGTCCAATTATCAAATATCACATATGGCCCATTATCAGATATCACATATGGCCCAAATATCAAATATCACATATGGCCTAATACAAATATCACATATGGCCCAAATTGTCCAATTATCAAATATCACATATGGCCCAATTATCAAAAATCACATATGGCCCAAATATTAAATATCACATATGGCCCAAATTGTCCAATTATCATTTTTATCGAATTAGCCCGTTAAGGACAATTTCGTAATTTTCATGATCTTAATACCAATTTCAAAATTTTTATCATTAAGGTGATAAGTATGCTATTCTTCTCGATTTCACTAACTTGTGATTTCATCCACCGATTTATACGATATAGTCATCTAACCCATGAGATACGGTGTGAGATTACACACTGATTATGATGAGAACTACACTTTCCCGCTCGTCGATATCTAAACACACATCACGATGGATTAGAACACTAAAATTTAATATTAAACTATTCTAATAGTAAGCGATCTAGATCTTACCCTCAGAATCTCGAACAACCACTATTTACGATTTCTCTCCGATCAAAGGTTCAGAACCACGAGTAAACTATGGTTCGAGGGTACGTACGACTTAGAATAATTGATTTTCACCGGATGAGGGTCCACAACCCGGTAAAAAGTCTCGGATTCCCGAAACAGTCCTTCTCTTAAACTTAGGGGGAATAATGGAACCACCCCTCTTCCGAACACTATTAACAACTCTTTTCGTCCATATTTTGATTGTCTTCAAAGACAATGAGTCATTAGTCTAACCAATAAGTTATCGAAATTTCAACTAGCGGTTTAAAAAAAATGAGAATAACTTACCACAAATATCCTCGTTCCACAATATGACAATCAAGCGAGAACGTCCCCTAAAACTAAATCAATTAAAAAAACATTTATATCCATATGTCGAGTAATATGAAAATCATTAATAATCCCTTACCTTTAACACTTTAAATCCGATTTCAACGATCTACGACGTTCATTTAACACTTGAGTTTCAGCCTCCACTATCACACTATTGTCCAAGGCTTCAAAGAAGAAAAGGAAAAGATTGAAGAGAATACTTATGTATAAGAAAAGATTCGGCTATGAATAAACAAAGAAAAGAAGAATGATTCGGCAAAAGATTTTACCATCAATATTCGGCCATGAAAAAGGTTTTGAAAAAAAATAGTGATGTTTGAGTGTTCTTTACCAAAAAGAAAGAAAGAAGAACAAAAAGAATAAAGAGAGAGTGTTTATGTGTCGATTTTCCAAGGATGGAAGATGAACAAAGACAGGGTCTTGGGGTTGGTGTATATTCGGCCAAATGGAAGAAAAAGAAAATGAATTATGCTTCTTCAAAGTTGCATGGTTTCGGTACAAAAGAGAAAAAAGAAGATGATACTAATTTGGTTAAAAAGAAATGGCCAAACAACCAAAAATTTGCCTATTGCTACAACTACATTCAGCTAGGGAAAAGGGTTTTGGAGAGAATGGAAAATAATGCTCATGTTGCCAAAGAAATTGACCAAACTAGCTCCTAATCCCTATCAAGCTACTAACAAAATTCGACCAGCCTCCCTTGCCCCAAAAATCATCCAAGTTCATAGCCATCAAGGATCAACTTTTGCCAACCTTTCTTTCCATAGCACATTCTACAAATTAAGCCATTTGTTCCCTTACTTGCCTATCCTATTGATTCCTTTCCTCAACTTCAATGTTTCCTTAATCCATTTAGCCACCTTACCATAAAAATTAAAAGTCTAACATGCCAAAAATGAAGCTTGGCCGACACTTGATAGGAGAAAGCAAAAATAAAAGCTTTCAAATTGCATGCTAGGAGATTCAAACCTCTTCCCTCAAGTCCAACTTATGACGCTATCACCACTTTGCCAATTGCTCATCTTATGATAGTTACTTACACAATAATTTCCATATGCTATAAAGCCACTGACTACCTCTCTTAAAGTACCATATGCTAAAAATTTTCACTAGGTCCAAATAGATCCCAAGTCTTCTCAGGACTATACTAATCATTCGAAATTTTAATTATACACAAGTTAAGCACCAAAACATGCATCATATAAATACTCAAATTTTAGGATGTTACAAAGTCGAGTCGAGTCACTGGGTATAGGCCGTCTGATTGTCGTTTCAAAGGTTCGATTTCTAAAAAACAAAACGATGCCATTTTGTTTGCTCTTAAAACCTAAAAAAGAATGGCTATCCGCCATTTCCCCAAAATTTATCGAAACCAAATCCCCTTCCCTGAATCTCTGCTAGGGTTTCAGCCTAAAGGCCGCCCTTGAGGTTCATCGGTGCTTCACGCACCTCCATCTTTGCCTAAGATTCAAGGGGTAAACCTCAGGTAAGCCCCCCTTTTTTACTTTCTTTTCCGAGACTCACAGCAAAAAAGAAAAAGAAAACGAACGGAAAAAACAATCGAAATAAAATAGCAACCTCTTTTCTTTGATGGTTACTATAGTTTTTATTTTTTTATTTGTATTTCTTGCGTATGTGATACAAAAGAATCCCCTCTTACAATCGTTTCGCTTCGGTTCTTTTATAAACGAATCCGAAAATTCAAGAAAAAGCTAAAATACAATGATTTTTCTTTTCTTGCTCATTATTTTTGTTGTTGTTTGCGTGTATAGTGGCGGGACGTGGGGTATGGAGGTCGATGCGTAGACGTGGCATGCAGCGTGGTCACATGGCATGTCGGAGGCGTTGAGGGTGAGTTGCTTATGGTATTCTTTGTGGGGTTAGGTTCTAGTGTTTCAAATTCTGAAACCCAAAGTTGGGCTATTTGGGTCGTTCGAAAATTGGGCCGTTGCAAATTTGGATAGTGGTTTAGTCTGTTTGGGTTTTAGGGCCTGTTTTGGTTGGGCTACAAATGGGTTGGGTTTATTGCAATTGGGTAGGCTGGTTTGGATTCATAGACTTTTATGGATTTTATTATTGGTTTTTTAATATTTTTGTTTGGTTTTAATTTGGTTAATATGGTTTTAAAATGGGTCGGGCAAAAATTGGGTCTTACAGCTGCCCCTCTTTGCTCATTGTCGTGTAACGAGAATAGAGTAAAGTCTTCAGAACGATCCAATTTTGTCTGGTCATGCCTCATTCAGTGCTTTTCTTCTTCGAGTAGCTTCATTCTATCCCACTGCATCTTCAAGGGCATAGGAACTAGCACTTCGATCTGCTCCAATGTAATTTCAGGGAGAAGAGATTTGGAACTTCGATCTACTCCATTGGAACTTTGAGAGATGAGAATTCAGAGAGAAGAGATTCGTAGCTTCGATCTTCCTACTGAAACTTCTCAAAAATGAAAGTTGATCCTAAATACACTCAGGGAGGAGGGATTTGTAGTTTCGACCTGCTCCACTGGGACTTCGAGGTGATAAGAATCTAGAGAGAAGAGATTTGTAATTTTGATCTTCTCACTGAAACTTCTCGAAAATAGGTTGATCCTCAATATACTCAGGGAGGAGGGATTTGTAACTTTGACCTGCTCCACTGGGACTTCGAGGTGATAAAAATCCAGAGAGAAAAGATTTGTAATTTCTATCTTCTCACTGAAACTTCTCAGAAATAGGTTGATCCTCAATATACTCAAGGAGGAGGGATTTGTAACTTCGACCTACTCTATTGGAACTTCGAGGTAAGAAGAATCCAGAGAGAAGAGATTGTAATTTTGATCTTCTCACCGAAACTTCTCGAAAATAGGTTGATCCTCAATACACTCAGGGAAGAGGGATTTGTAACTTCGACCTGCTCCACTCGGACTTCGAGGTGATAAGAATCTAGAGAGAAGAGATTTGTAATTTTGATCTTCTCACTGAAACTTCTTGAAAATAGGTTGATCCTCAATATACTTAGGGAGGAGGGATTTGGAACTTCGACCTATTCCACTGGGACTTCGAGGTGATGAGAATCTAGAGAGAAGAGATTTGTAATTTCGATCTTCTCACGAAAACTTCTCGAAAGTAGGTTGATCATCAATATACTCAGGGAGGAGGGATTTGTAACTTCGACCTGCTCCACTGGGACTTCGAGGTGAAAAGATTTGTATTTTCGATCTGCCTCACTCAAGAAGGCAAGATCTGCTATTTTACCAATGTTGCGACACCGTCCTCTAGGGGACCAATCCTGTAAAATCGGTTTTGTGTTTATGCTTATGCAAAATGGTTAGGATGCAATGATCAGAATGAATCTAATGCTCCTAACTAAGTATATTATGGACGACATTTGTTATGAATGTAGAATGTCATGAGAATGATTTCTTACAATGATTAGGATGCAATGATCGAAATGAATCAAATGCTCCTAACTAAATGTGTTTCGCATGAATGCAGAATTTCATGAGAATGATCCATTTTTAAAAGCTCAGGGTTGTCATCGTTCATTGTTTATTAAGGCTTTATCACTGACGTATTATGCTGCCATCTTGTTCAACCGATATTCTCAATGGAGAACCCGAGAACACAAATATCTTGCTCAACAGATTTGCCCCACTGTAACTTCAGGGTTCATCTCATTGTGACTTAAGGGTATAGGATCTGAATCTTTTCCCAACCATCCCACTGTGATTTCAGAATGTGGGATTTGTTTCTTCTTCAATCCATCACATTGCTATTCAAAGGTATAGGATTTGTACCAGCTTCCGTCTATTGATCACTCCTGGGTGATCCAACCAGATGTGTATGCATGAGGCTCGCATGGATGCAAAATATCATTTTCTTGCGAATGATTCCCCTTTTACACTTGGGTTAACATTTCTCATTTCTCATCAAGATTGTATTACTGACGCAATATCTTATCATTTGGTTCAACCACCATTTTTGACAAAAATCTAGAGAGATAGTTTAGACTCTTCCTTGAACATGGTGAGTTTTAAATAATAGTCCTATTTCAAGTTCTTGTATTATTCAGAAGCTTCCAGAGTAATATATGAAACTTCTTTCATGAAAACATTATTAGTCAACTAATCGTTATTTCAATGCACAATGCCCGAAAAAGATCATAACCATGGACAAGAAGGAAATTGGTTAAGAGTATAACTTGAAACAAATAAGTTAAGCAAAGATAGCAATCGCAATCAAGAAAGAAATTTATCGTGAACATATCTTGAAAAGAATAATATAATCAAAGATAGAAAATTCAAAATGGATAAGATAGAAAACTAGGTGCCCCAGATATCGCAGCCTGAGCTTCTCTGTTCGAACTTCTTGAGGACCATTTTAAGCTCAATATGTGTTTAGGGGATTCGGAGTACTTTACCGATGCCCCAAGATGTAGCACACTTCTTTATTGTTAATTCAGACATACCAAGACTGTTGAATGCCCCCCTTGATCAAAATTTGAGCCGCCCTTTTCGGGTTTTCAACTCAAATCCTCTTTGGTCTCAAAGAGTTCTTTTCGGGTTTTTGCCTTGGCCTCTCTTTCCTCTTTCTTTCGACTGAAGTTCTCTTTTTTTATTTTTTTGAAGTGAGATACTTCTTGACTGAATTCACTGGATTGGGTATATCCCTACCATCCAATTTGGTCAATACTTCCAGAATAGGCTTTTTCTACTACATAAAGTCTTTTCTAGTTTGGCCTCCATTTTTCTCTGAAATCCTTTTGTATATGAAGGATTTTCTTCAATGTCAGGTCCCCCTTTGGGAATTGTCTAGGACGACCCTCTTTTGTCACAAACCCGCGTCATCTGACTGTAACGGATAGCTATTAACTTTTCTTCATAAATTTGATTGATCACCTGCGAATTGGATCTATTCTGCCTCTCCCAACTTTAGTTCTGATAAGACTCAGAAAAAGGAAATTTAACTTCAATGGGTGAAATCAATGAGAAATGTGCTGCCCCGGGGACCATCCTGGCCAAGGTTTGATAAGCATAGAGGGTAAATAGTAACTTCTGTATGCCAATCTTTACAAGTCTCGGTCTTTTTTTCTTTTTTTATCTTTTGTTTTTCTTTTTGGCTGCCTTTACTATGATGTGGCATCTGATCTTTGAACAGACCGCAAACTTTTGACATTGTGCCATTAAATATGATCTTTTGACATTTTTTTAATATTCTTTCTTTCTTTCTTTCTTTTTGACTATCGACTTTGTAATATTGGCATATGAAGTGACCCTCACCCTCTTAGTGAAGAAATCGACATCCACGAAAATGAATCGATGTTGACCAGAAGCTTTTGAGGAGATTGGCTTGATAACGTCTATGTCCCACATATAAGGGATCTGTGAAGAAATAGAGGAGGCACGTAAATCTTGTATTCATCCATTTAACATTGATGCTACCTCCCTTTTTTGGTGGACCAATAGTACCTAAACTTCATGATTAGCCTGACTATTGTAAAATCATCTTAACAGCATACCCACGTTTCAATAGTCTGACGTGCCCTAATATGATCGTGCAAAAAACATTTTGAATTCTTGAAAATAGTTTAATGATGTCTCGTCTTATTTCTGTGGTGAGTTAGGCTTCGACCTTTGCCCCTTTTTAATCTTGCAACTTCCACTGACCTTTTTCAAGGTAGAGTCTATTTGCATCTTGTTCTACCATCCTTAACAAATCAAAAGATAGGCTACGATCTCTATCCTCTTCCAAGTCCTTAGATCCCTTAGACTCATATATCATTCAAGAGGGATTCTGTAACAATGTTCCTCCTGTCGTTGATATCTGGGTACCTATTGTAGGTACGAAGGCAAGTTCCAAAGAATAAATGATTCTAAGGATGATTATTTATGGTATGGTCATGAATACAAAATGAAAGAAATATTCTAAAACATGAAAGAATGTATAGTATGAAATATAAAGAATGAAAAATATTTACTTAAAAGATACATTTTATTGAATTAAAAATTCTAGACACAAGCCCATTTCACAAAAGGATTCTTATTGCTTCTGGGCCTGAAGCAACAAGCATGTTTTGAATATTATCCTAGATTAACTCTAAAAACACAGGGATCTTTTCCACAGTCCCATTATTCAAAAGATCCCAAGTACGTAAAGGCAGAAGCTTGAAAAGTCTTTTCACCGGTTCACTCTCCAGATATGTCATTAATGTTCAAAATCGCCATTATCATGTTTTGCACTGGAGCCCTAAACTTGATGTACTCCTAATCTCATGCCCCTATTTATCATGGGACTCACAATGTTTACCCCTTTAACAAAAATTTTGGGATACAAATTCCCTGTTCCAGAAAGATTGTCAAATTTTATGATGCCCAATCTGATGAGTCTTTCGATTAATTTCTTGAAAGCAGTACAATTTTCTGTCGAATGCCCCATAATTCCTGCATGGTATTCGCATTGGGCATTCACATCGTACCATTTAGGGTATGGAGACCGTACTAGTTCTATATGAAAAGGGGATACAACATGTGCGTCAAATAAAATTTGGTACAACTCTCTATACGAGATTGGAATGGGAGCACATTGGAGTTTTTCTGAATTTGATTTTGCATTGGTCTCTTGTCTTGGGGAAACCTGATAGCTGGTAGTAGTTACCTTTGGCTGAGCTATCGTAATCGGCTTCGAACTACCCCTGTTACACTTACTCATATTATTCATTTCCTTTTCTTTCTTCCTTGGGGCCTTTGAAGTCCACTCTCCCCTTTCCTTTATTTCTTCAAAACAACTGGTTTGGCTCGATCATCCTTCGGGTTAAAACTTGAGCCCATCGGGAGATTTAATAGTTCCAAGGTATTAATCTAACATTGGGGTTTGATAATGACCGGTGCCCTTTACGGGGGCACGTCTGGTCGGACTCAGACACTCATTGGAGAATAAATAATGTCCTCATCATCATCCACACTGTCGACCACTGGGCCACTCCTTTTTTCAATCCCTTCGATTAGTAATTGAGTTAACTGGCGTATCATATTCATTTGATTTTGCATATCCTGCTGGATTTCGGTCAATTGCTCCTACATTTGTATTTGCCTTTACTCTAATCTCTCCAACCTTTGTTCCATGTTTTCCAAGTTAACTGAAATAATTTCACTTAATTAAGGACCTTATGTGAAAATGCAATGCAAATGATGTAATGCAAATGCATGAAATGAATGCAAGAAAGAAAGAGAGACGTTGATTCTGAATTCAATTTCATTAGAAGAACTTCTCTAGAAAATAGATTTCTTTACATAAAATGGATTATGCATGCGGCTTTGTCCTCATAGTCCAAGTGAAAACATCGATCTTCTCCTTCATATCTGGACGCTGAAGTCGAATCCTTCAAATCCTCCCAAAAGATATTTCTTTTATTTCCACTTGGCTTGATTTGGATCATGGTTCGCTGCTCACTTATCCCTTGCGATATTGATTAGCTTCTTTAAGAAAATTGAGGCATGACGGCTCTTGCACAATTCTTGTCAATTTAAATCTTTCGGGTAAGGTTTTGCATTCCTCCACAGACTATCAACTTTCTTTTATTGTGTCTACTCAAACCATGTCCGGACAATCGTATTATAATCCACTTTATCAAGAAACTCGTTTCCTTATAACAAACTCCTCTATTTAGCAATCGAATTACTAATCAACATCTCCTTTCTATAATGACGCAATGCAGTGCAATGTAATGCAAGCATAAACCAGAACACGGTAGCACAAGAAAAATAAACAACCAAAATAGATTACCTAAATGAGTGACCATTAGGGTTTGGCCCGACTCTACTTAAGGTGGGCTCCTAGGTCTCTCTATATGTGGTTTGGTTCTAAAGAGGGGGTACCTGAACCAATAGATTCCTCAATCCTCACCCGTTATAGGCTCATATGGATCGAGTTTGGTTCAAGGGAATACATTTCCCTATGCCCATGCGGAAGTGAAAACCTCACGAAGACATAGGTACGGATATATTCCAAAAGCAGCCCACTAGCCCGTGCGGAGGTGAAAACCCCACGAAAGCTTAGTTTCTCACTCCCACTCAAAGGTGCGACCACAACGGTCATGTAATGCAAATGCAAGTATTATAAGACTCGACATTATTGCAGTTACAACACGAATGAATGCTTTAAAGGAAACATGATTTTCTAAAATAATTTTTCAAGTTTTCAATCAAAGGACAAGAATTAACCAATCCATGGCCTGACTCTCAACCAGTCCCTAGTGGAGTCGCCAAGCTGTCGAAACCATTTTTTATATTATCAAGTTTGAAAAAAAGAGGGGATAGACTTCAAAAGAAATATGGAGTCGCCACCGATCCTTTTTGTTTAGGTGTGATCAGGTCAACTATAAAATAAATTTTGGTCTACAAATTTCCAGAAGAAAACGGGTTCGGGAGTCGGTTACGTGCGAGGAAGGATTAGCACCCTCACAACGCCCACAATTGGTACCAAATTGATTAATTGATGTCCTAATGTTGAAAAGTTTGAAATGATTTTGGGTCAAAAATTGTGGAAAAAAGTTAATTGAATTGGAATTGAATCTCAAGATTACCTCATTTCAAAGGGATAAAAGTATCATACCCAGCACGTTAGGATATAACACCTTTCACCGAGATCATCTTTGATTTTTCAAAACATGTAAAAAAGGTTACTCGGGTATTTAGTTGAACAAAAAATCGACACTCAACACGTTAGGATGTAATTTTTCGTACTTCTAAACACACAAATATTGCCTCGTTTTTCAAATATGCAATCTTTAAATTGGCTCAACATTTTTTTTAATGTAATAAAATATTTAGAAAAGGTTTGAATATGTTGGAATTTGAAATACAATACAATAACAAGTAGCATGAGTACAGCGTTAGGCATGAAATAATATACAAACTTAACATTATCGAGATAGACATAATTATAGAGATATTTTAACGCATTTAATATACAAGAATAATAATCGCATGATTAAAAGGACATATTAACACTCAAACTAATTCTACATAATACACATTGGGAAATTAACATAAAACAAACTTTTGAATACTAGCAAATAGATTTAAAATAAAGAATGTGGAATTAAAACACATAATGGCGATACTTATCAAACCTTAAATCAATAGTGAACAAAATGACTTTTAAAGAGACATAATATATGAATTTAAATGTATATAAAACATGTATACGTAATAATAAAAATATCGAAATAAATTAAAATACCATAAAATGTGATCTTTTAAAGTGATAAATTGTATATACTAAATATTAAAATAGATATATATATATATATACACACATAAGTAATTTTAAAGAAACTAAATACATATAGCTAATGAAAATAAAAATTAAAACATGGTAGAATAAATTTCAAAATAATTTTATTAAAATAACTTGAATAATAAAAGTACAAGATTTTAAATAAAAATTAAAAAATACTTAATTGAGAAAGAAATGAAATCACAAGGCTAATTTATGACTAAATAAAACCATTTAAACAAGATCAGGGATCAATATAAATGCGCCCCAAATGATTAGGGACTAAACCAGAAAATAGCCCCAGTCACAGAAACGCAACGTATGGAACGGACTAAATCAAAACAGTGCACAAATTAAAGAGATTATAAAAAAATAATGAAATAAATAACAGGTCTAATCCAATAGCACCACAAACAACAAGGATTAAATGCGCAAATATCCCCGAAGGTCAAAAACACGCGGATCTACGGCAAAGTCGGGTCGGGTCGCTGGGTATAGGCCGATACGGTGTCATTTCGGTGCCTGATTTCTAAAAAAACAAAACGACGCCATTTTCGTTTGGTCTTAAAACCTAAAAAAGAATGGCTATCTGCCATTTCCCAAAATTTATCGAAACCAAATCCCCTTCCCCAAATCTCTGCTAGGGTTTTAGCCTAGAGGCCGCCCTTGAGGGTCATCGGTGCTTCACGCACCTCCATCTTTGCTGAAGATTCAAGGGGTAAACCCCAGGTAAACCCCCCTTTTTTTTACTTTCTTTTTCGAGACTCACAGCAAAAAAGAAAAAGAAAACGAACGGAGAAAAATAATTGAAATAAAATAACAACCTCTTTTCTTTGATGGCTACTGTATTTTTTGTTTTTTTATTTGTATTTCTTGCGTATGTGATACAAAAGAATCCCCCGTTACAATCGTTTCGCTTCGGTCCTTTTATAACCGAATCTAAAAATTCAAGAAAAAATTAAAATACAATGATTTTTCTTTTTCTTGATGCATTGTTTTTGTTGTTGTTTGCAGGTGTAGCTGGCAGACGTGGTGTACGGAGGCTCAGACGTAGCGTACGGAGGTCGTACGTGCAGACGTGGCGACGCCCGCATGGTCACTTGGCACGTACGGAGGCGTTGAGGCT
The DNA here is from genome assembly GCA_025506655.1 of Gossypium rotundifolium. Lineage (NCBI taxonomy): Eukaryota > Viridiplantae > Streptophyta > Magnoliopsida > Malvales > Malvaceae > Gossypium > Gossypium rotundifolium. The sequence goes on along the minus strand of CP106732.1, from coordinate 126,582,670 downwards.
GAGTTGCTTGCGGCACTGCTGTAGGGCTAGGTTCTAGAGTTTCAAATTCTGAAACCCAAAGTTGGGCCATTTGGGCCATTCTAAAATTGGGCCGTTGCAAATTTGGGTAGTGGTTTAGTCTGTTTGGGTTTTAGGGCCTGTTTTGTTTGGGCTGCAAATGAGTTGGGTTTATTGCAATTGGGTAGGCTGGTTTGGATTCATGGACTTTTATGGACTTTATTATTGGTTTTTTAATATTTTTGTTTGGTTTTAATTTGGTTAATATGGTTTTAAAATGGGCCGGGTAAAAATTGGGTCTTACAGTATGCTAATTAAACGAGCATTTGGCTTGTGGCATGGTAAAAATATGGTAAGAGATAGAATGTGTAAGATTTAAGGATGATTGAGTAAGTAACCATGAGTTCATGAGAAAAGCTCATCATAATAACTTGAAATCATGTATATTCATGGAATGTCAGTGTTTATTTGTTGTATGCAGACGAACTTACTAAGCATTATTGCTTACTCTTTTTCTTTCCACATCTCTTATAGGTTATTTTGGCTAGCTCGGGTCGGAGGCCACAGGAGATGTTTTCACACTATCGAATAAATGCTTGGTATGGTGTTCCAAGTCCTTATAAGTCATGGCATGTATAGAGATTCTTTTAGAATTGACTAAGTTCTAATTGATGTAGCCAAATTGTGTTGGCCTAAAGGAACTTAGAGTTTTGGTTGTGTATAGCCATAGATGATGGCTTAAGTCGTTGTAATTGTATTGGAAGTAGTTCTCCCTAGTGTATGGGATGAAGACTTTATTTCTCTTATGATTAAGTGTCTATAATTTAAGAGTTAAATTGATGCAATATGGAGTTATGTGATGATGATTATATGTATGTATGTATGTATGTATGCAAATGAGAGTGGCAGAAAGGCTTGGAAGATAGCCTCAAGTGCCCACACGATTGGATACACAGGCGTGTGTCTAAACCGTGCGAACCCTGCACCTTATTATTACTAATTAGAATAGGCCATGAGCAAATCCCACAGCTGTGTGCATGAACCGTGTAAAACACACGGTAGGGACATGGGCGTGTGCCCAGGCCGTGTGGATCAAGTCAGTAGCTCCCTACGATTAGGAGACACGGGTGTGTCCAGGCCGTGCTAAATTAGTTAGTAACTCCCCACAAGCGAAAGACACGGGCATGCCCCCATTTCACATGGGTGTCCCCTAGCCATGTGAGTTTTGGTAGAATGTTGGGGTTTTAGGCACGGTGTGAGCACACGGGCGTGTGTGACTACACACGGGGTGTGTGTCATCTAGCACGGCGGGTACTCCCTGCCTAGATGAAATGAAATTTTATAGACCGTAAGATTTATGATATGATTTTGAGAGTTCTCGTAGGTATGATTAAGATCTCATAGGTTGAGTGTGAAGTAGTTGAAGCGATTCGAGAAGAGTAGTCACGTTGAGCCTAAGTGGCGATCAGGTAAATTGTTCGGTAACATCTCGTGCCCGATTTCAACGGGGATTATGGGTAAGGGGTGTTACATTTAGTGGTATTATAGCATGGTTTAGTCGGTTCTCGGACTAACCTAGCTTGAGTAAGAGTCTAGCTATACATGCCATAGGTGGACTATGATAGTGTGATATCTCTCGGCTCTAACGAAATTGTTCTGTTAAGACAGGGATGGTTCCCAACCGAGCTAAGCCCAATAATGTTGTAAATGATAATGAGGTAATTGAAATACTCCTATGCATTGATGAGATTCAAAGAGGTATGAATAGAAGTATATGACATGTGTGTGATAATGCATGAGATGAGAGTTATAAAGTGATAAGCTTATCTGTATTGGCTGGATGTGCATAAGGTGTTATATACTCAACCTACTGGGTTAGGTGCATATAGTGAGTAAATTTACCTAGAGAATGGGGTATATGTGTATGTATGATTATTTGAATGATGTATGATCAATATGTCCACATAGTTGAATCTCATGTATGATTATTAAAGTAGATGATTGTATAACGTTTTATTTTGTGACACTGTGTGAAACTACGAGTAATATGGTGTGAGAGTTAAACTGGGAAGTTTGATTAAATAGAATGTAGGGATGAGTACAGTTGTTTAATGATAAAATGATGAATAAGACCATGGTTGGACCATGGCGATACATGTGATCCCATGTAAGACCATGTCTGGGACATGGTATTGGTGACGATACGTGATTTCATGTAAGACCACGTCTGAGACCTAGTATTGGTATATGATTTCGTGGAAGACCATGGCGAGGCTATGGCATCGTGATGACATGTAAAGAAATAGCTGGACCATGATGTTGTGATACGAGTAAGACCATAGTTGGACTATGGCAATCAGATAAACGACGTACTCAAACCCGTAAGACATTCTTTAGTTGATGAGTGATTGTCAGAGAAAGTATAGTTAAATGTTGAGTACTCGAGCAGATATTAACATGGAACTTGAATTATTAAAGTCACAATTCGAAAGTATGAGTGATAAAGATGATTGTAGCATGATAAACGTGGAAACTCACTTGAAGTGAGTTGTGTGACTATAATACTATTTCATTGATGATGAATATTAAATCATATGTAAGTAGTCGCGAGAGTTAGGCTAAAGGACTCTGCAACCTCACCCCCTTACCACTGTTAAATTATGATGAGATGTTATGAGAGTTAAGTTGAGTAAGTTTTTATGTGAGTAATATAATATGTATGTTAGCATAATTGAGAATGCTTTGTATCACGTTGATACACGATACTCTACTAAATAAAGTAATTGTTGTTGAACATGAGGTTGAAGTCCTTGGGAGACTATCAATAAGATATGAAATAGATAAAGTCCCGTATAAGACCGTGTTCAGGACATAGCCTCGGCACCAAGCTATGATCCTATTTAAAACCATATTCAGGATATGGCTTCGGTAATGAATATGAAAACTATATAAGACCATATTTAGAATATGGCATCGATACACGACATGAAGCCCATATAAGACCATATCTGGGATATGGCATTGGCATTTAGAGTTGACTCCATATAAGATCACCTCGGGGATATGGCATTGGTTTTGTACCTATATAAACGACGATGAATATGCGCCTATGATTATCCCTAGTGATTAAAGGGACAGATGGACGAGTCTAGAGGTAGAAATGAGAATTGTATTAAATCCATGTGAATGGGTGAATACAAGCACTCGTGAGCGAGTCAAAAGAAATGAGTATGATAGGTAGCACGGTGTGTGCTAAATAAATAGAAAAATATGAGTAAGTTGGCTCTAAGTTTGTTGTTTGTGCATGGTTATTTGATGCCATGAATGGATTATAATAATCTCCTTAAGCATTATGTATAAACGTCTGTTGCCTTTCAGGGCTGATGTAGTTGTTTTTTTATATAAACTGTGATTATGTGAAAATGTTAGCCATTAGTAAAAATCAGATAAAACGGTTGTCGATTTAGTTAATTGAAATTGACATTCCTTTACCTCATCGTAGCCTTATTCGGGTACCTTGAGGAGGAAGTTGGTGATGATTCTCATACAAGAAGTGAAATTACAAGTTTCGCGTTGTGTGATGGGATTTCGAGTAAATTGAATAGAGTTAATGAATTCGATAGAGATGTCTCTGTTAACGTGAAAGATGATGATGGTAAAAGTTTTAGATTAGCATAGCAAGAGAAACTCAGATGAGAGTGTGCTTAAGGTATGTTCTCAGTATGGAGAAAAGAGTAGATTAACGTATTGAGATATGATTTGAGTTTCGTGTATATTCACACCTGATTCAATAAGGAGAATAAAACTATGTGTGTACGTGAATAGAGAACATATTATAAAGATATGCTCATCGAAATGTTCAACCCATGATGGTTGAGTTGAAAGCTATCGAGGGAACTATCAATTGAAAGTTCTAGTACTGAGTTCAGTCTGAATCGAGAAAAAGAGTTAACAAGTTGGTGATCCAGAGGCGATCACTTTTGTGTCTGTGTTGTGAATTAGATGTTATGTAATGATCCATGGGAAAATCGATGTGTATTTCTGAATTTTAATGATTGAGGGTATCTTTTACTACAGAAGATTTTGAAGATGAATTAGTGGAAACTGCTTGAGCTATTACAATGGTGGGTATAGTCATTGTAATACTTCTCAGATAGCGGACATAGTACAGGTGACTGAATGGAAGATTCATGTTAAGCAATGCGAGTTAGTTACTCGGTTGACTCTAGTTGATAATATCCTAGTTTCAGCAAGGTTAATGACTATAGTGAGCCTTCCTTTCAGAATAGAAGAGTTCAGAAGTGTTATAATAAATGGTATTTTAAACAAGCTATCCATGCTGGATGAGATTTCCATTGTTGATGCTTCCTCGAGATGGAAAGTGAATAATGATGAATCTAGAACTTATACAGAAGTTTTGACATGAGGTTTAGTAGTGGCATATCTGATAAAGCAAGAATATAGAATGTACATTTATGTGCATAAATGTTTTGACAGTAGAGTACATTTCACGATAAGATTGAGTTATGGTCAGAAGTAGTTGACCACTAAAAGTTGAGTTTTCAAAGTGTACAAGTCAAGACTTTTACAGTTAGTGAATGCTTTAATGAGAAAGAGAGGTAAAACCTTAAAGATTTCAAATTTGGGTTGACAAAATTCCCAAGGAGGGGGAATGTCATTCGAATTGTAGTGAATCAACCAGTAAAGATCTGAACGAACGTTTGGACATGTACGGAGTTCCACATTAGTGGATTATTGGATATAGTATATGCCCTAGAAGAAGAATAACCTAGGTCTCAAGTTGCGTTTCGACCTTATGTCTCACAGCTTAAGAGTTATTGGCAGGAGAAATTTGAGGATAAGTGGAATTTGCAATTTTGAAGAGTAGATGGAAACATTTTAAGAATGTTGGTAGTAAATCCTCTTGATAAGATTTTCGGGGACGAAAATCCCTAAGGGGGAGAATTCTAATAGCCTGATTTAGGGGCTAGTTGGAACAGTGATCTTGGAATCACTAATTCGAGGTTAGAGAAAATTATTTTCATGTTATTCTATGTGTTATTACATGTTTATAAGGATTTATGGAAATTTTGGTGCTTAATTTTAGCAATTTCAAGCTAAATTGTGAAAAAGGACTAAATCGCATAAAGTGTAAAAGTTCTATTTTAATTGCTAAAGGTGCCTAATAGCTATGGTTTATAAATTAGAGGTCCCAAGTGTGCAATTTGGCCTTGTTTTAAGTGGGTTGGCCAGCCATGTGACATAGGGGACAAGGGTTTTTAATATTGGTCAAAGTTGGTGGGATAAGATGGATGTTTTAAAATAAAATCAAGAAAAGAAAATATCACCTTTCTCTCCATATTCTCTCCACCGAAAATGAGCAGCAAAATGGGGGTTTTGAATCTCAAAATTTCAGCAAACTTTCCTCCTCTCAAGTAAGTGATTTTGATGACTTTTCTTGATAAAAATTGTACTTTTGGAGTCCCCAAAGCTTAAGCTAGCTAATGAGGGGACTAATTTGTAACATGGTTGAGAGTCTAAGGACTTCCCATGAGAAATTTTATGCTGGTTTCTGAATTTTTATGGAAGAAAATGAATGATAGGATGATGAGAAACAACTTTTGTGAAAGGTGTTCTCATGAAAACACCTAATAGGGACTAAAATGCAAAAGTTGTAATTTGTTCATTAAGGCATGAAATAGTTGGAATTGTGGATAGTTGTAAGAGGATTAAATGATTAGCTAGGCTTGTTTAACAAGAAAATGTGATGAAAATTTATTTATGAGCCTAGGGGCAAAATCATAATTTTACCAAAGTATAGGGGCAAAATGGTTATTTTTGCCTAAGTGGATATTAAGTTGTTATATGATCATTAAGTGACTAAACGAGTAAATTTCATTGTTCTAGATCGAAAAAAATGAGATTCGGACCTAGAACGGAAGAAAAGAGAAATCTGGGCAAAAAGTCTTTTTTGGCCGTTTCGTCATCGAGGTAAGTTCGTATGCAAACCTTGCAAGTAGGTACGGGTTATTTAATATTCCAATGTTGTATAGAATGTATAATTATGCAATAAATGTATTAAATAAGTGTTGATGAGTTGTTAAGAGATTTGGAATCTAAGAATAGCAAAAAATGCAAAAATTATGAAAAGATGATAGTTAAGGTTCCGTGTAAGACCATATTGAAATATGGCCTCGGTGAGAGATTTTGAATAGGACCATGTTGGGAACATGGCATCGATAGGTTAACTCGTGTATGATGTTAATGTAATGTTATGTGTACGAGATTTAAGGGAGTTACTTAACGATTTTAGTGACTCAATAAGTATTTGAGAATTGAGAATGAATGTATTGTACATGAGAGGTGCAGGAATGCGTTAGAACTGAATTGAAGTGGATTCGGTATTTGATGAACCCATAGTGGGTGATATGTAAAGGATGCACTTTAGTTGCATAAGTTATAATTATTGTTGTATTGTGTGAATGCGAACAATTATAGTAGAAAGCTAAGTAAGAATGGTAGTGTAAAGAAGAAGTTTAGGGTAAACATTTGAAATAGATAAATGCATGTGGATAACTATTCAAGAATGTATAATACCGGTGGGCTGTATGCAATACCACCTGATTAATTAGAAATTGATAGGCTATGTGCGATACCATCAATTATATTACTATTGGTGGGCTGTGTGTGTTACCACCTGATTAATTAGAAATCGATGGGCTGTGTGCGATACCATCGCTTATAATTGATTGGTGAGCTAAGTGCGAAATCACCCTAAGTATAATTGATTGGTAGGCTATGTGCGATACCACCCTATAAGAGATTCAATGGTGGGCTAAGTGCGTAATCACCGAGAGATTAGTAATATGAGTGGCTTATTGAAAATGCTTGACGTGTTGTTTTATATGATCTTGTGACGATCAGTGCAGGAATGTATGCTAATTAAACGAGCATTTGGCTTGTGGCATGGTAAGAATATGGTAAGAGATAGAATGAGTAAGCTTTAAGGATGATTGAGCAAGTAACCATGAGTGTATGAGAAAAGCTCATCATAATAACTTGAAATCATGTATATTCAAAGAATGTCAGTGTTTATTTGTTGTATGCAGACGAACTTACTAAGCATTATTGCTTTCTTCTTTTCTTTTCCCATCTCTTATAGGTTATTTTGGCTAGCTTGGGTTGGAGGCCGTAGGAGATGTTTTCACACTATTGAATAAATGCTTGGTATGGTGTTCCAAGTCCTTATGAGTCATGGCATGTATAGGATTCTTTTAAAATTGACTAAGTTCTAACTGATGTAGCCAAATTGTGTTGGCCTAAAAGAACTTAGAGTTTTGGTTGTGTATAGCCATAAATGATGGCTTAAGTCGTTGTAATTGTATTGGAAGTAGTTCTCCCTAGTGTATGGGATGAAGACTTTATTTCTCTTATGATTAATTGTCTATAATTTAAAAGTTAAATTGATGCAATATGGAGTTATGTGATGATGATTATATGTATGTATGTATGTATGTATGTATGCAAATGAAAGTGGAAAAAAGGCTTGGAAGATAGCCTCAAGTGGAAAAAAGGCTTGGAAGATAGCCTCTAAGTGCCCACACGGTTGGATACACGGGCGTGTGTCTAGACCATGTGAACCCTGCATCTTATTATTACTAATTAGAATAGACCACAGGAAAATCCCATGGCCGTGTGCATGAACCGTGTAAAACACACGGTAGGGACATGGGCGTGTGCCCAGACCGTGTGGATCAAGTCAGAAGCTCCCCATGGTTAGGAGACACTGGTGTGTCCAGGCCGTGCTAAATTAGTCAGTAACTCCCCACAGGCGGAAGACACGGGCATGCCCCATTTCACATGGGCGTGCCCTAGCCTTGTGAGTTTTGGCAGAATGTTGGGGGTTTTAGGCACGGTGTGAGCACATGGACGTGTGTGACTACACACGGGCGTGTGTGTCATCTAGCACGGGCGGGTACTCCCTGTCTAGATGAAAAGAAATTTTATAGACCGTAAGATTTTGATATGATTCCGAGAGTTCTCGTAGGTACGATTGAGATCTCATAGGTTGAGTGTGAAGTAGTTGAAGCGATTCGAGAAGAATAGTCACGTTGAGCCTAAATGGCGATCAGGTAAATTGTTCGGTAACATCTCGTGCCCAATTTTGGCGGAGATTACGAGTAAGGGGTGTTACATATAGTACCCCGGCAAACCCAAAATGCTTCTAACTTCTAACACGTTCCTCGGCGGTTTCCACTCCACAATAGTCGAGATTTTTCTCAAATCAACTCTAATACCCTCACCCGACACAATGTGTCCTAGAAATCTGACCTCTCGGAGCCAAAACTCGCTCTTGCTAAATTTGGCATATAATTGCTTGTCTCTCAAAGTCTGCAGGACAATTCTCAAATGCTTTGCATGCTCACTCTCATCTCGGGAGTAAACCAATATGTCATCAATAAAAACAACCACGAACTTATCCAAATACGGTTGGAAGACATGGTTCAATAAGTCCATAAAAATTACAGGAGCATTCATTAAACCGAATGGCATGACTAGAAACTCATAATGGTCATACCTCGTCCTGAATGCTGTTTTTGACACGTCTTGTTCCTTAACCCTCAACTGGTAATAATCGAATCTCAAATCAATCTTGGAGAACACCATAGCTCCCTTCAGTTGATCAAATAGATCATCTATCCTCGGTAAAGGATACTTATTTTTCACTGTCACCTTGTTGAGCTGTCTGTAGTCTATACACAATCTCATTGATCCATCTTTCTTTTTCACAAATAATACCGGAGCACCCAGGGTGAATAGCTTGGTCTTGCAAAACCCTTATCCGTCAACTCTTGCAACTGGACCTTCAATTCTTTCAACTCCAACGGTGCCATCCTATACGGAACGATGGAAATAGGTGTCATTCCCGAAACTAACTCAATTCCAAACTCAACCTCTCTGATTGGAGGTAGTCCAGGTAACTCTTTTGGGAATACACCCGGATACTCACATACAACCGGCATGGTTTCAATCTTTACTTCAGACTCTTGAGTGTTCAGTACAAAGGCAAGATACTACTCACATCCTTTTCTCAAATATTTCTCAGCTACCATGGACGAAATCATAACTGGCAGACTATCTAACTCACCTGATTCAACCTGAATAACATCTTCATTTTCACACCTCAATTCAATAAATTTACTACCACAATTCACTAAAACGCTATGGGCAGTCAACCAATCCATAACAAGAATCAAATCAAACTTATCAAACGGCAGCAACATAAGGTTTGTCGAAAAATAATGACCACTAATTGTCAAGGGACAGTTCCTACACTCCTTGTCAACTAACACCTGTTTACCTAGTGGGTTTGATACTTTTATCACAAATTCAGTAGACTTAATAGTCATATTCAAACTAAATGCCAATCTCATACAAATATAAGAATGGGTTGACCTCGGGTCAATCAAAGCAATAACAGAGGTGTCATAAAGAGAAAATGTACCCTTATTACGTCCGGCGATGAGGCCTCTTCTTGACCGCGAATAGCATAGGTTCTTACTGGCGCCCGATCCTCTGACCTCACAGTAGTGTCTCGTGATACACCTCTACCACTAGTCCCACCTCCCGAGTTCTTTTGTGGCCTACCTCTAAAGGATGCACTGCTTTATCTTACCTCTTACTTCTTCTCCTTGTCATCCCTTTTAGGACAATTTCGGATGAAATGGTCGGGGGATCCACACTTATAGCAATTTTGATTGTTTCCCAACACTCCCCAGTGTGATGTCTGCCACAACTTAGGCACTCCGGTTTGGACTTTGGATTGCCCACACTTGCCATTGAGGTGGCCTGAACTTTTGAACCTTAATACGTGTTACCTCGCTCTCTCTGCCAATGCCCGTCTGACGTAGTCATCCGAGGGTTCACTTCCCTGACCTCTGCGATTGAGCTTGGTATGATTTGCTCATCGGCCTCTTCTTCGCATCCCAAGCCTCACTCAGGTATTTCCTCTTTTCTTGCTCAATTCTTCGGCCTTACTAACCCGATCCACCAATACCACAAATTTTTTAGCTCTAAAATCCCAACTAGAAGTCTGATGTCTTCATTCAACCTATCTTCAAATCTCTGGCATAAGGTAACTTCCGTGGATACATATTCTTGTGCGTACTTACTGAGCCGAACAAATTCACGCTCATATTCCGCCACAATCATTTTTCCTTACTTCAGCTCAAAGAATTCTTTCCACTTCTGGTCTACAAACCGTTGACTTATATACTTCTTTCGAAACTCTTCCGAGAAAAAGTCTCACGTTACCCTCTCCTTAGGAACCACTGATGTCAACGTTTTCCACCAATGGTATGCCGAGTCCATCAGCAAAGATACAGCATATTTCAAGCTCTCCTCAGGTGTATAGGAGAGTTCCTCAAATACCCTTATTGAGTCTCAAGCCAGAACTCCGCCCGCTCAGGGTCATCATCTTCATTAGCTCAAAAATCGTCATCCCTTGCTTCCGAATTTTGTCTACCGGGGGCTTAGTTGTCCTCACCATTTCTATACCTTAGGAAGCCATAGGAACTGGCTGAGATATAGTAGGAGGTGGAGGAGGTTGAGCATTGGGGTTAGCTCGTACATACTCAGTGTACCAATTTCTCATCATTTGGAGAAAGGCTTCTTGAGCCTCTTCTCATTGACCCCTAGTCTCGGGTTCACTCTGCACAGGCGCGATCCCTTGTGCAGGAGCCGACGCATTACTAGCTGCATCATCAGCAGCCGATTGATCGGGATCCATGTACTATATAAAACAAATTTAAAATCATCAGAAGGCACCACACTATTATTATACACTTATGGCATGTATAGCTGGACTCCTACACACGCTACGGTAGTTCTAGAATCGATTAAACCATAGCTCTGATACCATTAAATGTAACACCCCTTACCCACAATCCCCACCGGAATTGGGCGAAGCGTTATTGTACAAAACTACTTGATCGCCACTTAGGCTCACGTGACTACTCTACTTGATTCACTACAACAACTTTATTTTGACTTACAAGACTTTACTCATACATACGAGGGCTCTCGAGACTATATCAGAAACCTTACGATCCATAAAATTTCTTTCCTTCTAAACAGGGAGTACACGCCCGTGCTAGATGACACACACGCTCGTGTGTAGTCACACACGCCCATGTGCTCATACCGTGCCTCAAAACCTCAGCATTCTGCCAAAACTCCCACGGCTAGGGCACACGCCCATGTGAAATGGAACACACCCGTGTACCCTCATAACATGCCCGTGGCTTTAAACCGTGGAGAGTTACTGACTAATTTAACACGGCTTGGACACACCCGTGTGGGCAGCCCTTGGTCTATTCTAACTTAAAATGTTAACATGCAGGGGACACACGGCCAAGTCACACACCCATGGGCTGACCGTGTGTCACACATAGTCTACACACACGCCCATGTGCCTACCCATTTGGACAGGACAAGGCTATTTTCCAAGCTTCTAGCACCCCTATATCTTACACTACATGAGTTCATTCAACAAAATAATAAACATCTCATAATTCAACATGCACCCATGTTAATAACTTTGAAATTTCATAAATGATAAAATGTGTCATCATTCTTGGCAATTTACAAAATAAATTTCTTAGAAAGAGCCAATACACCTTTGGCCAAAATAACAAAATAATCTATTTAGTCTATCCCTTATACATGCCATACACAAAATCACTAAGTCTGAATATACCGAGGTGAGCAGATAGAGTGGGCGGCCTCCTTGTTATTGACGTATCCCGGCTCAGCTCTTAAACTCTATAAAACAAGGGAAAAAGAGAAGGGGGAGTAAGCTTTAAGCTTAGTAAGTTTACATGTAAACAATATAACATTATAACATGTATTAAACAATTACATAGCATTACATACTAAGTGAGAAATAATCTACATTCATGATCATGCTTACTCATTTCATTATATAGCATTACATACCAAGTTCCCTTACACTTAGCATCACAAAGTCACATAGTACAACACATCACTATCTCTAATTTCATAACTCCTAGTCAAATTACTCGGTGGTTTCGCACTTAGCCCACCATCAACCTTTATTAGGGTGGTATCGCACATAGCCCACCAAAAGATTAGTTACGGTGGTATCGCACATAGCCCACCAAAAAGATATATAAATGATGGTATCGCACATAGCCCATCGTAATTAAGCAACAAAGCGGTATCGTACATAGCCCACCATCAAATATCATCAATACACATTCATATAATTATTTCGCCATTCATACAATAATTATTCAATGACTATCACATTCAATCCACTAGAACCACATTTGTTCTCAATCATGCCATACTCTAATTAGCAACATAATGCTTATGACAATATGTATTGCTTACACATAAACTTACATTGATGCAAACGTGTTAGCTAGCGATTTACTCAATCATCTTGCCTTTCCCACGGTCAAGGTTGATTCCGTGTTCTTCTTGATCTATAACAATGAAATTAATTCGTTTAGATCATTCTATGATTATAATACATCAAATTCTACACTTGGGCAAAAATGACCATTTTGCCCTTGTACATTGGAAAAATTATGATTTTGCCCCTAGGCTCGTAATTTATTTTTCATCATATTTTCTCGATAAACAAGCATTTATGAACATTTATTTCTCTTACAAATACTCACCATTTCAACTATTTCATGCATTTATGACACAAACTAAATCTTTGCATTTAAGTCCTACCTAGGTGTTGTTTTGAAAACACCTTTCACAAAAGTTGCTTCACCACTCCCCAACATTCAATTTCTTCCATAAAAATTCAGCTAACCACTTAAACACTTCCATGGTAAGTCCCTAGACTTTAAACCATATCACAAATTAGTGCCCTCATTAGCTAGCTTAAGCTTTGGGGACTCTAAAAACACAAAAATCATCAATTAAAACCACCTAAATCACTTACTTGAATGAGAATTGAGTGGCTGAAAGTTTGAGCCTCTAAGAGATCCATTTCCTCTTCAATTTTCGGTGGAAAGAGATGAGTGAATAGTGAAAGATGATAACATCTTTTACTTCTCTTATTTTATTCATTTCATCACCTAATTTCCACCAAATTTGACTAAAATTTAATACTCTTGTCCCCCCTTTGTCTACATGGCCGGCCATACCCTACTAATAGCCTAATTGCATTTTAAAATCCTCCAATTTATAATCTATAGTATTAGGTACCCCTACCTTATAAAATAAAACTTTTGCATCTCTTGCGATTTAGTCCTTTTTCTCAATTAAACATGCTATTACTAAAATTAAAGCACCAAAATTTCCATATATCCATATATTAATACCACAACACATAAAATAATACTAAAATAATTTTCCTCAACCTCAGATTAGTGGTCCCAAGACCACTGTTCCGACTAACCCCAAAATCGGGCTGTTACATCAACTCCACCGAAACACTTGCCTATAACCAAGCCAAAATAATATCTACGATTGCGCTGAATTTGAACTCAAGACCTCCCACATACTAGCACCCTTACCACTCGAACCAATAAGCTCATTCTGATATGGGTTTACAAACAATTTAATATAAGCCCACTCAACAAGGGTAAGGCTTGGATCCAAAAATAACCAAAATTAGCCAAAGGTAGGGCTTAAACTTGGGACCTCTCACACATACCTAAAGCACTTAACCACTGAAGCAGGTACACAGTTATGTCAAATTTTTCAGAAGCAAAAATAAAAAGTTAGGGCGTTACATCAAGGAAGGGACTAATCTTTTTGAGAATGCTCCATGTAGGCAAAACATCCATATTTTTTCTCACAAGACTATTATTGGGAGTGTACTTGGAGGTAAAGACCTTTGCCCATAATTTATCTTTTTCCTAAATAACATGCCACCCAACTTAACTAATTAGGCTTGGTTTTTATCTTTGATCATCATGATCCTAGGCCACCTTGGGATTTCGGTTGGGTGACCTTAGCCCAATTGACAAGGTGCATCTACTTTGATTTATGTCTCCCCCATAAGAAGTTCCTACTAATTCAATTAAGTTCCTTCAAGTACTCGATGGAAAGTAACGTCATTGCATGAAGTATCTCGGAATCAAAGCCATTGTAGATTGGATAAGCACAATTTGTCTTGGTTGTGATAATATATTTACTTTCCAAGCGTTAAGCTTTCCTCAAACTTTGTCAACAATGACCTCGTAGTCCCATTTCGAGATTCTTTTAGAATGAATAGGAAAGCCTAAATATCACCCTAAATCTAAGGATTATTTAATATTCAGGGAGTTGGCAATTTCTTTCTTTTTATGTGCATGGTAGTTAAGGGAGAAAACCACCCTAGAAAGGTTTACACTTTGTCCCAATTCCTCCATAAAGACTCGAAGTACTCTCTTAATGGAATTAATCGTCTTAAGAATGGATTTAGCAAAGAGAATGACATCATTTGCAAAGAATAGATGGGAAAGCAATGGACCATTTCTTGATGCTTGGATGTGGCTCCACTGTCCTTCCTCCACTTCTTTAGAGATTTGAAGGTTCAAGTATTCTATACAGGGGATGAACATATAGAGAGATAAAGGGTTACATTGCCTAATGTCACGTAAGGGTTTAAAGCTCTATAGCCTAGATCCATTGAAGAGAACCGTAGTCATGGTAGACAAGATGCAGGCCATAATAGCTTGACCCAACTAAGTGAAAAATTAAAGTACAAATAAAACCTTTTGCACGAAAGACCACTCTAATTAACTTGTCGTATGCCTTGTCGAGATCAAGTTTGATGATCATAACTCCTACATTGTTTTACATTTGATTTAATGAATGTAAATCTCTTGAACAATAATAGCATTATTTGAAGTTTAGCAGCGAGGTAAAAAATTTCCTTGAATTGGAGAAAAAATATTTTGGAGGATTGGTTTGATCCTCGCAGCCATTATTTTTGTGATAATTTTATAGGTCATGTTGCTAAAACTAATGGACCGAAATTGAGTGATTGAAGATGCTTCTTGACACTTGGGAATAATGGCAATTAATATATTGTTAATACCTTCTGGGATGGTTCCACTCCGAAAGGCCTCCTTAACCATGTGGCAGAATTTGAATCTTACTTATGGCCAACAACATTGAAAGAAAAATGGGTGTAATCCATCCGGATCCGGAATCTTTATAGGCTTTAGGGACCATGCTGCTTTAGCTTTTTATATGTACGTTAGTTAGATGTGGCAACAAATCATGCAAGTGAGTGTTGGAAATTTCGGGCCACAGGAAATCCGTTTGAGGAGGAACCATATAGATTCACGTTTGCAACTTTGGAAATAGTTTCGTGACTAACATTGTAAGTGCAAAAAAACCTACTAAAAGGAATCATTCATGCAAAGGGCTTGGGCTTCTTTTTTAGTTTTCTTTTATCACAAAAGCAATTAAATGTACTTTAGTAAAATCTTAACCAAAATAAAGAAGGAAAAACTTTAATTGAATGGCATTAAAGTAAATAGCAGCCCAGTGAGTAAAAAGGTGGAGAACTAAGTTTGCATGTTCTCAAGAAAATTTGTCTTCAATCATATTTAATGATAGAAGGTTGTCCACAAGTGGAAAGGAAATTAAGAAGAAACAAAATTGCTATTATAAAATGATATCCATTTTCTGTATTAAAACATAATCCATCTAGTTGCTGTTAATAAGTACTCATTTAATTTTTATCTAATGCATCAATGTTACCGAATTTATAATCAAATTTTGTTTATAGTAATGGTATCTTTTTTCTTTTCAATATAATAATAATAATAATAATAATAATAATAATAATAATAATATTTTAAAGTATCACTTTTATTTGCATTACTAAATACTTAATAAAGATTCTTTAAAAACCCATGCTTCTTCAACCTCCATCTTGTTATGATTAAAGATGGGGTAGTTTGATAATTTTTTTATATTTAATTTAATTACTACATTAGTGTTCATCATTCATAGAATATCTTCCCCATGTTGAAAGCCCCAAACTTTATGTCCCATCTTTGAAGCCAAATGCACTTAAACATGTGCCCTTTTATCCCTTAATAATGCCCTTCCCTTTAATCTTTCATGCTTTGTGCTCCATTTCAATGAGCAAAAAACATGGATGCTTTATTGACCAAACAGAACGTTACCCATCCACAAAGGTCATGTCAATGTTGTTTTGTTTTGTTTAATGTAAATTATAAGTGTTAATTGGACCATAGAACTAAAGAATTAAAGCCGCCCCTTTGGCTAAAAAAGCACAAGAGGGGATTTTATCTTTGTTGTTTTTTTTCTTTTTAGAAATCTGTTCAGTTTTGTCACTTGAAAACGATGGTGTGAAGCTTTATGTTAGTTTAACCGCTGGCATATGAGAAAAGAGCCTGGTGAAACCCAGGAGAGAACTGTTCAGTCAACTGGCCCATAACCTACCTAATTTTTTTAAGGCTTCATATTTTGTATTTGCAATCCAAATGATAAAAGATGAGTTTACTGCAATTTTAGCCTCTCTACTATTGAAAATATAATATTTTAGTTCTTGCACCTTTATTTTGAATGATAATTAACATAGCATTAAATTAAAATAAATAAATAAAACTTAAACAACCATTTAATCTAACACTATCATTCTATCAATAACAAACAAACTAATGTGCAAAATCCAATGCGACTAAAATAAAATTTTATAGAGGGCTAAGCTTTAACCCACAAGTTTAGAAGCATAAAGTAAGATGGTCTGACATTACCTTTTTTGGGCCAATATAAGGATTGTCATCATTTCCTTGTACTGCAATAACCTTTTTTGAAACGAGTAATGCTATTGATTATATTACCTTGCTGTTCAAGTCATTTGTTAATCTATTCTGTTCAAAGCTGTTGAGCCACCGAGATCACTGATTCACATGTATAATTGCACAATCCCATGCCTCTCCAATAAAAAAAGGGACTTACACACACAACTTTCCTGCAAATACAAATTCCTAATGAACATGGCTCCTTAGATCAGCTGAACTTGTTATGAAAAATATGGGTTTTTGGGTTATACTTTGTTCATATATAACTATAAAGCAGACTATCAGTTAATTTAAAGGAATATAAAAGAACCTGCATACTTGGTCTGTGACTCTGTTCATTCCAAGTCCAGGTTTCTGCAAATGGGAAATTTGAAGCAGGTGAATTGTCACCTTCAAATGGAAACTCATTATTTAAGAAATGGTATATATAAATGTATAAAAAAAAAAGGTTACTTGAGAATAAAACCAGAAATTGATGAAGGAAAAGCGACATTTGGCTTGTAATTAGTTATCGGGTCACTACAATATTATATTCCCCATCTACTTTCCTTTTGCCCCTCACCAGCCCCCGGTCTTCAACAATCCCTCTTCTCCTCTGTTTCTTTCATACCACTTCTAATTTTGGATAACCCCTTTTCACCATTCTTTCACCCCAAATAATCATCACTTCCATGTTAGTTTTGCAGTGAAAACAAAGCCAACCTACTTTTCAAAACCCCAAAAGCATAAAAAGGAAATACTTAAATGGTTTTCCATGTGGTTTAATTTGGTTTTCTAGAATATTATTAGGTTGTCTTTAATGTAATTTAACGTAATGTCACTTCACGTTTGCCTAATCCTATATTGTTTCAACCTTCTTTAAATCAAAACCCATTTTTCTCTGATTCTCTCACCAGTCAAAACATTCTTCTCCACGATTGCAAAAAAAAAAAAAAAATGAAGAACAGTAACAGTAATACCAAGCTAATCCTCCTCCATCCTTATATCCAAAAACAAGGCAGCTCTAGCAGATTATGGCTCCTTGCCTTCATTTCCTTTTTCACTATTGCCTTCCTTTTAACTCTCATATACACCCGAGAGTCTGTTTCCGGTAGAACTACAGCAGAAGTAAGGACAACCGTGAGAGGCCCCGGCACGTCTGTGTCCGCCTTTGGTGGTGGTGGTGGTGGTGGTGGTGCACTATTGCCCACCACCGTCATCAACACCCTTCTCCATTATGCTTCGAGATCCAACGACAGTTTCCACATGACATATGCGGAGCTGAAGCCGATCTCTGATGTCCTACGTAAATGTTCCTCCCCATGCAACTTCCTCGTTTTCGGTCTAACACAAGAAACCCTCCTGTGGAAAGCACTGAACCACAATGGCCGCACCGTTTTCATCGACGAAAACCGGTACTACGCGGCCTATTTCGAAGAGTTGCACCCCGAAATCGACGCTTACGACGTCCAATACACGACCAAGGCAAGCGAAACGAGAGAGCTCATAGCATCTGCTAAAGCACAGATCCGAAACGAATGCAGGCCGGTCCAAAACCTGCTGTTCTCAGATTGTAAGCTGGGAATCAATGATTTGCCGAACCATGTTTACGAAGTGGATTGGGACTTGATATTGATCGATGGGCCAAGAGGCGAAGGAGACGAAGGCCCTGGAAGGATGCAACCGATCTTCACGTCGGGGGTGCTTGCAAGAAGCAAGAAAGGGGGCAATCCCAAGACGCATATATTTGTTCATGATTATTATAGAGATGTGGAGAAGATGTCTGGGGATGAGTTTTTGTGCAAGGAAAACTTGGTGGAACTGAACGAAGTGCTAGCACATTTCGTGGTGGAAAGAATGGAAGAGAATAGCTACCAATACTGTCGCAACAAGAACATCAATACATCAAGGAAAGCTTCATCTTCATCTTAGTTCATGAATGTGATGATCATATATACATACAGTCCCAAGCCAAGGTGTCAAAAATGGTATAAACGGAGGTGAATACGGATTATTTATCATCATTTGAAAACATTTTATAGATGGATCTTTTCTTTGTTGGCGATGGTGTTTGTGTAAAAAATAATTTTGTTTTTGGCAATGAAAATTTGTAAGCTCATTGAATCAGAAGATCCAGAACTTACAAAAGACAAAAAAAAAACCTTTTATAATTAGGCTTTGTATATTGGTATAGTATGGTGATGATAAAAGGTGAAAAAAAGAACACCAGATGGATAATGTACGATGAAAACTTACTATGAAAAATTATGGTTTGAAATTGTGAAAAGTTACGTGAGAAAATAAAATGTTTAAAAGATATCCTGTTAAAAAAATGATGTTTTTTTTAAAAAAGTGTAACAAATATAATATAATATAATTAAAGTATAAATATAAGTTGAAGTAATCATAAATTAAAACCGATGTAATTTAAATTAAAATTAATAAATTATCTTGTTGATCATTCAACTTTTATGTAATTTTATTTTAATCACTCAAAATAAAATTCTTGCAATTTTGTCACTTAATTTTTAGGTTGCTTTCATTTAATCACCCAAATACATTATGTTTATACTTTCGTTTTATTCACCCAACTTCTAGGTTTTTTCATTTTAGTCATCCAAAAATATTTTTTAAATACTGATCGAATAAAAAATTAAAGATTAAAGTGAAAAGTGGTATAAACTAAAATAATATTTTAAAACCTATCAAATTGTCCTTACTTACCCCTTACCGAAAGTTCTAATTTTTTTCCAATATTGAAAATTTAAATTTTAGTATTATATATATTTGTATGTGTATTTAAAATATTTCACATATAAACATAATGATATTTGAAATAACTAATTAGAATATTTCACTAATAGAAATATTTGAAATATCATACCAATAATGTAGATAAAAACAATGACATTTTAAATATTTTACATATAAAAATAATAATTATATTTGAAATAATTGTTTCATTTTATAATATTAGAAATCACCATACCTACAATATACATAGAGAAAATAAATATTTGACATATAAATATTATATATCAAAAATATATCAAAAAATTAGTTGATGTTTATATTATATATAAATGAGTTGTTAATTTCAAATATTTTTAACATAATGATATATGTAAAATATATATTTTATTATTTAATTACATATTTATTATTTGATTTTATGAATAAAAAATTATTAATTAAAATATTTAAAAGATGAATCAAAATAAAATAAAAATATATATTTATTAATTAAAAATAAAAAAGCTTAAATCAACATAAAATAAAAATTACAAATATATTTAGAGAAAGGAATTGAACTTGGGACTGAAAGATAAAATTATTAGATTTAACCATTTAATTAAGGAAGTTGATATGTTAAAATAATAATAATAATGATAAAAGCTTAAAACAACATGAAATAAAATATACTAATTTTATGTGAGTGAGAGAGGAATTGAACTAAAACTCAATAACAAAATTACTAATATTTAACCATCTAATTAAAAAAACTAATTAGACTAAAAAAAGTCAAAAATTGCAACTTAATTCCTGCCAATTGTGTAGAAAGTGTGCGTACTTTCACACACTCTCTCCAAAAACGATCTACTTTTTTATTTTAAAAAATGACATATTTGATTTTTTTTTTATATATGGCTAATTGAACTTTTTTAACGGTTATGTTTCTTGTTTTAATATATAGTTATTGATATATTTAATTTGTGATCCATTCCATATGTCGCAAAATGTGTAAATTATTATTTTTTAAATATAAGTTTAAGAGTGTAAAAATTTTTAAAATTTTTAAAAAAAGTAATTAAGTCTCTAATTTTATACACTCAATTAAGTACTTAAACTTTCAAAATGCATAAAAAAAGGCCCTCAAACTTTTTAAAAATAAAATTAAGCCCTTGCTTTTTTTTGTGCACTCAATTGGATACTTGAATTGTTAAAATGTATCAAAAAGGTCCTCAAACTTTAAAAAAAAAATTAAACAATTTTTTTCCACTCAATTGGGTATTTCAATAGTTGACCGGTAAAGTTAATTGCCCTTAATTTTTTTAGTTAAAGCGACCACGTGTCACAACCATGACGTGACATGTGGCAAAAATATAAAAATAAAAATCAATAAAATTTATAAAAATATTAAATTTTAATAAAAATATAAAATTGGAAAAAATAGAAAAATCATAAAAAATAAAAAGTTTAAAATTTTATAAAAATCATAAAAATTATAAAATATATAGAAATATAGAAAATAAATTTATAAAATTTTATAAAGTCATAGAAAGTTATAAAATGTAAAGAAATATAAATTTTGTAAAGAAAATTATAAAAATTATAGTACAAAAAGAAGAATTTTATAATTTTATTTTTCGTCACATGTCACGCTGTGTTGCAACACGTGATAATTTTAACTGAAAGAAAAATGGAGCTCGTTAACTTTAATGGTCAACAGTTAAAGTTAATAGTTAAATGATTTTTATACATTTTTATTTTTATGATTTTATAAAATTTTACAGTTTTTATATTTTTTATGATTTTTATATATATTTTAATATTTTAATATTTTTATTAAAATTTAATATTTTATATAATTTTTTTTGTTGCATGGTATATCATAATTGTGATACGAGATAATTTTAACTGAAAAATTAATGACAATTAACTTTAATTGTTAACTTTTAAAGTATGAGTGAAAAAAAAAGGGCGTTAATTATGAACACGTTATTGGCATAATAATAAATTATGTATATAAAAGTATTATCATCATAGAATTTATATCTGGTATAGCATCATAAAATATAAAGTTGTATTTAATGTAATGTCACCTCATGTCGGCTAATCTAAGTTGTTGCAAAATATCTATATTTGATACCCAATGAATCTAATAAAGTTACCATATTACAAATTTTTAAATTAAATTCATTTATATTTTATTTTTTCCCAAATATTACTTAATAATATAATACGATTAATATAGTAAATATAAGTTTATATTTATTTATTGATAATTAATTTCATAAAATACATTCAATTTCTGTTAGAGAGTGAGTGCTTGATCGAATCGAATCGAATGAAAAAATTTCAAGTTGACGAATCATATTTTATCATTCTAACTCAATTTGAAATTTTTTCGAATCGAGTTGAGATGGAATTCAAATCAAATTAAACCTAATATATTTGTTGAGTTAAATTAAAAGAATGACTTTGGCCCCTTGTAGCAATTGTCACCTACTATAATCAAATTTGTTATTAACTTTCGTCTCTTCATAATTTATTTATTAATCTTTTATATATGTGTTAGTTTATTTGCTTACTTAGTTGCTTCAATTATCTTCCGATTCTTCTCACAATCTATTTTGAAAATAAAAATATATTAAATGTAAAAATGTGTTTTTTAATAAAGTTATTTTAAAGATAAAATGTAAAATTGATACAAACAAAATATTTTAACACAAATATTTTATAACATCATCAATTATTCAATTTTAAGATAAAATTCAACTCGATTTGAACTCAAAATTTTAAAAAAATTGAATCGATTCAATTAACTCGATTAATTCATCCGAATAATTCAAAATTCAAACTTTTTATTTTTATTTTTTAAATCAAATCAAATTTTCTTCATCCCTACTTTCTATAATTATTCTAATAAATATCCATGGCAATCAAGTTGACCGATAAATGGTAAATTAAGTATTGTGTGACGTTTAATTTTCCTTATATATGCACCTATTAAAAGTAAGGTTGGAGAATTAAAGCATGGCAACCCAGTTTACATCCATTCCCATAATTGGTATCTAACTAATCTCCATTATCTTTCAATTAATCCATGTTTGTTATCTTTCAAGGCGCTGTTGGTTTTTTTTTTTTTTACTTTTATAATATATTATATTATGTGATTTATAATAAAAAAATTTAAATCTATAATAATATATAAGGGTGAATATTTCATATACTAATGGTGTAGGTTTTTTTATTTTATAAGCACTTTTAAAATTGACATGTATTTTTAAAATATTTATTTTTTAATATTTTATTATACTTCTATATGACACTTGTCAACCCTTTTATCTTATTTGTGGAGTCTAAAACTCCACCCATAGTGTAGTTTCCAATATTAATACTATAATGTAACTTTAAAAACTGCCAAGTTGTCTATATATGAAATTGGCTTAATTTATAAATTAGTACTTAAACTATTTTTTTTATTTTGGTACATAAACTTTTTTTTTGTCACAAGTGACATCTAAACTACTTTTTTCTCCTAGTTGGTACCTCTGTTAATTAAACCGTTAAGTCTATTTAAAAAAAAAAGGCTAAACCCACAAAATTGGTACCTAAGCTATGTCTTTTCTTCTTTTTTTTTTTTTTTTCATTTTGGTACATATACATTTTCTTTTGTCACAAGTTGTATCTAAATTTTTTCCCAAGTTGATACCGCTGTCGTTAGTCAAACCGTTAAGTTCATTTAAAAATAGAAAACCAATAAAAAAGTGTCATGTAACAAAAAAAAAAAGACAAAAAGTATTATGTTGATTATATATATTTTTAAAATTATTTAAAAAAACAATAAAATAAAAATTTCAAAAATTTTGAAATAATCGGTTGAACTGGTTCAACCACTTTTTTGCTCAGTTCAACTTATTTGTATTGATTTGTGAGTCAATCGTTTCAACCTCTATTTCCGGACCAATTTTTGATCCAACCGGTTGATATGGTCTGATTCTAAAAACAATGGTTTTGATCAGTAAAAGAACTTTTTCGATCCCATTAGGTTGAGCAAGTAGGCGATAAAGTTTAAAAATAGAATTAATCGCCAACGATTTGACCTCGAGAGGGCTAATTTTAAACATTACTAACATTTCTAGACATTATGAAAAAAAAAAATGAAAGAAAAAATGTAAAGGAAAATAAAAGATTTAAAAATTAATTTTAAAAGTTTATACGGTGTGGCTGTCCATTATAGGTTGAATTTTTTTAACGAAGATAACATTTTGGTGTAAAATGAGTGAAAAAAATAGTTTAGGTACTAGAGACGGATCCTTATTGGTGCCTAGGGGTCCTTGCCCCTACCAGAATTTTGAATTTTTTTTATTTTTTTCCTGAAATTTTAAAAAAAAAATTAATTAGGCCCCTCAAAATTTTGAAATTTCTCATTAATCTCACAAAAAATTTAATTAGACCTCAATTTTTTTTTAAAATTTCTCATTTAACTCCTAAACTTTTTGAAAATTTTACTAGGCCCCCCAAAACTTAGCCCCAATATCCACCACTGTTTGGTATCACTTGTAATAAAAAAATAATTTACGTACCAACTTGAGAAAATAAGCATTATTTAGCTACCAATTTGTGTGTTAAGCTTCCTTTTTTTTTTTTTTATAAATAGACTTAGTAGTTTGACTAGCGATTTGAATAACAAAGATACTAACTTGGGGAAAAAAGTAGTTTAGATGGGTTTTTTACCCAAGTAGTACAAAAGATAAATTATGTACCAAAATGGTACATGTAGGGTGGTCACACCTCTGGCAGAGGCGACACCACCCTACTCTGACACATTATTCTTTAAAAAAAATAAACACTGTTAAAAAATAGAATCTGTAAAAAAAAATAAAACCCGAGGTGATTTGACTGGACTGGGGTGGCGGGTGCGCGACAGGCGTGACAGGTGGAGGGCTCGGCAAAGCGGTACCGGTGGAGGGTTTGGCAGAGGTGGCACCGGTGCAGTGATGGGACGTGTGCATGCATGCATGCGATATTTATTTGGGTTTTAGGGTTTTCAGATGCAGCAACTGCGAAGGAAGAAAAGGAAATAAGAAGAAGAAGAAGAAGAAGAAAGAGGATGGTGCCCAAAAAAAAAGAAGGAGAGAAAGAAAATAGAGAAGAGAAAGGAGAAAGAAAGAGAAGAAAAAAAATAGAAAAAATAAGGTATTTATTTTAAAAATAACGGATTATCATGTTTTTTTTGTATGTTTTTTGTTGTTAGTTTAGTTATTATTGTTAGTTATTAAGATTAATAAAAACCCTAATTATTATTTTAGTTAGTATCACTATTATTAGTTTTAGGGTTTAGTTATTATTATTTATAGTTATTAGGGAGGAGGTACCCTTGACTATAGGGGTTTCCATTCAAGTTTCATAGCCACTCAAAGAGACCTTTCTTGAAATATTCGTTCTAGTCCGGTTGTGGATTCTTTGCCAATCAGAATGCCATAGATCACAGCTAAGCAAGCCCGAGAACACGAGGACAAAAGTCGGTCCATCCAATCACGAGTACAAGATCACTGGATGGAGCAAGCAGTTGTGTAAAGATCCGTTGTTTTAATTGAAGGAGAAAAGTGTGAAAAAAGTTAATGGCAAAATTGAGAATCCAGAGTTCATTTATAATCATGCTTTAATGTCGGAGAGCGAAACAACCTACATACATTCCTTTGGAGCTCCATTCCTTGATGTACTTGCAATTGACAAAGCACTAACTAGAGTTTATTTGGTTAAGGCGAAATCTCGGGAAAGAGTGAAAGCCTTATCCTATGCTTCGGGGAGCAACCATAGTGCCGAGCCAATGCTGCGTTCTTGTGGTGTTTCTTTCAGCACTAGTGTCACCCAAGTCAAAGGTCGTTTCTTTCTGAAGAATGGGGGATGGAATTGGTGGAACCATCTAGGATGGAAGGATAGGCTGTTGCAAACTTCTGGGCTCATCGTTGTGATCCAAACAACATTGCAAGGGATTTGATTCTTGTGAAGAAATGAAAAGAATTTGTATTGACCTGGTTAGATAGATTCAAAGAGACGAACTAGAATAGACGATTTTCATCTGTGGTTGGAATTGAAAAAGCTATTGAACGGATACAATCTAAAATGTCTGGAGCTCCGCAGTTCCTTCTTGGTCTAGAAAAACTCTAATCTTTCTGAACCATGAAAGCGGAAGAATCCCTTGGAGTACGACGCTAGCTAGAGTAAATGATCAATACTAAAAAAAATTGATGCTAAGCTGGGATAGTCTCCTCACTACCCTCAAAGCTGTAACTCTGTAATCGAGTTGAAGTTAAGTCTGAACAAGATTAAGGAAATAAAGTGTAGTTAAATTTAGCATTACACAATTGTGAACTGCGGATCGAGCTTCTTGAAACAAGATAGGAGTGTTGGAGAGAAGAACTTCATCATTCTTATGATCATCAAGTTAAAAATTCAAGATTACCTCATGAGGGGAATGATGGTTCAGATGCAACAGGTAGTTGGTCATCTACAGATTTTGGCATTCTTGGTGGATATGGGCTACTGATCGATCAGGTCAAGAGCTAGCTCCATTGCTTGGGAAATCAAAACTTTTAGGACTTAGGATGAAAGCATCTGATAGTCCATTTTATGTAAAGAACTTGTTTTCTAATGAAGTTTTCTAAAATAAAGTTGATCGAACCGATGCCTCTTTGCATTCATGCATTCGCACTACATTGCATTAGCATTACATTGCATTCATTTGCATTAGACTTTTACAAAGGACCTAATTAGGCAAAATGTTTGAGATTAATCTGGAAAACATGGAACAAAGGTTGGCGAGGATAGAGCAAAGGCAAATCTGAGATGCAAGAGCAATTGATCCAAATTCAACAAGAAATGCGAGAGCAAATGCTAGATTTCAAAAGAACATGATGGGCAACTAACTTCGGTTACTAGCGGAGGACTTAAAAAAGGAGTGACCAGTGGCCCGACAATGTGGATAATGATGAAGACATCGTTTATTCCCGATAAATGTCGGCTCAACGGGACGCACATTCTCGCGTGGTACTGTCATTATTGGATCTCAATATAGGCGATACTTGATGCTCTTGAATTCTCCAATAGGCCCTGGTAATGAGCAAGTCAATCGCGTTGTTTTTGGCCTACCAGAGGCAAAGAAAAAGGGAGAAGGGGCTTCAAAAGCCCCGAAGAGGAAGGATAAAGATGGGGCTAGCACGAGTGGGTATGCCAAGGGTTATTCGAAACCGTTTACAGTAGACCAGCCAAAAAAGGCAGTTACCAGTCACCTGGTCCTTCCAAAGCAAAAACCCAATCCAGGATCGTATTCGGAAAAACCTCAGTTCACTCCTATTCCCATGACGTATAGAGAGTTATACCAGAACTTATTTGATATGCATATTGTAGCTCCTTATTATACAAAACCACTGCAACCTCCATACCCAGCATGGTATAACCTAAATGTCCAGTGTGAGTATCATGCGGGGGTTACAGGACATTCGATAGAAAATTGCACAGCTTTCAAGAAGTTGGTGGAAAAATTTGTCAAAATGGGTGTTGTGGAGATAGGCGACGCACCAAAAGCAGAAGCATGAACTTGGGAGCATTTTAAGCAATGAGACTGTGGAAGTAACTCCTATAGTATTTAGAAGCTTACCTAGAGTAATGTATGAAGTATACTTGTTGCTTTAAGCCTAGAAGCAATAAGATCTCTTTTGTGAAATAGGTTCATGTTCTGAATTACTACTTCAATAAAATGCATCTTTTGAACCGATATTTTTATTTTCCATGCTATACATTCTGTTGAATATTCTTTTATTCTTCATTCATAAATAATCATTCATTCTTTGAAAATTACTTTCATCTGGCGATGGGTCCCGGATATCAATGACATGAGCGGCTATTACGGACTCCCTTTCAGGGAGATATGTGTCTAGAAGGATCTAAGGACTTAGAAGATGAGATTGCAACTTACTTCCCAACTTGTTAGATTGTCTATTGTTAGATGGAATAGGTTGAAGGTTACTATTGCCATCGACCAGCGGTGGAATAGGTTGAAGGTTGTCCTATTACCAGCGACGACAGTGGAATAGATTGAAATTATCCTATTACCATCGACCGGCGGTGGAATAGGTTGAAGATTATCCTATTACCATCGACCGGTGGAATAGGTTAAAATTGCCCTATTGGCGTGACCGACGGTGGAATAGGTCAAAATTCTAGATCTTGTCGCCTAACCAGTAGTGGGGCAAGATCTGCTGACTCCTAACCGATGGGGAACATGATTTAGGCCACCGTCTTATTGCCTTGACCGGCGGTGGAATAGGTGAAGATTATCCTGTTGCCATTAACCAGTAGTGGAACGGGTTGAAGATTATCCTATTACCATCGACTAGCGGTGGAATAGATTAAAGATTGCCCTATTGCCGCTGACCAGTAGTGAAATAGGTCAAAAATTGTAGATCTTGTCGCCTTAACCAGTAGTGGGGCAAGATCGAAGGCAAATTTTGGCTCCCTAACTAGTAGGGAACATGATTTAGGCCACCGTTTTATTGCCACTGACCAGTAGTGGAATAGGCTGAAGATTATCCTGTTGCCATTAACCAGTAGTGGAGCAGGTTGAAGATTACCTTATTGCCATCGATCAGCGGTGGAATAAGTTGAAGACCACCTTATTGTCATTGACCAATGGTGGAATAAGTTGAAGACTATCCCATTTCCGTTGACCAAACAAAGGGAATAGGTCGAAAATTGTAGAAACTGTTGCCTTAAGCGGTGGTGGAGCATGCTCATTCTATCTTCTCGGCTAGCGATGAAAGCGGTGAAGATACAAATCTTATCTTGAAGTCACGATGAAGCAAGTTAAATCTCATACCCGAAGATACAGTGAAAGCAATGAAGCGAATCAAAGGCGCAAATCTGTCTCTCGGAAAAAGACGACGAGTGGGTCAAAGCATGAGGGAGATGGACTAGAACGAGGCTATGTGAAGAAGGCGTGGATTAAGAAGTCAAGGCTTAGCTAGGCGGGCAAAATTGGTTCTTTTATTGTCTTTGCTCTATTCTCGTTTCACGACAATGAGCAAAGAGGGATGTAGAACCCAAATTTGCTTACCAATTCCAAATTCATTACACAAAGCCCAAAATTAAAACCCAATTATAGACCCAAAAAAAGAACCCAAATGAAGCAGCCCAAAGGCCCAAATCCGAAGCTAGGTTTAAAACCCTAGCCGCTACCTCTTACTTAACACCGACTCTCCACACGCCTCTGCGCAAGACGTCTCCTCCACGCCCTCGACCGGCGGTCCCGTCCCGACACTGCTCCACGCCCAGAGTGTACTGCAAAGGACAAGACCAAGCGAAGCAAAAAAATGTATTTTCTTGTTCTTTGGCTATAAAAAGCGAAAGAGACACTGTAAGGGAGGTTTTTCTCTTGAAATAGATAAAAGCAGATTCAAGCAAAAAGTTTTTCTTTCAATCGAAAAAGCAGAGGTTCAAACATTCAAAACCGCGAAATAGCAAGCAAAATCAACACAAATTCCGGACAAAGATTAAGCGAGAAAAGAATCAAAAGCAGAAAAAAGGGTAAAGTCTGCGTTTTCGATCATTTTTTTCGTCTTCTTTTTATATACATATATATATGTATAAATAATAGTATATAAAAGAAGAAAGACATAAAAAACAAAAAACAAAAATTTTACCTTTTTTATTACAGGTAAATGTTGATAAGGGCCTTGACTGCCGTGACGTCAAACATTGGAATCCTCAAGAGCTCCCCACTTGTAGAGAAAGAAGAAGGAAATAGAATTTTTTTTAAGTAATGAGAAAAATGAGATTTTTGGCAAAAATGGCTTATATAGCCAAACCAAAAGCAGACTTGTTTTGGTGGCATATAAGCCCCAAAGCGACGTCGTTCACCTGGACCAACCCGATCGATCGACCCGCCTAGGATCCGCTTGTTTTGCCGAAAAATAGGATATTTATCTTGCATGGTCCTTCCGCATTTTTTACCTTTCCAATCCGGTTTTATTATTCTCAAATTTGCCCAAAATTTACTCGGATTCGCAATTAGGTCCCTTACTTCTTTGTGAGTTTTGGCCAAAGGGTTTATTGCCTCTTTGGTCCCTCCGATCTTTTTTTGCGTGTAAATAGCCCCTTTCTTTTATTTTATTTGAATTAACCCCAAAACTTTTATTTTAATGCAATTTAATCTGCTTTTAATTACTTTGCAATCTTTTTAGTCTTTTTTTGTTATTCTACTATTTTTATTACCATTATATATATTTTTATTTACATGTTTTATCGTTATTTTGTTTCACTAATTTCATTATTATTATTATTATTATTATTATTATTCATTATTTTGATTATATTTTTGCTATTATTTGATTCTATTACTATTATTTATTATAACATATTATTATTTGTTATTTTGGTTATATTTTCACTATCATTTGTTTATATTACTATTATTTATTATAACAATTGCATGTGTTGTTATTTTATTTATCTGCTATTATTATGATTGAGATGATTGTTTTATTTATTATCATTTGTTATTTTCATTATCATGGCTATCTATTTTACTATTACTTTGTCCATATTGTTGCTATCATTATATTATTTTATTTTTGACATGTATATATTTTTATTTTATATATATTATTTCATGTATTAATTGCAATAATCATTTTTTTACATA
This sequence comes from Gossypium rotundifolium, assembly GCA_025506655.1. Taxonomy (NCBI): domain Eukaryota; kingdom Viridiplantae; phylum Streptophyta; class Magnoliopsida; order Malvales; family Malvaceae; genus Gossypium; species Gossypium rotundifolium. The sequence goes on along the minus strand of CP106732.1, from coordinate 126,552,451 downwards.
TTATCATCATTATTTCATTTTCATTTCAAATACCATCATTATTACTTTGTTATTATCATTTCTTGTCTTATTTATTCGCTATTTATTTTTATTTTTTATTTATTTCCATTACTACTTTGTCATTATCATATTATTATTATTACTATTAATATTATTATTTGTATTTCTTTATTTACCACATTCACATCCACATTTGTTATCTTCGTTTTGTATTATATTATTGAATTATTGTTTTAGTTAGTATGATTGTTAGTTTTACACTATATTATTGTTAGTTATTATTTTAGTAAAACACTAATTATTATTGCAAGTTAGAATTATTTTAGTAAAAAAATTATTATTATTATTATTATTATTATTATTATTATTATTGTGTTCGTTATTAGGATTAGTAAAACTCTAATTATTATTATTATTATTGATAGTTATTAATATTGTTAGTAAAAAACTATTATTATTATCATTATTATTATTATTATTATTATTATTATTATTATTATTATTATTATTAATCGTTAACTATTATTGTTAGTAAAATCGTAATTATTATTTTAGTTAGTATTATTGTTAGTAAAAGAAACTATTATTATTATTATTATTATTATTATTATTATTATTATTATTATTATTATTATTGTGTTAGTTATTAGGATTAGAAAAACCCTAATTATTATTATTATTATTGTTAGTTATTAATATTGTTAGTAAAAACTATTATTATTATTATTATTGTTAACTATTATTGTTAGTAAAACTCTAATTATTATTTTAGTTAGTATTATTGTTAGTAAAAGAAACTATTATTATTATTGTTAACTATTATTGTTAGTAAAACCCTAATTATTATTTTAGTTAGTATTATTAGTTTTGTTAGTAAAAACCCTAATTATTATTTTAGTTAGTATTATTAATATTGTTGGTAAAAACCCTAATTATTATTTTAGTTAGTATTATTAATATTGTTAGTAAAAACCCTAATTATTATTTTAGTTAGTATTATTAATATTGTTAGTAAATAACCCTAACTATTGTTTTTGTTATTTTTATGTTTTGTTTTAAAGCTATTTTGTTTGTTTATTTTGATTTGTTAGTAAGTTTTGTGTTTATATTAATTATTTGTTTATTGTGAATGTTATGTTTTAAATTTTTTTAATATATTTGAAAGTTTTATATTAGTAAAACTATTATAAAGTATTTGTTAATTAGTGATAAAAATTAAAAATATTTCTGCTATAGATATTGTTAGAAATGACAACATATTTGGTATTGCCTGATGAGATAATAACTTCAGCACAAAGGGAGAAAGTTGATAAGATGATGAGAGAAGTGCAAGATTATAGAATGAAACCACAAGAAGACATTGTTCAACACCTTATTACCGTAAATAAAAAGATGCAAGAAGTGTTGTGGAATAGTCATGAAATGATTAGGAAGAATAAAGTGCAATACTTAACCTTTAGAGGGACATTAATAGAACGGGACCATCAAATCATTTTAGACGAACTTTGGAAGACATTGGTACCACGAACCTATTGGAATCTAGTTATATGCTTTGTGAAGTTTATAATCTCTTATGGAGATAGGAAAACAGTGAGGCAAAGAATAGGCTCACGAAAGTTGACTGGGAAGCAAAGTGTGTTTGACATACCATGGATGGATAAATTAGATGTTAGGAAATTACCAAGAGAATTTCTAAATTCAATACCCGTTATAAAGATTGAAGAGAAAGAAGATCCCGAGGAATTTTCAAGTCGGTTGTAGAAGATGAATATGAAGAGAATCAAGAATTTCTAAATTGGATTGTACAGTATTTCCCAGTACAAGATCGGAGATGGAAGAAAACGTAGAACTGAATTTAAGTGGTTAAATGTAAAGATAAATGTTGTTCATGTACAAAATGATAACTGAAATAGTATGAGCTTATGAATGAAAAAAATTGCATATTGAAACATTAATTTTTTTATTTAAGTAATTTATTTACTGTTCAAATTTTTTTTTTGAGAAATTTTGTTTATTTTTTAACAGATTGAATATTGAAGATGGATGATCAGTTTTTCGTATGTGTTTATTTCGATGGAATCATCTTGACAACAACCGTTGGATGCATATTTGAATGTCGGCAACAAATAAAAATGAGATTTAATAGAAATGTCTCGTTAGATGATATGAAGGGAAGGATTAACGCAAAAATTGTTAGACATTGTGGGAGAAGGATTTCGAGAATTTTCTACAAGTTTCCAGTTTCCACAGATCCGATCAAATTCATCGAAATGGAACTTGTAGACGACGAAGACGTAGAGACAATGATCGCTCTTTACTATGGGAATGAGAGTAACAAAATTCACCGATTCACTTATTTGCGAGTTAGCCGGTACGGAGCAAAATGAAGATATCAATGCATATGGTGAAGAACATGGAGCTTAAGAACCGTGCATGGTGGCTCCAACATCGTACGTTGATAGTGAATTGACTATACATGGGATCGATATCGATCTTAATATTACACCCGATATTGATGTGGTTGGTGATGATGGATACGATAGTAGTGATCATTGTGAGCAAGAGGTCGATAGTGATAGTGATCCCGATGTGGAAGATGTACCTGATGATATTGACGATGAAGATGTGAATGACGATGGAAACATTAACGCGTCTTCGGTTGAGAACCAGATGCGATGTATTATGATACACAATAATCCTGGGCCACACATGTCGCTCATAGACCCGACATAGCCCATATAGCTGAGTTCCCGGAGTACCCTGAAATACTTCCTGTTCACCGGCTGGTCGTAAATTCCGATCATGAGGAGTTATTTGTAGGCCAGAGATTCAAAAGTAAAGAAGAGTGCGTTTTTGCTATTAAACAGTATAGCATGAATATATCAGTGGATTACAAAGTCGCAATGTCTAAGCCAACGGTATATATTGGGGAGTGTTGGAAGGCAGCAGAACGCTGCAATTGGCGAGTACGAGCTGCATTCATTCAAAATTCGCAGATGTAGGAGATACAAAAATTGTCGGACCTCACACATGCACATCAACACGTATGACAGAAGATCATCGAAAAATTGATTCCAAAACTATCTGTATGTGTATCATGCCATTGGTGAAGGACATACCGACCATTAAAGTTTCGGTACTGATTTCCAAAATACAAGTACGATTCCAGTATCGAGTATTATATCGAAAGGCGTGGATAGCTAAACAGATAGCAATGGAGCAATTGTATGGGGATTACAATTCATGCTACAGGGATGGATAGTTGCTATGCGGGAGTACGTACCGGGGACTGTGATTGAGTTACAGACACGACCTTATTACGACCTGGATGACCAATTACAGTCGAGGAAAAATAATTTTTCATCAGATGTTCTGGATGTTTGACCCATGTGTGCGAGCATTTCTATACTGCAAGCCGTTTGTGTAGGTGGATGGGACCTGGCTATATGGAAAATATACACAGATCCTACTTCTTGCGGTTGCTCAAGACAGCAATAGGAACGTGCTCCCGATAGCATTTGCCATCGTAGATAAGGAGAACTTGGAATCCTGTGAATTATTCCTTGCCAACCTGTGGAGGAATGTTATTAGCAATGATAATATTTGCATCATCTCCGATAGAGGGAAAGGATTAATTATCGCAATTAGGTGTTCTGGTGTGCCATGGAGATCCGTTTACTGCATCCGTCACATTTCGGTTAACTTCTTTCGAGATTATAAGAATACAGACTGGAAGAGACTTGTGGTGAAAATGGGTAAAGGGTAACCTTATCTTTTCAATATAAGTTTTAATGTTTTATGTTATCTAGTTACTGTAACTTATCTTTTTTAATACATATATAGCGTACGAGTTAGAGCCACATATTTTTCGCCAAAGAATGACTCGACTTGAGAGTGACATGGAGGGTCAAACGAACACATCTTTCCTATATTGGTTGGGTACAATAGAGCCGTGGAAATGGACTTAAAGTTTTGACAAGGGCTTTCGTTATGGTCAAATGACCACAAACTTGGTGGAAGGGTCAACTCTGTGTTGTTGAAAATACGACATCTTTCGATTTCATCTGTCTTCTCAACTACATTCTACAGGTTGACAACCTTGATGCCAAGAATGGGTGAACAATAAATCAACCAGATGGAGGCAAAACATACGTTTGTCGAAGATGTCAAGGATGCATTGCTTGTAAACCATCAGATTGTGAGGTCGATGACTGTAGAAATATATTCACGATGCCTGGAAACTTTTTGACTTACGGAGTCCATCAGTCGTCGACCCGGTATACCACCTAGGTCCTATAGAGTTTATCTCCGGAACAGACGGTGTAACATCGTCAAAGTGGGCCTACTCATTTATATGATAGTCTAATATGATAAGTTGGGATTGTAAAGGTTGGGCTGACTTTTTGATTAAATAGTTGGATTAGGATTAAAGTTAGTGCTCTGGATAATTTAAAGTGAAATATTAGGCTTTAAAAAAATTGGGTTAGGTGGCTAATAAACGGTGTTAGCTTATAATTTAAGAAGATGGTTAATTAAGTGACAAGCTGGGCTTGTGGCCCAAAGGATTAAAGTGTATTAAGTGGTCATAAGGTGGCGCCTTAAGGGAGGAGGAATTTGGGCCCTGAGTGACCGATTGGGCCTTAGAAAATGGGTCAAATTCGGCACTTAAATGGGAAGGGGGTGGACGGCAATTAGACTACCTTTTAGGAGTTATTTCTTTTATTTTAAGTGTTAAAAAGCTGAGAATTAATAAGGAAGAGTTGGTTTTAAGGTGGGCTCTCCTAAAGGTAAGATAAGGATTAAGTTATCAGGAGAGTTAAAAGCTATCAGATGACAGCAGAGTTGGCCAAAAATCCAGCTCTGGGAGGGGAGAGTTGGCCGAAATTCCAACTCTGTGTGTGTGGGTATGCTGAAATTTCTCTATAAATAGGGAGTAGTATTCTTCAATTTCGGTATCTTAAAACCCTATCCTTCTCTCATTCTCTGTCGAAATTTCCAAGCCTTTTCTATAGTTTCTCTTTTTCTTTTTCTAAGAGCCAAATTCCTTTGTTCATACCCTCATCTCCCATAGCCGAATCTACAAGTGAGATCTCTATTTTCTGAAGGTGCTTTCGTAGTCGTATACTCCTTAGTAATCCCAGTAAGTTTCGGATTTTTCCTTTTCTGTGATTCCTTATTTTATCAAACTCTTAATCTAAACCATTGTTCCAAGGTCCTTTCGATTATACTCTTTACTCCTAGAAGCCGAAACTATCCTATTAAAGCCGATTTGGTGGAAAAATCGAAGGTAAGAAGTGGTAAGGATGGCCGAATGGTCTTCCATGATTCTTTCCATTGAGCGAATGGCATATGGGTTAGAATGGTTGTGATTTTCAATTGGTTTAATATTTGGGGAATGGCCGAATGTAGGAAGGTTGGTGGTGACAATTTCTAAAGGATATTCGGGATTTGGCTAACTAGGTAAGTGTTCGTTTTAAAGGTTACATTTAACTAATGAGTTAGATCTCATCGTTATTTGGTTTAGTGATTAAGGGATTGATATGGACTCAACTAATAGTCAAGCGAGAAGGTTGAATCATAAAACCGTCGCCCAAATTCAAGAAGCGATCTGTTTTGGTAGTGCGAGATTAATAGCAGGGTGTGGGCCAAAATCAAAGTCGATCGTGGGCCAATAGTAGTTGTTTCAAGTGATAGTAACGTAGATATAGCAAAAGCCTTAGTACGCAAATCAGGTGTGTAACACTTCCCCACCGTTTAGATCTGATTAATAATAAATGTATATATATGTATATGTGTTCACAAGATTTATATGTTACATTAAAAGCCGAAATCTCAGATTTAAACGACGGACCCTCAGGTTAGTAAATACTCTGACTATATGTTACAAAGTAAACTGTTGTACATGTTTTAAATTATTGTGCATGTTGCATGTGGTGGGTGATGAAAGGAGGAAGTTATATGTACATGTATATGAGTAACGGTTTTTACCGTGAACTACTATAGCGGCTAATGCAGTGAACTGTTATACGGGCTTCGGCCATTATATGTTATAAGGGCTTGGCCAATATATGTTGATGAGCGAGATGACGCCATCTTGGAGAGTAACAATGTGGGTTGATTGTAGAAATCCCCAATGGTGTGTTGGTTGGTACAGGGGCGTGTAGCGGATGGAAACCTAGGCAATTGGGTTGGGTTTGTATATGTTTCCATGTAAATGAATTTATTATCATGTTTAATGAAGCCCAAATCTAGTGGTGCATGAGGGTTGCACTCGAGTATCATGACTCACCCCTTTAAACTAACCTTTCGGTGACGATTAGTGCATTGGACGGGCGGAGTGAAGCGCAAGGTGGCCATGCAATGAAGGTGGATCCGGCGACAAAGTTTCCCAATATTAATTTTTTTAAAGTACTTTATATGATGGATTTAAAATACATTGTAATAAGGCCATAGGCCATTTGTTTACATTTTAGATTTAAAATGGGCCTTTAGTATTTATGCTATTTTAATTTCTTTCAAGGACATGTAATTAAGTTTTGGGCTTTTGATTATTAAGGCACACTTTATGTAATTTTCTATTTGGGCTTTTTGTCAACACGATTTATTTTACTAAAAATTTTCTTAGTGACAAACCAGATCTGGTAGTAGTATTTGGGTCGAGTTTGAGGTGTTACAGAAGGTACAAATGCAAGAGGTTCCAAACACTTCATTATCCATGTTCACATCTCGTGGCAGCGTGTGCTAAAGTGAACCTTAATGTTGAACAAATTTTCGATGATGTGTACACACTAGAGTGCACGTTGAGTGTTTGGGAAAATAAGTTCCCCGTCCTGCCTGACGTGTCTACGTGGGAGGTACCTCGATGACTTTCGAGCTTGTCCTAGATAGAGCGCTACGCAGGAATTCGAGAGGTCGTCCGCAATCATCCAGAATTCGTAATGAAATGGACATTAGGGAGAAATCTGACGGTAAGCGTTGTGGATTATGCAGGTTAGGTGGTTATAATCAAAGTAAATGCCCGCAGTGAAACTATCATGTTGGACAATCGTCATGATCAAGTGGGAATTGAGCTTATGTTGTAATGTATTTAATTTATATAAAAAACACATCATTTCCATGCTTTTTCAATATTATTAAACTTAAAAACATATTGAAATTTTGATATACTTACCTTGTCCCATTAATTTCAATCTTTAACTTAATTTTCTCTCTCCTCTAGCTTCTATTTCTTGAATCTAGCTTGATATTCTAACTCTCCATATTGTCCTTAACATTTCTCTCTCTTGGTAGCAATGGAAATTCTTTTGATTTCTAGGTGAAAATGGTGAATTTTTGGTGAAAGGACCAAATTGTAAAGAAAGCAAAACTTTCTTCTCCCCATTTTTTCTTCTAACGTGAATGCATGAAAATATTTGCACTATTAGTCCTTCAACTCTTTCATATTTACACTTTGATCCTAATTCATCAATTTTCCTTAGTTTCTAGATCATTCCACCCTTAAAATATTTGGTCTTAATTCATCAATTTTCATTAGTTTCTTGATCATTCCACCATTAAAATATTTGTACTATTAGTCTTTTAACTCTTTCATATTTACACTTTAACCCCTCAATTTTTTTAGTATTTACTTCTTGGCAACAAAACTTTTCTCACTTTTACAATTTAGTCCCTTTTCATTTAATTATCCACCCAAACGTCAAAATTTTCTAACGAAATTTTAAAACTACATTATTGACACTCCGCAATTATTCATAAAATATTTATGGCTCAGTTTATAACACCGAGATTTTGATACTTCTTTTTCTCAATTTCTTGACCAAATAAATCTTTATAAAACACAATTTATTAGTTCAAAAATCTTTTAAAAGCTACATTTGGCTCATAAATATTAAATAATATAATCTATGAGTTCATTTGTCAGATTCAATGGTCTTGAACCACTATTTTCAACATTGCTAAAATTTGGGTTATTACAGTTGTAATGTTTATTAGTGTTTTAATGTTATAATCTCCAAATTAATCTACTCTGCGTTATGGTCAAATTTTGTTACAAATTTTAAAGTTCCAATTAATCGAATTAAATTTATACAAAAAAGTACAAACATTGTACTATAAAAAAATACAAACTAGAGTAACATCAAAGCGCAAAAAACCCTTAAAATTGATGGTTCGATGGTGTGGTCCTAGGAGTACACCTCTGCGGAGGTCAACGTTCGACGACCAACATCCTCTCCAGGCCCTGGTGGGGGTGTGCTAAACATGGCAGAAAAATCATGTGGCTCGAATGACATCGATGAACTTGAGCCGGAAGGAGTGCCATGATGCAGTGGATACGACCCAGAAGGACTGATTTACTGCAGTGGATATGAGCCGGGAGTGCTATACTACGGTAGGTACGATCCAAAGATATCAAACCAGTAATGGTATCCACCCGCTGACGAGCCCGGGAAATAGTCATTGCCCGGCACATCTAGATGATACGAATGTGCATCCGAATGTGAATGTGAATGTGATTGCTTGGGCTTCGACTCAGGATTAGGATCTGTCACTAGCTCGGCCTCCATATCGACCACTGGCTCGTATGCCCCAAGTCGCTGCATGTGTGGGGGGACTATAGTCGACTGCCCTCCAAGTATATATGGCTTTCCCATACTAGAGTACCATTGTATGTACTCTAATGGAGGTTGCAAATCGAAAGACATATCCATCCGAGGTATTCGAGTCATCCGATCATTCCTCACCGCAACAAATCTCTAGTGCTTAACCCCCCAATGCAATCCCTGTTTCCCTCTCTTGTTCATGCAGTGAACCTCTCCCACCTGGCATGGCAAATCCAGGATATATTGGATGCAACCAAACTGTCGCAGCACTCGATCCCCATGGTACCACTCGACTACATTGAAATTGATAATTGGTGCGTTAGAGCACTACATATAAGAGTGAATGTAGGTAAACGAGGGTATAATGGCTGCAATTTTTGGTCTACGATATGGCATCCATATAAACTGCACGATTAATTACATTGTTAAAATTTAACACGATGTGAGTAAGATATACAAAGTAACTGTTACAAATATTGGAATCGCTTACCCCTTCCCCGACATGTTGTTCAATCACAAGCTGATATATCGGGAAAGTGTATAACCTCCCAATACCCGGATAAATACTCCATCTACAAAAATAAATTTCAAGTCAATAGTATCGTTACAATAGTATCATTATAAAGAAATTGTCAATTAATAACAAGTTATATTTTATCACCTATTAACTAGTGGATATACGTATGGTTGGTGACTAACTGATGCCAAGAATAGCATCTGATAAAGAGCCCACGACTGTAATAATAGAAGGCATCCGCCTATGTCTACAGCAGCTGGCTTTGTCGTCCGACAAAGCTCATGGTACAACACCGCTAAAACTGCGGAGCCCCAACTATAAGAGCGAGCATTACTCAAATAGCTAATAGATGTAAGTACATGATATGAGCCTTGTTATTGTTTGCATCGGGCATCAATACACCCCCTATGATGTGCATAATGTATGCTCGAGCAGCGCACATCAACTCGACTTCAGTGGCATTAGCTGATAACTGTTCAAACCTCGCTTTCAGCCATGTAAATTTCAAGCTCGAAAAAATTTCCTCATCATCGCCGAACGAGACTCTTAGTAGGCTCTGACAAAGTGAAAATGGGTCAGCTATCGCACTGACGCCCGTTACGGGACTCCCGTCGGTTGGGAGCCCAAGTTGCAATGCAACATCTTCTAGAGTGACTGTGCACTCTCCACAGGGAAAATGACAAGTGTGGGTCTCCGGGCGCCAATGCTCGACTAGTGAGGATATTAAATCATACCGCAGATCAAACGTCCGGATTAGTGCTGCTGACCCGAATCCAGCTTGCTCTAAGTAGGGCATCAGTCGTTCATCCGGGGAATATCTTAAGCCATTCACCCGGCCCCTTAATACACGGTACGAGCCCTGACAGTGTTAAATCACAAAAAATAATTATAATAACATAATTTATTTCCCTAAATTATGTAGCTATTTTTTTAATATAACTCGTGATTAATAAATAACAATACATTACCATATTATTAGCTGCGTCAGATATGTGAGGATCTTTACTAATCAATGGAGCCATTGCTGTCTCAAATATTTAATTTTTTACCTACATAAAAAACAAAAATTTATATGAAATTACTAAAATAACATGCCAATAAAAATAATATAACAAAACATAACATAAACGACACATAATAAATGCAAATATTTTATTATTTATAAAAACATAAACGACACATAATAAAAATAATATAACAAAAACATAACATAACAATATTAATAACTAACAATAATAATAATTAGGTTTTTACTAACAATATTGTAGCGACCTAAAATTTGCTCGGGCGCTAATTGAGAAAATTATTGAAAATTTGAAAACAGAGTTTCGATTTTATTTTTTTTAAAAAGGAGTCGCTCCCGATCTTTTTTCCTAGGTGTAATCGGACACCTAATAGATCCTCTTTTTAAAAGAAAAATTATTTTTGAATTTTCTTAAAAAAAGGCCTAGTCTAGGTCTATGTCAAAATTCCAGAGAAAAATAGGGTTCGGGAGTCGGTTACGCGCGAGGAAGGTATTGGTACCCTCGCGACGCCCAAAATTGGTATCTTGTTAAGCGCGCGTTGTCTTAATTTTTAAACATACGAGTTCAATTTAATATTTAATCATGATTTGATTGAAACATGAGAATTTTGAAAACACGAAAATTTTGAAGCTCGAGAATTTTTTTTGAAACCCGAGAATTTTTGAAAACATGAAAATTTTGAAAACATGAAAATTTTTGAAACACAAAATTTTTTTGAAAACACGAAAATTTTGAAATACGAGAATTTTGAAAACACGAAAATCTTTGAAACACGATTTTTTTTTGAAAACACGATAATTTTGAAACACGATAATTTTTGCAAACACAAATTTTCAAAACACGAAAATTTTTGAAACTCGAGAATTTTTTGAAACCTGAAAATTTTTTAAAACACGGAAAATTTTGAAAACACGAAATTTTTTTAAAAACACGAAAATTTTGAAACACGAGAATTTTTGAAAACACGATAAGTTTTGAAACACAAAAATTTCGATAAATTACATATTTTTGTATTAAATACATTTTAAAAATAAAATTTTGATAATTTAAAAATAACCACAAAAATAATCATTTTATTTTAAAAACCGAGATTTTTTTAAATTTTTTTCGATTTTTAAAAGGGCATATCGTATTTAACACGAACCGATAATATTCACCCAACATAGCGATGAAATCAATGACTTAGTGTCAAACCGATTCATTACCTTTATTTATTAAAATTATTCGAATAATAATAAAATTAAATTAAATTAAATTAAAAATATAAATACAAAATATAAATATGTTTAAAAAATACCAATAATGTCATCAAAATACACGAATTAAATTAAAAGTAGGTAAAAAAAGAAATTATCGAAAAGCCCAAAATTACGGGCTTGAAGAACGGGATACACAACCAAGGATTTTTTTTCTTCTTCTTTTTTTTGGCCTGCTACCTTTGGGCCTGGGCGTTGGCTTGATGTTGGTCGGGTCTAGCCTCATGGCTAGTCTGTTAATGGCTATTAAATGATTCTTTTTTGGCCCTTTTTTTTTTCTTTGCTACTTTTTTTTGGGCCTACTACTAGGTGTCTTCTTTGTTGAATTAGTCACGGGTCATGGGTCATGGGTCGGGTCAGATTTGATTTGATATTATTCGATTTTGATATTATTATTATTATTATTATTTTGCTTTTTCTTTCTTTTTTTCTTTCTTTTTCTTCTTTCTTCTTCTCCAACCGCCATTGCCGTAGACGTCGTCGCAGCTTCACGCCGTCGTGGCCGCCTTCTCCCTCTTCTCTTCTTCTTCTTCTCTCTTCTTTTCTTTTTCTCTTCTCTTTCTTTCTCTTTTTCCTCTTCTCTTTCTTTTTTTGAGGGGTTTCTTCTTGGCCGATTTTTGGGGGTAAAAACTCCTTTTATGGTTGTTTTTTTTTTTTTTGCAGGTGTTAGGTGGCTAGGGAGAAGGGAGGCCATGCCCTAGGCTAGTGGCCGGAAATCACGGAGGGTAGGTGCCTAAATCGTGTGATTTTGCTAGAAGGACCAGATTGCAAATGTAGTAAAATGGTGGGGTCAAAGTGTAATTTTGATAAAGATGAGTGGTCAAAATGTAATTTTGGAAAAGTTTTGAGGTCAAAAGGTAATATTGAAAAAGATAAGGGGTCAAAATGTAATTTTGGAAATGTTAAAGGGTTAAAATGTAATTTTGATTTTTTTGTATTTTTCAATTTTTGATTTTTTGATTTTTTTAATTTTGAAAATTAAACACGAATCGAATAGGACAAAATTTAGTACTTATAATGCTTCTCTTTGCTCATCATTTGTGAAACAGGATAGAGCAAAGACTTAAAAGCACTAAATTTTGTTCGATTGTCCAATCTTTATTCTTTATTTTTTATTAAAAAATAGAAATCGAAAATAGCTCAGCATTTTTCACAAAGCTCAGCTCACCTCTCTGATTATGAGTTGATTTTTGAAGAACAAAAATTGAAAATACCTCAGCGTATGACCTGAGACTCAACTCACCTCTCGTAATATGAGTTGATTTCTTTGAAAAGCAAAAATTGAAAATACAGCAGCATGTGACCCGAGGCTCAACTCACTTCTCACAATATGAGTTGATTTTTAAAAAAACAGAAATTGAAACTACCTCAGCATGTGACCCGAGGCTCAACTCACCTCTCGCAATATGAGTTGATTTTTTTGAAAAATAGAAATTGAAAAATACCTCAGCATGTGACCCTAGGCTCAACTCACCTCTCGCAATATGAGGTGTGACCTGAGGCTCAACTCACCTCTCGCAATATGAGTTGATTTTTTTTTGAAAAACAAAAATTGAAAAATACCTCAGCGTATGACCCAAGGCTCAACTCACCTCTAGCAATATGAGTTGATTTATTTGAAAAGCAAAAATGAAATAATTAATTTTTTTTAAATATCAGAATTTCAAAACATATCATCTGGTAGAACTCGGATGTCTTCTTTTTCCTTGGTTCAGTACAGCTATCATCAAAACCTCTTGCTCTACTAGAGTGCCTGTATATGTCATGCATGATGTTATCATGATATGCACATGTTTGTCTTAAATGCTTTTATGCCTACATGATTATGCCATGCGCCTTGGGCTTGTTTGTCATATCTCTTTTCGTTACGATTCTCGTGATGATTTGCATCATTCTTCGATTCTTGACTTTTCGTTCAGGTTTTGTACCCGTCCTCAAGCTTTGCGAGTAACCTGCGTTTCTCGTATATCACCCTTTTGCCCCCTGTTGAACTTTGTCCTTGCTTTGAGGCTATTGTACTTACCAAATTCTCATCCGAGTAATGCTCAACATTCCTTTTGTTTAGAGTATGTCATTTTACTATTTATCATTCAAATGAACCAAACATAAAATGCTTGACAATGGCACAGTAAGTACGAAAGAAATACTTCACATTCATATTTATTTCAAAAGCAACAAGCAAAGAAAATTAACAAGGAATAGTTCAATAAAGAAAACATTATAAAGAAAGGAAAGTAGATTCAATTGTCACAAATGCTCTAGATATCCAACGCATGAACTTCTCCACGTTTCTTCATCTTGGATCTTTCGAGCACAGCTTCTTGTGTAGAAGATTTCGAGCTTCTGAAAATGCTTTAAATATTATAACTTCGTCCTTTGACTCCCGCTCGAAACGTCTTGCTCCTTAATTTCAACCCCTTCATTAGGACGCCCTTTCAGGTTTTCATCCTAATCCTTTTTGCTTATCAAGACGCCCTTTTCGGGTTTTCATCTTGATCTCCTTTTTTTTCAAGATGCCCTTTCAGGTTTTCATCTTGATCTCGTTTTTTTAAGAAGACCTTTTCGGGTTTTCATCTTGATCTTTTTTTAGGCATAATATTTCTTCACAGCATCTGAGTTTATTGGATTAGGTAACCCCCTCCCATCCATCTTAGTGAGAATCAGAGCCCCACTCGAGAAGGCCTTCTTTACAATGTACGGCCCTTCCCAATTTGGTGCCCATTTTCCTCGAAAGTCTTTTTGTATTGGAAGGATCTTTCTCAGTACGAGCTTTTATTCGCAGAATTCTCTTGGCCGGACTTTCTTGTCATGGGCCGTGATCATTCTCTTCTGGTACATCTATCCATGACAGATTGCCTTCAAGCGTTTTTCTTTGATAAGATTTACCTGGTCATATCGAGCTCGAACCTATTTTAATTCCTCTAGTTTCGACTCCATTAAGACTCGTAGAGAGGGGATCTCAACTTTAATGGGCAACACAACTTCCATTCCATAGACCATAGAGAAAGGAGTTGCTCCCGTAGACGTCCACACAGATGTGCGATATGCATACAAAGTGAATGGTAGCTTTTCGTGCCAGTCTTTATATGTAGCGGTCATTTTCCCAATAATCCTCTTAATATTTTTATTAGCCGCTTCTACTGCTCCGTTCATCTTTGGGCGATAGGGTGAGAAATTATGATACTTTATTTGAAATTACTCCCACACTTCTTTCATCATCTTGTTGTTCAGATTTAAAGCGTTATCTGAAATAATTCTCTCAGGCAAACCGTATCGACATATAATTTCCTTTTTTAAGAACTTGCAAACTGTGGTCTTCGTCACATTAGCAAACGAAGCGGCTTCTACCCATTTTGTGAAGTAATATATAACCATAAAAATGAATCGGTGTCCATTAGAAGCTTTTGGGGAAATTGGCCCTATAACATCCATGCCCCACATAGAAAAAGGCCACAGAGAAGTCATGACATGAAGGGGCTGCATGAATTTTATCACTATAAATTTGACATTTGTGGCACTTTCATGCATAACTAATGCAGTTGTTTTCCATTGTTAGCTAGTAATAACCGAGTCTCATAATCTACCTAGCCATAGTGAAACCATTGGCGTGCGCCCCACAAATTCCTTCATAGACATCTTCAAGTATTTTTCTGGCTTCAACAACATCCACACATCTTAGAAGCACTTGATCTTTTCCTCTTTTGTACAAGATATCCCCATCAAGAACAAATCCCACTGCCATTCTTCTGATTGTTCTTTTTTCATTCTCATTTGCTTGATCGGGATACCTTTGATTCTTGACATATTCTAAGATATCATGGTACCATGGTCGTCCATCTGTCTCTTTTTCAATGCTAAGACAATGTGTAGGGACCTCATATATGCTTATTTGGAGAGGCCTTATTTCCGTTTCTCTATTTTCTTTGAACATTGAAGCCAAAGTGGCCAGGGCATCAGCCAATTGGTTTTCTTCTCGTGAGAAGTAATTAAAAGTCACTTCTTTGAATTCTTTAATCAGTTCCACAATGAGATCGTGATATTCAACTAATTTCAAATCTTTCACTTCCCAATCTCCATGGATTTGGTAAATCACCAACATTGAGTCCCTATAAACCTCTAAGATTTTGATGTTTCGTTCAATAGCTGCATGAAGTCCCATGATGCAAGCCTCATATTCCGCTATGTTATTGGTACATAAGAAATTTAATCTGGCAGTGAGTGGGTAATGGTTCCCTTTTGGTGACACTAAGACTGCTCCAATCCTATGCCCAATGCATTCGATGCACCATCAAAGCTCATCTTCCATGATTTCTCTTTTGATGACTCATATTCTTTTTCTGTAATGCACATCAAGTCTTCATCTGGGAAATCAACTCTCAATGGCTCGTATTCCTCCGTTGTTCAAGTTGCTAAGAAGTCAGCTATTTCACTCCCATTTATCAACTTTTGACTCACATAGACGATGTCGTACTCCGATAGTAGGATCTGCCATTATGCCATTCTTCTTGAGAGTGCAGGTGATTCCATTATATACTTTATTGGGTCCAACTTTGAAATTAACCATGTCATATGAAACAACATATATTGTTTGAGCTTTCAAACTACCCAGACCAAAGCGCAATAGAATTTTTCAATTGACGAATACTTTGCCTCATACTCTATGAACTTTTTGCTGAGATAGTAAATCACCGTTTCTTTTTTCCCTGACTCATCATGTTGCCCCAGTACGTAACCCATTGAATTTTCGAACATAGTCAGATACAATATTAATGGTTTTCTGGGAGTTAGTGGTACTAACATCGGGAGGCTAGAAAAATACTGTTTTATCTTGTCAAAAGCCATTTGGCACTCCTCATTCCATTCTCCCGGATTATGTTTTCGAATGATTCAAAAAATTGGGTCACACTGGTTGGTAAGTTGAGCAATGAATCGAGCGATGTAGTTCAACCTTCCTAAAAACCCTCTGACTTCTTTTTTTGTGCGCCGAGGTGGTAGTTCTTGTATGGCTTTTATCTTATCTAGATCAACCTCAATACCTCTCTCACTGACAATGAAGCCTAGTAACTTTCCTGAGGTAGCCCTAAACGCACACTTGGCTGGATTAAGCTTCAGCTGATACTTTCTTAATCTTTCGAACAACTTCTTGAGGTTCCCAACATGCTTTCTTTCCCTCTCGAGATTTGGCAATCATATCATCGACATAGACTTCTATTTCTTTGTGCATCATGTCATGGAACAACATCACCATGGCTCTCTGACATATTGTCCCAGCATTATTTAATCCGAACGACATCACCTTATAGCAGAATATCCCCCACATCGTTACGAAGGTAGTTTTTTCTATATCCTCAGGAGCCATCTTTATTTCATTATAACCTGAAAAACCATCCATGAAAGAAAATAAAGATTTTTTTGTTGTATTATCCACCAACGTATCAATGTGTGGCAAAAGAAAATTACCCTTAGGGCTTGCTCGATTCAAATCGCGATAATCTATGCACATTTACACCTTGCCGTCTTTCTTTGATACCGGGACTATATTAGCTACCCATTCTGGATATTTAGAGACTTGTAGGAAGCCAAAGATCAAATTGTTTTTGACTTCTTTTTTATCTTTAATAAAGATTTCGTGTCTCATTCGTCTTAGCTTCTATTGAATGGGTTTGCATTCTGGTTTCAGTGGGAGTCTATGGACCACTACATCCTCGTTCAACCCTAGCATGTCCTAATACAACCATGCAAATACATTTTTGTACTTACGAAGAAAGGCAATCAAATTATGTTTGGTACTCTCTGAAATGGAGGTCCCAATTTTCACTTCTTGTCTCTTTTCTTCATTTCTGAAGTTCACTGCTTCAACAGATTCTTGATGGGGTAGAATCAGTTTATCTTCTTGTTCTACCATTCTTAGTAAGTCAAGAGACGAGACATATTCTTCAGCATTTTCCTCAGCTTCGAATTCTCCTAAACAAATAGCTTTCTCGAAATCGATTTTAGGACTTGTAACGGGATTGTTCTTGTCGTTGATATCTGAGCACCTGAAAGGTGAATGGAAAATAAAACCATAGAGGAGCATCAATGTATGGGAATCAACAAACATAATGTTATGGCATGATATGAGATACATGTAAGGACAGGCTGTGAGAAGGGGGAATAATTATGAAGTTAATGAGAATGAAAAGACTATGACAAAATGCATCTCCATTAATGTTCATTTAAATAATAAAGAGCAAACATAAGCTCTTGCAAAAGAATCCCACTATTACTTAGGGGCACAAAAAAGAGAGAGTTAACATTGAGCATTACTCTGGAGAGGACTTAGAAACTACAAAAATATCCACAGTAGTCCAATTGTTCAAAACGAATCTAGAAGAACAAGGGTGTATCATTAAAACATCCTTAATTACACCATCCCCTTTGTCAATAACTTTTATATTGACGTTCTGAAGACCACTTTCAATCAATAACAGCGTGCTTCGTGAATTATCTCGCCCTGGGTACATCACTCCTGCAGATGTAAATATTTTTGACAAAGGAGGATACGCTTTGGGCTCCCATTCCAATTCCAAACCTGAGGCTCTTGCAATCCTCCTTTTTTGATCTTTCTGCAACTATTTTCTTCCTTGTCGTATATCCAGCTTGAACCCTAAACCGTATCGAGCCTTGTGGTGTACTGGTTTTAGTGCTCTAACTATCCCTTGCTGATATCTTCCCAAACCTTTCTTCGCTCGAGCTCCCTTTCTCACAGTCAGCTTAATTCCCATCTTGGTATTCCTTGACAGCTTGGGTGTGGGAATCCTATTTCCTTCAGCAACAAATGTAGCATTGATAAATTCAAAGGAACAGAAGGAATATTCTACTGCATCTTTGTTTACTTTGATGTAGGGTGTGCCAGTAGAGATAGATGCAAAAATGTTTTCTTCACCAGTGACCGTGATCAAGCGGTTATCCATGATAAAATTTACTTTTTGATGGAGAAATGAAGGAAGTGCCCCAGCAGAATGGATCCAAGGCCTCTCTAAAAGGCAATTATATGAAGGAGCGATGTCTATAACCTGGAACTCGATATCATATGTATATGAGCCTACTTCTAGAGGAATTTCGATCTTCCCCGTGACCTCTCGTCGTGTCCCAACAAATACCCTTACTGTAGAGTGACAAGGCCTCAGATAAGACATATCAATTGGCATCCTAGAAAGCGTGGCCAAAGGCATGACATTGAGTGTAGACCCGTTGTCACTGAGCATAATTGGTATTATATAACCCTTGCAACTGGTTATGATGTGCAATGCTTTTACGGAGCCCCTACCATTTGGCAGTATTTCGTCATCAATAAAAGAGATGAAATTATCCGCATTCAGGTTGTTCACCCACATATCAAGCTTTTCAACAGATACTTTGCTCGCTATATAAGCTTGATTTAACACTTTCAGCAAAGCATTCGATGTGGTTTCGAATTCAACAATAGGGATAATATCGAGATTTGCCCCGGTTGCTTGTTTAATTATTCTACGATGTTATATTCACTGTGCTTAATAAACTTCAAGAATTCATGTGCTTCCTCCTCATTCACAGACCTTTTAACTTCTTGTTCGGTTGGAGTTTCAAACTCGACCTCAGCCTCATGCATCGGTGCCTTTCCTTTCTGGTTCGAGTCACCAGTCTTCTTCCTTGGTTTAACCACTTCAGGAGAATAACATCTCTCGTTGCGGGTAAAGTGTCCTACTTCGCTAACACTTCCAGTCGTATCTTTGTATTTTTCACCTTTAGGTATGATAATGTTGACATCATATTTCCATAGTACCGCCTTGTTGTCCTTGTAAGGGAAATGAGATGGTACTTCAATTATCATATTTGGTTTCACTTTTTTCTTTTTTACCTCGTAATAAATCACCAAAGGTCGATCATAGCTATAAGGGGAACCTAATGATTGATTATCAGAAGCACATACTCCTCCTTCATCAGCCTCTTCCACTCTGTTAAAGATCTCGACCTCCTTGTTGTCCATCATGTCTTGAAGTAATTTTCTGAATCCCTCACAAGACTGGATGTCATGCCCTTCGATACCATGAAAATAAAAAAAATATTGACTTTTTGTGTTTCCTTTTTTGAAAATTCTGTTGGGATGAGAGAACGGCCCATTTTCAACCATTACCTCCCAAACCTTCCGCAAAGGTGTCTTTATTTCAGAAACACAACTTTTAGTTTGCCACTTGTCTTCCTTTTTCACCGCGCTCATATTCCCTTCAGTATGGTTAGGAAGAGGATTTCCAGCAATATTACTAGCACCATCAAATCGTAAAATGCCTGCATCAATAAGACCTTGGACCCTCCTTTAAAAGGCAAGAAAATTTTCTGTAGAATGCCCTTGGTTTCCAGCGTGGTACATGCAACTAGCATTAGGATCATACGATTTTAGGTATGGAGGCTTCAGGGGTGCCATATAATGTGGGGATATTAATGGTTTTTCCAATAGTTTTGGGTACAGCTCTCCGTATGACACGGGAATAGGGTGAATTGAGGTTTTTCAGGATTGGGTCTTGCCGGTCTTTATTCATTTTTAGGTTGGCTTTGAGCGGGCATGGTATTTAGTGGGAACATGGTGAATAGCCTTTGGTTATTTGTGGCGTAGACGGGGTAAGGAGGAGGTGTTTGATAGTAAGGGCTTTGGGAAGGAAAATAGAAGTTTGGAAGTGGGCGACAATGGGGTCGTGATTGGGTTGGGTACGGATTAGAAGTGTAGTGGCTCTTGGTTCTCGCCATATGAGTTTCTGCCTCTTTTTTCTTTATGGGTACTGCCCTTTTCGAGCTCTCGGGGCCTTCCATCCTTCCACTCTTGATGGCATTCTCTATAAGTTCCCTAGATATTACAATATCTGTGAAGTCTTTCGTGGCACTTCCTACCAACTTATCGTAAAATGGCACTTTCAAAGTGTTGATAAAGAGGACCGTTATCTCAACTTTAGTTAATGGGGGTTCTACTTGGGCCGAGATATCCCTCCATCTTTGCGCATATTGCCTAAAAGTCTCTGTCAGCTTCTTTTCCATCATCTGCAGAGTAAGTCAATCAGGCACCATATTGGATACATGCTTGTATTGTTCACAAAGTGCTGATGCTAAGTCTTCCCATGATCGGATCCTTTCTCTAGTGAGTTGATTATACCATCGAAGAGCCAATCCGACCAAGCTGTCTTAAAAACAGTGTATTAGCAATTTATCCTCATTCACGTAACTAGTCATCTTCCGACAAAACATGATAAGATGCGCCTTTGGACATCTCATTCCATCATATTTTTCAAAATTCGATACTTTAAATTTTGGAGGCAAAACCAGATCGGGCACCAAACTGAGCTCTTTGGCACTCAGTGCAGAGAAGACTTTAGTACCTTCTATCACCTTGAGCCTTTCTTCTAGGCTCCTATACTTATCCTGAGCATCATGATCATCCATTTTTAATTCTAGCTATTTCTACCGGATCATCCAAATCTGAAATAATTGGATCAGCAGGATTAGCTCTGGGGTTCAATATGAATATACCTTGAGCAGGTGATGCATGTCGTTGCTCCAGGCCTGCAGGTTCCCCTTGAGGATATCCTTTTTACATTGCATGGGCATGAGGTGGGGTGAATCTTGGGGATAGAGTGGATCCTGATTAGCTCTTGACTGGGGTTCTATGATATCAGGGCTCTGCATGGGTCCTTTTCCTTTGACCAAAGCTTTCATCATCTCCATCATTTTGCCTATTTAATCCCTTTGCTCGAGCGATTCCTCTCGAGATCTTACCATTAGATCTATTGCTTCTGTTGTGACTTAGCCAACTACTCTTGCAATTCTCTTTGGGTCCTTTCCATCCTTTCAATTCTCTCATTGAATTCGGCCTCCATAATTCTAGCTCTTAGACGCGTCCTATAAGAATGGCGTGATTCCAGACTTGTAGTGCTGCAATTGTGGATTGTATGGTTTTAGCCTCAATGAATGATTAAGGTGATATGCACATGCAATGAATGGATGAATGGATGAATGGATAAATGGAAAATGAATGTTAGTCATGAATAAATATGCAAGAATTTGGTGTTGATTTTAAGATAGTCCCATACTTTGGCATTTCATTAATCAAAAGAGTCCATTACAAAATATTTTCCATCTTTGATTTAACAATTGCAAAAATTTCCTAGCCACATCGCCTTATTTCTTCACTCATTCTAGGAACTCGACATGCTTGATTTTTGGCTCGGAGGGATTGGCAACTTAGAGCTTCGATTTTATCTGATA
Source organism: Gossypium rotundifolium (assembly GCA_025506655.1). Taxonomy (NCBI): domain Eukaryota; kingdom Viridiplantae; phylum Streptophyta; class Magnoliopsida; order Malvales; family Malvaceae; genus Gossypium; species Gossypium rotundifolium. The sequence continues at coordinate 126,530,781 of CP106732.1, read as the reverse complement.
ATTGCACAATTTGTACAGTTGTCTTGCGAATTTCATTGATCAAATAGCCGAGGTGCATATCCTTTTCTTGGAGAGCTTTTTCATAGGCATGAGTGTCTCTGCCATGCTGACATTCTTTTCTTCTAAGGCTTTTAAGAGAGTATCCAAATGTTACTGATGAGCTTGCAGCGTATTTTCTAAATCTTGTATTTTCTCTCTTAGCTCTTGATGCTTACACTAACTAGTCATTAATTCTGCAGACACGGTTTCGTATTCAACATTCTTCTTCCTTAACTCTATCTTGGCACGTGCAACTTTTTCCTCTTCCTTATTCGCTTTCCCTTTCCAGAATTCTATCCCACCTTTGATGTTGCTTAGTTCTTCTTTCTATTCTGCCGATGATTTGACCAACCCACTATTCTTTATGGTGCCTCTTAATTTCATATTTTCCAAATGAAGATCCCTTAGATCATTTCTCATGATCTCGACTTCTTTCTGGACTTTCTCGGTTCTGTATTTTTCAATTTCAACATCGATCTTCAGCTGGTAGTTTTCCTCTTGAAGAGAACTAATATCTCGTAATAGCTTGGCCTTTTCATGTTCAAATTCATGTCTAGGTATTTCTAGCTCGAACGGTATTTCTTCTGAGAAAAGAATCTGGAAAGTGTAATCTGTTGGCGAGGTTAGTTGACTATTCACTCATCGTTGTCTCCATATGTCATAATATTGAGTGATAGTATCAGCATATGAGCAAACTCCATTAGGTAAATTTCCCTCCAAGACTTTGTAGTATCTCCGACTTTTTTCATGTAGCCTTTACCTGTAAAAGCAAACTCAGACTGTGTCAATCCTCCGGTAACTGGTATGAACTGTCGTGAAGTAAACTGCCTTTGAACCATTAACGGAACATATCCGACTCCTCCCCATAATCCGAGTAAAGGCACCCAATCTTGGCTTCCACACTTGTATAACAGAACCGAAAGACGGATCCATGGTGCTCTCCAAGTTATATCTTCGGCATGGAGGTTCTGAAAAACTGAAACCCAGTGCTGTTCGGTGACATCCTTTGGCCAATCTTTCCCAAGGTAAGCTTCTAATGGGGCGAATGTTTTTGAAAACATGTGGAAAGATGTGCGCTCCACTTTCCAGAACTGGCTCAGAATCCAAACATTAAGTAACTAGGTGCATCCGATAAAACGTCCTTCTCCTTTCCTCCTACAACTACTTAGAAATCTAAAAGTCTCGGCCAAGATAGTTGGGACAGGGTTGATTCCTTGCCTCAACTTTTCGAAGAAATCTACTACCGTAACTTCTATATGCCCAAGAACCTTTGGGAAGACGATTAATCCGTAAATGGCCAAAGCAAACAGATCCACTCTCTTCACAATATCTAGATGGTTTTGAACTAAGTCTCGCAGAGAAAACCACAGAACACAACCGACTTCGTTCTTTTTCTTTATCTGTTTTTCAACCCATGTATCAGTCATTCCTGACAACTTCATTAGCTTTTTCTTAAAGGTCATAGGTTTGGGCTCTTTCACATATATCTTGTTGAATTGTGCATTGTCAGCGCGAAGCAAGGCGGCATACTCTTCTATGGTCGAAGTCATATTTTCCTGATTAAAAGTGAAACATTGGTAAGCTGGTTCCCAGAATCGAACCATGGCTTGAATCAATTGTTCATCTACGTTGACAGCGATCAAGTGAGCTATATCCTCGTACTTTTCAGTAAAGATGTCCTTAATGTCTGAGTCCCACTGTTTCCAGATTCTAGTCAAGTCTTCGAGGTTATTCCGACAAGCATTCATAGTCACATGCTCGGGAAGATTGGAGATACATCCTTCCTTTAAACTGTCCCCTTTTACTTTCTGGGTTTTCAAAGACCAGTCTCAAACTACGACATTTTTCTCGATTACTTGTGTAATTGACTCCTCCATCAGAGACCCATTTTTGGCAACCAATCTCTAATTAACACCTTCCTAACAAGATGCCTATGATGCATGATAAAAAATAAAAATGAAGACAAATAACCTTGGTTAGTAATCACAACAAATATAAACGGAGAAAAACTATAGAAAATCTAACAAATTATGCTATTCAATCGTGCATTTTGGTGAAACTGGTCATGCTTTACAAAAACCTACCCCACATACTTATCAGATAATCTACCCGGTCCAATTTATTAAACGGACCCAATTCCCTTGCATAAAAAGGGTAAATGTAGAAGAAATAAAAGGTAAGAGGCGTTTCTCCCATGTACTTATTTTGGTGACTATTAAACGGACGAAGGTTCGGCATGGCTCTAGTTAGGTGGCTCGTACGGTTCACTATATGCGGTTTCGATTCTAGAAAGGTACTCAAATTGTTCGTACTGTCGTCTACTAAGATTAGTACGGAGCCTCGGTCATTGCCCATCACAGGCTCACGAGTTCAATTCGAGGGATTTCATTTACTTATGCCTATGCGGAGGGACAAGTTAACTCACGAAAGCATAAGTCATATGTAACCCGAAAGTATTCACTAGCCTGTGCGGAGGGACGAGTTAACTCACGAGGGCATAGCGTTTACTTCGACTTAAGCGGACAGAGCCCGGGTAGAGAGCTCATGTTATGCAAAAATGCAAGTGCACGGTGTGTGGGGAGAAAGTCACAAACCTTTTCATTTTTATTTTAAAACTAAAAAAACTAAAACCGTAAAACTTAGAGCTAAAAAAAAAAAGATAAAATAAGTTAGAAAAATATTTACAACATGAAGCAAATGCATGACTTTTCAAAAAACAAATTTAAGGATCACGACTAAATATTAATTTTAATAAGGTGTTTCGAAAATTTTGACAACACGCGTTTAATTTCAGACTTGACTCTCACAAAAAAAATGTCCCCAGTAGAGTCGCCAGCTATAGCGACCTAAAATTTGCTCGGGCGCTAATTGAGAAAATTATTGAAAATTTGAAAACAGAGTTTCGATTTTTTTAAAAAAAAAGGAGTCGCCACTGATCTTTTTTCCTAGGTGTGATCGGACACCCAATAGATCTTCTTTTTAAAAGAAAAATTATTTTTGAATTTTCTTAAAAAAGGCCTAGTTTAGGTCTATGTCAAAATTCCAGAGAAAAATAGGGTTCGGGAGTCGGTTACGCGTGAGGAATGTATTAGCACCCTCGCGACGCCCAAAATTGGTATCTCGTTAAATGTCCGTTGTCTTAATTTTCAAACATACGAGTTCAATTTAATATTTAATTGTGATCTGATTGAAACACGAGAATTTTTTGAAAACATGAAAATTTTGAAACTAGAGAAATTTTTTTTGAAACCCGAGAATTTTTTAAAACACGAAAATTTTTGAAACACGAAAATTTTTTAAAAACGCGAAAATTTTGAAACACAATAATTTTTGAAAACACAAAAATTTTTAAGACACTAATTTTTTGAAAACACTAAATTTTTTTGAAAACACAAGAATTTTTTAAAACACAAAATTTTTTGAAACACAAAATTTTTTGAAAACACGAAATTTTTAAAATACGAGAATTTTTGAAAACACGAAAATTTTGAAACACGAGAATTTTTGAAAACACAAGAATTTTGAAACACGAAAATTTTTGAAACTCGAGAATTTTTGAAACCCGAGAATTTTTGAAAACATGAAAATTTTGAAAACAAGAAAATTTTGAAACACGAGAATTTTTGAAAACACGAAAAGTTTTGAAACACAAAAATTTCGATAAATTACATATTATCGTATTAAATACATTTTAAAAAAATTATGATAATTTAAAAATAACCACAAAAATAATCATTTTATTTGAAAAACCCGAGAATTTTTTATAAAATTTTTTCGATTTTTAAAATGATATATCGTATTTAATACGAACCGATGATATTCACCTAACATAGCGATGAAATCAACGACTTAGTGTTAAACCGATTCGTTGCCTTTATTTATTAAAATTATTCAAATAATAATAAAATTAAATTAAATTAAATTAAAAATATAAATACAAAATAAAAAATATGCTTAAAAATACCGATAATGTCATCAAAATACACGAATTAAATTAAAAGTTGGTAAAAAAAGAAATTACTGAAAAGCCCAAAATTACGGGCTTGAAGAACGGGATACACGACCATGGGTTTTTTTTCTTCTTTTTTTTTTGGTCTCTTGCTTTTTGGCTTCGCTTGGCTTTGTTAATGCTTTTTTTTGGCTCGTATTTTTTTGGTTCTTTGCTTTTTTCGACTTTCTTCTTTGGTGTCTTTGTTGGGCCCTCTTGGTCGTGGTCGTGGGTCAGGTCGGGCCGACTGATTTTGATATTTTTTTTCTTTTTCTTTTCTTTTCTTTCTTTTTCTTCGTTCTTCTTCTTCTCCAACTGCCGCCGCCGTCGACATCATCGACGTCGTTCGCTTCACGCCGTCGTAGCCGCCTTCTCTCTTCTCTTCTTCTTCTTCTTCTCTCTTCTTCTTTTTCTCTCTTCTCTTTCTTTCTCTTTTTTTCTCTTCTCTTTCTTTTTCTGGGGGGTTTCTTCTTGGCCAATTTTTGGGGGTAAGAACCCCTTTTATGGTTGTTTTTTTGCAGGTGTTAGGTGGCTAGGGAGGAGGGAGGCCATGCCCTAGGCTGGTGGCCGGAAATCACGGAGGGTAGGTGCCCAAATCGTGTGATTTTGCTAGAAGGACCAGATTGCAAATGCAGCAAAAATGGCAGGGTTGAAGTGTAATTTTGAGAAAGACGAGTCAAAATGTAATTTTGGAAAAGTGTAGAGGTCAAAAGGTAATTTTGAAAAGATAAGGGGTAAAAATGTAATTTTAGAAAAGTTGAGGGATTAAAATGTAATTTTGATTTTTTTGTATTTTTCAATTTTTTAATTTTAAAATTAAACACTAAATCGAGCGGAAAAATTTAGTGCTTACAAATATTAATAATAATACTAACTAAAATAATAATTAGGATTTTTACTAACAAAATTAATAACTAACAATAATAATAATAATAATAATAATTAGGGTTTCTTACTAACAATAATAATAATAATAAATATAATAATAATTAGGGTTTCTTACTAACAATATTAATAATAATTCGACTAAAATAATAATTAGGGTCTTTTACTAACAATAATAATAATAACTAATAATAATAATAATAATAATAATAATAATAATAATAATAATAATAATAACAACAACAATAATAATAATAATAATAATAATAATAATAATAAGGGTTTTTACTAACAATATTAATGACTAACAATAATAATATTAATATTAATAGTTTTTACCAACAATAATACTAATTAAAATAATAATTAGGATTTTTACTAACAATAATACTAACTAACAATAATAATTAGGGTTTTTAACAATAATAATATTAGTTTTTACTAACAATAACACTAACTAAACTAAGAATAATTACTTTTTACTAAAAATTCAAAACTTAAATGATGCATGCCAAAAAAACCTATATTATGGAAGTAAAATTTCTTAATTTAATTTCTATATAATTACAATATTATTTTGATATGGTATATAAACTAACAAAAAAAATCAATATATAATGATAATAACAAAGTAACAAAATAATAACAAAATAACAATTTGTTTAATAATAACAAAATAACAAAAAACCCTAATGATAACTAACAATTTGTTTAATAACTAAACTAACAATAAAAAAAATAAAACATTATTTTAAAAAATTTATACCTTCTTTTTTTTTCTTTTTTTTTTCTTCTATTTCTTTCTCCTTTCTCTTTTCTATTTTCTTTTTTTTTTCTTCTCTTTCTTTCTCCTTTATCTTCTCTATTTTCTTTCTCTCTTTCTTTTTTTTTCGGCGCCGTCCTCCTTCTCCTTCTTCTTCTTCTTCTTCTTCTTCTTCTTCTCCTTTCCTTTTCTTCTCTCGTAATGCTCATGAAAATAAAATTGAGGACCATAAAATGGTCCCCCAAAGCTGAGAAACAAACAAATGCATGCTGCATGCATGCATCCCATTGGACTGGTGCCGCCTCTGCCAAACCCTCCACCTGTCACGCCTGTCGCGCACAGCCTCCACCCCTGTCCAGTCAACTACTCAAGTCTCGATTTTTCTTTTTTACAGATTCTATTTTTTTAAAGTGTTTGTTTTTTTTAACAGAATAATGTGTCAGAATAGGGTGGTGCCGCCTCTGCTAGAGGCGTGACCACCCTACATGTACCATTTTGGTACATAATTTATCTTTTGTACTATTTTCGTTATTTGTTTTTTCTTTTGTACTACTTGGGTAAAAAAACCCTAGTTTAGATACTATGTGACAAAATGTTTAGTTACCAAGATAGAAAAAAGTACAATGTAAGTACCAATTTGTGGGGTAAGCATATAAAATTTTAACAAATGAAAATTATATGAAATTTTTAAATTTAAAATAATATATTTTTAAAAAATAATATATGTGTTTCTAAGATGAGTTAGGTTAGTCATTTACAAATTTTAATAAGTGTAACCAAAATTTCAAGCTCATATTGAGATAAACTTAAGGCTAATATAAAGTGTATTAATACCATAATTAAACATGCACCTCTAGTTTCATGTTGTTAAGTATGACTTCTATTTCAGTTAAATTTGAGAAGTAATCTTCTAGTTAAACTCTATTTATTTGTTTCAATCAAACAATGATTAGTTTAGATTATTTTTTTATTATTTGACCTATGATATAAATAGACTCTTTTACAACTTTAGAAAAAAAAACACGTTTTGAGGGTTATTTGTTTTCGGATTTTTGGGTTTAGATTTTTTTATCTTCATCTTTTGTATGTTATTTTTTATACTCTTTGGAGGAATTTTGTCAAGTTAAATTTGTATGATTTTTTCTTGTTGCTTAATTGAGTCAATTCTAACACATATTAGCATGAATTGCTTTAAATTCGTTGATGGAATTATTGAACTAAACCTATAAATTTGGAAGCAGGGGATACGAAAAACTGAAGCAAAATATAACCAAAGGTGTGCCTGGCTTGCCGGAAGCTGTTGATGTAAGAAACTAGTGTCACACAACATATATATATATATATATATATATATATATAATGTTATAATTTAATTAACTACAAACTGCAAATGCTTTTACGTTGCAATTAATCTCTAATCCTTACTGTTTGTAATAATGACATTTTTGGATCACAGTTCTATAAAGAAGTAGAGGAGGGGAGTTACGGAAAGTTTGGTGAACCCTTGGCAGGATGTAACCAATGGTAAGTTGATCAAATCCATCTTATTCATACATATGTTGGATGATATGAAATATTGATGTGTATCTGCAGGCCAAAGGATCCACCAAACATCAAAACAAGGATGGAAGAGTATTTCAGACTTTGCACAGGCATGCCACTGATTTTCTTTGATCTGCAAATAATGTACTTAATGATTAATTTAAGTGGTGGTGGGTTGGTGCTTGGATGGTTAGATGTTTCCAGGAAAATAGTGGGAGGGATAAGTTTGGCATTGGGGGCATGGCGGGATGAATCCGAAGGCATTTTGGATGGTTCGTCTCAATGGTTACCCTGGTCTAACCCTAGCTGATTACCAACACTCCCTACAAAATCAGATTGGCTGGTATAAATAAATAAATTATCTGTCTTGCTGGGAACTAATATCATCAGTTGGATTCACACCGACTATGGTAAGCTTTCAGTTTTTTTAATTTATTATTTAGAAGATTTTCGTAGTAGTCCTAATAAAATATTCTGTATATGCTTTTAACAGGTTTGTTATCTTTAATTAATCAAGATGATGATATCACTGCACTTGAGGTATATATATATATATATAATCCTTATTACCACCTTTATAATTGTAAAAATATGTAACTATATACAATTATGTTTTGAAGATAAAAAACTCATCAGGTGAATGGATGCCTGCTACTCCAATTCCCGGAACATTTGTTAGCAACATCGGTGACATGTTGAAGGTACTTCTTCTAATCAAATCAATTCAATTAACCCTTTTTTTTACGAAGAGACCTGCATGTTGTTGTAGATATGGTCCAATGGCATATACGAGGCAACCCTGCATCGAGTAATAAACAATTTTCCAAAATATCGAGTCTCGGTGGGTTATTTTTATGAGGTAATTACAACTTGTTTTTGTTTTTAATTATTCGCTGATCAACAAAAATAAAATACAGGAGATTTAAATGCGGCGGTGGAGCCACTGGAGATGTGGTGGAAAACAGATAAATGAGAGAGCTGTTTATGGAGCACTTGATAAACAAGGTCAAGACCAACTATGTTTTGTAGGATCCCATCCACTTCATGCGTTTGTCAACTATATTCATCTTTCATTTACCTACTTCTATCCTATCGTTTATCTAAAGTGCTATAAAATTTCTAATTGAGTACCTCTACTAAAGAAAATTTTTAATTTTATAAATTGTATTTTTTAGATAGGGTAACTCAATAATCATAAAATTTTATGTTAAAAAAATAGTTAGCATATCTGTACAGGAGATAATAAATTCATGTTTAAATTTTATAGATAATTAAACAATGTTTATAATTTGTTTGTAAAAATCAATTTTAATTTTAAAAAGTATTTAAATATTTTTAAACATATTTTTATTATGAAACAATAAATTTTAAGATATATTATACCCTATTTTAAATGAACAAAATTATTTTTAAAATAAATTGTGTAAAGTAATTAATTTATAATCAAGAAAAATAATTTAATTTAAATATGTAAAACTTAATTATTATAAATATATATTTAAATATGTTCTCTTATAAAACTTAAAAGATTTTAAATTTGTATATAATGTATTTAAAATAATTACAATCTAAACATTATTTCAATAATTAATGTTGATATTTGTTAATAAAATTAGTTAGTAATCAATTAATTGAATAATTATAATTTAAAAGATTAAATGTTATTTAAATCCAATAATTTTGTTAGACATTAAAATATAATGTTGGAATTTAAAAGATTTTATTTATTATTGGAATTTAATGAGAATTGTTTTAAAAGATGTTATTTTATAGAATAATTTGTATTGATTGTATTTATTAATGATTTAATAATGATTGAGAATATTGAATTTGTTATTAAAGGGCTTAAATATGTGTAAAATATGGGGATTTTACCTATATATTATAAAATAAAAATTATTAAAATAGAATGTTTAAAAAATTATGTACTAAAATGGTATATTTAAACAGGTGGAGGGTGGTGCATAAGCGACACCATCCTAGAATTCTGACAAATTTGACTGAAAACAAAAAATAAATATTTTAATAATGGTGCCAGATTGATAGGCGGCACCACTTTGTCTAGCCAAATTGATAGGCCACCACTTTATCTAAAATGGTATATACGCGATATTTTATATGGAATGGGTATGTGCCTATCTGATAGGCGGCACCAGTCCCATTTCCCCCCTCCCCATCCGGCACAATTTTAGTATCAATTAAAAAAAAAAAAAGCAGAACATAAGGAAGAAGAGAGGGAGAAGAGAAGAAATAAAGAAAAGGTATTTTTATTTTTATTTTTATTGTTTTTTTTCAAATAGAATAGATTATGATAAGAAAAAGTTATTTTGTTAGTATTATATAGTTTGTTTAGTGTTAATTTTATGTTTTGTTTTAAAGTTATTTTGTTTATTGTGGTTTGTTAGTAAGCTATGTGTTTAGATTAATTATTTGTTTAAGGTTTATTTTAATTTGTTAGGTTATAAATGTTATGTTTTAATTTTTTAATATATTTGAAAGTTTTATGTTAATAACTATTATAAAATAATTGTTAGTTAGTGATAACAACAAAAAAATAGATAAATATTGAAAATAATTACATTATAGATATTGTTAGAAATGGCAATAAATTTGATATTGTTAGAAATGGTCTATTTTATTCATTAAATTTTTATGTAAGTATTTTTTGTTGTTCGAAATTGTTTTGAGAATTTTTATTTATTTTTTAATAGATTGAGTATTGAAGATGGATAATTAGTTTTTCATGTGCGTTTATTTCGATGGAATCATCTTGACAACAACCGTTGGATTTATATTTGAAACGTCGCCAACAAATAGCAATGAGATTTAAAAGAAATGTCTCGTTCGATGATATGGAGAAAAGGATTAGCGCAAAAATTGTTAGACGTTGTGGGAGAAGGATCTCGAAACTTTTCTACAAGTTTCCAGTTTCGAAAGATCCCATCAAATTCACCGAAACAGAACTTTTAGACGATGAAGACGATGAAGACATGGAGACAATGATCGATATTTATTGTGGGAATCGGAGTGACCAAAATGCACCGAATCAGTTATTTGCTGAGTTAGCTGGTGTGGAGCCAACTGAAGATCTCATTGCATTAGGTGAATAACATGGAGCTCAAGAACCGTGTATGGTGGCTCCAATATTGTACGTTGATAGTGAATCGACTATATGCGGGATCGATATCGATCTTAATGTTGCACTCGATATTGATGTGGTTGGTGATAATGGATACAATAGTAGTGATTCTTGTGATCACAAGGTCGATAGTGATAGTGATCCCGATGTGGACGAGGTCCCCGATGATATTGACAACGAAGATGTGAATGACGATAGAAACATTAACGCGTCTTCAGTCGGGAACCAGATTCAACGTATTGTGATACAAAATAATCCTGGGCCACACATGTCACTCATATACCCCGACGTCGTGCACATAGTCGAGTTCTCGGAATACCCTGAAATACTACCTGCTCACCGGCTGGCCGTAGATTCCGATCCTGAGGAGTTGTTCGTAGGCCAGCGATTCAAAAGTAAGGAAGAGTGCATATTTACTATTAAGCGGTAAGCATGAATATATCAGTGGACTACAAAGTCGTAGTGTCTAAACTGACATTATATATTGGGGAGTGTTGGAAGTCGGCGGAATGCTGCAATTGGTGGGTACGAGCTGCATTTATTCAAAAGTCACAGATGTGGGAGATACGAAAATTTGTTGGGCCTTACACATGCACATCAACATGTGTGATAGAAGATCATCGAAAACTTGATTCCAAAACCATCTGTACGTGTATCATGCCAATGGAGAAGGACATGCCGACCATTAAACTTTCGGTAATGATTGTCGAAATGCAGGCACGATTCTAATATAGAGTATCATACCGAAAGACGTGGATAACAAAACAAATGGCAATGGAGAAATTGTAAGGGGATTTTGAGGCATCGTACAATGAGCTCCAGGGATGGATAGTCGCTATGCGGGTGTACGTATCGAGGATTGCCATTGAGTTACAAACACGACATTATTATAGCCCGAATGACCAACTACAATCGGGAAAAAGAATTGTCCATCGGATGTTCTGGACCATTGATCCATTGTGCACGCATTTTCCTACTACAAGCCATTTGTGCAAGTAGATGGGACCTGGCTATACGGAAAATATACACAGATCTTACTTCTTGTGGTTGCTCAAGACGGGACCAAGAACGTGCTCCTGATAGCATTTGCCATTGTAGATAAGGAGAACATGGAATCGTGAGAATTCTTCCTTACCAACCTACGGAGGTATATTATTAGCAACGATAATATTTGCATCATCTTCGATAGAGGAAATGGATTAATTGCCGCCATTAGGCGTTCCGGTGTGCCCTAGAGATCCGTTTACTGCATCCGACACATCGCGGCTAACTTCCATCGAGATTATAAGAATACAGACTGACGGAGACAAGTTATGAGAATGGGTAAATGATAACTTTATCTTTTCAATATAAGTTTTAATGTTTTAGGGCAATACTATAACTTATCTTTTTGTAATACATATACAGTGCACAAGCTAGAGCCACACATTTTCCGCGAAAGAATGACTCAACTTGAGAGTGACATGGAGGGCCAAACGAATACATCTTTTCGACAATGGTTGGGTATCATGGAGCCATGGCAATAGGCTCAAAGTTTTGACGAGGGCTTTCGCTATGGTCATTTAACCACAAACTCGGTGGAGGGGATCAACTCTGTGTTGTTGAAAACACGACATCTTTCGATTTCATCTGTCTTCTCAGCTACATTCTACAGGTTGGCTACCTTGATGCCAAGAATGGGTCAGTAACAAGTCAACCAGATGGAGGCGGAACACGTATTTGTCGAAGATGTCAGGGATGCAATGGTTGCAAACCGTCGGATGGCGAGGTTGATGAATGCAGAAGTATATTCACGACGTCTTGAAATGTTTTGAGTTACAGAGACCATCGGCCGTAGACCCGGTATACCACCTAGGTCCTATGGAGTAGCTCTCGAAATGGAAGGTGTGATTGTAGGAGGTTCCAAACACTTCATTATCCATATTGGCATGTCGTGGCAGCGTATGATAAAGTCTAGCTCAATGTTAAACAATTTGTCGATGATGTGTACACTCTCGAGTGCACGTTGTGTGTCTAGGAGAATAAATTCCTTGTCTTGCCTGACCTGTCTACGTGGGAGGTGCCTCCGACGACTTTCAAGCTTGTCCCAGACAAAAGGTTGTGTAAGAATTTGAAAGGTCATCCGCAATCATCTAGAATCCATAATGAAATGGACATTAAGGAGAAATCAGACTGTAAGCGTTGTAGATTATGCAAATTAGCTGGTCATAATCGGAGTAAATGCCCGCACCGAAACTACCATATTGGAAAATCGTCACGATCGAGTAGGAATTGAACTTATGTAATCTAATGTACCTAATTTATATTACAAAGTTTGCTCCAAGTTTTAATGTTGTAATGTATTTAATTTATATAACAAAATTTATATTACAAAGTTTGTTCCAAGTTTTAATATTATAATGTATTTAATTTATATTACAAAGTTTGTTCCAACTTTTAATGTTACAATTAATCTAATTAAATAAATACAAAGATTGTCTTTTTCTTGATTTATATTTTTTTAGAATAAAAAAAAGTACAAACTTTGTAATATTTAAATTGCAAGAAACCCCTAAAATTGATGGTTTGATGGTGTGGTTCTAAGGGTATATTTCTGAGGGGGTCGACGTTCACGTTGTGGGTGATCGCAGCGATCAACATGCTCTTCAGTTGTAGGTGGGGATGTGCAAAGCATGGAAGAAAATCATATATCCCAAACGCCATCGATGAAATTAAGTCGAGAGGAGTGCTGTACTGTGGTGGATACAACCCAGAAGGAGTGGAGTAATACGATGGATGAGGGCCGGGAGGAGTGCTGTACTGAGGTGGTACTGGACTAAAAATATCAAACTCGGAATGATATCTGTGTCTTTACAAGCACGGGAAATAGTAATTGACCCGCAACTCCGGATGATAAGAACTATCACCGGAATTGTATGCAACCACTCGGGCTCGGGCTCGGGCTCGGGCTCGGGCTTGGGGTCGGGCTCGAGCACTGGCTCGTATGCCCCAAGTCGATGCATGTTCGGGGGGACTACAGTCAACTGCCCACCAAGTAAATATGGTTTTCCCGTACTAGAGCACCATTTTATGTACTCTGATGATGGTTGCAAATCGGAAGAAATATCCATCTAAGGTCTCCGCGCCATCCGATTATCCCACACTGGAATATATTTCTGGTGCACAACCCCCCAATTATTTCCATGTTTTCCTCTCTTGTTAATCCCGTGAATCTTCCCAACTGTATTGGCGGAGCCAAGATATACTAGATGCAACCAAACTACCCGGAGTACTCGATCCCCATTATACCACCCGACTGTCTGGAAATTGATAATTGGTGCGTTAATGCACCACAAGTGAGAATGAATGTGGGCAGACGAGGGTAAAACAGACACAGTTTCTGGTCTCCGAAACGGCATCCAAATAAACTTCACGATTAATAACATGGTAAAAATTTAACACAGTTCGAGTAAGATATACAAAGTAATTACATGTCACGAATATTGAAATAACTTACCCTTTCTACGGCATGTTGTTCAATCATCAGATGATATATCGGGATAGTATATGACCTCTGTAACACCTCTAACTCGTATGAGTCGCTTGATTGGGGTTACGAGGCATTATCGATCATAGAGCAATTCAGAATAAACTTCTTTTATAAGGGTAATCATCTAGAATTTTTTTTTCATATATGCATTTCATTTCACATACTTATCAAATATATGTACTTTAACTTTGATGATATTTGAATAATTCAAATATAAAATATTTTAATTATCGAACAAATGTTATGCACATACTTTATACAATCAAACATTAAGTGAAATATTCCATAGTAACATTCTTTTGCATTATTACTACATTTGCATAACATGAATAAATAATCATATAATTCACTTAGCATATGCTAAAATATATCATCAACTTAACTAATAAAACCACTCAAATAGATTATCCAAAATGTTCAAATAATGTGTCATTTGAAAATGATATATAAACAAATTCATTTCATGTCTATTCAAAGAACCAAGATCTACTAGTACATATTAATTGATTTTCAAATAATTATCAAATCCAAATGGCCATACCTATCATTATTTTATAATTTAAGCGTACTCAATGTATCACATATTCTTGACATACATTTTACTAATTAATGCATTACATATTATAACTCAAACACAAACATCATTCATAACCAAAACATCACCTTTTACCCTTATACATATATATTTTGAGTTAATAAATGAGTCATACCATTTCATCTTGTGTAGAAATATGAATACATATATATACATATATAAATATATATATATGTCTTGAATCACCAAGTTGACCATAACCCTTCCATATATTTCCACCAAATAACCGAGTACACAAGTACATTATATAAGCTTCCAAATCAATTCATGATACAATCTATACTTCACAAGAATAAATCAATAACCAAATATAAACATATATCCCATACACAAAACTTATCTACTACGTAATAAACATATCAAAATAAACTTTTTCTATATTCGAACATAACCTATCATCCTTTAATACCAATTCATTAATAACATCTTAACCAAATTAACAACCAAATTCACTCATACTTTTATCTATCCATATGACATAACCGAATCAACCAAATGCACACATCCCAAATTACTAACCAGCTTCAATGCACAAAATAGATATCATGAATACCATTCATTTAAGACATATAGCATAATAACCAAATGAACGTAAGCCATAATCAAACAAAACTGTAATAAAGCATTGAAGTTAGGCCATTTTTGCATGGCTTAATTTATTCAAAACCAAAATCCAACATTTCAAATTACAATCTAGCCTATACATGCCATAGGTTAGAAAACTCAGCTTATAAAATACCGAAGACAATCGATAGTGTGATAAGTTTCTCTAATGATTCCCGAGCTCGAAACTTGAATTCAAAATCTATAAAATAGTGGTAAACATGAACACACACAGGGTAAGCTTACATAGCTTAGTAAGTTATAAGCAAATAAATAACTTAGCTACATAATCAAATAATATAAACTAAACCAATTTTTTTACTATCATAGTTACTTTAAATCTTTAAACTTACAAATTCATGTATTTTATATGTACTTTCACTTGTATATTATTCATGGCCAAATGAATATATATATATATATATATTAACAAACTATCATTCCATTTCCAAGCCAAAATATCTTTATCATAACTAGTACATATACTTTTATATGCATAAATTCATAGGTCAAAGGATAACAATCACATACATATTTATATTATATGGTCGAATACACATACACATATATAAGCAAAATATCCTTCAATTTCAATGCTAAATATCATTATGTGAACACATATACTTATACTCATGAATCAAAGTACAACTACTTATGCATAAGCATAGTAATGACCTAAAGAACACTTTTATATATAAATATGCATTAACAAACTATAATTCAATGACCAAGCCAAAACATCTTTATCATACTAAATACACATACACTTATATGCATACACTCGTAAGTCAAAGTATAACAATTATATATATTTATATCCATGGTGAATATACCACCAATTGCATATATTCAAAAATAATTTCAATAATGTTCATATTATTCATTTACAAGGCTGAATACCTTTTTCACATTCATATATGTACTTGCTTTACTTCAAGCATGTCTTGCAACAATTATTAAGTAAATTAATCACTTAGTTTCAAATAGGTAATAAACCAATACATACCTGACCATTTTAGCTCACTTTTGCACATTTGATCTCAACTTATCCATGCCCATTGAACCATTCGGAATTGGATAGGACACTCGGATAATCACACATATATCGTACAATGCCAACGTCCCTGACGTGGTCTTACATGTAACCACATATCGATGCCACTGTCCCAGACAGGGTCTTACTCGTACACATATATTGGAATCACATATCGATGCCATGGTCTTACTCGCACATCACATATCAAAATCCTATGTCATGACATATGTATCCTAACTATTCCTAAGGTTCATATAGGGCTTTCGGACGTCGTAACTCGGTCGAAACGAATGCTTGAACATGGTTACCAAGCTTATTCACATTCGGCATAAGCACATATAAATTCATATTTTTCATACCAGCATATATATTTAACATTTATCTACAACTAAACACGTCTATTTGCCTACAAACTTACCTCAGACGATGTAAAACGGAACGGGACGACTAGTCGACAACTTCCGTTTTTCCCGATCCAAATCTGATTTTTTTGGTTCTTGATCTAAGCATATTCAAATCTATTTTCATTCAATTTAGTCCAAAAACACATAAATAGGCAAATTATCATTTTACCCCTAACATTTACACTTTTTACAATTTAGTCCCTATTGCACAAAACACAAAACATTCAAAATTTCAAGATACCCATGTTTGGCCGAATATTCCTAGTGTTCATACAAGCCCATATATTTCATTTATTTCACATTTTAGTCCATCAAATTATTATTTTTTCAATTCAGTCCTAATTACTCAAAATCATCAAAAACTCCAATACAAAATATGTTAATCTAAAACATATCTTTCATATTTCATCATCAAACAAAAAAAATCACAAGCTATCAACCATGGCACAACTCAAAATATTCATCAAAATAAAAAATTAAAGCATGGGTTTACTAGTATTCGAAGCAACGATCTCAAAAACGTAAAAATTATAAAAAACTGAGTAAAAACGAACCTTAAATCATGCTTGGGAGGTGGTTGAACCTTGAACCTTGTTCTTTTCTTTCTTATTTTCATATTCGGTTTTGTAAGAATAATATCCACTTGATTTTTTAATTATATGTTTAATTATATACATTTTATTACTTAATTTACTTATTTAACCTTGGTATTTTAATATAAAACATTTATAATGGTTATCCACAACTGTCCATCATTATAAATTATGGTTTAATTGCAACATAAACCCTTCATATTAAAAGAACCACAGCTATTCAGCCCTTTCACACTTTACCACCCAATTTTTCTTTTACGCGATTAAGTCCTTTTATTTAATTAGGCACCCAAATGACAAAATTAAAGCACGAAAATTTCAAAGATATAAATTTACAAAAATTAAACACAATTAATAATTTTTAAATATTTTTCTAACTCGAATTCGTGGTCTTGAAACCACCGTTCTAACCTGGTCTAATTCAGGCTGTTACAACTCTTCCCCTCTTAGGGATTTTCGTCCCCGAAAATCTTATCGATGAATAGGTTCAGATAATGTTCTTTCATTGCATCTTTTGGCTCCCACATTGCTTCTTCAACTCCGCATTTATTCCACAGCACTTAAGTAACGGAATTTTATCATTTCGCAATTCTTTAATCTCGTAAGCCAG
The DNA here is from genome assembly GCA_025506655.1 of Gossypium rotundifolium. NCBI lineage: Eukaryota > Viridiplantae > Streptophyta > Magnoliopsida > Malvales > Malvaceae > Gossypium > Gossypium rotundifolium. The sequence continues at coordinate 126,513,055 of CP106732.1, read as the reverse complement.
GATACGAATCAGTTCTTCCTCATATGTTATATCGGACTTAATCTCAATCTCAGACGAATTAATCACATGTGAGGGCTCATATCGATATCTTTGAAGTATCGAAACATGGAATACATTGTGAATCTTTTCTAGCTCAGATGGAAATAACAGTCTATAAGCAACAGACCCGTTACGCTATATAATCTCATACTATACAACAAATCTCGGACTCAATTTGCCTTTACAACCGAATATGAGTATTTTCTTTCACAATAAAACTTTCAAAATAACTTTGTCCTCGGTCTGAAACTCTATATCTTTTCGTTTCAAGTCCGCAAAAGATTTCTAATGATCTGACACCGTTTTCAGACTTTCACGGATCACTTTTACTTTCTGTTCAGTCTCTCTGATCAATTCAACCCTGTATATCTTATTTTTACAGAGCTTAGTCCAATACAATGACATATAACATTTACGACTGTATAATGCCTCATAAGGTGCCATTTTATTATACGAAAATCTAATCAGAGGTAGATGTCGTTCCTACGTACCTTCGAACTCAAGAATACAACATTTCAACATATTCTCAAGTATCTGAATGACTCGTTTAGACTGACCACCTGTCTGTGGATGGAAAGCTGTGCTAAAATGTAATTTTGTACCTAAAGCATCATGTAGTTTCTTCCAAAACCCCGACGTAAACCTTGGATCTTTATTCAAATCAATAGATATAGGTACACCATGTAATCTTACAAATTGAGAAACATACAATTTAACCAACTTATCAAGCGAGTGGTCTGTACATATCGAAACAAAATAAGCCGATTTAGCCAATCAGTCAACAATAACCCAAATTACATCTTTCTTACTCGGTGTCAACGGAAAACCAAATGCAAAATCCATCGTGACTTTATCCCATTTCCATTTAGGTATCATAATCGACTGAAGCAACCCAGAAGGTACCTGATGCTTGGCTTTTTACTTGTTGACAGATTAAGTATTTCGAAGAAAAGTCAGAAATATCTCGTTTCATACCATACCACTAGTAAAGTTGTTTTAGATCATTATGCATCTTTGTACTACCTAGGTGAATAGACAATCAACTGTTATGGGCTTAATTCAAAATCATCTGAATCAACATCTAAATTCCTCGGAACATATATTTGGTTTCTGAACCTCAGACAACTTTTAGCATCAACTTCGAAACTCTAAATCAACCTTTAAATCACTTGGACTTGCTTTGCTAACAAATCATTATCAACTTTTTGTATCACTAATTTTGCTGAATAAATAACGGTCTTACTTTTAATTCAACTATTATTGAACCATCATCAGACATAGCCATATATGCATTCATTGCACACCAAGCAAACACTGATATTTGGCTTAAAACATTGGTAATAACATTAGCCTTTCTTGGATTGTAGTCAATCACAAGCTCATAGTCTTTTAACAATTCTAACCATAAGGAATCACAGGATATCTTTGTGTACTTCATTATTATACTTTAACCCGTCCATTGACACATGACTGAGGTTCGTAAACTCTTTGTTCAATTTAGGCTAAATCCGAACTAATATTTTAGTAGATAATGTCTTCATGCAAAAGAAAGCTTCAACAATTGAACTAACTTTAATTTACCACAACATTTCTCAGATAGGATTGTTCCGATAGACATAATTCTGTATCAAATCCTAAAAAATACAAGTTTTACTTCCATACTATCCTTCAGATCACACATGTACATTTAAAGTTTGTTTCCGATCCAGTGGATAGATTCAAACTCATATAACCCAGTTACATTTTCAATCAAATAGTTTTAGATTAGATTAAACCACAGAATCGGTCTTTTCGAAGAAATCTTTTCTTCTCGTTAGAAAGAATAATCCAAACATATCTTTATATATATACTACAGTCATCAAATAGAAATCATATTATCATAATAAGATTATCGTCTTACCCGTGACAATAGATAATATCCCGGCTATTAACGAAGCATCTGAACCCAGAAGAAAATCAAATATGATTTGAACAACAACCAATGCAGAAAAATAACTTTTATAACTATTTCCTTCAAATGGACATCTCTTATAGATAATCACATAGAATCATGAGAAAACCAGAATAACTAAATTTTCAACATCTGAAGCTACACTAAATATCAGAAAATTACAACCCAAATAGAATGATATCAATTCCGATGATATTCTAAAAATGTCCAGAAAGAACAATATTACTCGTGAATGCTAAAATCCACAATAATAGAAGCAGTATAATCTTCACATATTTTCAACAGAACAATAGCCAGCAGAAACAGAGTATTAGAATTATACAGATTTCACCATCGTCTTTCATATTCGCACAAAGGAATAAATACCAAAAAAAAGACATAGCAATGTCGAATGCAACCCCAAACAAACCAACGACACTTTCATCTATTAATATGTTTAGCCAATTTTCTTTTATGATAAGAATTCCTTCTAAAATTAAACAGTCACATATACTTATGAGAATAAATAAACACATAGAATGCCCAAAAGGAATCATAATAACTGCCTGACTATAACCACTACACTCAACCCTCAATACAATTCAAACATTATTTCAACTGTCTAATTCTTCCATTAGAAATTTTCACATTATCCCTTCACTAACAGAAATCAATTCAGAAAAGCTTTTAACTAATATTTTCCTTAGTTAACCTACCTGAATAAGTCATTTGATAGGAGATAACTTCTTCTTTAACAGTGAAGTCACATAATATAAATAATCTGCAGAACCATCCAATGTCTCTTTTAATACTACCTTCATTTGCTGATTCAATCTCTTTTCTGGCCATATTATTAATCTTTCGAACATGGACTTCTGTAATTCCACACTCTTGAGCTTATTCAACCTAGATCTTATAGATTTCACAGTAACTTTTCACTAATAAGGTGGGTGAGGGTAAGAAAGCCTCAAATTTAACTTACACATATATACACATAACACATACTTTCACAAATAGTCAATTCATTAATAATTTCACATTGTCCAAACATTTAATAAACATTTGCTTTTAATCACCTTTATTCTTAGCACTTAATTCATATGCCAACTCAAATCCTTAATTTACAATGAAAACATTTCAGACAATCACAACTCACATATCATAATCTATATGCTCATATAATTATAACATTTGTCAACATCAATATATCATACTCTTTGATCCATACCTTTATGAGTTTCAACTCATCATCAACACATTTCCATCCAAACATTTGAGTACACGTTCCGTACTATCAAAATTAGCTCGGTTGAAAACTTATCTGTCTCATCAAAATAATTTTCGTCAGAGTCAGGAGATATAGCACTATCGTAACCTAAATATGGCATGTATAGCTAGACTCACATACACTATGGTAGTCCTAGAACCGACTAAATCATAGCTCTGATACCAACAAAATGTAACACCCCTAACCCATATCCGTCATTGGATTGGGGTTACGAGGCATTACCAATCATAAAACAATTCAGAACAGACTTCCTTTATAAGGTTAATCATCTAGAATTTTTTTTCATATATGCATTTCATTTCACATACTTATCAAATATGTATACTTTAACTTCGATGACATTTTAATAATTCAAATATAAAATATTTTAATTATCACAAAATGCCATCTGCATACTTTATACAATCAAACATACATTATTACCATTCATATAAGTGAAGTATTCCATAGTAACATTCGTTTGCATTATTACTACATTTGCATAACATGAATAAATAATCATATAATTCACTTGGCATATGCTAAAATATATCATCAACTTAACTAATTAAACCACTCAAATAGATTATCCAAAATGTTCAAATAATGTGCCATTTGAAAATGATACATAAACATATTTATTTCATGTCTATTCGACAACCAAGATCTACTAGTACATATTAATTGATTTTCAAATAATTATCAAATCCAAATGGCCATACCTCTCATTATTTTATAACTTAAGCGTACTCAATGTATCACATATTCTTGACATACATTTTACTAATTAATGCATTACATATTATAACTAAAACACAAACATCATTTACTTCATAAGCTGAAACATTACCTTTTACCCTTATACATATATATTTTGAGTTAATAAATGAGTCATACCATTTCATCTTGTGCGAAATATGAATATATATATACATATATAAATATATATACAGGTACTGAATCACCAAGTTGACCATAACCCTTCCATATATTTCCACCAAATAACCGAGTACACAAGTTCATCATATAAGCTTCCAAATCAATTCGTGATACAATCTATACTTCACAAGAATAAATCAATAACCAAATATAAACATATATCCCATACATAAATCTTATCTACTACGTAATAAACATATCAAAATAAACTTTTTTCTATATTCGAACATAACCTATCATCCTTTAATACCAATTCATTAATAACATCTTAACCAAATTAACAACCAAATTCACTCATACTTTTATCTATCCATATGACATAACCGAATCAACCAAATGCACACATCCAAAATTACTAACCAGCTTCAATGCACAAAATAGATATCATGAATACCATTCATTCAAGACATATAGCATAATAACCAAATGAACGTAAGCCATAATCAAACAAAACCGTAATAAAGCATTGAAGTTAGGCCATTTTCGCATGGCTTAATTTATTCAAAACCAAAATCCAACATTTCAAATTACAATCTAGCCTATACATGCCATAGGTTCGAAAATTCAGCTTATAAAATACCGAAGACAGTCGATAGTGTGATAAGTTTCTCTAACGATTCCCGAGCTCGAAACTTGAATTCAAAATCTATAAAACAGAGGTAAACATGAACACACACAGAGTAAGCTTACATAGCTTAGTAAGTCATAAGCAAATAAACAACTAAGCTACATAATCAAATCATATAAACTAAACCAAATTTTTTTACTATCATAGTTACTTTAAATCTTTAAACTTACAAATTCATGTATTTTATATGTACTTTCACTTGTATATTATTCATGGCCGAATGAACATATATATATATATATATATATATATTAACAAACTATCATTCAATTTCCAAGCCAAAATATCTTTATCATAACTAGTACATATACTTTTATATGCATAAATTCATAGGTCAAAGGATAATAATCACATACATATTTATATTATATGGCCGAATACACATACATATATATAAGCAAAATATCCTTCAATTTCAAAGCTAAATATCATTATGTGAACACATATACTTATACTCATGAATCAAAGTACAGCTTCTTATGCATAAGCATAGTTGTAACACCCCAAACCCGGCCTAGATGTTACGGCCGGATCTAGCGTGCCACATAGCAAGGTTATTTTGAAAACTACGCGTTCATTGGAAACCCTTCCTCAAATTTTAAAACGTTCCACCGTTTATAAATCCCAAATTTCATTGCTTACAAAATCAAGGTTAGCTTAAAGTTATTTTCCTTGCAAACATAGTATTATTTTCAAAAACGTTGTTTGTTGTAGAAAAACTGACTTTTAAGTTGCGAAAACGTGATATTTTGAAAACAGTAATTATTGTTATAAAAACCTGTATTTAATTATTTAGCAGTTCATAATTAAAAAAAATTACCAAATGAAAGTTAAAAGAAAATCTCAATGGCCATATTACATAAATTATTAACCCAAAAATAATATAAAAATAAATTAAATCCAAAAATTACTAAGTTTCGTTTATTAACAAATCCCACAGATGGCCACCTTGAGTCCTCCGACTCAAATCCTCTAACTGGGATTCTTGCACGATTAAGTGAAAGGGGTGAGTTACAAGAACTCAGTGTGAAATCCCCTATAACGGTCATAGACTGGGCCCGAGCCCATACGGTTTCAATCTGGGCCTAAGCCCTATTCGAGTAACAAGCTCGACCTAGGCCCTAAATCATCTCAATGCAAATGGATATGTACCCACCCCAATCCTATCCAGCCAACTAACTCTCCACTCGTACCAACCAACACACCATGTGGGGACTATGTCAACCCACCCAGCCAAAACTCTCTAATAATGCAGTCAAACTGCTAATAACGGTATATGTGGCTGAGCCACTAAATTAAGAACATGTGGCGAAGCCACTATATCGGTATGTGGTGATGCCACTAGAACAGTACTTCCTCCAATCAACAAACCCAACCCAATGCAATATATTATGAATGGAGTGTAATACGATCATATATAGATATATATATATATATAAAATCACATAAACAATATTTAACTATCACTAAGAGCATAACGGTCACTTCATCGCTTAGGGGTAAAACGGTAATTTAACCACTAAGGGTATTTCGGTAATTTACCTATTAAGGGTATTTCGTAATTTACCCACCTATGGTATTTCGGTAATTTACCCATTAAGGGTATTTCGATAATTTACCATGTCACTACGGTGTAATTGGGCCTAAAATCTAATTTAGGCCCAAACGGGCCCACACGCTCGTGTGGCCCATTGAGCTCATTTTTATTTCAGTTCTGCAGACTTCGCAGTCGCATCACTCATTTGGCACTTTTCGTCGGTTTCTCTCATGTGGGCCTGTTAATCGCTCGGGCCCACTTAACCAGTTTTGGCCCAAATGGGCCCACACGCTCGTGTGGCCCATTGAACTCGTTTTCGATTTCAGTTTTGCGGACTTTGCAGTCGCATCACTCATTTGGCACTTTTCATCGGTTTCTCTCATGTGGGCCTGTTAACCGCTAGGGCCCATTACGACCTCAAATTCGCGAGAGAGTTCGTGACACTCTCAACGGTCTATCGCCATCACAAGTGGCTCGGTTTATCTCTACAAATGCTCGCACAGTCGAGAGGTCTCAATTGCCGATACTCTGACTTTTCGGTATTTTGACTTTTGGCCAACTCACAGAACAACACATAATAACACAAACAAAGGTGTAAGATTACACACCTTAGTGAGATGTAAGATTAGCCCTTCGTATCAAACCTTGTTTGAGCAAATGACCCTAAACACCAAGATTACTAAGCACGATTGATTGGCTTCATGTCCTTAACAAGAATTTGTACCAAATGAAACCCATAAGTGTGACTAGAATCCGCATACCACTCAACACAAACACATGGCACATTCAGCCAAACCAAGTATTATGACAATGTTCTTACCTCCTTGAAGCGATGAACCCACAATAAAGGTTTTATTAATGCAAACCACTTGCTCCCCTTCGCCTTATAGAAATCCCTAAACCCGACGATGGCCAAAACACAGAAAGAAACGTATTTTTAGCTACAAAGTGTAAGAAAGAACATATGGTTATTAAAGAAGAAACTGATTGGGAACAGAGTTACTGACAAAAAAGAACTATAACTTACCGATTGTCACACTCCTTGCAGAATCGTATAGGAAGAGAAAAAAGCTAGTTGAAGAATAAAAGAAAAGGAAATATGCATTCGGCTATGGAGAGAAAGTGGTTCAAGAAGGAAAAAAAGTAATGTGAGAAAAGAAAAGAAATGTAGGTATTCGGCTAGAGAAAAGACAAGGGTTGAACAATGTGTGAAGAGAACTGAGAAGAAGGGTAGTGATTCAGCCAACCAAATGTTTCGGCTATTAGCAAAAGAAAAAGAAATAACAAAAATGTACGAAAGGTAAGTAGACGAGAAGGAGAAAGTGAACGAAATGCTGCCAAATAGAAATCCTAAAATGCTTCCCAAAAGACTCTCAGCTGAAATGCCTAAATGAAACAAGCTCGAAAAGAATAAAAAAAACAAAAGGTAGTAGCACAAAGAAGTTTCAATTTCTACACAAATTCAAAGCTGCCAAAAATTGACTCCCAACGCAACCTCCTAGCTGAAATCTTCCCCTTAGGCACAATCCCATATTCGGCCAACTCTCCCACTCTCCTCCATCCCTTGATTTCCTCCACTAACCTCTCTTTGAATCACTCCTAGCCTCCTATTCAAACCTGTTGACCCAATCTCTAACTCTCTTTGAAGAGTTTGATCTGAACTCTACTTCCTCCCCTCTTAAGTCACAAAATAATAGCCTTTATTTGCAACATGTGGGATTCAAACCCTTCCCCTCCTTGCTCTCTACTTGACACCAAACCACTACACCACACGCTCAACTTGTGTTAGTATAGCACACACAAATTTACTTAAGTCCTGCTTCCACAGCCCTCTCCCACTAAAGGGCCAAAAACTAAAATTTTTCCAAGGCTCAGACTCGAACTCAGCCCTCCCTAGAATCCCCAAACACACTCAAATAACCAACTAAGCAAGCACAACGTGCAATTATGCAAAAATTTACAACCCCTAACTTTTGGGATGTTACAATAGTAATGACCTAAAGAACACTTTTATATATAAATATGCATTAACAAACTATCATTCAATGACCAAGCCAAAACATCTTTATCATACTAAATACACATACACTTATATGCATACACTCGTAAGTCAAAGTATAATAATATATATATATATATATATATATATATATCCATGGCCAAATATACCACCAATTGCATATATTCAAAAATAATTTCAATAATGTTCATATTATTTATTTATAAGGTCGAATACCTTTTTCACATTCACATATGTACTTGCTTTACTTCAAGCATGTCTTGCAACAATTATTAAGTAACTTAATCACTTAGTTTCAAATAGGTAATAAACCAATACATACCTGACCATTTTAGCTCACTTTTGCACATTTGATCTCAACTTATCCATGCCCGTTGAACCATTCGGAATTGGATAGGACACTCGGATAATCACACATATATCGTACAATGCCAACGTCCCAGACATGGTCTTACATGTAACCACATATCGATGCCACTGTCCCAAATAGGGTATTACTCGCACACATATATCGGAATCACATATCGATGCCATGGTCTTACTCGCACATCACATATCGAAATCCTATGTCATGACATATGTATCCTAACTATTCCTAAGGTTCATACGAGGCTTTCGGACGTCGTAACTCGGTCGAAACAAATGCTTGAACATGGTTACCAAGCTTATTCACATTTGGCATAAGCACATATAAATTCATATTTTTCATATCAGCTTACATATTTAACATTTATCTACAATTAAACACGTCTATTTGCCTACAAACTTACCTCAGACGATGTAAAACGGAATGAGACGACTAGTCGACAACTTTCATTTTTCCCCGATCCAAATATGATTTCTTTGGTTCTTGATCTAAACATCAAATATATTTTCATTCAATTTAGTCCAAAAACACATAAATGGGAAAATTACTATTTTACCCCTAACATTTACACTTTTTTACAATTTAGTCTCTATTGCACAAAACACAAAACATTCAAAATTTCAAGACACCCATGTTTGGCCAAATATTCCTAGTGTTCATAAAAGCCCATATATTTCATTTATTTTACATTTTAGTCCCTCAAATTATTATTTTTACAATTTAGCCCTAATTACTCAAAATTATCAAAAACTCCAATACAAAATATGCTAATCTAAAACATATCTTTCATATTTCATCATCAAACAACAAAAATCACAAGCTATCAACCATGGCACAACTCAAAATATTCATCAAAATAAAAAATTAAAGCATGGGTTTACTAGTATTCGAAGTAACGATCTCAAAAACGTAAAAATTATCAAAAATCGAGTAAAAACGAACCTTAAATCATGCTTGGGAGGTTGCCGAACCTTGAAACCTTGTTCTTTTCTTTCTTATTTTCATAGTCAGTTTTGTAAGAATAATATCCACTTTGATTTTTTAATTATATGTTTATATTATATATATTTTATCACTTAATTTACTTATTTAACCTTGGTATTTTAATATAAAACATTTATAATGGTTATCCACAACCGTCCATCATTATAAATTATGGTTTAATTGCAACATAAAACCTCAATATTAAAAGAACCACAACTATTCAGCCCTTTCACACTTTACCACCCAATTTTCCTTTTATGCGATTAAGTCCTTTTATTTAATTAGGCACCCAAACGACAAAATTAAAGCACGAAAAATTTCACAGATATAAATTCACACAAAATAAACACAGTTAGTAATTTTTAAATATTTTTCTAACTCAGATTTGTGGTCCCAAAACCACCGTTCCGACCAGGTCTAATTCGAGCTGTTAAAACCTCCCGTTACCTGGATAACCACGCCATCTATGAAAACAAATTACATGTTAGAATAGTATCGTTACAATAGTATCATTAGAAAAAAATGCCAATTAATTACTATAACAAGTTAAATTTTATCACATGTTCACTAGTGAAAATAAGTATGCTTGGTGCATAACCGATGCCAAGAATGGCATCTGATAAAGAGCCCATGACTGCAACAATATATGGCATCCGCTTATATCAACGACATCAGGCTTTTTCGTCCAACAAAGCTCACGATACAACATAGCCAGAACTACAGAACCCCAACTATACGAGTGACCATTTTGCAAATCAGCTAATAGGGGTAAATACATCAAATGAACCCTGTTGTTGTTCGCATCTAGCATTAGTACACCCCATCTAATATGCATAATGTATGCTCGAGCTGCGTACACCACCTCCTGCTCAGTGGCATTAATTGAAAAGTGTTCAAAATTGGCTCTCAGCGATGAAAATATCAAACTAAGTAAATTTGGACTCAGCATCATTAGGCGAGACTCCTAGTAGGATATAACAAAGGGAAACCGACTTAGCTATCGTACTTACGCCCGTTACGGCACTCCCGTTGATTGGGAGCCCAAGTTACAATGTAACATCCTTCAGCATGGCAGTGCACTCCCTACACGGCAAATGAAAAGTGTGGGTCTCCGGATGCCAACGCTCGACCAATACAGATATTAAATCATACCGCAAATTAAACATCTGGATCAATGTTGCTGACCTGAATCTAGCTAACTCCAAGTATGGCATCAATCGTTCATCCGAGGAATATTCTAAGCCATTCACCCGACCCCTTAATGCGCAGTACGAGCCCTTACACTATTAAATTACAGAAAATAGTTATAATAACATAATTTATTTCCATAAATGACGTAGATCTTTTTTAAGGGAACCCGTGACTAACAAATAACAATATATTACCATATTATTAAATGTGTTTGATATGTGACCATCGCTCTTAATCAATGAACCCATTGCGATACCTGCAATTTCAAAACATATTTGGTTATTAATTTCAAAGTTTAATAGATTTTAAATATTTATAAAAGTACCTAAATTTTATATATTGCTTTTAATTACAAAAAATACCAAATAGTTTTGTCCACATCATATTTTTGCTATACTACATTAACAAAATAAATATATCTTATAAATTCCAACTCAAACTCCAACTCAATGGTCCCATTCACAAATTCCATCTCAATGGTTTAATCTTTTACTTACATAAAAACAAAAATTTATATTAAAATAATAAAAATAACATGCAATAAAAATATAACAAAACATAACATAAACTATCTCAATATAATAAATACAAATATTTTTATTATTGTTTTAAAATGATAATAAGTAAAATGTATTGGTTTAAAATATATATATATATATATATATATATATTGCATAGAAGAATTCAAAAGAAATTTCATTTATAATATTTATAAAAACATAAAATAAAATTTAAAAACATAAACTCTTATTCTCAATTATAAAATCTTAAAAATTAGAATATATAAACTAATTCCTAATTTATCTCATAAATTCCAACTCAATAGTCTCATTCACAAATTCCATATCGATGGTCTCATCTTTTACCTACATAAAAATAAAAAAAATTATATTAAAATAATCAAAATATCATGCCAAATAAATTACATAAAAATAAATCTAATCAACCTAAAAACATATAAAAAATAAATTACATAAAAAATAAAACATTATTTGTACATAACATAAATAGGTTTTTTACTTCAATAAACATTAAAAATAAATTATGAATGAATGAAAATATAAAATAAATACAAACATACCTTAATGACTCTTTTAATGGAATAATACCTTACAAAAATAAAATTAAAAACTAAATCCAATTAAATCAACAATAATAACAACAAAAACAAATTAACATTACTTTATAACAAAAAAAAACATTTTCTTAAACACTAAATCTTCCCTAAACAACAAACTCTCCTTTCCTTTTATATTTATTTTTTTCCCTTCTCTTTCTCCTTCCCTCTCTCTATTCTACTTCTCTTTTCTTATCTATTCCAACCAAAAATGGGACATTAGGGACCTTATAATGGTCCCCAAACCCACAGCTCACGAGCTCAATTCTGACCTGTCCCATCGCTTGACAACCGCAGGCCCTGCCGCCTGTGGAAATGGTGTGACCGAGGTGTGCCACCTCTGCACTAGGCGTGACCAGGCGGTGCCGCCTCTCCAACAGGCATGACCCTTACTGCTCTGTTGTGTTGTCCCATCTATAACAGCAGGTCTGGTTTTGGGTCAGGTTTTTTTTTTTCATATACGAGTTGTATTTGACCCGTATTTTCTTTAGGTGCCGCCTATTAAGTTGCCTTCACCAGTTTTTTTTTGTTTTTTTCTTGTTTTCAGTCAAATTTGTCAGAATTCTAGGGTGATGCCGCCTATGTACCACCCTCCACCTATTTGAATATACCATTTAGGTACATAATTTTTTGAACATGCCATTTTTGTAAATTTTTTTCTTTTATAATATATAGGTAAAAAAACCCCTAAAATACGCATGAAAATGAAGTTGTAAAATATCAAGGGTTTAAAATTTTAAAAAATATTTTTTGAAAAATTAAATATAGTAGAAAATTATATGTGCTTATTTGTAAAAGTGCGATAAGTTAAATATTGTAATAATATTTTTTTTGTTTGTTTAATTATTAATAAAATAGTTCTACCAAATATAAATATTAAATAAAATAGTGTATACGATTTCATATTACCATAACAACTAAATAGAGATTCTCTATTAAAAACCATTAAATCAAAACAGAAATCTGTCTAAGTGCATGGTTTTCGTCTGCCTATGTGCATGAGTTTGTGCTATTAGTCGTTACTCGCTTGGTTTTGATTATTTCTTGTTTTCTTCGGGTTTTGGTTTTGTCTATGACCGCCTCCTCTCGTCTTCACGGAATACGAGAGAAATCAATATTAAAAATAACAATTAAATAATCAATAACTACATACAGTGTTTGTAAATATGACAAGTTAGTTGTAATATATTTGTACAATGAGATACAAGAGTACTTCGGGGATCAAACCCAAAAGAGTTGGAAATTAAGTAAATTCTAGCTAAAAACATACAATTAAAGAATCTAAACAACTGCTCGCTATATACTATAGTACGACAATCCATTCAAGAGTTTTAATTATACTAATTACTTAACTAGAATTCGCAAAGGACTAAATTGTAAAGAAAATAAATTACGCAACTATCAAATGTGAGCAAATGCGATAACAAAGAGCGATTGGTTGAATTCTAAATTATGGATCTAAATTACTATTACTCTTAAATTGACACCTTTTTACCTCTCGACCTCAACTTTACAAAATTAGACAAATTATTCTAGTTTATCTCTCGATCTCACTGATTAACCTAGGACTTATTAAATTGGTGCCCAACAAGATCTCCTCTCAATCTCACTTATCTTGATTTTCCCTTAGGGGCGTCAATCCTAAGTTTTTAAGTCTATTCGATTTAGTCTAATTTTACAATTTAGTCCCTGAACCCAAAAATCAATTACCCAACATTTCCATGAACCAACCCCTAAATATTTAAGTACTCATACTCATATTAAAACCCATAATCAACAAGAAATCAAATAAAAATAACATTAACTTAAACTCTAAGCAAATTAATAAAAACTCAAGCTTTCTTGCAAAAGCTTAGATACAACAACAATGGAGCAAGAAAAGTAAACAAAAACATTAAATGAGTGGTTTTTAACAAAGGAAATTAAAGGAAACTAAATAGCATTAAACTAGGATTAAAATGTAAATACAAGAGAGATTTAAGGATTAACTAAGTAAATAAAACCTAACTACAGTAATAACTAACTTAACTACCAACTATGGAACCAAGAAAGACAAGATAATGTGCAGGATAGTTAAACCTAAGTTATGGAGAAGAGAAGGGAAAACTAAACCCAAAAAGATGAAGAGAAAACTAAGTTAAGTCTAGTGTCTAAGTGGCCCTCTCTCTCTCTCTCCAACCAATATTTTGGCATTTTTTTAGCAAATATCAAACCTAATTTTGTTGACCAATTTGCCCCTGAGCGTTTAATTTTTATTGGGGGCACGTTAGACAATGACTACCCTTCTGGTCATTTTTTGTCTCCCTTCAATAGTGATATCGCAATACCCAAGGCCAAGTATCGCGATATCAGCTCTAGTCTTGAAATGAGGAAAGTCCTTGGGAGCTAGGTATCGTGAATCCATAGCTGGTATCACGATACCACTAGGAAAAGCCTCGGTCCTCTTTAATTCACCACTGTCGAGGGTATTACGACTTCCAAGCTTCAATATTACAATACCCCCCTTTTGGGCGATGTTTTTGCTCACGTTTAAGCCTCTGATAACTCCTTACAACACTCAACCAACCATTAGGTCCTCGATGGCGCAATTGGCCATTTCATGTCTCAAAAGTAATAAAAAAAGATGCATAATTCACTTATTAAAGAAAATAATGGAAATTAAATAAAACATAACAAAAACACCTAAATTGCTCGAAAATAAGCTCATTAAGTGTAATGGGGAGCCTAATTTGACATATCAAATTATATCAGATCAAACTCCTCAACACTTAAATCTTTGCCTTTCCTCAAGCAAACACACAAAACATGTAAAAGACGTCCCTTGGACTAAATTGGACAAAAAGGTAATATGGTCATAAAATATCGAAATCGTACCCAAACTACCCCGCATGCAATCTAAGAGTGGTATTTAGGTAACTCAAATATTATTAAAGAAAAAAATAAATTCAACAAATTAAAATGCTAACAAATATAGAGACAATCCAAAAAAGTATATGTACAATTGCGTTATCCATCAAAACAGACTATGTGGATACATTACAGATAAGTAGAAAGAATTGAAAACATTCATCCAACACAATGCAAGCAAGTCGAGGGAACCATGCTGGTGAAATGTTCGGGTCCCAAAAGTCTTCCAGGCTTGTAACGTTCAAAAGCTTAGGATGGTTCGAAATTCAAACAAAAGGTTGTTATAAACGGTTTCAAACACTAGAAACAATGAAGCACCTAACACTGTCCCCAATCCGCCCCCAAATTATTCGTAAAGCTCGCCTCATTATTTCTTATTCTCTCACATTCCTTATCTCTCCAAAAAATTAGAATATATTTTATGATATTAGTATGTACAGTAAACTACATGATATTTGCATTTAAATTACAAAATTTTTATTTTGGGTGCCTAAAATGAATTTTTATAGTTAAGTGACTATCTTTGTAGTTTACCCTAAATAAATAAATAAAAATTGGTTGAAATTTAATGAACCCCTTAACTTGATGCAATAACCAAAACTCAATTAGCTAATTTAGAGAAGAAAACCTTTCAAATTAAACCCATTAACAAGCTTCACAAGATGAAAGAGAAAGCCGAGCCTATCTTGAGCAAAACAAATATATTGTTGTTTATATTAAGAAATTCAATTAAATGGAAAATATATATTTAATAATATTAAAATAAGTGTATATATAATTATTAAATATTAAAATAAAAGTAATGTATCTAAAATATTAAAAAATATATGTGGATTATATAATTATTAAATATTAAAATAAAAGTAATGTATCTAAAATATTAAAAAATATATGTGGATCTAAATGGTTTCATATTACTCATTTTAAATATAGATGAATTTAAACATAATTTATAATTTATAATTCAACGCTAATTGAGTTTGAAGAATTATATATAATATTGATAATATAATAAACACTCAATTCATTAATACTTATTAGAAATCTTATTATATGTGTAGGCGTGTGAAAATCACGGATTAGAACAAAATGAATATTTAAAAATAAAATACAATAAATAATGAAACATATGTTTGAAACTACTTAATTATAATATGATATGAAATATGTACGATATTAAAATAAAAAATAGATTCAATTGTGAGTAAAACCAAATTTAAACACATAAATACATCGTATTAAGAATACTAAATGCACTACAATTATTTATCATGGTGTTATTTTCAATTGTAAGTTAGTGTCAGTTTGACTTGTGATGAGCGTTGATACTACCAAATATAATTTCCTATGCTCTAATTGAATTAAACTGTAGTATAGAGAAGTAGGGTCGATCCCATAGGGACCGAGACTCCTAATTTTCTTGTTTACGTGACCAAATTGTTGAGTCTAGGTAGCTGCCGTGCCCACGACCTGTATATGCAGAGCTGAAAAGTAAATAAAGGGGGATTTTAGTTGATAAAAGAAAAAAAAAAGTATAAAAAACAAAATGAAATAATAACAAAAAGATAGTTGCAAAATAAAACTAAGTAATTAAAATTAAATTGGTAAAACATATATATGAATGCTTAACCTTAGCCTCAGTACGCTCCGAACTCGAATCGATCCTTGAAAGTGGGGGTTTTTTTCTTCCAAATGATAAGTTGGTTATAACGATCAAGGATGCCTCAAATGCCAACTCTTCCTTGTGTAGTTGGTTCCAGTATGACTTGCAAACCAACCTTTGTTGATTATTTAACCACGTAATACGAGTCCGTAATTTAAGATCTCAGTAGCCTTGGCATCTAGAAGATCCCAACTCAAATTAACGACCTTAACCGCGTGGGTTGTTTAAATTCGATCACTATCTCCCTTAACAGAATCCAAATAGCTTTTTCCAACTGGACACACCAATTTGTTCGCAGGAACTCAAATACAGTAGACGATCGACTTGCTTTCCCAATTTTACGCCAAAACAACTTCTTCCTAATGTGCACTTGAGCTGAAATTGGATTAACTTCGAGGGACAAATGTGACTATCCCATATTCCAAAAAGATAACGAATATCGTGTTGTAAGATTTTAGTGCGGATTCATTTCTCACAATTCTCGACCGAATCGATGACCGGACCAAAGCTAAATGAGGATTAGTTTAGCATGAGATTAATTATGCTTTGTCCGATTATGAGAATGAATTTAAATGTAATAGTGATAGGTGAAAATGAATTTAAATGAGACACACGCCCGTATCTCAGGCCGTGTAACCTTCAAACTAGGGACACATGATCATGTCCCAGCCCGTGTTCTCACCCTTCACCCGTGTAACTCTCTGAGTAAGGTCACACAGCCGTGTGTTAGGCGTGTAACTCACTAACTTGTAGCCTAAGGAACTTATCAGATAACACACGAGGTCATTAGGCAGAGCAGTTGGATGAATTGCTTTCAAAAAGAGTATCCAATAAGGAGTTTTCAATCATGGTACTTCTTGTGAACTGACTCCGTGACTTAGTAATTGCGAATTATCAGAACGATGCTTCTGGACATAATTGCAATCACTAGAACCTAATTGTATATGTCTGATTGGTCCCTCCGCTAGCTCAACAAAAGCTCGATCGGACTGCATTTGAATCAAAAAAATTTTACGACTTTGGGAACAATTTAATTGAGTTTATTTATTCGATGTGGAATTAAATTAGGTGGTCGTAAGAATTGTTCAACTAGAGAATTTGATTAAAGAATTTTCTTGAAAAAGTAATTTGGAAAATTAAGTGATTTTTGGAAAATTTTGATAAAGTAAAATTAAATTAATCAAATCAATTAAAATTAATATGATATTTTTGGAAGTTAATTTTCAAGTCAGACAATTGGCCCAATGGGTAATTGAACTTGATAATTGGACTAGAGATCGTAAATCGAGCCTGAGAGCCCAAAACTGAGACCAAGACTAAAAAACTAGTCGAATCGGGCCCAGTATGTGAAACAAGGCCGGCAGTCCAACCGGTGGCTAGACTGGACCAGTCGGGTCATCATTGACTCGGACTGAACCGGCTCAAGGTGCCATAAGGGTGTCGCATCTGCATCACTAGACACGGCGACACCGGCAGAGATCTGGTGGTTGGCGACAGTTGGTAATTAGTGGTTGAGCAGTGGAAGAGTTACACTCTTATTGGGACTCTACCAGAGAATTTGATCTCAGATTAATTCTTCCAAAAAAAATTATTTTAATAGTTTAATATTAAATTTAATATAATACTTATCTTAATAGTATTTTATTAATTTAATATTAAAGTGATTATCTTAATATTAAATTTAATTTAGTGTTTATCTTGTAGATAAATATTCTATTATTTTAATAAGATTTAATATTAAATTAATAAAATATTTTATTATATTAATTTAATATTAAAGTAATTAAGTTTAATCATAGTTGAACTCTCTAAACTCTCCTTATATAAATAGAGCCTTGAGTTATTATTTTCACACACTTGAATTTGAATTTAAGAGAAAGTTATAGAGAGAAAATTCTCTGAAGAGATTATTCCAAAAAATTTCTAGAGATATTTTTCTAATTTACAACTCGATCCAAAAGTTTAGAGAAATTGCAAAATTACCTCATTGATAATTTTTGTGAAAAATTTTCTGATTCAAAGCGAGCCCACACTCGGCAAACATGAGCTTGAGGATAGAGGAGAAGACTACTTAGTCGAAGCGCTCATCCTAGACAAATTGAAAAGGTACAATTTTGATTAAGTGTTTATTATTGTATATATCACAACTAAGATCTTGTTTTGGAAAAATTTTAAAACTCTAATTTTTCCATAAATTTATTTTCCGCTATGTTTTTTCAAACCCATTTTTCCAACACCAACAGCATTGAAATAATTAAATACATAATCTCGTAAATCAAGTATATCAAGGGTAAAAAGAGAGATACTCTTACAGACTAAGATTGAGTGATGTTGGATTTCATTGTATCTTGTGTGGTGTTCTAGGGATGTAAAATTCAGAAATCCCCGAAGTCTTGCCTCTAACGGCATTGTATAGGTATGCCCTCATTGGTCACGCCTATTATCTTTGAGTGGCTGATACTCTTCTTCGACCAGTCTATTTGGTGGACTTGGTATACTAACAGCTTCAGTACTGTTTTCTAGTGTTGATACTGGCTCTTCACTTAACTGGTGTGACGGTTGCTATCGAGCACCTGCGGTCGCTACCCTTGTTTGGCACATAGGAGGTTGATTGTGTTGATTCAAAGGTTCTACGCCATGATAATCAGAGGTGCTGGTTCCGTCTGGATGTCCTTTTTGATGTGTTAGCAATGAAAAAATCGGTTGGAGATTCGAGACGTCATACCTTACTCCGTCGGAAGCATCTGAATTAATTTTTGGATTTTCTACCTCATCTAGTGTTGAGCTCCTTCAACGGCGATGTTGACTTGGTCCAACAGCTTGTATCGGTGATGGTGGAGACGATTCTAAATCTTCATCATCAATGTTGATAATGGGTGGTGCTGAAAATCGTTTGCATCCTCGATTACGAGAAACTAAGAAATCGACGATCACTTGATTTCTAGTACGAACCATGGTCGGTGTTTAGGTTGAGAAGCAAATGGCGGTGTTTGTTACGGCGATTTACAGCAACTTTTTAGGATTTTGAGAAGCTACGTTTTTAATGTTTTGGGCAGTGTTGGCGTTTGGGTTTTGGAGCGGAGTAGTAGCGTTTGAAGTGTGGTGGTGGGGGTTAAAGGGTGACGCTGTTTATGGTAGTAGGTTTAACACCCTTTACCTGTGTTCAAAACTGAAACCGGATACGAGGCATTACCAGACTTAACTTGCTTAAACATACCACATCGGACCATAAAATTTCATTTCAACTTGAAACTTTTCATTCGTACTCATATTGTCCCTATTATGGGCCTACTAGACCCAAAACTTACATACGAATTCGTTCGGGACTAAACCAGAAACTTTCACACACTTAGAAAATTTCTACTTAAAATAGGGCCATACGCCCGTGTGGAAGAAGGGACACACCCTTGTGACATATCACACGCCCGTGTTCCACACCCATGGTCGACACTAACTTGCATCACATGGCCTATCACAAGCCCGTGTATTTGGCCCGTGGTTGACACTGACTTACATCACACAGCCAGTCACACGCTCGTGTCCTTCGACCGTGTGGCAAATTAAATTCCAAATTCAGGTGCAGACTTCGCACGGCCTGGGCACACGCCCATGTCCATGGATGTGCCATCCATATAGTTAAGACACACGGTCGTGTCTCTGCCTATGTGTTTACTACTGAGCATACTAGCTGGTAAAACTAACATGCAGGGGACACACAGCCTAACCACACACCCATAAGGCAGGCCATGTGTCACACACGGCCTAGACACACGCCCGTGTGCCTACCCATGTGGACAAGAACAAGGCTATTTGCCAAGCTCTTTTTATCACCCTAACTCATACAACATAAATCACATTCAACCATTATCTAAGCAACCCAATCATGTATCATACACACTCATGAATAACCTCATCTTTTCATAGATTAATAATAGTGAGCCATCAACTTTGGCATTATACAAAAGAGTTTATCCTTGAATTAGCCAATACCTTTGGCCAAAATACGTGACATTTAACTAAGTCTAGACCGTATACATGCCATATTCAAAATGCTAAATCTAACTATACCGAGATGAGCTGATAGTGTGGGTGATCTTCCGATTATCTTCGTATCCCGAGCTAGCTCTTTGACACTATAAAACAAGCGAAAAGAAAAGGGAGTAAGCTTTAAGCTTAGTAAGTCTACATGTAAACAATAAGCATCATACCATATGCTAAGCAATCACAAACATTACATATTATATAAGAACAATTCACATTTTCATAATCATGCTTACTCATCCCATCTCATCTTTTACTACATTCCAACCGTATGACATATATATTGCTCATATTTATTTGCACATATACCCTGTACTCTTCACCAAAAAGCCACATGAATTATTTACTTAGACAAGTTTCTCGATGAACCCTTCAGAATAATACTAAGTACCCGGTGGTTTCGCATAGGGGTGAGCGTTCGATCGAATCGAATCGAATCGAATGAAAAAATTTCGAGTTAATCGAGTTGACGAATCATATTTTATCATCCTAATTTGATTTGAAATTTTCTCGAATCGAGTCGAGTGAGATGGAATTCGAATCGAATCGAATCGAATATATTTGTTCGAGTTAAATTAAAAAAAATAATTTTGGGTCCTTGTAACCATTGTCACATATCGTAATAAAATTTGTCCACCTTAGCCAAAATTTTTATTAACTTTCACACCAAATAATTTATTTATTAATCTTTTATATCTGGGTTAGCTTCTTTGCTTGTTTAGTTCTTTCAATTATCTTGATTCTTGTCACTATGTATTTTGGAATTAAAAAATATATTAAATGTAAAAATGTGATTTTTTAATAAAAGTTATTTTAAAGATAAAATGTGAAATTGGTACCAATATAAAATTTTAACACAAATATTTTATGGCATAATTAATAATTCAATTTTAATATAAATATTAAATATGACTAAACAATTTAATAATATAAATAATATAAAATGTGAAATTTAATTTAATAATATAAAATAGTAGATATAAATAAAATTATTACTATTTATGTTTAGTGAATTTTTTGGATAATTTTGATTTTTATTTGAGAGTAAAGGGTGAGAAGTAAAAGTTTAGGAGGAAAATAAAAGTTTTGGAGGAAAATAAAAGTTTTGGAGAATAAACGTTTGAGGGGAAATAAATAAGGGGAGTAAAATTTTGAAGGGAAAATATTAAAAAAAATTGGAGGAGGATGGGTTTGGGGTAGATGGGAGGTGAGATGGGAATGGAGTAAAAGTTTTAGGGAAAAGTGGGAGGAGTAAAATTTTGGGGAAAATAAAAATTTTTAAGGGTTTTTGGGAGTAAAATTTTGAGAAAAAGTAAATAGGAGAGTAAAATTTTGGTGGGAAATCGATTTTGGGTAGATTGGGGGGTTAGGATTGTAGGGGAGTAAAAGTTTTGGGGGGAAGTGGGAAGGAGTAAAAGTTTTGAGGAAAAGTAAAAAGGTTTGGGAGTTTGGGGTAAAAATGTAAAATATTATAGTTTGATATTCGAATTATTCGAGTTATTCGAATTCGAAAACTCAACTCGATTCGAACTCGAAATTCGAAAAAAATATGGAGTTGACTCGAATAACTCGATTAACTCGAATAACTCGATTCGTTTAACTCGAAATTCGAATTTTTTTTCGATTTTTTAGATTCGAATCGAGTTTTGCTCACCCCTTGTTTCGCACATAGCCCACCATTAATCAATAATAGGGTGGTATCACACATAGCCCACCAAATAATAATTTAAACGATGGTATCGCACACAGCCCATCGTGAATAAATAATAAGGTGGTATCGCACACAGCCCACCAACAATGATAATTATGGTGGTATCGCACACAGCCCACCAAATAATAATTACGGATATTTATCCATACTTACATTTCTATTTGGAGGTTCATACGAGAGTTACTCATTATCTATCATTTTCAATCAATCTCACCAACAATTAATTTCATCCATACAATGCATCAATAGATAACAACATATGTACTAAAGATATATCGTTTACACATAAACTTACCTCGGTGCAAAATGTATTAATCGACGGTTTAGTCCGTAACGTTGCCTTTTCCTCGATCAAGGTTGTTTTCGCGCTCTTGATCTATAATAATAAAATTTATTCATTTAGTCACTATATAACTCATGATACATCAAAATTTCTACTTAGGCAAAAATGACCATTTTACCCTTATACTTTGACAAAATTATGATTTTGCCCCTAGGCTCGTAAATTATTTTTTATTACATTTTCTCATTAAAAAAACCTAGTTGAACATTTATTTCTCTTATAACAATTCATAAAACCCATCATTTCATGCATTTATTACTCAATTACAATCTTTACAAATAAGTCTCATTTAGGTGTTTTCATGGTAACACCTTTCACAAAAGTTATTCCTTACCCCACTAATATTCATTTTCTTCCATAAAAAATTAGAAACCAACATAAAAACTCTCATGGCAAGTCTCTAAACTTTCAACCATTTTGCAAAATAGTCCCCTCATTAGCTGGCTTAAGCTTTAGGGGTTCTAAAAGTACAAAAATTATCAAGAAAAGCCATTAAAATCACTTACTAGCAAGAAAAATAGGTTGCTGAAATTTCAAGCTCCTAAATCCCTTATTGAGTGTGAAAATTTGGTGGAAGAAGAAGAGAAAATAAAAAGATGATAGCCTTTTTCTTTATTTTATTTATTTCCTTCAATTTAATCCACCTAACCCATCTACTTGACCAATTTTGACCTCATTTTGTCCCCTATGGCCGGTCACCCATTCTTTAAGGGTCTAATTTCTCTTTAAAGACCTCCAATTTTATATTCCATAGCAATTAGACACCTCTAGCTTGTAAAATAGAACTTTTACACTTTATACGATTTAGTCCTTTTTCACAATTAAGCATACAATTGCTAAAATTAAAGCACCAAAATTTCCAAGAATCCTTGTAATCATGTTATAACATATAAAATAATATTAAAATATTTTTCTTCAACCTTGGATTAGTGGTCCCGAAACCACTATTCTGACTAGCCCCAAAATCGGGTTGTTACAGTAGGTGTGGTGGTTAGGTGTTTTGAGGATGTGGGATCGTGGTGTTTGGGTTAGAAGTAGTGGCCACTACTGAGAAAGCACTTTTAGCGGCGTTTTTTGGACATTTAGCGGCGTTTATAAGCGCCACAAAAAGTCTTTTTGCTGCTTTTCAACGCCCACAAAAACGCTAATACTACATAGGAAATTTTCTTGGCGTTTATGCAAACGCCGCTAAAGATCTCGATCTTTAGCGGCGTTTGTTATAAAAGCGCCGCTAAAAGTCGGGGTCATTAAGCGGGCGCTTTCCAAAAACGCCATTAAAAGTCGGGGCCTTTAGCGTATTTCTAAACGCCAAAAGTCGGGGCCTTTAGCGGCGCTTTCGCCGCTAAAAAAACGCTTTCTAAAAACGCCTAAAAGTCGGGGCCTTTAGCGGCGCTTCCAAAAACGCCGCTAAAAGTCGGGGCCTTTAGCGCTTTCCCTAAAAACGCCGCTAAAAGTCGGGGCCTTTAGCGGCGCTTTTTCTAAAAACGCCGCAAAAATTTCTTGAGATTTTTGCGCTTTTCTACAAACGCCTAATTAATTTGTCTGATTTAAAAAATAAAATTTTTCAATATTATACCCTCCGCACTAAAACCAACCAATAACAAGATATAATTTCAATGCAAAACAACAAATTTAACATAAAAATCACACAATTACATTAATTATAAATGATACTTGAAATTTAATAAATTAAATGAATGAT
The DNA here is from genome assembly GCA_025506655.1 of Gossypium rotundifolium. Lineage (NCBI taxonomy): Eukaryota > Viridiplantae > Streptophyta > Magnoliopsida > Malvales > Malvaceae > Gossypium > Gossypium rotundifolium. The sequence goes on along the minus strand of CP106732.1, from coordinate 126,488,668 downwards.
AACCGAAAATATTGTTTAAATGTAATAATGTCAAAACTTCTTACAACGAAAAACTAAATGTCTAAGATGGCGGTTTCTGCATCTTCAAACATCTGCATCATATCTTCAAGTCGGTCTTGGAGCTCTTCGTATTTTCTGTTTTGCTCGCTAGCATCGATCTCGCCTCTGCCTCCTCGCATTGCAGTTGCCTCTCTCATTCTTCTTCTTGCCTCCTTGCTTGTGCTTGCTTCGCATCCGCTCTAAGTCGTTCTTTGGAGTTCTTCATATTTTCTTTGAACATCGGCAATTTGCTCCTCTCTTTCGTAGTGCTCTCTTGCATCCGAGCTATCTGGTTTTGTAGCCTTTGAACTTGAGACGAGATTGCCCCGGAAGGCATGTCTGCTACTGGGAGGCGGATCAAAATATTGGGTCGGGGTAACTCAGGATCCTTTAATTCGAACCCACCATACCTTTCAAGACCAAAAACATCGGTGATAATTCTATTAATAATACAAGAAAGATTAACAGAACTATCGGTTGAAGCAATCTGTACCTTTCGGGACCCAAAACATACGTAATAATTACATTATCAATCTCCTCAAGATTATCAGAACTATCGGTCAAAACCGCTTCATACTCCGCCTTTTTCTCCTTTAGTTTATCCTAATAAATCAATGAAAGAGTTAGAAACGAAATATATAAATAAGAAAGAATGCAACATAATTTAACATTATAAATTTAAAACTATAAACGATGAATTAAACTATTATAATTAAACGGTAGAAATATTTATAAAAATAAAATATTATTAAGTAAATATACCAAAATTTCTGCGACTTGGATGTCATCGGAGATCCATCCTTCTTTCTATACGTAATGTCAAAAAGTCAACGCGCCCAACTTTTTGACCATCAAAGTTTCCTACATTTTAGCAGAAAAAATATAATTTAATAGTATAAAGTAATTAATATTTGACTGAATTAATAAATTATATTACCTCGGCGTCAGCTACACAAGCAAAACTTCTAGAACTGCTGGTATGCGTGAATTTTTGTTTACATCTCTTGCTTATCCCAACTCGCTCACGGTCCTACATAATGCAATTTGAATTATATATATAGTAAATACTATAAACCAAATAATTTATACGATTTTAGATTTACGTAATACCTCTCCTTTTGTGAATTCCAAAATCTAACTTGATCTTCCCATTGGTACCTCAACATTCCGGTGGAACATTTCTTAATTTTTCGTCGAGGCTTATCTCTTTCTTGAAATATTGTTTTTGAGGGTGCTTTTATTGTCTCTCCATTTTTACCCAATGTCTTCTTAACATAGTCATGAGACCTCTAAATTAAATCTACCTCAAGAAAAAAAGTATAAAAATTAATATAAATGAAAATTAAATAAAAGTATTATAAATTACAATCACGTTTTATTACCTTAATATTCTCGAGGGCACGATTTTTGTTGGCATCGGGCATTTGATGCCATGATTCAGTAGTTAATGGGCAACATATTGGAATTTCGTGCTAAAATGCCCAAATAGCCTCCTAACAATGAGCTTCAGATCCAACAGTGGCCATCATTGTTTCTCCTTACTTTAACACGATCGTTAGGCTCTAAGTCGTATAAATCTTGAAGTAATGTACGCCCCGACCTTGCGCGTCCCACCACCTTCAAACTGAAAAATAATATATTATTATATTAAAATTAAAAATGAATCAACAATAAAATTCAACATGCATGTAAAATAAACTTAACATTACTTTGAAATTCTCCGGGCTCGTCATCTATGTCCGCAGAGTAGAAGATCCAACAAGCTGTTTCTTTGTTCACTACTATTAGGTTCTTACGGATTTGGAGTTTCGCGGACAATATTTAAACCTCGTAATCGTCTTCTAGGCATTTTTCTGCAGTACACATGAAAATTATATAACATGACCAACATAAAAATTATATTATTACATATAAATAATAAATCGTTAAATCTTACTACATCATATTTCAGTAAATATCTTCGCCCACATCCTGATGAACCCATTGAAATTGTTGACTAGTACTAGGGATATTTTCGGTTAAGTCTTGTTACGGAAAAGGAAAAGTTTCGATCTTCGACTATGTCATCTCTACTTCCACCGCCAACGTCGAAGAAGTCTCTAGGGTGTTTCAAGTACAACGTACCAACCCTTATCAGTTGGATCTTCCGAGTAAAAACTTGTTTAACTTGAGAAGAAAACACATACGGCTCGTCCATCGGTTGTTCTCGGTGTGAATTAATCGAGAGAAATTTACCATTGTAAAACCATATTGATCGTTTTTAATTCATGAGCCGTATTCACATCAGCCCAATCACCTCGAAATAGGACAACTTTGCATTTACCGTAATAATCCAACTCAATGATGTCGATAATAAGTCCGAAATATTCCAAATTCCCTCGACGGATTCATCGTCCCTAGCACTAGCATAACTTGTAATCAAGAATTAACAACAATTCGCAATTTTGAGTTCTCCTCAATCTCTCGCGATACCTTGTATGAAATCAGATCCGTTGATGAGGAAGCCACTATATCTTTTAACTATTCTGTTTGGACCTTGTGAAAGCCATTTAACGTCGTCATTTACTTCATTCCGACTCCAAACCTATTCAGTCGAAAGTAAATCGAGTAATTATGAATATTATTAGAAAATATTGTTACTTGTCAATGAAAATTTAAATTGCATACCATTTGGCTTAACCATTCATGGAATGATTCTGCGAACAACTTATTAATTTCTCGTCGATTTAATCTTCGAGATCGTGAACGAGCTCTCAATATTTGTTTGTACTGACTACGGAAAAAAAAGGTTTGACTTTGTTAGAAGACAAACAAATCATAATTGATGAGTATTTATCAAATTGTAGAACGTACTTCCGAAATTGAGCCATTGAATCGTGATGAAAAAGAACGTATCGATGTGCTTGGACCCACGATCTATCGTCTAATTCGTAATTTCGACTCACGATCGGTTCTCCGAAACTTTGAAATAAATAAGTTTCAGCCAAATTATGTAAGTTATTAAATTTAATCGTCAACTTATGTATTTTATGCAATTTGATATTAAAATTAGGTAAGTTATGTATTGTTTAAGATCCATCGATGCGTGGCATTGTTACACCTAGGGAGGATCCGTTATATCGACGATGAGATATAAGGCAACCCGTCAGTTTCAAACCTATATACTTTGGATCTTTTCTTAAGTTTTATGTAAGTTATGAAGTTTGATATTAAGGAAAATTATGTAAGTTATTAAATTTAATCGTCAACTTATGTATTTTATGCAATTTGATATTAAAATTAGGTAAGTTATGTATTGTTTAAGATCCATCGACGTGGCATTGTTACACCTAGGAGGATCCGTTATATCGATGGTGAGATATAAGGCAACCCGTCGGGTTTCAAACCTATATACTTTGGATCTTTTTCTTAAGTTTTATGTAAGTTATGAAGTTTGATATTAAGGAAAATTATGTAAGTTATTAAATTTAATCGTCAACTTATGTATTTTATGCAATTTGATATTAAAATTAGGTAAGTTATGTATTCTTTAAGATCCATCGACGTGGCATTGTTACACCTAGGAGGATCCGTTATATCGACAAGTGAGATATAAGGCAACCCGTCAGTTTCCGACCTATATACTTTGGATCTTTTCTTAAGTTTTATGTAAGTTATGAAGTTTGATATTAAGGAAAATTATGTAAGTTATTAAATTTAATCGTCAACTTATGTATTTTATGCAATTTGATATTAAAATTAGGTAAGTTATGTATTCTTTAAGATCCATCGACGTGGCATTGTTACACCTAGGGAGGATCCGTTATATCGTGATGAGATATAAGGCAACCCGTCGAGTTTCCAAACCTATATACTTTGGATCTTTTTCTTAAGTTTTATGTAAGTTATGAAGTTTGATATTAAGGAAAATTATGTAAGTTATTAAATTTAATCGTCAACTTATGTATTTTATGCAATTTGATATTAAAATTAGGTAAGTTATGTATTGTTTAAGATCCATCGACGTGGCATTGTTACACTAGGGAGGATCCGTTATATCGACAGTGAGATATAAGGCAACCCGTCAAGTTTCCAGCCTATATACTTTGGATCTTTTTCTTAAGTTTTATGTAAGTTTGATATTAACTTAAAATTTTAGTGGTTAAATGTTATAGGTTAGTGGTTAAAGGTTAAGGGTTAAGGGTTTGAAGTTTAGTGTTAAAGATTTAAGTGTTAGAGGTTAAAGGTTAGGGGTTAAGGGTTTAGGGTTAAGGTTTAGTGTTAAAGGTTAAGACTTAAGGGTTTAGGGTTTAAAGGTTTAAGGTTAAGGGTTAAGGGTTTAGGGTTTAGGGTTTTAGGAATTAGGGGTTAAGGTTAGGGGTTAAAGGTTTGGGGTTAAGGGTTTAAGAGTGAGGGGTTTAAGGGTTAAGGGTTTAGTGTCTAAAGGTTGCAGGTTTAAGGTTTAAGGTTTAAAGGTTAGGGGTTAAGGGTTAGTGGTTTAGGGTTTAGGGTTTAATGGTTTAGGGTTAGGGTTTAGGGTTAGGGTTTAGGGTTTAGGGTTTAGGGTTTAGGGTTTAGAGTTTAGGATTTGGGGTTTGGGGTTTATAGTTTAAGGTTTAGGGTTTTGGGGTTTTAGGTTTGCAGTTTAAGGTTTAGGGTTTAGGTTTTTAGGATTTAGGATTTAGGGTTTAAGGTTTAGGGTTTAAGGGTTAAGGGTTAGGGTTTAGGGTTTAAGATTTAGGGTTTGGGGTTTAGGGTTTAAGATTTAAGGTTTAGGGTTTGGGGTTTAGGGTTTAGGGTTTAGGGTTTAGGGTTTAGGGTTTGAATTTTAGGGTTTGGGTTTTGGGGTTTGGGGTTTAAGTTTTAGAGTTTAGTGTTTTAAGGTTTAGGGTTTATTATAATCTTTATTATTATCTTTATTATTATTATTATTATTATTATTATTATTATTATTATTATTATTATCTTTATTATTATCTTTATCTTTATGTTTATTATTATTATCATTATTATTATTATCTTTATTATTATCTTTATCTTTATTATTATCTTTATTATTATCTTTATTATTTTCTTTATTATTATTATTATTATTATTATTATTATTATTATTATTATCTTTATTATTATCTTTATCTTTATGTTTATTATTATTATCATTATTATTATCTTTATTATTATCTTTATCTTTATTATTATCTTTATTATTATCTTTATTATTATCTTTATTATTATTATTATCTTTATTATTATCTTTATCTTTATTATTATCTTTATTATTATCTTTATTATTTTCTTTATTATTATTATTATTATTATTATTATTATTATTATTATTATCTTTATTATTATCTTTATATTTATTATTATCTTTATCTTTATGTTTATTATTATTATAATTATTATTATAATCTTTATTATTATCTTTATCTTTATTATTATCTTTATTATTTTCTATTATTATTATTATTATTATTATTATTATTATTATTATCTTTATTATTATCTTTATATTTATTATTATCTTTATCTTTATGTTTATTATTAATATAATTATTATTATAATCTTTATTATTATCTTTATCTTTATTATTATCTTTATTATTTTATTTATTATTATTATTATTATTATTATTATTATTATTATCTTTATTATTATCTTTATCTTTATTATTATATTTATTATTATTATATATAACAAGAATTAAATTTAATATATAACAAATTTATAACATTTTTAACAATTAAATTTTATATTGTGTTTATGTTAATCTTTATATCATTCCATACCATTAACTTAGTTAAATTAGAACCAAGTTGTTAATGTACCTTGATGTATTTTTGTTGACATTTGAGTGATAAATCAACTTAACCAAGTGTGCAAGTTTAGTTTAGTTTAGTTTCAATGTAAGTAGTGGTAATAGGTAGATGTTTAGGTGAAATTTGTTTGTTTTTATCACCCTATTATATGTAATGCCGTTATGCCTCAATTTGAAGTTAATGAAAATACACATTTAATTTGATCAATTTACAGAAAATGGATATATATTCACAAAGCTGTTTAACAACCTCCAAAGAACCAACAACATATAAATAATAATAATAATGATGTCATACCTGTTAAGTTATTACCGTCAAATCCAATCCAACAGTTGCAGGACCGGTAGGAAGCAGTAACTGACATAGAAACAACATGAGATTAATTTACTGCATACAAATATATATTAAAAACGTATATTAAAGGAATAACTTAAGCATAAACAATTAGAAAGAGATTGGGAGTACAGAAAAAAGAAAAGGAAAAAAAATGTTACCAAGAATATCTAACAGTCTACTTACAGAAAACACCTCGAAAGTTATAATTTGATTTCAGCAAACAGAAGACAAGATCCTGTGGAAAGTAAAGCAATCCAAGCTATAACACTGAAAATGTAAAGCAATCCAAATTAGAAAACTGAAAGATCACAAACATAATATTAGAATTCATAAAGCATACAAGTAAACTTATCTAGTCTACCATAAGCTAATAATAACTTTAAATCTGTGAAAAGCAGAAACAAAGAGAAAGTGTCAAATCACGATGCATCTAGACATAGCATCGATATATTTGAGCCAAAGCGACATGACAATTTTATATTAGGCCTTAAAGCAGAGGTCAACTCACAAAGACCGACTAAAACAACATCTCCAAGACAAAATGAAGTGGATAAATGACCATAGCAGATAACTATCCAGACCATGACGACTTATGAAAGAAGGAATTCTTCCATTACCGGTTGAGGATTTAGATGGCGATTTATTAGAAATATTTTAAATACGAACTATTTATAAAACGTCATTGACTTCTCATCATATTTTATCAACTTCCAAAACTCCCTTCAAAGTCCAAACATGCCATTTATTGAGATTTGAAATACCACGATCAAGGCAATACATTCATTACGTTCAAGTTATTCAAGGCTCCTTTGGACAATACGATCAGGAACATGGAACTTATAAGTACAAGGGATCATTATGGCTCGACCAACCATGGCTAAGCAAGATTACCTAAGTTGAGAAATTGACTTCATATACTTAGGAAAACACATGTAAATGCACTTATAAGTGTATAAGAAGTGTGGCGACTTCAAGCTCAACCAAGAAATTCTCCACTCAATTTACATATAAATTGTCCTCTTAAATGAACGAGGAACCATGTATGGGAACACTTTGAAGCTAATATAAAATTGAATATTGGAGACTCAAAAGAAATTTTCAAAATTGATTCCTTTCCAACCGATACCTGAAAAGGAAACCACCAAAAGGAATATTCCTGCTGAAGGCTAGCAGCAAAAGGAAATTAGAAATCTAGCATCCAACAAAAGGGCAACTCGAAGTTACATATCAACAGATAGAGCCCTATTCAATGCAAGATGTATTGCAAGATGCATTAACTCCTAAAACCAAAAATGGGAAACATAATATGACAATCAATCTTAATACACAATACCAATCAACAAAAAAGGCACCAAAATAATTACAAATGTACATGCTAAATTGTCACTAAACAACCAACAAACAAGAAGTTATCTTACCGTGGTTAAGTTGAGGAGGCAAGGAGAAAGAGAGGTAAAGCTTGAAGGCGAAGAAGGCGTTGGTGGCGGACGAAGAGAGGTGGAGCCGTGGAGGACGAACAGACTAAAAGCAGCGAGGATTTCAAGACTTTAGGGAGAAATCAAGGAGAAATCAAAGAAACGATGGGGAAATCAAAGAAATCAAGGATTTCAGACTAAAACTTTAGGGATTTCAGCAGAAGGGGAATTTCTTTCGGAGAAATGATGGGGTAAGGAAATCGGGTTTAAGGGTTGGGGAAATGGACGAGAGCAAAGCAGCGACGTTTACACAAAAAAATACAAGCTTTCTATGGCGTTTTCAAAATAAACGCCACTAAAAATGGGAAACTACATCGTTTTTGATTAAAATTACATACATATGTTTGCGGCGTTTTGAAAGCGCTATATCCATTTATATGCGGCGTTTTCAAAATAAACGCCACTAAAAATGGGAAACTACACCGTTTTGATTAAAATTACATACATATGTTTGCGGCGTTTTGAAAGCGCGCTATATCCACTATTGCGGCGTTTTCAAAATAAACGCCACTAAAAATGGGAAACTACACCGTTTTGATTAAAATTACATACATATGTTTGCGGCGTTTTTGAAAGCGCTATATCCCATTTTTATGCGGCGTTTTCAAAATAAACGCCACTAAAAAATGGGAAACTACACCGTTTAATTAAAATTACATACATATATTTGCGGCGTTTTGAAAAGCGCGCTATATCCTGATTGCGGCGTTTTCAAAATAAACGCCACTAAAAATGGAAACTACACCGTTTTTGATTAAAATTACATACATATATTTGCGGCGTTTTGAAAAGCGCGCTATATCAATCGATTTGGCGTTTTCAAAATAAACGCCACTAAAAATGGGAAACTACACCGTTTTAATTAAAATTACATACATATATTTATGGCGTTTTGAAAAGCTACGCTATATCCAAACCTTAAATACTAGACCATAAAACTCGAACCCTAAATTACTCTAAACTACAAACCCTAAACCATAATCCGAGACCAACTTTTTGGGAATTCATGTAGCCAATGTTAGTGTAGTACAAAACATATATTTTAATATCTAACACATTAGTCATAAATCCCTCATGAGGGATTTCGATTTCGGGATTTTGGGTCATATAGATAACACCCTAAACCCTAAACCCTAAACCCTAAAATCCTAAACTAAAATCATAAATCCTAACTTAGAAACCTAACACATTAACCATTTCCCTCAAACCCTAACCCTAAACCCATAAACCATAAACCATAAACCCTAACCTAAAACCCTAATCAATTAATCATTTCATTCTAAACCCCTAACCCTAACCCTAAACCTTAACCCTTAACCACTAACACTTAAACCTTAATATCAGTAAACACTAACATATTAAACACCATACAATAAACCCAAACAACAAACTTTAAAACACTAAACCCATACACCAAAATAACAAACCCTAAACCAAGAAATTAATATACTAAACATTAAACCCTAAATCAATTTTAATAGCTTAATTTATAACTTAAATGAAAACTTCTATATTGTTTAGTTAACAATTTGTAACTTTTCATAATTAAGTAACTAAAATGAAACTTTCTCATAGCTTATAAGTGAATGTATCAAAATAAAATATAATTCAAAGCGAGAAAAGGAAAAATATGAAAAACTTTTAGCGTTTTCCCAAAAGCGCCGCTTAAAGATCATACTTTTAGCGGCGTTTTCCAAAAGCGCCGCTAAAGATCGATTTTTAGCGGCGTTTTCCCAAAAGCGCGCTAAAGCTCGAACTTTAACGGCGTTTTCCCAAAAGTGCCGCTAAAGCTCGACTCTTAGCGTTTATAAATAAACGCATAATATATCTTTTTAGCGGCGTTTTGATAATAACGCGCTATTGTTCTTTTTTGCGGCGTTTTCCTTCAAACGCCACTAATGTATAATATTTTATGCGTTTTTCTTTAAAACGCCACTAAAAACGCCGCTAAAAGTGCATTTTTGGTGTAGTGGGGTTCTTATGGGAAAAGGTGTGGCAGCAGTTAGGTAGGAGAAGGAGAGGCGAATGACGGTGTTTGATGTCAATTCTTTGAGGGACGAATATGACTATCCCATATTTTAGAAAGATAATGAATATTGTGTTGTAAGATTTTAGTGCGGATTCATTTATCACGATTCTTGACCGGAGCGATGACCGGACCAAAGCTAAGTGGGGTTTAGTTGAGTATGAGATTAATCATACTTTGTTGGATTATGAGAATGAATTTAAATGTAATAGTGATAGGTGAAAAGGAGAGGGGACTTAAAGAACAATTGCACCAAAATAAGGGAACGAAAAATATGGCAGTAAGCTTGATAAGCTACAGATGCATGAAAAGGGAAAAGAAAAAATTGTTTTCAATTCAATTTCAAGTGTCCTTCCATGCTACCTTTTCCAGGCTTCTATACACTTCTCATATGCTAATTTTAGCATGATTCCCTCTAAAATTATGCCTAACAACCAATAAAAATTAGATATTTTCTAATTATAAAGTTTGACAAAATCAAATTCTAATTTTTTTTATCAGCCACCAATTCTGTAACTTTTCAATTTGGACCCTTTTATTGCTTTTCATTCCAATTTAGCCCAATTTGCTTGTTCGTTTGAACTTCGACATTCCAATTGCGTCCTTATAAAATTTAAACAAGAAATCACAAGCTTAGTAGCATTCTATTCAAAATTTGACCAAAAATAAGTACCTTAAACATACAAAACTAGCTTGCTATCAACTTGTGACGCCAACTCAATTAGTATTATTGATACTAGAAATTCTATCACTCATATGCGTGTGGAAACCACATATTTAAAACATAAATGATTGTTTAAAAATAACATACAATAAACAATGAAACGTATAGTTTGAAACTAATTATACAATTGATGGAGTTAATAAATTGTTTATATTAAAACAAAATGTATATAATACATCAAAATAAAACTTTGGTTGAGTGGTAAATTTAATGTTTTAGTAACTTACTTGGTGCGGATTTAAATCCTATCATGTGTATGTTTTAATTGGTTTTTGTTAAAACGAAAAAATTAAAATACTCTCAAATAATATAAACTTTTTTAATTATGGAAGGATATTTTCATAATTTTCTAACTGAGTTAATGATCCGATTAAAAGTGACATTAAAACAACCAATTATAGAACATGCACGTGTTAGGTTCCAAGCGAAAACAAAATATAACCATGAAAAACTGTCTTGTTTCTTTTATACGTGGGTATGCTAATATTTGAACATGGATGGATGAACAATAACAGGAACAGGATGAAGTCTATTATGTTCCCAAATTTGTCTTCAAATATTGTTTGATTCAAACAAGCTACAGAGCAAGCGGGCAATCACTTTCCTCCCCCCTCCCAAATAAAGAAAGAGAAAAGAAAACAAACGTGAATGAATTGACATAGGAAGGTGGTCAAGATAGGGTTCGAAGAAGAAAAACAAGCTTTCCGACCAAAGTTAATTTACAGATATGATTTGACAAAAAAAAATTAAAACACACACAATGTCTTGTTTTCTTTTAAGCTTTTCAATGTTTGAGGTGAGCTACTCTATAACTTTATCGACATTAGTTAAAATTATATTTAATTTTATATATCTAAAATTAATAAATTACTTGTTCCAGTTTAATAAAAATAATATAAAGTATAATAAAACAAACGTATCTGGGATTATTTAGTTTAATTATAAACATAAATTTTTTTAAAATATTTTTATTTTTGTTTCTAATTTATATATTGTATATTGAATTATGATTTCATATAAAAAAAATTGGATAACGCAAAGGATTGGCATGTTAGCAAGGGAGTCTGGCACGAATCGTCAGAGAATTGTTAGCAAGTGATTGACATATGAATGTGATGTTTACTCTACGTACAGCAAATATGGCTGTAGATTCCATGGCAACATTAAGAAAAAATGTTCTTATTGGTTTAAGAATTTACAATGTTTCCCAAGATGATCAAGTTGGAGATTTTATAAGATAGTGTTGGTGTTATATATATTTCATGTTATGACTAAATGTATTTTAACTTTTATCTATAAAAAAAGGATAAAGCTAAGTAATTGTAAATATTGAGGGCTATTTTTAAAAAAAAAGTAAATTAACACAATTTGTAAATATTAATGATTAAATTTATTATTATGTCAATTTTAAAAGTTATCATGTTATCTATTTATTAATCATTTAATGATTGATAACAAAAAGAAAAAACAAATAACTATGTGATCATTTATAACTTTTATAATTAAATTACTAAAAACGTTATTAATAATTGAGTGAATGTTAATATAATTTAGTCACTTGATTTATTGATTCATATGATCACCTTAATATTTAATAGATTTAAAAGTGAAACGTCAACAGCTATTATTCCATACTTATTTTCAAACCATATTCTTATCTCCTTATCATATTAGCTTTTACTCTAATTTAAAAACAAGGAAGTGAATATTTGATTTACGCAAATTCAGAAGTAGGTAAGGACCTTGTTACAAAAATTAAAAATTCATCTTTTAGTTTTTAAAATTATTTAAAATTTAAAATTAATATATGAGAAAATTAAATTTTATTTTTAAAATAAATTTTTATCTAATCCCTTAAAAATAATAAATTTATAAATAATAAAACCTCTAAAATTTATAATTTAATTTCAATCCCTCATAAAATTTATTTTCACTCCTGAATTTACTAAATGATTTTAAAAATGAAGAAAAAGAAAATGTAGTAATCTGAACACAAAAGTGGATGTAACAAGGAAGAAGGTAGGGGGAAAAGAAATTGCTAGGAAAAAGCATACGATTCTTCTCAAACATATGGGATGTTTGTCTAATTCATCATTCGGTTCCAATAATTAAGAGAGTCAAACAAATCCACTATTGGGATAGTGACATTTTTGTCTTGTTTTACCTTTTGATTTTAGTAGGAAGGATTTGAAATAAGAGGTTATGGTATCAATGTCAATTACTATTACCTATCTTTAAATTACAATCAACTTTCTCTCTAATTGCTTGTATTTATTTATGGAGATTTTACTTTTATAGATAATGAGTTCTTATACATTTATAATAATGTATTGTTATAGAAATAATTGTCGTGAACCTACAATAGAATTTATATGGTAAATTTCCATCAAAAAAAAAGTAAAAATTATGTTTGTTCAAGAGAATCGATTCTTTTAGAAGAAATTTTTTTTGGTGAAAAATAAAATAAAATTACATCAAATCAACTACTAAGCAACATTAAATACTTTGTCTTGTTGAAGAGCAATAGATACAGTATCAGGTGGCACTTCAAAGATCTGTAAGTTTGTCTGCCAAGTAAGACTAATCTTTGCCAAATGATCTACAATTAAATTGCAATCCCTGTGAACATATTTGACCTCCTATTGTTCTCCAGAACGCATAAGACTTTGAATCCTTCTGAGCAAAGTAATACCTGAGTCCATTGTATCTTTCATGTTCAACGCATTAACACCTCTAGATTATCCATATGGATTGTGGATCTCTTGTATCCCTTATTTAATAAGATGAGAAGTTTATTTAAAATACTCTAAAATTCTGCCTCAAAAGGTGAGCATTTGTCTAGATAATTTTTTAGAAGAAAATTTCAAAATGGCGTATGTCAAACTATTGATATTGACAGTATAATTATATAGATTAAATGAAATAAAATATGAAAGGTAAAAGTGATGAATAATAATGAAGGTACAATTTTTTCCACTTTTGAAGGTTGAAGTTGAGGAAAGTTGTAGCAACCAAAAACACACAACTATGGGATTTATGTCCTAAAAGAAGAAACTAATCAATTCCCCACCCACCCATTTTAACTTCTCTCAAGTTTTCCCCTTTTTTAGAGTTATTTGCGTCTTTGAATATAATATAATCTCTAGTAATAGAATTATCAAAATATAAGTTTAAGGTATTATTAGGTATGTTACGCTTGGTTGATTTAGTTGGAAGATAATATTTTATAATTTTATTGTTTAATTGATAAATTGTAATAATTTATTTTATTCATTTTTTCTTATTATACAACATGCGTGTTTTAAACAAGTTTAGCTCATTCAACATTAATTGGAAGATTTTGATATGAAAGTTCATAGAATTTTTTATTGAACTTTAAAACATCGTGTGTATATATTTTTTACAAAATCAAAATCTTATATTCAAAAGATTATATTACAGTTACTTTATATATATATATATATATATATATATATATATATATATATAAAATAAAATTATAAAATGAAGGGATAAAATTTCTCAAAATTATAATAAAAACAAAATGTCATAAAATGAAAATTATTTCGAAATCTTCCATTGCCAAAAAAAAAACTGAGGTTAAAATTACCACTTATATTCATAATCTTAACATCATCGTTATTTTTACAAACTAAACATAGAAATATTATACTAATTATGCTATAGTAATATAAAATAAAATAAAATAAAAAAAGTTGAAGCAAACAAGCATCACAAGTTATAATAGAAATTGAATAAAATCGTAGTAAGTATGCTACCCAACACCAACCCATAGTTAATTCGCCGTCCCAACTGCTGAACTCATTTTTGTTATAGTCAACAACCCCTCAAACACGACAGATTGGTCCCCATCTATCCAATTCTTTGACTCAGTCCTTTTCTTTTTTGCCTTTATTACTATTTATACGTAGAAAATTTGCTTCACTTGTGTAAGAAGAAAAAAAAGTAGTCAGTCGGCATCTAGAAACAAGATTAAAGAAAGCAAACGAATTATATAAAAATAAACCAAGGATTTAATGATTCATGGCTTGGAAATCTTGGATCCCAATTTCCCTTCTTTTAAATAAAATCTAATACCAAATCCACCATCTTCCCTTTTAATTAAACAAAGCTTCTGCATATAGATATATTTTACAGAGGAAATATCTCCTTCGAGATTGATTTTCTTTTTTAACTTGAGAACACATTTAAAACTGTATGTGTAAGAGAAAATGAAAATTGAAACTTGGGGACTTTTTACGAAGATTCCAGGATGAGATTAGTGGTCTCAGCAACAGATAGGGAATGGTTATGCTCGCCTTCATAGGTAACTACTAGCATCGATGGATCATCTAAGGCTCTTTCAACATGTTTGCGAGCTGGACATCCTCTTACACTGCTGCACTTATAGTAACCCCTGTTGCATGTTGGAATTTCTAGTCAGAAAAACAATGTGTGGAAATTTGTGCAAAACCTTTTTCTAATCCACATACCTTGGGTGTGGGGATCCCTTGATCGGTTTTTGACCGTACTTCCTCCATGAGTAATCATCTGGTGGAATATCGGCCATCTTCAGGCTTATTGCTGGAACCCTCACCACCCTTTTCGATCTCAGTTTTCTGTCAAAAGTCCAAAAAATTTAAATACATGACATGATAAGAAAGTTAAAAAAGAAATCGATGGATTGAGTAATAGGACCTTTTCTTAGAGCAATGGCAGCGACCGGAAGACCCACTAGAACACTTGCCAGAACCCAAGTTATCGGAGCTACACTTCCTCTTGAAAGAAGAAGAAGAAGACAAAGGAGGCTTCCCAGCCGAGGAAACCTGAGAAAAATTAGTAATTTGAAACGCAGATGACGATGAACATGGCTGCTTACTATCAGTATCTCCCGTTAAGGATGACATAAACGAATTCCCAGCAGAAGAATACGAAAAATTAATGGTTTTCGACGAATCAATCCGTTCTAAACCCCCTGTTTTCACCGTCATAAAATCATGATGATGATGAGGAGGAGGAGGAGGAGGAAGAGGATAAGCAGTAGTCACTGGTGGCGGAATCTGCTGGATCGGTGTTGCGTAATAAACCTTGGCTTCTTGCTCTTGATTGGGTTGAACAGGGGCTCGTCTAAAACGAGCATGTCCGGTCCTGGTTCGACCCAGAAGAGAGATAACTCTCTTGAACCTTAAAACGGCGGCATCAGCCTCAGCTTTGCAGTCCATTTCCAAATCCAGGGAATTAGATGTTGTTGAGATAGAGGAAGCCTGGTATTTCTCTTGATTATTACTGTTACTTTGCTGCTGCTGTTGAGTTTGAGAAAGTAATCTGATGAGTTTCTCAACACTTTCGAGCCCGGAAGCGGCTTCTTCGACGGCGTTTTCTTCCATTTTGGCTGCGAAGCTGTCACCGTTCCTGCAACTCATCATGAGTTCAACGGCCATGTCTGCAACAACACCATTCAAGGGAGGTAAAAAGAAGAGAGGAAAAAAAAAAGTGAAAAGAAAACGTAGAGAGGGCTGTTGATAAAGGGGCACGGACTAATTTGGTCAACATGGTGCCATCGGCTATGGAACCCTATTGCTCAATTAGGTCACTGACCTGTTACTTTAACATTTGCCCTCCTATATGGGTACTAATAGCATCCAACTCCAACCAAATAATTCCTTTTTTCATGAACATCCAGCCATTTCATTATTTTATAACTTAACATGCATCACATCATTATTATTAGATTATTAAATTATTATATTTTACAATTTGATTGACATAAATATTATTATTAATATAAGAGTGCATAAATTTAAGTACATTTAAACACATTATTTTTTATTTAATGATTTTCAAAGCATATCTTCTGCTATTAAATCAATAACTTATAGAGGTAAATATTAGATTATAAAACATTAATATTACATGGGAAAATAATTTTTCAGTTTTTCTTTAAATTAAATTACTTATACTATTAATGCATTCTTCTTCTTCTTCTTCCTTTTCTTATAATTTTGTTTACTTCATCTGTTCTTTAACAAAATTAGGGATTCTACTTTAGCATTAGATACCTATAATAATAGGGTTACAAGTAATTGACTTTAGACGGTAGAGTTTAACCTAAACAAAATTGACGGTTTCTTCTCAAAAAGTAAATTAGACGGTTTCATATTATTTATTTTATCAAAATAAATTATATATTTATGTTAAAAAACTTTACTAATAAATTTATATTTCGATGATTTAATTTTAAAATAATTACTGAATTATTTGAAAGGTTTTGTTTAAGTTACTATGTTGTTAATTTTTTAAAATTTATTTAACAAACTCTAAATAACTATTTAACAATTGATAAGATGGATCATTACCTATCAACAAGTGGAAGAATATACTTTATATTAATAGAAATTTCATACCCATATCGGTCACTTGCCGCTTTACATCTTTTAGATCGGTGTTGCCCATAGTAGTTGGATGCCACATGCCTCGGACAATATCGATGGTGTGTGCGATGCCACATGCTTCCCCTGTCGTTCTATTGCCGCAAGTATTCCGGGCCCGATCGATATAACGATATGTCGTTGAGGCGGACATGCCTCCTTAACCTAGATAGGAAGAAGTCCAGTCATCACCGACTTCGGTGTTATTGCGAGCATAATCGGAAGGATTCTCCACGTACCGTCTTGTGCCACATACTAGCAATAGCCGATCGTATATCTACCATACATGAAGGTAAATCAATTTGTACCAATGGCTTGCGGTATGTAAAAGCATCTCGGCATTGCTTAAATGTCGTAACAGCGCTTGAACACCGCAAGCATCCACGGAAGCAGACGATCATTGTAATACGCGGTTCCGTTTCAATGTCATTGTCTTTGCGGGACATATCTCTCCAAGACCTTACACCATCGCCACACTTCATTATATGAAGCGTCCCACCGACCGTGCAACTTTTCCAACGCGCGCAGCTATCCAAGCCTTTTCAGAAGAGGCGTGTACCCCATTTGGCTACGAATATTGCCAATTAAGGTAAGCCTTTGTAGTTTTGGGATCGGCCTTCACCGTCGGGATTATTAAATCACCAACATGTCTCGAATCCATCCTCGGATGATCTTGTGTTACACACATCAACGAATTACGTTAAATAATGCAACATTACATAATATTAGTGTTATTCAAATCATTGAACACATAGTGGTACTGCATCTGGTAAGACATGTATGCGGACCTTTGTACTTCTTCACCTCCCACATCCCGTCCTTTTCCTCAACGACGCCATGATTTTCCATGCACATGTGCCGTCTTGCAAAGACACTTCGCCTCGTACCTATCGAGCTTTGATTTAACCATGGTGTAGTTAACCCTGCTCTCGATCTTTGTATTGTTTCAATGCACCAAGAAAAGTGTTCTTGTTGGAAAAGCGGTTACCAACTTCTAATTGGTCCGAATCCAACGAAGAATTTGTACGGTCCGCGTCCGATGTGGTAGTTCGAAACTCCAATGCATCATCTTGAGATAGATCGACATTATGCATGTCGCTGTTTGAGGCGAGTATGCCTGAATAGCGGATCTTCTTCTTCGTCTCGAACCGCCTCAACATCTTGGTACAATTGGAGCGGGCTCGGTTCGGAAAATAGTCCAACTTCGCACCGTCGGGCCCCGGCTCCCGAGGTGGATCCACATGGATTAATCCTCCATAACTCGCAACAAACGAATGGTGGACGGTAATACATCATCCTCCTAAACATCTTTCGTAAAGATTCCAATCGTATGTGGATTGCCATCCACTAGAAGTTGATTATGCGACGCCGATTGGCGAATATGCATGTCCCATCCACCAACCGAAAGTGTATGCGGGGTTATGTTTTCCATACTCAACTTCGTGTTTTGCCTCAGATCTTAGTTGACTAAACAATTAGTTTCAAATATCATAGAAGAAAGTTTGAATTATGGTTCAAAGATTTATAATATTTAAAGTTATTTTATAAAATAATTGAACTATAGTAGAGAAGAGAAATTAGAGTTTTCGGTTAGTGTAAAGCGAATAAAAATATCATACAATAATTATTTTAATAATCTAATAATTTAAATAAAAAATTTTAAATAAATTAATAATTATTTTTAGCGAATAATTTAATAATTTTTGCTCAAGTTTACTATTTTTTTTCTTCAAAATTTCTAACTAGATTTTGGTTAACCGACTTAAATGTCTATTCTAGACCTGATCAGTGGGGTCCATGCAGATCAAATTGGTCTAAGGAAGCTTGGGACACGCGAATGATGCGGTCAAAACTATGTCCTAACCAATCTGGTCCAAATCCAATGTTAATAAAGTTTTATTAATATATTATATGCAATTATTCATGTATATTACTAATTTTTTCTATTAAAATTAATTAAACAATCTACTAGTGTGTGACATTGTGTTAATTGAGCCTTAGTTCCATTGATATATATATATATATATATATAATGTTTCCAATATGGAAGGACATGAGTTGAGTGTATTAAAATATATTATCCTCTTATTTATAGATTAGAGAGAAGCTACGGATAGTTTAATGACTTGTATCAAGGACAATAAATATAATCAAAACTTATAATAAAATTGCTTAAAAAATAATCATAAGCTTATCAAAATTGTGATGTATTTCAATTTTAGAAAATTATCTCATAAATTTTACAAGTGGATTCAGAAGATCACATGTATTTAATAGAGTTTATTAAAAATTTAAAATAAAAATTAATTAAAATTTGTTACACTCTAAAATTTTTGGTGGAGTTTAAAAATTTTATAAGTTGTATATAAAATAATTTATCTCATAATGTATCAACTATTTTTTTAAATTGTTATTTAGAATAATATTTTCTATTAAATTAATATTTTTATTAATTTTATGTATTATATATAAGATTATTCCTATCCTATGATGTAAAAAAAAAATCTCTATAAACAAATTTAGGATGATCCATGTTTCTTTAAGTTTAGTCAAATAACAATAAAATAATAAATAAAGCCACTTGGTAACATATTATACTTGCTTGTGAAGTTTATTTTATTTTATTTTAGTAATGTTGGATAAAATAATTATTCTTAGATATAATCTCTAATTAATATATATAAGTTTGGAGAAAATATTCAACAAATAAAAATACCTGCTTATTGTTTATTATAGGTTTAAATATGTCAAAACTCTATATATTTTTTTGAAATTTAAAATTTAGTTTCTATTCTTTAACTTTGAGACATTAAGTCCCCTGTATTTTTATTGGTCTCTCCGTTTAATTTTTTCATTAAAGTTAACAATGTCAAAGGTAAAATAATTTTTTAGCCCTCAACATTTATATTTTTTATCAATTTGATCCTTACCCTTTAAAAGTACATAAAAGTTTTTAAAAAAGTTTTCATATTTTAAATAAAAACATAAAAATAAACAAATCTTTAAAATTCAACAATTAAAAATGAAAATATTTTAAAAATACAAACAAAAAAATTTAAATCCAATGTTATTTAAACCAAACCAATTAGTCGGATTGGGAACCAATTGGGGTATTGATTTAGTGAGAGGTAAAAAATCGATTGACCAGCGAATTTGTATGGACTAGTTGAACTGAGCTAAAAATTTAGTTAAATCAATTTCAAACTAGTTTGACCAATTGGTTCCCAAAACGATCGATCATAACTAGTTCAAAGCAAAAAAATATTATAAAATCAAAAATAAAAATATATAAATTATAAAAATCAGTTTAATTGTCGGTTCAACCGATTTTTAGCTTGATTAAACCAATTCATATTTGTTCACAAGTCAATTGAATTTTTAACTCTCTCTGAACCGATTCCCCAATCGGTTCCAAGTCCGGCTTGCTAGTCCAGTCTAGTTTAGATAACACTGAATTTTAGAATTTTTTTTATATCTTTAAAATCATTTTATATTTTTATTTTTCAAAATCTAAAGAGTTTTTCTATCTTTTATTTAAATTGTTTTAATTCTTATGTTTTTATTTAAAATATGAAAACAATATATATATTTTTAAATTTTTTATGTACGTTTAAAGGGTAATGATAAAGAATTGTAAATGTTGATGGCTAAAAAAGTTATTTTACCTTTGACATTGCTAACTTTAACAGAAAAATTAAATGGAAGGACTAAAATGTTTAAATAAGAAAAAGTACAGGAACTCAATGTCCCCAAATTAAAGTATAGGCCCTAAATTATAAATTTCAAAAGGGTATAGGGACCTGTGGAGTATGTTTCACATTTCCGTTAAATTAAGACATAATCAGATAGTGGCATTGCAACGAGGAGGAGCTCCTCGTCCCGATGAGCTGTCGACGCCACGCAAGAAGAAGACCAACGTCCCTACGACGTGATGCCACCTCGTCACGATGACGCGAATTCACTTCACAACGTGGTGACATATCATACAAATTTTTAGTTTTCTTTTCCCAATTAAACTCTTATTAGTGTAGATTACTTTAATATTATTTGACATACGAATTTAGCTTATAAATAAGCCCTTTTCCACCCTAAAAAAATAACCCATAACACACTTAGGTATTAGCTTTTACAAGCTTTTAGAGAATTTTGCGTCTATGTTTTGAGGGTTCTAATTTCGAGTTTTGGGGTGTAGTTTTATCTCTATCTTTGTACTCTTCGTTTTTGCGTTATAGTAAAATTATCTTTACTCATGGTTTTTTATCCTCTTTGGAGGGGTTCTTCTATGTAAAATATTTGTGTTTGATCTTTTTAATTTTCTTGTCACTTTACTTGTTCATTGCTTAATCGAGTTTATCCCCAACAAACTAGTATCAGAGCTAGTTCGATTTCCACGATCAACCCGTTCAGAGATGACAACAATAAGGTCTGATATTGATAAGTTCGATGGCATCACAAATTTCAATCCGTAGGAAGTTCGGATGACGGCAATTCTGATTCAAAGCGATATTAAGAAGGTCCTTACAGAGAAGAAACTTATATGCATAGATCAATCAAAATGGGATAGGTTAGATAAAAAAAGCTCTATCCATAATCCAATTATGTCTAACAAATAATGTGTTGCAGGATGTTTTGATGAAAAAAACGACATTCACCTTCTGGAAAAGGTTAGAAACCCTTTACGTGACAAAGTCTCTACCTAACCGATTGGTGTTGAAACAATGCCTATATGCGTTCCGCATGGACGAAAGTGAGTACCTTAGAGGTCACATCAGTCAATTTATTACTCTTTTGAATGATTTAAAAAATGTTGAGGTTCAGATTAACAATAAAGATCAAGCTACACTATTATTGTGTTCTTTACCCTTTTAATACAAGTCTTTCAAGGAGACCCTAATTTATGACAGAGATAATCTCTTGTTCGAGGATGTGAAAGGTCATCTGTTGAGCAAATACAAACTCAACGAGTTTGGTTCGGATAGCAAGTCAGATAGGCAAGTCTCGATTTTGGTAGCATCAAGGAAACGAGACAAGAGATGTTACTATTGTAAGAAGTTAGTTCACGTCAAGGCAGATTGTTACAAACTATGAAATAAAAGGGTTGCTGAGAGCAACGAGGAAGATTTAGCTGGTGCTAATTTGGCCTTGAGCTTACATCCAAGTGAAAGCTCTGAGATATTGTCCTCGATACAGAAGAATAAGGAAATAAAGTGACAAAAAGGGAAAAACTAAGTTATGTGAACAAAACCTACTTAGGAAGTATATTATGATGTATTAATTCAAGTAAGGACTAAATCTCAAATGTGAGAAAAGTTTTATGACCCGAGAGTAAATACTTAAAATTTAAGGGGTTCAAGTGTAAATATGGAAAAGTTGAAAGACCAATAGTGTAAATATTTTAAGGGTGGAAGTATCTAGCAAATAAGAAAAATGAATAAATTAGGACCAAATTAAATTAGTGGAAAAAGTATGAGAGGTTAAATCATAATTTTACCAAGATGAGTGATGACTCAATGGAGGAATTTTAAAGAATCATAAAGGACAAAATAGTCATTAGTAAGAAAGATAATTTTGAAGAGTAATGATGATGATGGAGATGTTTTAATATTTTTAAATTTTATTTAATTAGATAAATGTTATTTAATTAAGATTTTTATTAAGATTTTATTATTAAATGATTAGTATAAAAGGAAGGAGAGATGAAGAGAATTCTTCATCCTTCTATGCTTCCAACATAAGAGTGAAAGGAAGAAGAGAGAAACTTCGTTTCTTTTACAATTTGGTCCTTCCACCAAAAGTCCGCCATTTTCACCTAAAAATCAAAAGAATTTCCACAGCCACCAAGAGAAAAAAAGAGAACAATGATAAGGAGACTATGATGAGCTAGAACCTCAAGTTAGATTCAAGAAAATAGAAGTTGGAGGAGAGAGAAAGTCATAAAGTTTGGTTTCAAGAGAACAAGGTATGTATGTTAATGTTTTATGTTGTTTTTAAGTTTAGTAGTAATAGAAAAATATAGAAATGATTTTACAGTCAAGCTTTATTATGGAAAGTATTATGTTTTTGACATGTTGATGAAGGAAGAAGTGAGAAAGTGAATTAAGTGATAAAGAGAAGAGAAAAACAAATTATTTTGATAGAAAATAAGCAAGTACCGTGAACTTCTTTGTTATTTATGGATTAAAATGTGAATTTTGTAAAACTATATGGTAATTAGGTAAAATATACAGTGAAATAATTTAGTATGTGAAGTAGGAAATTAAAACAAAAGCATAATAGTTGTTTTATGAGTTGGTGAAAAATACACAAAGTATTGAATAAGTGAAATTATGGAA
Organism: Gossypium rotundifolium; assembly: GCA_025506655.1. Classification (NCBI taxonomy): domain Eukaryota; kingdom Viridiplantae; phylum Streptophyta; class Magnoliopsida; order Malvales; family Malvaceae; genus Gossypium; species Gossypium rotundifolium. The sequence continues at coordinate 126,465,509 of CP106732.1, read as the reverse complement.
AAATATGAAATTTTATGGAAATAAGGATTAAATTGAAAGACTTGAGAAATATATGTGGTGGAAATAATGCAAGTGAAATACATAAAAATTTGATGTGTAAAATGAGATAATGAGATTAATTATGTGAATAAAGTGAGATGAGAAAGAAATTTATTTAATAGTGAATAGAGAACTTTTATGTTAAAATGTGATTAAATTGGAAAGTTATAAAAGTTTACAAGAAAATATTAAAAATTAAAGAATATAATGAAAATAAAATAATATATTAATATTGTAGCCCAAACTACAATTATTTTCTAAGTTGGGGAAATTAAGAGTTAAATCGTGAATTGTGAAAATTTATGTTAGAAATAGAAAAATGAAGTGCATAACACTTAAGATGTGAAAATAGATATAGTGGTGAATTTAGGACTATTAATAGGTTTTGAAATATGCTATATGTGTTATTTAAAGTGGAGTATATTGCTACATGAAATGTTGTGTTGAGGATTAAATTGTAAAATATATAAAAGTGATATGTGAAATGTATAATGAGAAGTATGAGTGAGTTATGGAAGATTAGTATATGTGGATATAAGTTACATGTGTTAAAGAAAGTGGAAGATATAATTATGTGAATTACCGTTACAAGGACTAAATTATAAAAAGTGTAAAAGTAATATGTATATGATACGATTTGCCCAAGTAGACGAGATAAGAACTACTGGGATATTAGTGGTACGCCATTAAGGAAAAAATTAATGCACTTGTTGTCTTGCGCTTTAGCACCTACTATTTCGCACATTGGTGCTTATTATTCTGCACTTCGGTGCCTACTATTCTATCAGTGCACCTCTATACCAATTCTGCATATTCTAAGTGTTCTGTTTAGTCTATTGGGCCTCTATTGAAAAGGTAAATGATTTTCATTATAAAGCAAAAGTCATTACTAATTAACAATTGAAATAATAAATCTATAAGGTGAAAATATAAGTAAATCAAATGTGTTTGAAGGAACATGAGAAAGATATGAAAGGTAAGATAAATGTGTAAAAGTATTTTGTAAAATAAATGATAGGGATTAGTGCAGACATTATGGTAATTTATATTAAGAGTTGAAATATGATATATGTAATAAAAGAATAGTAAAACTTTAATGGTTGAATTTGATGACTTAAGGACTAAGTTGTGAAGTAGTAAAAAGTGACTACTGAATATGAAAATAGGAAATTGAGATGAAATAAATTAAATTAGTAAGAAGTTAAAGGATTAAATAGATTTATCATGGGTACTTACTAAGCTGTTGCAAGGTTAACGCGTTATTTTCTAATGCGTAAGTAAAAGTTAGACAACGACATTGGATTCGAAAGTCGTCGACAACTCATCTCATTACATCCATCGAGCTTGGAAAGAGTAAGATTTAAATGTTTGGGGATAAATTTTCCATGTACTTAGGTATGTTTTAAAGTTGGGATGTTAAAGGACTTAATCGTGAAACTTGACATTCGATTAAATTATAGAAGATAATTATATGTTTTTGAGATAGTACGAGGATTTAAAGAATGTTTGAATATGATGGAAATATGAATTGATATGGTATAGATTATTAATTAAACAAGGACTTAAAAGGATAACATATGAAGGACTAAAGTGGTAAATTAACCTAAATTAAAACTAAGTTCCAGAATGGCATTTTGGTATCGATACCAAGGGTAAAGTATCGATACTTAGAAGAAATTATAGATACTTAAATCAAAGTGTAGATACTTTTAACGAAGTATAGTATCGATACTTGGGGGCATTTTTCTTGAACTTTTTAACTTTGAAGCTTAAAACACTATCAGTACATCATATGGTATCAATACCTAAGCCATAGTATCGATACCCCTATCCTGATATTGATACCTGAGCCTTGTTTTGTGTTAAATAAGCCCCTGAAACAAGTTTTTATTGAAAAATTTTACCCAGGTTGGTCCAATATTGTTAGATTACAATAGTAACCCCTTAATAGGTATCATATATAATCATATGAGGGATTGAATTAAATGATTTAGCCAAGACTTCTCTGGCACTCAAATATAGCATTTTTATATCTAACTAGGAAGTCGGGTCAAGTATAGGGGTGTTATAGTGGAGTTGTGCTTATGTGAAATGGTTCACCCTATAAGGTAATCAGTATTGCTATTGTTCAGGTCAAGATGCACGATGGGACAATCAGGACACTGTCAGACGTCAGGTATGTGCCTGATTTAAAAAGAAATCTCATCTCATTAGGAAATTTGAACTCAAAGGGTTGTAGAATTATCATTGAGTCAAGCGACATTAAGGTATCTCGTGGGACTTTCTTTTTGATGAAATGTAAAAAGAATGACAGTCTTTATGTTCTAGAAGGATCAACTATTATCGGTGAAATCGAACATTCCTCGTCTGTTAAGGATTCAAAGTTGACTCATTTGAAGCAGAGACAACTTGGTAATAGGAGGGAAAAAGGTATGGCTATTTCGTATAAAAGAGGTTCTCTTTTAGATGCAGGATTTGAAAAGATAGTGCACTGTGTTTGTGGAAATCAGACTTGAGTCAATTTTGATTTGGTAGTGCACAAGTCGAAGACTAGAAGTCCTCTAGCTTTTAAGCTCAACTTTGACTCAGTTAAATATCCTGCATAGTTTAAGCCTGTGGCAGGTTTTGGCAAAGAAGACATTGTGCAAATATGAGTCAATGTGGAGATTTTTGGAGTATGACTTGCATTTTGGTCAAATTAAGACACAATTAGAGAGTGACATCGCAATAAGTAGAAGCTTCTCATCTCGACGAGCTACCAATGTCACGACGATAAGAAGACCGTCATCTCGACGACACGACACCATCTCGTCTCGATAACGCGAATTCCACGTCACGATGTGGTGACATGTCATGCAATTTTTTGGTTTTCTTCTCTCAGTTAAATTCTGATTGTTTGTTTCATTCAAACTCTGATTAGTGTATATTATTTTAATATTATTTGACCTAAAAATTTAACTTATAAATAGGCCCTTTTCCACCATCGAAAAATAACTCATAACACATTTAGGTATTAGCTTTTACAAGTTTTCAAAGAATTTTGTGTTTACGTTTCGAGTGTTCTTATTTCAGGTTTCAGGGTTTAGTTTTATCTCCATCTTTGTACTTTTCGTTTTTGTTGTCATGGTGAAATTATATTTACCCATGGTTTTTTCCTCTTTAGAGGGGTTTTTCCACGTAAAATATTTGTATTCAGTATTTTCAATCTCTTTGTTATTTTACTTGTTCATTGCTTAATAGGGTTTATCCCCAATAGGACCTTTTGTTAGAAAATATTTATCAATTTAACAAACTAAGAATAAAAGTTGAATAGCTTCAGACGTGTTGGACATTGTCCTTAAGTATATTTCGTTGTATAGTGTATCCCCTAGGATTCAACAAACTCTTTTATTAATCAAAGGATAACAGGGAATAAAGAAAACTAAACCAATTAAATAGTCGACTAAAATTGGAGAAGAAAGACTTGAGAAAGTAGAAAGCGTTTGAAAGAGAAAGTAAAACAATTCTTAGGTTGAATGATTTTGAAGTGGAGTCATGCATGATATTTATAAGAGTTTTATTGGCTAAAGATAACAAATGCAAGTGGATTGAATTAGTTAAAAAATAGTTTGAAAATAGTTCAATGACTCTAGACTTAACTAAAAATAGGTTCAATCGATTATGTTATTTTTAATTTGGCTGAATATAAATGTTACTAGTTAAGAAGTACTTTTCTTGAACCTAAAAAGTTTAGTAAAAAAGAAGTTCAAAAACAGAAGACCTCAAATATACTTTACATTAACCTTTTGGGCCCAATGCATAAGTCTACCCTCCCAACGTAGTTCTTGCCTAATTAAATATAATGGCTTATAAAGAATGATATCAAAATCTTTTTCTAAGAATATGAAATTTAATTCTTTTGAAATATCTCAATTTTTTAAACACTTTTATCATATTTAAACCTTATTATACTAACATATTGATAGTGGAATAATATTGTATTTTATTATTAAGTTTTTAATATTAAAATATTTAATTTAGAGAAAATTTTAGTTATTCGATTGTTTTTTTTTATTTGTGATCATAATATTATAGATTTTACATGATGTTAATAATTTGTTTTATATAGATTGTGATTTTCATGTAATTTTTATATAATTCTTAATTACTTATAACTGTAGTTCCTTTTGGTGGAAGATATTATACAATTAAGTGAGTTGGAATTAATGTGTTTCTAAAATGTTACAATAATAAAAATGTCAACTGTGATCAAATTTAATCGACAAATTTAATTATTTTTCATTTATATAAATTATCTCAAATTTTGAATACTTTATTACGCTTATTTAATTTTAAATCTTTTATAAATTTTAAAGTTAAATTATTACAAATTAATATAGAGAAAACTTTGATATAATTTCTCAAGATATTCTAGTATATATATAAAGTGCACCGTAAACCCACTCTAAAGGGTAAATATCTCATATATACCAAAAAATTAGTTTATTTACGGAAATGGACCAGTTTGAAGAATATTTACGGAAAAGTACCGTTTCTCCCAAAAACGCGTCCACGTCGGTAGCATTTTTGGGGATATGCCAACAAAAGCTTACTACGAGGGCGCTTTTACATCAAGACAAAGCACACTGACGAGGACGCGCTTTGCTAATGTGGCAAAAACGCATCCCCAATGACGCGTTTTAGTCCGTGTTTTTTTAAAAAACTATTCTTGAATTTTTTAAAAATTTACGAGAATAAACCTTTATAAAGGCTCAAAATGATAACACCATTTTTTTTAAGGTGTCATCAATTAATAAGGAAATATAACTTACAAAGGAAATCTTTATATAGACCCAAAGTCTCATTTCCCTTGTTTTCTTGAGCAAAGTGGGATATGAGATATGTGTATATATAGACTCATGAATAGTTTTGCAGCTTGTTCCTAAACAATGTGGGATTCCTTCATCTTTTAACTAACAACATGAGATGACATGCTACACTATATTTGATTTTTTTTTTACAAAATAATTTCTCTTTTTTTATATTTTGTTAACATTTTCTTATATTATAAAATTATGTTTTGAAATCTTTAATCTTGTTGCATTTAAAATTGTTAACTTGTTGCATTTAAAATTTTATAAATTATGTTTAGCATTTTACAAAATAAGTGGAGGAGTATTCAGGCGTGGAACACCTGAAAGTGGAATTGACTTGAGAAAAAAAGATAACCAACAATAGTAGCATTGACAGAGAAACGTTTGATAGAGATCATGTCTAATGAACAACCTTTTCTTTCAAGAATCATTTCCAAATATGATTTCGTTAGCCATTGTCCATTAATTCCCATCCGTAATGCTTCTGCTCCAACTGTCTATGCAACAGTATAGCAACCAAATCAAACATAAGTTTTTCATCAACTGTTTTTACATAGACTGACGAAGATGGGAGTTTATATTCATTTGCTAACCCAAATTCTTACCACAAAAAAACCAAACACAACAGATAAAGATTGGAATTTTGCAAGAAGATAACATGTAATATATTAGACTTGGACAAGATACATGTTTAAAATAAAATCTTGAACGAAGCTAAACAAAGAAAGTTATGAACTTGACATCTAACAAACAGATAGAACATGAATATAAATATACAAAGAAAGAAGACCTCGAGAATCAAAATACAAGAGATATAACCTATATCAAGAAAATGGTATGCTAGTAGCAAAGCCAATGAATTTTGGTTCAAATAAAACAAGAAACATTTTAAGTACATTATAGATGGATTGATGATTGCATTTTGGCATTTCAAAAAGTGTTTAACATCTTTGAATTGAGAGATGCCATGACGAATAATAACCAGTCATTTCTAAAATGCATAACATAATTTATAAAATTTTAAATGCAACAAGTTAACAATTCTAAAATGTAACAAGATTAAAGATCTCAAAATATAATTTTATAATATAAGAAAATGTTAACAAAATATAAAAAAAGAGAAATTATATTGTAAAAAAAAAATCAAATATAGTGTAGCATGTCATCTCATGTTGTTAGTTAAAAGAATAAGGAATCCCATATTGTTTAAGAACAAGCTGCAAAACTATTCATGAGTCTATATATACACATATCTCATGTCTCACTTTGCTCAAGAAAACAAGGGAAATGAGACTTTGGGTCTAAATAAAGATTTCTTTTGTAAGTTATATTTCCTTATTAATTGATGACACCTTAAAAAAAAAAATGGTGTTGTCATTTTGAGCCTTTATAAAGGTTTATTCTCGTAAATTTTTAAAAAATTCAAAAATAGTTTTTTTTAAAAAACACGGGCTAAAGCATACAGGACGCTTTTTGCCACATCAGCAAAGCGCGTCCTTGTCAGCGCGCTTTTTGTTGATGTGGCAAAAGCGCGTCCCCAGGGATGCATTTTGCTGGCATATCCCCCAAAAACATGTTGACGTGGACGCGTTTTTGGGAGAAACGGTACTTTTCCGTAAATATTCTTCAAACTGGCCCATTTCCGTAAATAAACTAATTTTTTGGTATATATGGGATATTTACCCCACTCTAAATGCTAAGAATATAGGGTAAATTTACTCCACATCACTCAACTCCCGGTCAATTTTTTTTTGGTCACTCAATTTTTTAAAATTGATTACTTAACTAATTGAGATTTTTTTTATCTATTTCCATTAATTGCAATAATGGGAGGTGACATGGCACTTGAAAATTTAATATAATAAATATAATAATAAATTTATCCCTCAATTTTTACATGTTATATTGATTTAGTCAATTGTTTTAAAAGTTAACCTTAAAAATTTTACAAATAATTTTAATTTGATCCTAATTCTAGAAAAAATTAAAGAAATATATAAAAATACGTAAATATTTTCAAAACAACAATGATAAATTTTAGAAAATATAAAAATAAAAAATAATTTTGAAAAGAATAATGTATAAAATTTTAAAATATAAAAAATACATAATTGATTTTTAAAATAATTTTAAATTTTATAATAATATTAAACAAAATAATTATTTTAAATTTAAATTAAAAAAACCCAAACCCCCTCCCCCCTCTCCCCCTCTCCGATTTTGGATAATTGCTCAATCTTGAAACTAAATGAAGATATTCAGTTTTATTTTTTTGGTCTGTTCATTTTCTTTATGGTATACTGCAGTTGACTGGCTAATCATGTAATTGCAGAAAGTGCTAGACTGCTTGACGGGCTGAGACTACCCATAAGAAGATTGCCACACGGAATTAATCACACTCACTAGAACGTTCAGCATCATATGCATGCTTCTTTCCTTGCCAATAAACACGGGGGACGGTGGTCGGGGAGGTTTAATTTAATATTATTATATTTATTTTATTTTATTTAAATATAAATATAAATATAAATTTATTTTTTTATTTTTATTTAAAAGTAGTTATGTATTTTTATATATTTTAAAATGTCAACAATCATTTTTTTTATTTTTATATATTTTAAATTTATTATTATAATTTTTGGAAATATTTATTTATGTTTGTAATTGATCTATATTTGAGTGAATTGTGATCTAGTTTACCCAAGAATATATAGACATGAGAAACGAAAATACAAACTAATTTGACCTTAGTAGATTGGCTACAATCTTACGAAATCTAATTTCAAAGCCAATTAAGACATAAAAGCAGTAGTTGTACTTGTAAGCACTTCACATGCACCAAAAGGTCGAGCTAGCTAGTTTACACGACATCTAAGCCTCTTGAATTTGACGAGAAAAAGATAAATTAATGACAATAAATATAATTGAGAAATAGGAAAATGTTATGAAAATTTAAGAGTTAAATTATATTTTATTTTTATTTAAAAAAGTAAATTAATCTTTATACATAATAAAAATGATAAATTAATAATTTTTGTTAAAAATTTCATCTATTTATATTATTAAAATTATTATGATTAATAGAATAATCGAAAGTGACACATAATATATTATTTGTACATCATATTTATATATCAAATTTTAAATAAAAAATAAAATATAATCTAATTTTTAATACATATATCTCCATAATACCTTTACCAACTAATTTATATAAATGTTAAATGTGATAATGGGGGGCAGAAAACCCCAACATGTAATCTCATCTTGTGAGGTAAGTGAAGAAGAAACAAAAATAGAGATATTGGGGCATATTTTCATTGTAAGTAAGAGATACACTAACACTGCTCAATTGATCACGTCAATATAGACTAGTGGGGTTTAAATAATAAAAACAAATCTTCTTTTATATTCAATTGGTTAGGATGAGTAAAACATTTATTTATTTATTTATTACGTTTTAACAAATTTTCAGTGAAAAATTCACTAAAAGAAATTATCATTAACGGTCAGGTCAAATTATTATCTCATCAAGTTTTGAATCAATAGATTTGATCCTTACAATCATTCAATCACATCAAATTTCTACCAATTTATTCCATTCTGCTTGGAATGTTGGATTCAACATCAAAAAAAATTTATTTTATTTTATCTTTTATAAATAAGTTTTACTTAATACGAAAGAGAAGAAAAATAAATAATTTTTTTAATAATTTTATTATATTTTCTGATCATATCTGTTATTTTTAATGTAATATTTAGAATTATTCATAATTAGAGCTGATCGTGAGCCGAGTCAGGTCTCAACTAAATTTTAGGGTTGTTTTTAGGCTTGGACCTGGTTCGGCCAAAAAAAGGGCCTAAAACTTTGTCCAGGCCCGACTCAAAATATAGAAGTCAAAATCGAGCTCGTATTAATTTTTTTAGATTATTTAATTATATACAACAAATTTTTAAAAATATATTATATATCAAATACACTTAAAAAGATTAAAACAAATATTAAAACAATAAAAAAATTAAAAATACATAAAAAAAAGTTTATACTAAAATAGTTGCAACTGAAATGGTAACAAGATTACCAATGCAACATAAGTTCTACAACATTCAAATGATATTAAAAACAACAGTGAAATGAAATTAAAACGATAATGAAATAATAGTAAAACACACAAAACAACAACACCAAACAACAAAAATAAAAGCAAAAATAGCACCAAAAACAACAAGATATAATTTTTATTAAAATAATTATTTTATTTAGGCTCGAGCTAAAAAAAATTTATTTAAGGCCTGACTCATTTAAAAACAAACATTATCTTTTATTTAAATCTATTTTTTAAATCTATATTTTTATCTTAATCTTATTTAATCTTATAGTATCGAACAACTTAATCCACAATAAGATTTACCCATAACTTTTTCTAACAATTATCTCCTATCCTTGAATTACGCATATTCAAACTTACTTTTTAAAACTAATGTAATAATAGTATAATTTTAAATAGAAATGGGAAATAAAAATTATGATTAGATATGGGAAGTTTGTGTCCGTGATTGAAGAAAATATAATTGAGGTTGAATAGAGGCACGTGGGGAGATATCGAAAAAGAACACGACTGCGGCTTCCATGAAGCAGAGCCGACTGCCAAAAGTCAAAGACGGAAAGGCAGCAGCGACCAAAGCCAAAGAGAAGGCGTGCTCCTCTCACCTGCCTAATTTCTTGACTTTCTCATCCACACAATTCTTCTAAATATGATACGCCAATTCTATTATATTTTAGTATCAAATTTTGATTTTGTTTTCCTTATAAATATTTAAAAATATATAAATTTAAACTCTATATAATAGTCTTATGGTCAAAATATTTATTACCTTAAATATGACTTGAGTTCAAATCATATTAATTACTTTTGTTATTTAGACTTGATCCATTATAATTCACTAAAAAAAAGAGGAGTTAATTATGATGTAAAAATTTTATAAATAAAAGACAAGTTGAGCAGTCTAACATTAATTGTAAACATAAAGAGTGGGTGTTAGGGTTGCCATGAATCTGGATTTGATTGATGTGTATATATAATATCCTATTGCAAATGAATCAGCAAAGATTTAAAAACGTGTAGTTTTGATTTGAAATGTCCAAAGAAAGAGAGTAGGATAGTTTGGACTTTTAGGAGCAAAAGTTGGAATTAGAGTGAAAAAAGGAAGAATTGAAGAACTTAGAGTTAAAGTTAGGTGGATGTTTCAAATGCAAATAAAATAAAATACCTTGATTTCTTCTTCTAACTTAGAACCAAATACGAGGTCACCATTTTTTCATAATAAAAAAAACAATACATAATAATAAACCACTAATACATCTCCTTATAATATATTTGCTATAAAACAATTAAGTTACACAATTTTGGGGATAGGCTCTGGTGGTGATTTACATAGTAGAAAGTTATTAAAATGGAGGTTTAGGAATGTAGTGATGCCTATGGTTGATTTCTTTTATTCCTATGTTTGTCATTATTTCTCTTAATATTTATAGAAGAACAATGGATACTTCTTTAGTAGAGTTTAATTTAGACTTAGATTAGAGTATGATGTGAATGCATGGTGATATAAAGTTGGTGTGCTTGGTAAGTTAAAAAAAATTAGTGAAATTGGATCTAACATTAGGGGCGGAGCCAAGGGAGCTGGTAGAGGGTCCAATCCCCCCTAAAATGAAATTTTCTTCATTTAAACTCCTTTACGATTTATAAGATTTTAAATTGGTAATGGTAAGATTGCATTTAGACCCCTTCAAAAATGGTAAAAATTTGATTTAATCCATTAAAAGTTATAAAAATATATATTATTAAAATGATAAAATTACATTTTTACTATCATTAAAATATATAATTTAATTCGATCCCTAAAATTATTTTTAACTTTGCCCCTACTAATAGTTGTCCTTGGCATTATGGTAATGTCTATTATAGCGTAGGGTGTTAGGGTATGGGGTATATAATTCCCCATCCTCTCCTTTTTTTTTTTTATCTTCAATCCATATTGATTTAGAAATGTTAAAGCTTAAAGTTAATTAAAATCTAAATCTAAATTTTAATTATTCAAATAATAAATTTAAATGAAATATATTTTCAGAATTAAAACTTTAAGTTAATAAATTTGGAAATTATGATTTTAAATTTTAAAATCCAAATTCAAATACAAATTTAACTTTCTAAGTGATAAAAAAGTTGTATGCAATAATATTGTAAAATTATGAAAACAAAACATTATTATATAAAAAAATTAAATATTAAAACTCTCTTAAAATAATTAAAATAATTAAGTTTCTAATATAAGATTACACTCATTTAAGGTGTTTTAATTGAAAAATAACAATCAATTAAGCCTTTAAACCTATGTTTACCATTGAAGCTCCAACAAAAGATACATGGCAGATGAGGATGACTTTTATTGGGGACTTAATTGACTTTTCAATTATTTTATGAGTTTTTTTTTAAATCTAAGTTAAAAATTTAAGCGATATAACAATTTTTTAATATTATAAAAATTACACTAATTTCTAAAAAGATTGTGAAAAATTTCAAAACATTCTAATTTTTCAAATGCGAAGAAAATTCAAAATGTTCTAAAAATTCTAAAATAAAATGAAAAACTTTTAAAAACCAATCAATAATAAAACATTTATGAGAATTTCATTAAACTATGCATGAAAAAAATCTAACTTTTTTCTAAGAACTAAATTGCTCCTTTCTTTGGAGAGAACTCTCGAAAATTTGGCCCTTCCTCTGTGAGAACATTAACGGTAATACCATAAAGTGTTGGAAGGACAATTGGATTCATGAAGTTGGACCTTGGATAAATCTTATTCCGTCCCGAAATAACCTCGATGAAGATTGTCTCCTCCGGAATATGGTAATTGAGGAGGGCTTGTGGAACTTATATTTATTGTGGGTTTGGTTGCCGAATGAGATTATAAGCCGTATTATTAGCATTCCTCCCCCACACCCTTGCATTGGGTTGGATAAAGTCACTTGGATGGGAACTTTAACAGGATATTTCACTATCTACAGTGCTTATAAGCAGATTAAAAGAAACTTGTGGAATTTGAGAGATGAAACTTGGAATATACCGTGGAAGTATCAAGGGCCACAGAAGATTTGAATGTTTCTTTGGTTAGTTCTTAAGCATCGTTTACTCAGACAATGTAACGACCCAAAATTTATGGGTATCGGAAAGTATATTTTCGGGTCTCTATTTTTTACAAAAGGATTCGTAAATATTTATTAAAAATATTTATGAAGTTAGTTGTGTGGTTAATTAAGTTTTGGCTAGGTGAATTAGCTTAAATTATGGATAATTAAGTATAAGGAGTAGATTGAATATAGTGTAAAGGTTTAATTATAGATTAAAGGAAGAGTGAATGGACTAAATTAGTAATTAAACTATAACAAGTGTATGGTAATAAATGAATACATATGTACTAATAATATACACATGTATAAAAATAATAAATAAGTATTACTTAGTATTTAATTATATTATATTATATTATATTATATTATATTATATTATATTATATTATATAGTTTAACAAAAAATAAAAAATAAAGTAAATAAAAGAAATAAAAGAATAGAAAATGAAATAGAAACAACAGAATAGAAAACGAAAGAGGGAAAGGTGAAAGGAGAAAGGAGAAAGAAGCAAAAATTAGGGTTTTAAGGTTTCAAGTTCAATTGGTAAGTCAATTTAGCCCATTTTCTTGTAATTTTGATGTTTTTAGAATCCTAGAACGAAATATTACTTGATTTATGTTGAAATTTTAGAACTTAGTGGATTTTTAGATGTTGTTTATGTTGAATAAATTGAAGTTTTAGGGCTTAAGTTGATAGAATTTCAAGTTAGAAATGAGAAAAGGATTGAATTGTAAAACAAATTATAAGTTTTGAATTAATAGGGACTAAATTGAGAGAATTTTGAAATTTAGGGTTTTATGGTGAAATTAGAGAGTTAAGTTTAGTTTTAAGTGGAAATAGAATGAAAATAAAGAATAAATTGTGAAGAAAATGGAATTAAATTTGATTAAGGACTAAGTTGAAATTTAGACAAAAGTTGAATGAAAATTTAAAATATTCAATGTGAAATTGTGTTGTATTGATGATTTTTAATTGTTTTAATTTCGTAGCTAACGTTGAGCCAGAGGCCTCGGCTAAAAAAAGAAAAGATAAGATTAACGAGGAGTAACTCGAGAATTACAGTTTGTATTTCTATAATTCGAAGCTAATTATTAATTGTAGTATTTATTATTACATATATATGGTAAGTGAAATTGAGGTCAGTATTGGTATTGAAATGTATTGAATTGAATTGAATTATGAGTATATGTGTGATTATTTGACATGCATATTGGTTGGAAATTGAAAAGTGATTTGAAAACGCTATTAACTGTATCGGGCTGAGTCAGATATAGTAGGCATGCCAGAGGATTGAAAGTGTTCAGGGATACTTCGATCACGAGTCGATGAGACAATAAGTGTCAAACTATTACTTTGGATAAATTCGATGAGGTACAGGTACTAATTTACTTCGGCATTGCCGATGAGACACTAAGTGTCAACTTATTACTTGGAATTATCCGATGAGGTACTTGGTGCCATACTGGTGTGTTTTGGTTGGATCCGTGTATCCGCCAAAGTTCGAGTCGTGTTAATAGGGGTAAATGAATGAATTGGCAATAAATTTAATAGTGAATGACATTGTATGTGAAGTGAAATGGACAATGAATTGAATGGTACAAATAAAAAGAATGAATCATGGAATTCATGAAATGGAAATTGACATTGAAAAATGAATGTAAGAATCAAAGTTGAAAAAAGTTATTGAGATAGTTTTTGATGAGAATTGAATGTGTGATAATGATTTACATATGAATTGATTAATTGAATGAATTTGGAAATTACATGAATTAAATGTGCATGTTTAATTATTTTGTTTTAAAGTGTTCAGATTATAGAAATACCACTAAGTTTATACTCAGCGTACGGTTTGTTTCCGTGCGCAAGTTAGGTTGAAGTCAGATCGTTGAATCAGCATTCAAAGCCGATCCCGAACTCAAAGTGGTGAAGTAAATTTTTCTTTTGGTAATGGCATGTACCTAGGGTGTCATATGTTTGACATTTTGGGAAATGATTGTAAATATGTTATAAAATGATACTAGGTACTTCGTATACATGAATATATGTATGACAAATTGAAGTATAAAATGATATGTTTAAGTTAATATATATATATATATATATATATATATAAGTATACAAATAGGTCAAAATTTAAGTTAAATTGGTATGAATTAGAAAATGGTTTAATTGTTAACTTGTGGAATTGTTTTGATAATATGAATAGAGTATCAATGAGGGTACTTTGATTAGGTCCTTAGATTGATGAATTTGACATGTATTAAAGGTATTCGAATGTGTTTTGGATTGGTTGAACAATTGAATTTAGAGTTACTTGTTCAAGATTTGCAGGGTTGGTAAACTTGATGTATAAGCCCTTGCTTAGTTTTAGTCTTGTTGAGAACAAAAATTGGTAATTGGTGAACATGTGTAGATAATAAAGCTATTAACAAATCACAATAGGGCACAAATCAATGGAAGACAACTTTGAAGACATGAGATGGACCTTTCAAGTGTTTTGTGATGTCTTTTGGCTTATCAATGCATCCAATGCTTTTATATATTACATGAACAAAATATTACAATAATTTATAAGAAACTTTGTTGTAGTGTACACAATGATATGTTGATCGAGCTATACTAAAAAAAGAAAACATCCAACATTTGAGAGAGGTATTGAAAGTCTTACAGTAGAACAAACACTATGCTAATTTTAAGAAATGTAGCATTATAGCTTCAGAGTTGTTATTATTGGCGTTCATTGTTAGTGCTGATGGTGTTCACATTAACAAGGATAAAGTGAAAGATATTAAAGAGTGGTTTAAGGTTTATGATTTATTAACCATTTCAGCATGAGCATTGTAACACTCATATACCCGACCTAATCGTCGGGTCAAGATATCGGGTTGTTACATTTATTGTCGAAGCAACAACAATCAAATTCATTTTTATTTTGAGTATATATTTAATCAATTTGATCAATTTATGCTTTCGATATGTCTTAAATAATTTATGAGTCTTATACGAGCTTATTATATAGCTCTCAAAACAGATTAAGAAGTAACAAAGACTAAAATGTAAGGGTTTTAAAATTTTGGAGCGACGTCATAATGTCGGGGGTTTCTCACCACAATGTGGCTTCTCCGTCATCACGATGAGCACTCTGTTTCACATGTGCCTATTTATAATCTTAGGTCTACATAATAAAATATGATATTCAATCACAGATAGTCAACCTTATAAAATTAAAATAATTATCAAAGTTTTACAATTAAGTCCATTGGAGGACTTGGACTTTCTAAATTAGTTTACCATTTTATGTATCTTTCATATTTATTTCTAAATTGTGCCAATCAATTTAATTCTTCATAACTTTTAATCAAGGTTTCCATATCATATCAATTAATAATTATTCACTTATTATTTTATCAATTTGTTTAAACATTCTCACAAGTATTAATCATTCCATCACTTATAACCTTTTCGTAACATTTCAAATTCATTTCATATTTTATTATTAATTTTCTTTTCTTTTCCTCCTCTTCCTCCCATTCGACATCTTATTAGTATCTTTAGCTTTTAGTATAACATGCTTATATGTAACATTAACCGTAATTCCACTATTTAGTTATGTGTTCATATTAAAATTGTCCACTTGTGTCATAGTCACTAAATTATTTATATCTTGAGCTACAAAATTTTAGAATTTCTACTTTATCCAATCAATACAGTAAATTCTTCAAAATTTCCCCTATTCTGCTACTTAATAGTTTCGTCCTTTCTTTAATAAAAATTAATTATCCCTTAGTACGGGATTCAAATGATGTTTTCGTTTATTTCTCTTAAAAATATAAATTTAAGGCCCTAATAATTTTTGTACAATTTTTGATGATTTTTCAAAGTCAGAACAGAGAAACCCGGATCAGTTCCGACCTTGTCCCACAAAAACTAATGTATCTCAAAATATACAATTTCGTTTCTTTCACTGTTTCTTCCATACAAAACTAGACTCAATAAGATTTAATTTCTTATTTGATTCAATGTCTAAATCAATTTCCAAAATTTTTGGTGAATTTTCAAAGTTAGACTACTATTGCTGTCCAAAACTATTTTAGTGCAAAATGTTGATAATTAAGTTTGTAACACTCTTCTGCCCTTTCTCTACAATATTTGCCATCACTTCCTCTTATTTCCCTTCACTAACACATTCTACTTTAACATCATTTTCATGTTTTTTCAACAATATCAAACTTAAAAAAATATTGAAATCTTGATGTTCTTACCTTGTCCTATTGATTTCAAACTTTAACTTGTTTTTTTCTTTTCTCCAACTTCTATTTTCTTAACTCTAAGGTAATATTCTTATTTCCCATAGGCTCTTTATCACTTTTCTTTGTTGGTGGTTATAGAAATTCCTTGAAATTCTAAGTGAAAATGATGTATGTATTTATAGTGGAAGGACTAAATGTAAAGAAATGAAAACTTCTTTCTTCTCCCCAAGGAAGTGGCGTGAGAAAGTGGAAGGAAAGATGAAAGACCCTTTTTTATTTTTTCATATTTTCTTAAATATTAATTAATAATAAAATATTTTAAAATAAAATAATAATAAAATATTCAAACCAATCAAATTTCAACACTAGTCCTTTAATTATCATGATATTTTCATGATGATTATCTTGATTGAGAAATGACCATTTTACCCTTCAACATTCTCCACAATTCATTTCTTGAATCATCACTTAATTTTGCTAAAATTACAATTTAGTCCTTCATACTTTTTCTGCTTATTCAATTTGGTCCTTATTCATCCATTTTCCTTATTTTGCTAAATCCTTCCACCCTTAAGATATTTGCACTATTAGCCTATTAACTTTTTTATATTTATACTTTAACCTCTCAAATTCTAGATATTTACACTTGGACCTCAAAACTTTCCACATATTTATGATTTAGTCCCTACTTTAAATTAATGCATCACATCATGCTTCTCAATTAAATCTTCTTTAACATCACTCAACTTCCTCTTTTATAACCTTAATTTCCTTATTTCACTTTATCGAGAACACAATCTCGATTTATCACTGCTTTTATAATGTAACAAATTTTGGGGTGTTACAAGCATGATTCCTATTTACTTATTTGTAAATGAAAGGAACATTTTAGTGGAATGAAGATGTTGAGAGAAATTTTAGTTTCATTAAAAAGACTCACTAATGCTTCAGTTTTAGCATTGCCTAGCTTTGATATGGTTTTTGAAGTAGTGTCATGCTAATAGAGTAGCATTAAAGCTATTTTTCATAAGAAAAGTGGCCAATAGCTTTCTTTAATGAGAAGTTGACTTACTTTCAATAGAAGTGGTTTATGTAATACCTTTAACCTATTTCCGTCACTAGATTAGGGCTATGGGATATTACGACAGTAAACAAATTCGATTATTCATATTCACAATACAAAAATCTATTTAATCATCCCAAATTAATAACCATTTATCATTCAGAACATACATAAAAAAACGAGATTTAAATCGAGCTTCTAGAACCCTAAAATCAAGTTAGAAACAAGTAGGAACTATTCTGAAACAAAATAAAAAAATATGGAAAAACTATAAACAGGGATGTAACACCCCAAACCCGGCCTAGACGTTATGGCCAAATCTGGAGGAGTCACGTGAAATGGGTCGGAAAACCGTTGTAGTTAAGTTCAAATCTTTCCGGTTCATTAGCCTTTATCGCTCTCATTAGTTTCAAAGCTCTCTTTCATTTGGCAATTTGGAGATAAAACGTGTTTTTAGCAGAAGCTTATAAAATCGTTAAGTTTAGGGAAAATCGTTCGATATTTTTAGAAATCATGTTTTTAGATAAAAACCGTCATAGTGAAAAGTAAGTTAAATCCAAAAGCCCAAAACTACAACCATACCGTTTAAAATAGTACAGAGAGTCCCAGAAAACACAAACTCTCAAATCGTAATGCAAAACTTAAATAAAAACTAAAACAAATAAAATAGTTTTGGCGAGTGGTCACCATTGAGTCCTCCGCAGCACCGATTCCGCCTAAGACTATGGGTTACCTGTACAGAAAAATAGAAAAGAGTGAGTTTACGTAAACTCAGTGTACAACCCCACAGAATTAAGCTTGCACACAATAGAAAATCAGAATCATACAGATGCAGATTCAGGCTTAAGCCCATTAAAGATACAGATACAGATACAGATACGGATATATAGATCAGAATCAGATATCAAATGTCCTAACCCCATTCTCTACACATCATCTCCGACCATCCCTACACACCATGTGGGGTTTAAAACACCCACCTAGCCCTACACACCACATTGTACCGATGCGGTACATAACATATTAAGTGCAGCCAAGTTGCCAGAATATAGGCGATAAATGCCTTTCAAAACACTTCCTCCATATATATATCATCCCAACCCCAATATAAGAAACAGAATATTCAGTTTCAAACATATAGATCAGCCATGCTTACATGCTTACATACAGATATAACATGCATATAGTATCATACTCAGTACAGAATATCAGTCAAATAGATCATACAGTTTAGGGTTTTGTTAGCCCTTACTGACCCTATAGTAGGGCCACAGTCGTTTGGGACGACCCGTGCAACCCTAGAAAAAATTTCAGATAAATGGGCCCACACGCCTAGATTGGCTTATCCTATGTGGATCACACGGCCTAGCCCAATTATCACACGCTCGTGTGGTCCCATACGCCCAATTTGGTCTAGCCTGTGTGGCCCACACGGCCACACTCCAGCCATCATACGACCGTGTCTTGCTTATGGCCTGACCTTCGTCTATCACACGGCCTACCACACGAGTGACCACACGCCCATGTGGCGTCGGCAGTTCTCAATTTTGGCTTTCGTCAAATTCTATTTTTCTGCGTTTTGAGTACACACCTGGTATCATTTCGATGCGAAACCACTCCCGAGCCTTCCAAGACCTACAAATAGAACCCTCTCTCTATTAGCAGTGATTTACGAATTCCACGATCCTAAAATCGAGCAACACTCAGAACTTATCACTGCAAAGACGCCTACACACGAAAGTTAAACAGTCGAATCGGGAACCCTATATTCACCGCCTTCACCTACACAACCGTTTGTAGAATCAGATTCCTACAATAATTGCTACGCTACTACTGTAAAGTAAAATATAAGGCTTACAGAACCCGTGCGGATAATAATAGTACGAACAAAGGAATTGAATGGAATAGTGAAACAAAGCTCATGCCAAAAAAAGAGAGGAACAAAGAAATAAAATCGATAGGAACTTTGAAGTGAAGTAGAAACCGATGCCAATTCCAAAAGAGGAAAGAAAAACTGATAAAAATTTAACAGGAAGAAAATAAAAGATATGTTATCTAAATCCCTTATTTTCCTCCCACTCATCCACTTCCTCAAAATTTTAGTTCAACCGAAATACCATCAGACAACCGAGCAAAAATACTACACTCTCGTTAACGCAGGGATTCGAACTCAAAACCCCCAGCACACCAACACCCTTACCACTCGAACCAGCAGGGTCATTCTTATATGGTTTTACAAATAATTTAATATAAGGTCACTAAGCAAGAATAGGGCTTAAGTAAAAAAAAAATCAAATTTTACCAAATGTAAGGCTTGAACTTGGGACCTCACACACACACACCCTGAACACATAACTACTGAAGCAGATACACAATTATGTTAAAATTTCATAGAAATAAAGATAAAAATTTGGGGGCATTACAACTCCACCCCCATAAAAGAAATTTCGACCTCAAAATTTACTTGATCAAAACAAATGAGGATACTGCTGACGCATCAAATCTTCAGGTTCCCAAGTAGCTTCCTCGGTGCTATGATTCTGTCACGGCACCTTCACTAAAGGAATGAACTTCCTTCTTAGAACCTTAACATCACGATCCAGAATCTGAACCGATTCTTCCTCAAAGGTCAAGTCTGGCCTAATCTCAATCTCCTTAACTGAGACGATATAGGATGGGTTAGAACTATATTGCCTCAACATTGAAACGTGAAACACATCATGAATACAGTCCAGCTCAGAGGGTAGCTCCAACTGGTAAGCAACTAGTCCCATACGATTCAGAATTCAGTATGGTCCAATAAACCTAGGGCTCATCTTGCCCTTCCGACCGAACCTCAAAACTTTCTTCCACTGAGAGACCTTAAGAAACGTGAAGTCCCCCACAGAATACTCAATCTCACGTCTCCTAAGATTTGCATAAGACTTCTGTCTGTCAGAAGTTACTTCCAATATCTATATTACCCTCTTCGACTGCCCGTCAGTTTGATGATGAAAAGCTGTACTAAAGCTCAATTTTGTGCCTAAGGCCTTTTGCAACTTTTCCAAAACCGTTTAGTAAATCTCGGATCTCTATATGATATGATCGACAAAGGCACTCCATGCAACTTCACAATTTCAGAAATATACAATTCGACCAACTTATCAAACGCATAATCAACCATTATCGGTATGAAATGGGCTGACTTCGTAAGTCTATCAACCACGATCCATATGGCATCCTTCTTTTTCGGTGTCAACAGCAAACCTGTCACGAAGTCCATAGTAATACGGTCACATTTTTACTCGGGAACCATAATAGGTTGAAGTAGACCCGAAGTTACTTCTTGTTCAACCTTCACTTGTTGACAAATTAGGCATCTCGATACAAAATTTGAAATGTCTTTCTTCATACTAGGCCACCAATACTATTCCTTCAAGTCATTATACATCTTTGTGCTGCCTGGATGTACAGACAAACATCCACTATGTGCTTCGTGCAAAATCGTCTGAATAAGCTCATCATTCCTCGATACACAGACTTTGTCTCGAAACGTTAGACACCCTTCGAAATTAATCTGAAAACCTGACTCAGCACCCGACTCGCATTGAACTCTCTTGGCTTGAAAATCTCTGCCGCCTTTTTGAGCTTCACAAATTTCTTGGAAAAACATAAGGTATAGCTCTCAACTCGGCTAGAATTTAACCATCATCTGACAAAGCTATCCATGTATCTATGGCTCTCAGTGCAAACAAGGATTTCCTGCTTAAGGCATCAGCGACCACGTTCGCCTTTCCCAGATGATAGTTGATTACTAACTCGTAATCCTTTATCAACTCTAACCATCTCCATTGCCTAAGGTTCAATTCTTTTGAGTCATCAAGTACTTTAAGCTCTTATGATCAGTGAACACCGAAATTTCTTACCATATAAATGGTGTCTCCAAATCTTTAGTGCAAATACAATTGCGGCTAACTCCAAATCGTGGGTTGGGTAATTCTTCTCGTGCGGCTTTAATTTTCTAGAGGCATATGCTATCACCTTGCCTTCTTGCATGAGCACACAACGCAATCCATTTAAGGAGGCATCACTATAAACCACAAATTCTTTTCCTGGTTCGGGTTGTACAAAAACTAGAGCCTCAGTCAACAATGCCTTCAATCTCTCAAAACTCTATTGGCACTTTTCTGTCCACTCAAACTTTACATCTTTTTGCAATAGCCTCGTCATCGGAGTAGCTATCATGGAAAATCCCTTGACAAATCGTCTATAGTAGCCAGCTAGGCTCAGAAAACTTCTAACCTCGATTACGTTCCTTGGCAGTTTCTATTCAACAATCGCTGAAATCTTACTTGGGTCAACTCGAATACCGTTACCGGAGACAATGTGCCCCAAAAATCTAACTTCCTTATGCCAAAATTCACTTTTACTAAACTTGGCATATATTGTTTATCTCTCAAAATTTGTAGAAACATTCTCAAATGCTCAGTATGCTTATTCTCATCCCGAGAGTAGATCAATATATCATCAATAAAGACTGCAACAAATTTATCCAAATATGACTGAAAGATGCGATTCATCAAATTCATGAAAATTGTAGGGAAATTTGTTAAACTGAAAGGCATGACCAAAAATTCATAGTGACCATACCTTGTCCGAAATGTATTTTTCGGCACGTCTCAGTCCTTGACTCTCAACTGATAATATCCAAACCTCAAGTCTATCTTGGAAAACACCATTGCTCCCTTCAATTAAGCAAACAAATCATCAATTCTTGGCAACGGGTACTTGTTCTTCATGGTTACCTTATTAAGCTACCGATAATCTATGCATAACTTTATAGAATTGTCTTTCTTCTTCACAAATAATACGGGAGCACCCCACAGAGAATAACTCAATCTTGCCAAGCTTTTGTCCGTCAACTCTTATAATTGTGCCTTCAGTTCTTTTAGCTCGGTTGGAGCCATTCTGTACGGAGCAATCGATATAGGCGCAATATCAGGGGCCAACTTAATCCCAAATTCAATCTCTCTAACCAGAGGTAACCCTGGCAATTCCTTTGGGAAAACATCTGGATACTCACATACTATGGGCACTGATTCAATTCTTAACTCAGTCTCTTTAGCATTCATCACAAAGGCAAGGTAAGCTTCGTACCCTTTTCTCAAGTATTTCTGAGTCAACATGGAAGATATTGCTACAAGCAATTTGTCTTGCTCATCTGATTCAACACGAAGAATATCCCCATTTCACATTTTAACTCAATGAATTTCCTTCCACAATTCACTATCACATCATGAGTAGTTAACCAATCCATCCCAAGGATAACATCGAATTCATCAAACGACAATAAAATGAGATTAGCCGAAAAATAATGACCTCTAATCATCAAAGGGAAACCTTTGCATGATCTATCAACTAACACACATTTGCCTAGTGGATTTAACACTTTTATCACAAATTCCGTAGACTCTACAAGCATGTTCATAATAGAGACTAATTTCATGAAAATATACAGTGGGTAGATCCCGGGTCAATTAAAGCTATAACATGAGAATCATAGAGAGAAAATGTACCGGTGATCATATCTAGGGAGGACTGTAATAGCCCAATTTAGGGGCTAATCAAAATAGTAGTTTCGGAACCACTAATATGAGGTCGGAAAAAATTATTTTAATTTTATTTTATGAGTTATAGCATGATTATATAGGTGCATAAAAAATTTGGTGCTTCAATTTTAACGATTTCATGTTTAATTTACGAAAAAAGACTAAATCGCATAAAGTGCAAAAGTTCTAAGTTACAAGCTAAAGGTGTATAATAGCTATAGAATATTACTTGGAGGTCCTTAAAGTGTAATTGACCCCTCTGGTAATGGTTGACCGGCCATAGGGGACAGAAAGATGTCAAAATTGATCAAGTGGGTGGATTAGGTGATAAATTGTCTAGAAATAAAATAAAATAAAGAAAGATAATCTTTTCTTTCTCTTCTTCTCCACAAAAAATTAGCAGCAAAATAGGAGTTTTTAAAGCTCAAACTTTCAGCCAAGCTAACCCTTTACAAGTAAGTATTTTGATGATCATTTCTTGATAATATTTGTACTTTTGGAACCCCTAAAGCTTAAGCTAGCTAAATAAGGGACTATTTTGCAAAATGTTTGAAAGTTTAGAGTTTTACCATGTGAGAATTTATGTTGTTTGCTGCATTTTTATGAAAGAAAATGAGTCTTAGGTGTTAGATAAACAACTCTTGTGAAAGTTGTTACTATGAAAACACCTAAAAGGACTTTTTTGTAAAGGTTGTAATATATGAGCTAAGTGTGTGAAATAATGAGTATTGAGGGTTTCCATAAGAGTAATAAATGTTTATCTAGGCTTGTAAAAGGAGGAATTTGATTAGAATCGATTTACAAGCCTAGGGGTAAAATAGTCATTTTGTAAAATTATAAGGGCAAAATAATAATTTTGCCAAAGTATGATTATTGAAATGTGTTGATTAATGTGATAATCAAATGAGCTAATTTGTCATTATATATCAAGAAGAACGAAGAATTAACCTTGACCGAGGGAAAGGCAAGGTATCGGATTAGATCGATAATTTGGCCTATTTTGAAATCGAGGTAAGTTTGTGTGTAATAAGTTCAACATCATGCTAGTATGATTTAAAATGTTTGATATTTGTGAAGATGTATAATATTTCTATGAAATTGATTAATGATGTTGAATAAGAAAATTATGAGAATTGTGATGTTGAAGTCCCGGTTGGACTATAATAAATGAGATAATAACATCAATAAGACTTGAGATGGGTAAGGTCCCGTATAAGACAATGTCTGGGACATGGCCTCGACACCGAATTGAGATCCCGTATAAGACCATATCTGGGATATGGCATCGGTATCGGCATCGGCATCGAAAATGAGAATTGTATAAGACCATATCTGAGATATGGCATTGACATCTAGAGGTGATCCCATGTAAGACCACATTTGAGATGTGGCATTGGTGTCGTATTTATGTGAATGATGATAATATGTAATTTCAAGTATTTCAAATGAATTCAATGGATAAATAGCTAAGCTTATAATAGATATGAGATTAGTGTTAAAGCCATGTGACGAAGTGATACAGGTACATGTGAGTAATTCACGAGAAATGTTTACGATATGGGACATGATATGTAATTGGTAAGAGTAAGCATGAGTAAGTTATGGCAATGAGTTTAAGACTTTGTATTTTATTCAATACAATGGATGGATGACATTTTGAGCTTTTATGTTTCTATTTATTTCATACAAACTTACTAAGCTTTATACTTACCTCTCTCATTTCCCTTTTCCTTGTAGTATTGCCAAGCTAGCTCGGGAATTCATGGAATGTTGGAGTTCAGAAATCACACTATCAACTTTTTTTTGGTATAGCAAAAATTAGATTTATTTTGAGTATGGCATGTATAGGACTTGTTCATTTTGTTATGTCATACTTGTTAGCCAAAGTGTTGGCTATTAATGTTGTTCAATTCATTTTGTAAATGGTCATTAGAAATTGACCAATACATGACAAATTCATATATTCAAAGATGATGAAATTCATGAAGTGCATGCTTGTTTGTATGTTTTGATTTTGAGTTCTTAGAAGTGCCTTATGGTCATAATATATGTGGAATTGAATTGGTATAAGTATGGTTGCTTTGTAGGGTGGCATTTGGCTTGGCAGATAGCCTTTCAAATGTTCACAGGTAGATACACGGGCATGTGTCTAGGCCGTGTGTGACACACGGTCAGCCCCATAGGCGTGTTAATTGGCTGTGTGTCCCCGTGCATGCTAGGTTGGAAAGTCAGTATGCTCAGTAGTAAACACATGATAGAGACACGACCGTGTGTCTCGATCATGTGGGAGACACGGCCTAAGACACGGGCATGTGCCCAGGCCGTGTGAAGTCTGTACCTGAAATTAAGAATTTAATTCGACACACGGTCTAAGGACACGGGCGTGTGCCTTGGCCGTGTGATCTTATTGAGGTGATGATGTCATAAGCAGAATACCAAGGTTTTTGCACAGGCTAAGATACGGGCATGTCGTGGCGTGTGAGGGACACGGGTGTGTGTCCGGCCATGTGAAAACCCCTGTAGGTTTGAATTGGAAAATAAATCTACACAGGTGTGGAACACAAGCATGTGATATGCCACACGGGCGTGTTCTTCCCTTCACACGGGCATGTGGCCTTGTTTTATGTCAAATTTGTATAAGTTTCCAAAAGTTTCAGGTTTGGTCCCGAATCATTCTGGGTACAAGTTTAGGGTCTCGTAGACCTATAATAAGGACATTATGGTCTTGAATGAAAAGTTTTAATTTGAGAGGAAATTTTATGAATTGATGTTGCATGATAGAGCAAGTTAAGTTCGGTAATGCCTCGTACCTGGTTCAGGTGTCGAATACGGGTAAGGGGTGTTACAAGGGTGTTACGTGAATAGGTAAGTCCTCGCAGCACTCTACCCTCGATCTTGTAATAGTGTCAAGTACTTGTTTCACTCTACCCTCAGATCTTGCACTCTGAGGTTTCTCTTTCTCACCTATTTTGGGGCAATCTCTAATAAAATGGTCTAGGGATCCACACTTGAAACAAGTTTTCTCGTTTGCTCGACACCCCCCGGGATGACGTCTGCCACACTACGGACACTCCTATCTACTTGGTCGAGCGTTGCCAACACTAGCAACCAAAGTGGTCTGAGCTTTAGATCCCGAGTACTATTTACCCTTACTTGTATTTGAAAACCCAGCCGAAGTGGTCGATCGGGTAGTAAACTCTCTTGATTTCTTGGATGAGGATTGAAATGATTTGCCAACTGTCTCTTTCTCGAGTCACGAGACTCGATTTAAACTCTTCTTTTCTCTTTGACCAGTTCTTCGGTCTTACAGGCTCTATCCACTAACACAACAAATTCTTTTAGTTCTAGGACACCAACAAATAAACGAACATCCTCATTTAACCCGTCCTCGAACTTTTTGCACATAATGGCTTTTGTCGATACGCACTCCCGAGCATATTTACTAAGTCTTATGAACTCACTCTCATATTCGGTCACCGTTATTCGACCTTACTTTAGCTCCAAGGATTCCTTTCTTTTCTGGTAAATAAACCTTTGGCTAATATACTTCTTCCATAATTCTTCTTGGAAGAATTCCCAGTTAACTTTCTTCCTTGGAACAACCGACACAAGGGTGTTCCACCACTGATAGGCTGAATCTCTCAAGAGAGATACCACACACTTCATGCACTCTTTAGGTGTGCATGACAACTCATCGAATACCCCGATGGTATTCTCAAGCCAGAATTCTGCCCTCTCCGGATCATCATTTTTACTAGCTTGAAATTCCTCAGCTCCTTGTTTCCAAATTCTATCAACCGGAGGCTTTTCTCTTCTTACTACTTCCACAACTTGGGGAGCTACAG
This sequence comes from Gossypium rotundifolium, assembly GCA_025506655.1. Lineage (NCBI taxonomy): Eukaryota > Viridiplantae > Streptophyta > Magnoliopsida > Malvales > Malvaceae > Gossypium > Gossypium rotundifolium. The sequence goes on along the minus strand of CP106732.1, from coordinate 126,438,677 downwards.
GGGTAGGCTGAGGAATAGGTGGGGGTGGAGGGGGTTAACGATTAGGATTTGCTCGAATAAACTCAGTGTACCAGCTGCTCATCATATGGAGAAAGGCTTCTCGAGCCTGTTCTCCTTGACCCAAAGTCTCGAGTCTACTTTCTACTGGCTCGGTCTCTTGCACGAGAGCCGACGCATTACTTGCAGCATCATCGACCGCAGCTCGATCGGGATCCATTTACTATTTAAAAACACAATTTAGATCGTCAGGAGTCGTCACACTATCATTATGTAAATACTCATACGTATGACATGTATAGCAATACTCATACTTACGCTACGTTAGTCTAAGAATCGACTAAACCGTAACTCTGATACCATTAAATGTAACACCCCTTACCCATATCCAACGTCGAGACTGGGTACGAGGTATTATCGTACTTAACTTACTCAAACATACAATCTTATTCCTACTTAAAACTTCTCATTCGAAACCATAATGTCCCTCTTATACGTCTACTAGATCTTAAACATGCATATGGAATGGTTCGGGACTAAACCGGATCCTTGTGAACACTTAGAAAATTTTTTCACAAAACAGGGCCACACACCCGTGTGAAGAGGGACACGCCCGTGTAGGCAGGCCATGTAATCACACACGTCCATGTTTCTAGTCCGTGTGGATTTTATTTTTCATTTCGAACTTACAGGGATTTTTACACGGCCTGACACACGTCCGTGTCCATAGCCCATGTCCCTCACACGACCATGACACGCCCATGTCTTCACCCGTGTGTGAAAACCTTGACATTCTGTTTATGACGTCATCATCTCAATAAGGTCACACGGCCAAGGTATAACAATAGTTGCAATAGTGTTGGACAAAGCTGACTTTTATTTAAGCATTGCCTTAGGTATGCATATTCGAACCCTTATACAAAAAGTTGGTCAAAGCGTATATCGACAAGTCTATCTTGACGCTTAGGAAAGTGTCAACGCAAAAGTTTCGTATTAAGGTTGTTTTGTTGTAGTGAGATAGTAATGAAGGTGATGAATATCTTGGAGCAATTTAAGAGAAATCCAAAGAAAAAACTAGCAATGGTTTTCATATTTACGAAAATTTCTTTATGAAAGGAAATAGATCATATTTTTTTTCTTTTTCTTTTATCATAGATAGATTATTTCTTTCACGTGTGTCTTTATATGAGAAAGTTCTTAAATATTTGCTTGGAGGAGGATTAGTTGAACATCTCGAAAAAGATAAAACCATGTCAGTTAATATCATTCTGATACCGATCGTACTAGTCGGTACATACCACACTAGTCTTAAATTGATATAAAGTAGTTTAAATTTCATTTTAGTCAAAATGTTAGTGTGTTTTGATCTATTTCAGTTAATATTGATTTATACCAGTGCATATCGGTCCTTGAGCATATTTGGTAAGATTTGTTTATGGACTTTATACTTAGACCACTGTGAACTCAATGAGTTCATTCCTTTCAAGAAAACAAAAAGGGTTTTTAATGTTACTAGATTTTTTTAAAAGAGATTGTTTGAATACATGGAATCCCTAAGTCAATCACTTTAGATATGGATACTTGATTCCTTAATCACTTTTAAATGTCCCTTTAGATATTTTTTTATTCATTTTTAAATTTAGTAGCATTGTTCACACACAGATGAGAAACTGAAGTTATAACTCGTACTTTAGGTAATATCATTCCTAGCATATGTGAAGATAAGCGTAAAAAGTGGGTTTATGTTTTATCCCAAGTGAAGTTTGCCTACAATAATGTTGTTCACCATGCAACTAGAAAGCCATCCTCTTACATTAATTATATGCAATGCCTTTAACTTGGTTTAGACTTAATCCAACTTCTATTGATCTCCTGATCAAGCATGGCTGTAACCAACATGGTGAAACAAGTACATTATATAAAAACAAAGGTCAAAATCAGACTTGAAAAGACAGTGCTAAGTAATAAAGCAATTATTGATAAGCATCGAAGTTTTTGGACTTTTGAAGAAATAGATGATGATGTTATGGTATTTAGGTGGATGGAAATATTTTTAGTTACATGCATAATAAGCTACAATCGAAGAAGTATGAACCTTATCACATTTTAAACAAGTTTAATGACAATCGAAAAATATGAGAATGTTTGGAACTTTTAATGTAGTTCATCTTTCTCTGTTTCACTCATTTGGTGAACCACTATATCAAAAAATGAAGCTAACTTGGAGATGAGTTCCTTTCCTAAGAAAGGGAGAAACTGACACAAATTTAATATTTTTTTTTTTTTGTTATTTAGATGAAATCTATCACTACCTTTTTAGATAAATAATTAGATGGTTTTTATTTTTTTATCTATTAGATGTATATTATTTAAATTATCAATTTTTAGATATTTAAGGTTGAAGGGAATATAAATTATTCGGTTCCTTCTAGAAAGGTTTTTTTACCCAAATAATATAAAAATAATAATTAATTACGAAAAAGGTATGAAAGACAAATTAATTATGAAAATGGGCATTTGTTATAGTGTTTTAACGATGCTGCCTGACATATTGGTGGCACCAGACTAAAATGTGATGACCTAAAATATTCAGGGACCTAATATGTAAATATCCTATTTTGATTGACAGTTGAAAAAAAGCTTTAAGGGTGTCGCTTGATAGCATGGCGACACCAACCTTTAAATAGGGTAAATTCCCTCATAAACCCCCTAATTTATTATTATTTCCCCTTTAACACCAAAATACAAACTACTTCGGTGTTTATTATTTGCTTATTACCTAAATAAGGTAATCAAAGGCTAATGCACCAGTGCCGAAGAGCAAGCCATGTGATCTCCCTACTCCATCGTCGTAAATACAAATTGCCCTTTCTCTATTTTCCCCGCCCACTGAAAAATGAGATAAGTTTTGTAGACAAGGAAATCACAGTGAAGTCGAGCTACTTGCTCCACACCTCAAAATTCTCTCAACACATAATTTGTTAGAAGGTGATGATATCTTTTGTCATTAATTCAATTAGTCAAATTGAGGTAGCTGGAGATAAAAAAAATTGACAAGACATCCATTTTTGCAAGCGTTTATAACTTCTAGAAATGTTTTGTTTGACAATAAAGTTTTTGCAGCCATTTTTGCAAGCATTTGTTAGAAATGTTTGGAGAAAGTAGAGAAAGTTGATAAACCATAATTTAAACATATTTTAACCGATGCTTGGCGTAATTTTGGATGAATATTTATTAGATTTGATGAATTCGATGCTTTTAATCTCTTAATTTCATGTTTTATACTCAGAAGAGCTTAGGGAGTCGAAAAGAACGAGAAACGGGCCAAAAAAGGGACAAAATGGGCCTACCTTAGAGAATCACACGGCCTAGACTATGACCCACGGCCATGTGTTTCGAGGAACAACTGAGACACAGCCTGAATCAACGTACATGGCCATATCACACGACCGTGTGCAGCAAGCAGGATCGACCACGGCCAAGAGAGTCAACCACGAGCGTGTCACATGGGCGTGTCCCTGCCGTGGCAAAGATGAGTTTCATTCGGATTACGATACTTTCGGGGCAAGTAAGGCATCTCAAAGCCTATAGAAACACCCTAAAGGGCAACCTAAATGGTTCAACAGGACGTCAAATAGACGCTGAGCAGAAGGAGAAAATACTCCAAGATAGCCGTCGGGAACAGCTTAGGAGAAGGATCTCCATCAAGACTGGAGATCTCCCATCAAGTTCTTTAGAAGTTTTGGGTTTTTTATGTTTTGTTATTTTTCCTCTTTTATGATGTTTTCCTCTTCTAGTATGAACTAAATTCCTTAGATACATAAAGAGATGAAACCTATGACAGATCTTATTATTATTTGATTTATGAGATAAATACTTGTCCTTATTTTTAATTGCAAGTTTTATTCTTGTTTTGATAATTCAGGTTATTGATTCAAGTCGAATGTGCTTATTCGTGGAGAAAAAGTCTCTGTTTAAGAGTAGATCAACACAATAAAGCGGAGTTGATTGCAACCCTAGAAATAGGGCGACGAAATTCTACCGGATTAGGGTCAAACCTAATATGAGAATCCAAAAATCGAATTAATGTGACAATAGGGGTTTTAATTAGAAAGAGATTTCAATTAATCAACCTAGAGTCAGTTGTTAGTAGCCTCGAAAGAGGTATTAATATAATTTAGAGATTTCTATGGATTAAGTCAAGTGAATAAATCGCATGAATCAAAAGTAATAAGTGAAGTCTAGGTGGATTCTTCCTTAGGTGTTGTCCATCTCATATAAGTTGTCCAAAGTATTTTCCCAGTTTACTCCTTGTAAAGTTCATAAGTTAGTTAATTTAGTTAGTTGAATTTTACATTAAAAGCAAATCCCCTTTAATTATTAGGCTAGATAATAAAAAGATAGTTATTACTAAGTACTCTTGGTCCTTGAGGATACGATATTCCAGACTCAACACAACTATACTACTGTTCGATAGGTGCGCTTGCCTTTGTCGAAATAGTAGTTGTTTCGAGCTTCCATCAAGTTTTTTGTGCCGTTGTCGGGGACTAAGATATTAGGAACACTTGATTTTTATTACTTTAGCCATTTTTATTTTTTACTTACAATTTTTATTTATTTTAAATTTTTAACTTTACTAATTTTTCTTTGCTTCTGGCAGGTATTTCTAGTTTATGACTAGGAGGAACCCGTCAGGACCCTTGCTTTTTTACAGTGAAATTGAACACACAGTTCGCAAAAATCATAGGAAAATAAGGCGAAGCTTACAACACCTAGAAGAAGAGCAAGAAGACGAAACCAATACTACCGAAGAGATGGCTGACAACAATCCGCTACCTCCTGTGGTGGCAGCAAACCCGATAAATTAAAATCCTGCTCCTCGTACTATGTATGATTATGCTAAACCTAATTTAATAGGAATCGAATATAGTATTGTTAGACTTGCTGTTGTTGCAAATAATTTTGAACTGAAACCTAACACTATACAGAGGATATAGCAGTTTGTTTAGTTTGATGGTTTGCAGGATGAGGACCCTAACAATCACTTAGCAAATTTTTTGGAATTTTGCGACACTTTCAAAATAAATGACGTTTTTGATGATGCCATTCGTCTTCGGTTGTTTCCCTTTTCATTGAGGAATAAAGCTAAATAGTGGCTGAACTCGTTACCACGAGGATCAATCACGACATGGGAACAAATGACTAAAAAATTTCTACTTAAATATTTTCCGCCGGCTAAAACGACTAAGTTTAGGAATGATATCTCTTCTTTTGTGCAGATGGATTTAGAAACACTATACGATACATGGGAGAGATACAAGGATCTACTGAGAAGGTGCCCTCCCCATGGGTTACCATTATGGCTACAGTTTCAAACTTTCTACAACGGTGTGAACCCCTCGACTAGGAAGTTGTTCGATGCATCCGCCGGTGGTACACTAAACAATAAAACACCTGAGCCTACTTACGAATTCATTGAAGAGATGTCACTGAATAACTATCAGTGGAAAGTTATGAGGACGAAGCCAACAAAAGCAGCCAGAGGTTTTAACCTCGACGCAGTAACCATGCTATCAAATCGGTAGAATTGTTAAATAAAAAGATTGTTAGTTTGTGTGGTTCTTCGTAGGTACACCGAGTGATGCAGTGCGATACTTACCGAGGAGGGACAAACAATACAGAATACCCACCCTACAACCCTGGCATAGAAAACGGACAGATGAACTATATGGGAAATAATTCTAGACCCCAAAATAACTCTTATAGTAACACTTACAACCCAAGTTGGAGAAACCATCCAAACTTTTCATGGGGTGGCTAAGGAAATCAAAGACAACAACCCCTCCCAGGCTTTCAACAACAACCCTACCCACAAAAGAAAAAGCCAAACCTTGAGGAGATGCTAACAAAATTTATCGCGGTGTCAGAAACCTATTTCCAAAACACCGAAACAACACTCAAAAATCAGTAAGCATCGATTCAAGGGATTGAGAACCAATTAGGACAACTCGCTAAGTTCATATCCGAACGGCCACAAGGTAGTTTACCAAGCAACACTGAAACTAACCCAAAGGAGCAACTTCATGCCGTTACTGCTCACGATAGTGAAGGATTAGATGAGCCAAAATTGGGGTAAATGAATGTGGTAGAGGAAGGTAAGGTTTAGGTAAGCCATGATCAACCAAAACTGGTAATTACAAAGTACCAACCTGGTGTGCCATACCCCAATGTGATGAAGAAAGACCGCACAAATGAAAAATTCGGTAAATTTCTTAAACTCTTGAAAAAATTACATATTAACTTACCGTTTCTTAAAGCTCTTTCGCAGATGCCCAATTCAAGGAAATTTTTAAAAGAGCTTTTGATAAACAAACAGAAGTTAGGCGAGGCGTCGCATGTAGAGCTAAATGCAATGTGTTCAGCAATTTTGCAAAACAAACTACCACAAAAATTAAAAGATCCAGAGATTTTTACAATTCGTGCTTAATTGGTAGTTTATCTGTTGATAATGCTTTAGCTGATTTAGGGGAAAGCATAAATGTCATGCCTTATAAAATGTTTAAACAGCTAGGTCTAGGGAAACCCAAACAAACTAGGATGAGCATTCAATTGGCTGATAAAACTATCAGAGTTCCTAGGGGTATAATTGAGGATGTACTAGTAAAGATTGATAAATTCATATTCCCAGTAGACTTGATAAATTTATATTCCCAGTAGACTTTGTTGTCTTAGACATGGATGAGGACAATAATGTTCCTTTAATTTTAGGAAGACCCTTTTTAGCAACTGCTAAAGCTAAAATTGATGTTGGTACAGGTGAACTCACACTTTGTGTAGGTAACGAAACGATCACTCTTCAGGCTCTTGAATCGACTAGGACATCGAGTGATACAGGTGAGAACATAAATTCTATTAATGACCATTTGGTTCAAACTTCTTTTTAGGAAGTACCACCAAATTACACAGCTGAGCCAGATCCTAGACCTCGAGCCAATAAAGAAGTAACTCATGAGGAACGAAGGCTTCGGATCGATGAACTAAATGAGTGGAAGACACATTTCAAGGAGAAACGAAAAACACACGAAGCAGAATCAAAGCAAAACCATGTCAAACTTAAAGATGGGACAACCCAGTTTAAAATCAGGGATCAAGTATTGTTGAACAAAACAACTTGATACAAACGAAGAAATCCCCTTTGAGGTACTGAATATCAACCTATATAAAACAATCGAGGTAACTAATCCTAAATTCGGCGCTTTTAAGGTAAACACTACTCGACTCGAACTATATACTAATAATAGAACTGATAGCATGAAAAATGATTTTCAACTCCTCAAACCACCATGATTATACGAATGAGAGGTAAGTCTAGCTTAAAACTTTAAACGAGCGCTTCTCGGGAGGCAACCTGAGCACTAACCCCATTAATTTGCATATTTTTGACTTTAGCTTCTAACTAAAAACTAACTAGATTTTTAGGCGCAAGATTACCTAACCACACGGCCTAGCACACAGGCATGGTCGTGGCCGTGTGGAAACAGGACAAAACTTTTCCCAACAACACGGGCTGCGATAAACACCATGACCGTGTGATGCAGTCGTGGCCGACACTGAGAAACCTACACGGGCATAAAGACCCCCTACACAGGCATGGGAAAACAAACAACACCGCACATGGCCGTGCGACTCAGCTATGTGACCAGTCGTGCCCAGGGCACACGGGCGTGGGCCACGACTATATATATATACCAATTTCTATTTAATCCCCTTCTTCTGTTCACTTTCTTCCCTTTTCCCCTTTCTTTTTGAACTCATACCCATTTTCCATTATTTACTTTTATTTTTATTTTATTCTCTTTATTATTTTCTTCTTTTTCTTCATGCCATTTAGATTTAGCTTAGGATACAATAAGATTAGGTCGGTTGCTTCAAGGATCCAATTTCAAACGGTTCGAGGCGCTCCCCTACGTTCACCTCTGCCAATCCTATTCGGTTTCTTTTCATTGACTCCATCCAAAATTTAGGAAGATTCACTTCTCTCCTTATCTTATGATTTTATTATTATTTTGCTATTATCTATCTTTGTACATTGAGGGCAATGTACATCTTAAGTGTGGGGGGTGAATTTCAAATTTTCCTAACTTTTTGCATTATTCTCAAGTCTCTGAATGATATATTGTCTTAAGTAATTTTCTCATATTACTAACTAGAATGAAACTTCTGTTGATTTATGATTTCTATTGATATGTTTTGGATTAAGTCATAGTTAATTGTGCATTGATAATTTAAACTTTAAGATATTAGAGAATCAGGCATGATAAGTCTATTTTCAGAATTAAGAATTGGCTAGGTTGTTGACCTAAATTTAAATATTACTTTGAATTTTGAAATTTACAAGGTTGACATCAAAAACCATAATTTCTGTGAGATTTTGAGCCTTTAGAGCATATATCTTTTTGTGCTCACTTTATTGATTATGAGTGTGTCAATATTGATTTGTTATTCTAGAACTTGCTTCGATTATGCATTTCGAGACCACATTTTTGATTTGATATACTGAAATGATAAAGGCACTTAGGATTTAACCCACTTACTCTATAAAAATCCTACCTCCGTAATTAACCCCTAGTGAACCACTTTTTAGCCTAATCAACCGTTTCTTGATTTACCACTAATATTAACCTGAAACCCCGTTATTAACTTGTTTATCCCATTTTCTTGACTCCCCTTTTGTCGATATTTGATTTGATTGGTTGTCTAATTATAGTATTGAATTCATATTTTATTATGTACTTATTTAAAAAAAAACGTTAGAAAATTTATTCATCATTAGTTCTATGTTCTATGAGCTTAAACGTTAAATTCACATATTTAGAAGAAGCTCGTGTTATTGATGTAATTATTCATTATTAGTTCATTGTTTCTAGTTAGGTAATTTGTTAATTCAATCTCGATTCTAACCTTCTAATTCAGCCTATATCCACACCTTTAAACCAAGCCCCATTACAACCCTTTAAAGACCTTTTGATTTGTGTATCCTCTCATTTTATAGTGGTGGAGATTTGATTTTCATGCAAGCCTATAGTAATAACTTTTCATTTTTGACTGACGAGTGCTTCATTTTGAACCTTAAACACTTTGAGTGATTTGTGTGAATCTTTAGTGAGGATGTCAATCCTTGTCAGTTTTGAATCAGAGGTAATTATTTAGATAAGGGAAAACACCTATATTTTTCGTGCTACAAAAATATATGACTTTGATTGTTTGAATCTTTAGGACTCTTTGAGTTAAGTTATCCATGTACACATTATCTATGAATTATGATAAGACATTATTGATGAGAATTATGAACTAAGGGAAGTTAGTTCTAATTGTGAGTTGAGAATTTTGCTTGAGGACAAGCAAAAGCTTAAGTGTGGGGGTATTCGATAAACCATAATTTACACATATTTTAACCCCATGTTTGGCTTAATTTTGGATGAATATTCATTAGATTTGGTGAATTTAATGCTCCTAATCTCTTAATTTCATGTTTTATACTCAAGAGAGCTTATGAAGTCGAAAAGAACGACAAACGGGCCAAAAAAAGGACAAAATGGGCCTACCTTAGAGACTCACACGGCCTGGACTATGACCCACGGCCATGTGTTCGAGTAACAACCAGGACACGGCCTGAATCAACGTATACGACCATATCACACGGCCGTGTGTAGCAAGCAGGATCGATCACGACCAAGAGTGTCGACCACAGGCGTGTCCCTGTCATGGCAAAGATGAGTTTCATTCGGATTAGGATACTTTCGGGCAAGTAAGGTATCTCAAAGTCGATATAAATACCCTAGGGGGAAACCTAAAATGAGAGTTCAACAAGACATCGAATAAATGCCGAGTAGAAGGAGAAAATACTTCAAGACAGCCATCGGGAACAGCTTAGGAGAGGGATCTCCATCAAGACTGGAGATCTCCCATCAAGTTCTTTAGAAGTTTTTGGGTTTTCTTATGTTTTGTTGTTTTTCCTCTTTTATGATGTTTTCCTCTTCTAGTATGAATTGAATCCCTTAGATACCTAAGGAGATGAAATCTATGACAAATCTTATTATTATTTGATTTATGAGATAAATACTTGTGCTTATTGTTAATTGTGAGTTTTATTCTTGTTTTGATAATTCAAGTTATTGATTCAAGTCGAATGTGCTTATTCAGTGGAGCAAAAGTCCTGTTTAAGAGTAGATCAACACAATTAAGCGGAGTTGATTGCAACCCTAGAAATAGGGCGACGAAAATCTGCCGGATTAGGGTCAAACCTAATATGGGAATCCAAAAATCGAATTAATGCGAAAATAGGGTTTTTAATTAGAAAGAGATTTCAATTCATAAACCTAGAGTCAGTTGTTAGTAGCCTCGAAAGAGGTATTAATATAATTCAGGGATTTCTACGGATTAAGTTAAGTGAATAAATCGCATGAATCAAAAGTAATAAGTGAAGTCTAGGTGGATTCTTCCTTAGGTGTCGTCCATCTCATATAAGTTGTCCAAAGTATTTTCCCAGTTTACCCCTTGTCAAGTTCATAAGTTAGTTAAATTAGTTAGTTGAATTTTACATTAAAAGCAAATCCCCTTTAATTATTGGCTAGATAAAAGAAAGATAGTTATTACTAAGTACTATTGGTCCTTGAGGATACGATATTTCGAACTCACCACAGCTATACTACTATTCGATAGGTGCGCTTGCCTTTGTCGAAATAATAGTTGTTTCGAGCTTCCATCAAAAGTGTAACACCCCTTACCTGTATCCAACGTTGGGACTGGGTACGGGGTATTACCGTACTTAACTTACTCAAACATACAATCTCATTCCTACTTAAAACTTCTCATTCGAAACCATAACATCCCTCTTATATGTCTACTAAACCTTAAAAATACATATGGAATGGTTCGGGACTAAACCGGAACCTTGTGAACACTTAGAAAATTTTTACACAAAATAAGGCCACACACTCATGTGAAGAGGGACACACCGTGTGGATTTTATTTTTCATTTTGAACCTACAGGGGTTTTCACACGGCCTAGCACACGCCCGTGTCCATAGCCCGTGTCCCTCACACGACTATGACACGCCCGTGTCTTCACTCGTGTATGAAAACTATGAAATTTTGTTTATGACATCATCATCTCAATAAGGTCACACGGCCAAGGCACACGCTCGTGTCCTTAGACCGTGTGTCGAATTAAATTCCTAATTCTAGGTGCAGACTTCATACAACCAGGCACATGCCCATGTCTTAGGCAGTGTCTCCCACACGATTGAGTCACACGGTCGTGTCTAAGTCCGTGTGTTTACTACTAGGCATATCGACTTACCAACTTAGCATGCAGGGGTACACACGGCCTATCAACACGTCCATGGGGCTAACCGTATGTCACACACGGCCTAGACACACGCCCGTGTGTCTACTTGTGTGGACAATTGTAAGGCTATCTACCAAGCCAATTGCCACCTTACCAAACAACCACACTTATAACATTTCATTACAACATACACCATGACCATAAGGCACTTCTAATGCCCAAAATCAAGACATCCATACATAGGTTTACACTACGTTCATCATGCATATTCTTTACTCAATTACTCATCCCATCGCACAAGCATGCACTTCATGAACTTCATCTTCATTGAATATATATAACTTATCAAGTATTTGCCAATTTCTAATGGCCATTTACAAAATAAATCGAATAAAAACACAAAGTCTCAAGCACATTGCCATAACTTACTCATGCTTACTCTTACCAATTACATGTCATGTCACTATCGTAAACATTTCTTGTGAATTACTCACATGTACCTGTATCACTTCATCATATAGCTTTATCACTAATTTCATCTCTATTATAAGCTTAACTATTTATCCCAATGAATCACTTGGAATACCCGAGGATACACAATCATCATCATACACATAAACATGACGCCAATGCCATATCCCAGATATGGTCTTACATGGGGTCACATCTCGATGCCGATGCCATATCCCAGATATGGTCTTATACGAGATCTCATATCAATGTCGATGTAATATCCCAAATATGGTTTATATGGGATCTCAATTTGGTGCCGAGGCCATGTCCCAGACATGGTCTTATACGGGACCTTACCAATCTCATGTCTTGATGATGATATCCTTTCACTTCTTAAAGTCCAACCGGGACTTCAACATCATAAATTTTCATCATTTTCTCATTTAACATCATTACTCAATTTCGTAGAAATAATATACATCTTCATGAATATCAAACATTTTAAAACTTAATAACATGATGTTGAATTTATTACACACAAACTTACCTCGATTCCTAAATAGGCAAATTTACCGATCTAGTCCGAAACCTTACCTTTTCCTCGGTCAAGGTTAATTCCTTGTTCTTCTTTATCTATAATAAAAAATTAGCTCATTTAATTACGACATTAATCAATACATTTCAATGATCATACTTTGGCAAAATTACCATTTTTCTCTTAGACTTTCACAAATTTACGATTTTACCCTTAGGCTCGTAAATCAATTCTAATCAAATTTCTTCCTTTAACGAGCCTAGCTGAACATTTATTACTCTTATAGAAACTCCCAATACTCATTATTTCACACATTGAACACCTATTTTACAACCTTCACAAAAAGGTCCTTTTAGGTGTTTTCATGGCAACACCTTTCACAAAAGTTGTTTATTTAACAACTAACACTCATTTTCTTCAATAAAATTTCAGAAATCAGCACTAATGTTCTCATGGAAAAACCCTAGGTTTTCAACCATTTTGCAAAATAGTTCCTTCATTAGCTAGCTCAAGCTACAAGGGTCCCAAAAGTACAAAAATTATCAAAGAATGACCATTAAAACACTTACTTGCAAGGGGAAAAGCTTGGCTAAAATTTTTGAGTTCTCAAACCCCTATTTTGCGGCTAATTTTCGGTGGAGAAGATGGAGAGAAAAGATAATATCTTTCTTTTCTTTATTTTATTAATACAAGTCAATTTAATCCACCTAATCCAACAACTTTGACCAATTTTGACATTGTTTGTCCCCTATGGTCGGTCACTCCATCTTCTAAAGGTCTAATTGCACAATAAGGGCCTCTAATTAATATTCTACAGCTATTACACTCCTTTAGCTTCTAAAATAGAACTTTCGCACTTTATGCGATTTAGTTCTTTTTCACAATTAAGCATGCAACCGCTAAAATTATGCACCAAAATTTTCGTGCACTCTTGTAATCATGCTATAACACATAAAATAATATAAAAATAATTTTCTCTGACCTCAGATTAGTGGTTTCAAAACTACTGTTCTGATTATCCCCTAAATCGGGTTGTTGCAGAAAGGGTAGTTTGTATTTTCTTTTATTCAAGGCAATTTTGTTTATTATTTGCCTCATAACCTTATTTAGGTAATAAGCAAACAATAAACACCACAGCAGTTTGTATTTTGGTGTTAAAGGGGAATAAAAGAAATAATAAATAAGAGGGGTTTATGAAGCAATTTACCCTATTTAAAATTTGGTGCAACCATACTATCAAGTAGAGATGCTCATGGGCCGGGTCAGGTTCAGGCTGGGCTCAACTAAAAATTTAGGCCCATTTACTAGGCTCGGACCCAGCCCAAAAAATGGGCCTAAAATTTTGCCCAAGCCCGACCTAGATAAAAATGCTAAAACTCGGGCTCGACCCGGCCCGCTCGTATTAATTTTTCATATTATTTTTATATAATTTTTAAATTTATATAATACATTAAAATACTAAAAATATCAAAATAAATATTTTTCCAACAAATTGAAAATAAATTTTAAAAATATGTAGACTTAAATAACACTAAGATAAATACAACTTAACAAGCAAATGTCTCTAAAATAATAATAAAATTAACAAATGTCTTTAAAATAATAACAAAATTAACAATAAAATAAGTTTTATACAATATCCAAACAATAACAATAAAATAGTAACAACATAATAGTAAAATGGTAGCAAAATAGGGAGAAAACAACAAGAAAATAATATTAAAAAACAAAAAAATAGAGTAGATTTTTTGTCTTCTAGTGAATTCGGGTCGGGCCAAGCCAGGCCCGGACCAAAAATACCTTACTCGAGGCTCGACCTATTTTTTAAACAGGCCTTATTTTTTTGTCCAAGCCTATTTTTCGAAGCCTATATTTTTGTCCAAACCCTCTCACATTTCGGGCGAGCCTTTGGCAGGTCCGGGCCGGGTGGCCCGATCCATGATCGGGTCTACTATCAAGTAGCACCTTAAAGCCTTTTTTTTCGACTACCAATCAAAATTAGATATCTACATATCAAGTCCCTAAATGTTTTAAGTCATCACATTTCAGTCTGTTTCCGCCAATACGTAAGGCGACACCATTAGGACACTGTAACAAATGCCTATTTTCGTAATTAATCTATTTTTCATTCCTTTCTTAATTATTTATTTTCTTATATTATTTGGGTAAAAAAACCCTTCCAGAAATAAGAGTTATTTAGTTCTATCTCGATAAAAATATTTTTTTTTCCTTTTTTTCATGTACAATATAGCCAGTTTAGAAAAAATCCCTTTAAGCAGACAAAAATGTACTTTATTTTTAACATATTATTAAATTAACTTAAAAATAATTATAATTTAATTTAGAATTATTAATTAAAAAGTTATACTAATTTTAAATTAAAGTTATTACTTCAATAAAACTCTAAGGATTTTAATTATCACTTAATTAATTTTAGAATTGTGTAATAATTAAAATTTAATTTTAGCACCCAATAATTAGGCATATTCAATCAAGTAACATATAAGAAAAATTCTGAAAAGAAAAATGAAGATTGTTAGCATAAAAAGTTAAAATTATACAAACAAAATGAGGCATTAAAAGAAATGGTTTTTCAAAAAGGTAATATCGTATTATATTCGAGACTTTTTTACCTCAATAATACAAAAAATAAAATTATTAACTTAAATGATATCCCAATCAAATTAATTACCAAAATGGTATGTTTTGAATAGTAACCATCGGTGGTGCCGCCACCTTGTTAGTCACCACCCATTTTTTCCCACCATCATCAGGCCATCATTAGGCCATAATAGGGTTTGAAAAAATTCATATTTTATTGGTGGTGTCACCTTAAACTGCAGCACTGGTATGTAGCACTCATATCTAATAAAATATGGTTTGATACAGGTTGGAAGGGGACAGAGGAGAGCTGTCAGGCGACACTTAGTTGGAGGGGCATTGTTAGGTGGCACCATTTGGAGGAGCATTGTTAGGCGGCATCGGACCCTTATTTAAACGTCAACATTTTATGTTTTCTTGAATGGTTTAGCAATTAATTAATTAATAATAAGAGAATTTTTTTATTTTTTTTGTAAAAGAGGAGAAAACAAAGAAGAAAAAAAAAGAAAAGGTTAGTACAATATTTATTTTATTTTATTTTTTACAGTAGAATCTTGTTTTTCAAATAATTATTGACAAATTTAATTATTTTTACAGATTTAGCATTGAAGATGGATAATCAATTCTTCGTATCGTTTATTTAAATGGAGTAATTTTAAGAACAACAATTGGTTGTATTTTTTAATCTTGCTAACAAATAGTAATGAGATTTAATAGAAATGTGTTTGTTGATAATATGAAAGAAAATATCAGTGCAAAAATTATTAAACGTTGTGGGAAAGGATGTTAGAACTATTCTACAAATTTCGTTAAATCCCATCAAATTTATCGAAATGGAATTTGTAAATGATGAAGACGTGGAGACAATGGTCACACTTTCTTGCCTAACTAGAAATGTTAACACTGAACCAATTTAGTCGTTTGTTGAGTTAACTGATGTGGAGCTAGTTGAAGATTTTACTCTATTAAGTGAAAAATATAGAGTTCAAGATCCGTGTACAAAGGTTCCAAGAGTGTTTGTCAATAGGTGATTGTCTGCACCTGGGTTTGACATCAACCTTAAGGCTCCACTTGCATCTAAGAACCTTAATTCGGGTCCCTGTTTACAAATACATCCTGTGTTGATTGAGACCAATGCGGATGGTGAAGATGGATATGATAATAATGTTCATTTTGATCACGAGGTTGAAGATTATAGTAATCTCTATCTAGACGAGGTCCTGGATGATATTGATGACGAAGGCATGAATGATGATGGAAATGCTAACGCGTCTTCAGTTAGGAACTCGAGTCAAGGCATTATCATACGCAATGATTCTGAGGCCCACATGTCAAGCGTAGATCCCAATGTTGTGCATGCATCCAAATTTCCTGAGTACCTCAACATACTACATGTTCACCTTTGGTCGTAGATCTCGAACAATAAGAGTTGTTCGTGGGCCAACTATTTGTGAATAAAGAAGATTGTGTATTTTCCATTAAGCTGTATAACATGAATATGTTAGTTGATTACAAAGACATTGCGTCTAAGCCGGCATTATATATTTAGGAGTGTTGGAGGTCGGCAAAAAGGTGTAATTAGTGGTATGAGTTGCATTTATCCAGAGGTCGCAAATGTAGGAGATCCAAAAATTTGTTGGGCCTCATACATGCACTTTTGCGTGTATGACGCAAGATCATCGCAAACTTTATGCGAAAGCTATCTGCAACTGCATCATGCCAATGGTAAAGGGCATGCCTACCATTCTTGTATCGAAACTAATTGCCAAAATACAAGAACGATTTCAGTATCGAGTGTTATACTAGAAAGTATAGATAGCTAAATAGATGGCTATGGAGCAGTTGTACAGAGATTGGGATGCATTGTACAATGAACTCCAGGGGTGAATAGCCGTTGTGCAAGAGTATGTTCCAGGGACTTTCGTTGAGTTGCAGACACAACCTTTTTACGATCTGGATGACCAATTATAACTGGGAAGAATTTTCCACTAGATGTTCTGGACATTATATCCATGTGTACGGGCCTTTCCCCAGTGCAAGTCGCTTTTGTAAAGTGATGTCACCTGGTTCTACAAAAAAATATATACAGATCCTCCTTATTACGGTTGCATAAGACAAGAACTGAAACTTACTATTGATAACGTTTGCCATTGTAGAGTAGGAGAATATGGAATTGTGGGAATTCCTGATGAACTTGCAAATGTATGTTGTTAGAGAAGACAATATTTTCATCATATTCGATAGATCGAAGGGACTAATTTCTGCGATTAAACGTTTTGGTGTTCTGGAGATCTATTTATTACATCCACCACATCACTACCAACTTCTACCGAGACTACAAGAATGCAGACTGATGCAAACAAGTAGTGAAAATGGGTAAATTTAGGTTTCAACATATTTTTTAAATATTCTTAATACTTCCACAAATTAAATTTAAAAGGGTAACGTGTTTTTTCGGAATACATATGCAACTTACGAGCTAGAACAACATCATTTTAGGCAAAGGCTGACTAGGCTTGAGGCTGATATGCACGGTGAAACGAATACTCTTTTTTAGGAGTGGTTGGGTACCATGAAGCCGTGGAAATGGACTCAAAGTTTTGATGACGGATCTCGATATGGTCATATGACGACCAACCTAGCAGAGGTTGTTAACTCTGTCTTGAAGTGAATAAGACATCTTCTAATTGTATTTGTTTTCTCAACTACGTTTGACAGGCTAGTAACCTTGATGCCAAGAATAGGGTTGAAACAAGTAAACTCGATGGAGGCAGGACACGTGTTTGTCAATGAGGTTAGGAAGGCAATGGATGTGAATACCCAGAGAGCGAGGTCGATATATGTAGAATTATATTCTCTGCAGCTAGAAAATTTTCAAGTTACAGAGTCCATCGACCGTCAACCCAGTATCCCACTTAGGTCTTATGGAGTTTATCTCTAAAATAGGTGGTGTGGCTACAGGAAGTTCTAGACACTTCGATAACCTTTTATGCACATCGTTGCAACTTGTGCTCACGTCTCGATCAATGGTGAACAATATATTGATGATGTGTACACTCTGGAATGCAAATTGCATTTTTGGGGAAATGAGTTCCCCACATTGCTTGATGTGTCAACATGAGAAATGTCTTCGCCAACTTTTGAATTAATCCTAAACATGAGGTTACGTAGGAAGTCGAAAGGTCATCGACACGTTATTAGGATTCATGGTGAAATGGACTTGAGGGAGAAAACTAATCGAAAATGTTACGGTTTGTGCAGAATAGTTGGTCATAATCGGGGGAAATGCCTGCATCGAACCTACCATCCTGGACAATTGTCTCAATCAAATAGAATATGAATTTATTTACTCCATGTTCAAATGTATGTGAAATGTTGTTACCAATTAAATTAATATTTCATTTTACATAAATTCAAATATACTTTTAGTTTTATTAAAATTTATTTGATTATGATGAAAATTTGATATTGCTTAACCATGTTCAAATATAAAATAAAAAGATTGCACTTCAGTGAATATTATATTAAAATACTGAGAAAATGTCTAAACTATATATTATAGAAACTTTAAAATTTGAATTACACTTATAAAATACATGCAATAAAGATAATGTTACACGTACTAAAATTGATGGTTTGATGGAGTTGCTTGGGGTAAATTGTTGTGGTGCCTGATGTTGGCGTTGGGGGTGTTTGCAATGATCATTGTTCTCCTCACTCAAACCTTCATTCACAGCATCTAACAGTGAACTTTGAGTGTGCTAAACATGTTCAAAAAATCGTATGTCTCAAAGGTTTGCCTGGAAGAGGTGGAATATTGGGGTGGTAATGGGCTAAAGATATCAAACATCATTGATAATCTTAGTTGCTAATGATCATAACTGGAATTGAGAATCTTTGAGTGATATGTATAGCCTGACGACTCCATAAGATAATTATGTACCCCCAAATCCAAATGATAAAAACTATCGGAGATCGTGTATTGGATCGCTCGAGTTCAGGCTGAGGTGCAGGAGGCAGATGACCTCGTCGACGTTGTTGGTGCCTTCGTTGGTGCATGTGTGGCGAGACTACCATCAATTGGTTGCCAAATAAATATGGTTTTTGATTTTTGATGTACCAACTTGGTACTCGACTGAGGGCTGCAAATCAAAATCAAAATCCATCGAAGGTGTCCGCTCCATCCGGGCGTTCCACAATGTAAGATATTGTTGATACTCTTATGCCCAATTCTTTGATTTTTTTCCCTTTTGTTAGTTTCGTGGACATTGTCAAAATTTTGTAGAACATCTGAAATATCTTGTTTGCACCCAAATTTTCGCATAACTTGATCCCCCGTTGTACCACTCGGCTGTTGAGAAATTCAACACGGGAGTGTTATTGCACCACACGTGTAAGTGGATGTGAGCTAACGGGAGAATTACAGCATCAATGTTTAGGGCGAAATATGGCATCCACACAAATTGCACAATTAATAATATGATTATAGTAACATGAGTCAAATAACATAAATAAAGTAATTATATGACATGATTATTAGGAAAAATTACCCTCTCCCCCAACGTGTGCCTCAGTAATTTTTCAATAAATCGCAAGGGTGTAGGACTTCCTGATACCCGGACAAGTATATCATCTATAAAAATAATTAATCTTGTTAGAACACATTTTCATAAAAAGCAAAATTCTTGATGTAATGCTTAAATTTTATTACATATTTACAAGTGGGAAGACATGTGTTTAGTTACTAACTGATGTAAAAAATGGCATCATGTACAATGCCTAAGACTGCAGTAATATCAGACACTCGCTTATATATTGTGTTTCGTGCTTTTTTGCCCGACAAAGCTCATGATACAACGTTGCTAATACCGTTGAGCCCAAACTATACAAACGAACAACTTCCAAATCAGACAATAGGGGCAAGTACATCAAGTGGACCTTATTAATATTAGCGTTCGGCATAAGTACTCCCTATTAGATGCAGTATATATGCTTGAGCAGCGCACATCTTCTCTCATTCAATGGCACTAACCAGTAAATGTTCAAAATTTCCCTTCAACAAGGAAAATTTCAAACTCGAAAATTTATCTTCACCATCATCGGGGTGAGCATCCAAGTAAGCGATAGCATTAGCGTCGCCAGTTTAGAACTTATACCCGTGATCGTACTACCGTTGATTGGGAGCCTGAGTTGTAGTGCAACATCTTTTAGGGTGATGGTGCTCTCCCTACATGGCAAATGAAATGTGTAGGTCTCTGAGCGCCACCACTCAATCAAAGCGGATATCAAGTTGGCCCTCAAATCAAACATGCAGATCAATGTCGTTGATCCGAATCCAATTGCCTTCAAGTATGACATAATTCGTTCATCCGACTGATAACCCGAGCCATTGACACAGGCCCTCAATACGCGATATTTACCTTGACCATATTAAATTACCACATTAGTTAAAATCTCTCAATTAAAATAAAAAATGACGTATAACTTTATAATGGGACCTATGAATAACAAATAACAATTTTTTTACCAGATCATATTATTGTGTGATCATTTGCTCTAATCAAAGAACTCATTTGGATATCTACAGTTTCAAAAAAAAAAAAATACCGACTAAACAAATAAACAATATAAAAATAATGAAATACCAATTCTATAATATATAAAATATTAAATCATAAGCACAAAAAAAAATACCAATTCTATAATTTATAAATTAAATGTACAAGAATATACCATGCATTCTAAAATCTAACCTCAACTCAACATTTACGTCCAACTAATAAATAACACAACACCACGAAATAGGACAAATAATAAAGATTACAAAACAAACAAACAAATAATAATTACAAAAAGAAAATTAAAATGTGCCTTTAAACTTTAATCTGCTGTTGCCTCCTCTCCTTTCAAAACCACAAAATAGGACAAATAATAATATTACAAAACAAACAAATAAATAATAATTACAAAAAAAATGTATCTTAAAACCCTAATATATTGTTGCCTCCTCTCCTTCCAACACCACAAAACATTCTTCTCTTTTCTTCTCCCTAAACTCTTTCATTTTATTTTTACACAACACCAATGCCATGGATGAGGGGACCAACATGGTTTTTATAAGGGGTAAAAAATGGGTATAAATTTACCTTTGAGCGCATAAAAATTTGGCTTGAGAAGGGAGAAAGCAACAAAGGGTTCAGGAGAGTGCAAGCCGTAAAAAAAAATCACCCTGTTGCTGTCTGGTCGCGTCTGCTGTAGTGGTACCGCCTGGCAACTTTCCTCCATTCGGTGCCGCTTGACACCTCTCCTCCAACCCAGTGGTGCCTCTTGACATCTCTCCTCCAGCCATTAAAAACAATTTTTTTTTTTCAAAACTCATATGTTACTCATATTTTACTCAATATAAGTGTGATACTGGTGTCGTCGTGTAGGGTGGCGTGACAATAAAGAATTAATTTTTTTCATCCCTATTATGGTTTAATGATAGCCTAATGATGGTGGGCAAAAAATGGGTGGTGTCGTCATCTTGTTAAGCACCACCCCTAGTTACCGTTCAAAACGTCCCTTTTTTGTAAATAATGTTATAGCCATACCATTTAAGTTATTAATTTAATGTTTTGAATTATTGAGTAAAAAAAAAAAATCCCATATTCAAAGAAGAAAGGAACTAGAGACTGATTGAAAATTGTTTTTATTGATAATGAGATAATATAATATTATAATATTATTCTTTAAAATTTTGAAAGTTATTTATGTTTTGTGTAACGATTACTCTTAGATTTTTTTTCTATACATCCATTACTTCTTTAGTTTCTGTAGGTTTATTTTGAAAATGAATTAAAATTTTAATAATTACATTTTAATCAATATTATTGAATGTGTTTATTATTTAAGTGTAAGTATCTTTTATATATATTTGAACTATTATTATAATTGTTGCATAATGTTTAATCTAATTTTGTTTAAATTAATATTCCAACTTTGTATATTCTTAAAAATTAAAAGAAACATGACATGTAATATTAGAAAGGAATTTGTTTGATTAAGATTAGGAGTGTGGTTGTTAAGTTTTCTTTTCCAATGCTATTCACGAAATACCTTTTCTTTGCTTTTATTCAGTGTATGGACAGAACAAAAAAGTTAATTTGAAGTGTGTGTTTGTAAATAGAATGGATAATGATTCGGAATCATCTTAATTTAGATTTATAAGAGAAGAGAAAAATACTATTTTCATGTTTCCTATAAAATAAAGTAATAAAACCAGTTGGGGGGGTCCTAATCATCACAACTAACCACCCACCCACCCACCCACCCAACCCAACCCATTCTCTCCTTCCTACTCTACCCTGTATCAAACCCTATTCTCTCTGCTTTAAATTAAATACTCACACCTTTTCTTTTTTAAATTAAAATTACATTAAATCGGTACTCATTTTCCTAAACTAATTATTGATTCAGCAAATTTAGGAAAAGGAATTTATTTCTTCCCAAATTAAAACCCTCCATTTGGTTTGTTTTCTTTTATAAATGTGTCTAAGTTCCCCTAAACCACGCGCTTATGTCCCAAACAAAAAAGAATTAGAAGATGGGCATGCGATATCCCAAGAGCAGCACTCTGACAGTAGCCCTGAATCAATTCAATCGTAATTCCAAAGTAATCGATTTCGTAAACCCACCTTTCCCCACCCAATCGACCTACCCAAATATTTGAAAACATAATCATAATTCGTGTTATATTTCCTTTCTTTTCTTCTTCCTCCTCTTCTCTCTGTTGCAGGAGCTTCGGAGACGACAGATTTCGAAGAGGATGAAGCTTTCTGCGTTGCACCAGAGCTACATCAACCGTCGAACCAACAGCTTCAGATCATCTGGGCCGTTGGATTCGTCTTCCGACAGTGCCATTAAATCCCCTGCCGCCATTTTCTGGCTTGTCTTCCATGCTCTTTGTTGTTTAATCAGCTTGCTCCTCGGCTACCGCTTTTCTCGCTTGGTCTTCTTCTTTTTGTTCTCCACTTCTTCTACTAACTTCTATACGTCGCCGTTCCGATCCACTGCCGAGCTCGTCAAAACCCTCGATGTCCACTCCGTTCTCTCCAACAACCCCGTCGCCAACCTTGACATGCCTTTGCTTAACAAGACGGTCACCAATTCGAGGGTCGTCGTGGGGCGCCACGGGATCCGGATCAGGCCGTGGCCGCATCCGGACCCGGTTGAGGTCATGAAGGCGCACCGGATCATAGAAATAGTTCAAAAGGAGCAGAAGTCACAATTCGGCGTCAAGAATCCCAGGACGGTTATCGTGGTCACTCCGACGTATGTACGCACTTTCCAAGCGCTGCATTTGACCGGGGTGATGCACTCTCTAATGCTGGTTCCCTACGATCTGGTTTGGATCGTGGTGGAAGCTGGTGGCGTCAGCAACGAAACGGCGTCGCTTATTGCGAAATCGGGTTTGAAAACTATCCACGTCGGATTCAATCAACAGATGCCGAATTCCTGGGAAGAACGACATAAATTAGAGTCCAAGATGCGTCTTCGTGCTCTAAGGTAATTGTTTGTTTAATGTTAAATTTAATTCAATTGTGAAAATCATTAAAATCCATACGTTTTGGGATTAGGTTGTTAGAACTATAGATTTGATTAAGTTTTCGTGATACTTTGGGACAGAATTATTAGAGAGAAGAAATTGGATGGAATTGTTATGTTTGCCGATGATAGCAATATGCATAGTATGGAACTTTTTGATGAGATCCAAAATGTGAAATGGTTCGGGGCTGTTTCAGTTGGAATACTTACTCATTCGGTTAATACTGATGAGATGGCGGATTGGAAAAAGGATGAAGAGGAGAATCCTAGAATGCCTGTTCAAGGCCCTGCTTGTAACGCCTCTGATATGTTGGCAGGATGGCATACTTTTAATACATTGCCATTTGCTGGGAAAAGTGCGGTTTATATAGATGATCGGGCAACTGTGCTGCCCAGGAAGTTGGAGTGGTCAGGGTTTGTTTTGAATTCTAGGTTGCTTTGGAAAGATAGCAGTGATAAGCCGAAATGGATTAAGGATATTGATATGTTGAATGGTGATAATGAGAATCCCCTGGGTTTGGTTAATGACCCTTCGGTGGTGGAGCCACTTGGAAACTGCGGTCGTCAGGTTTTGCTTTGGTGGCTTCGAGTTGAAGCTCGTACTGATAGCAAATTTCCTCGCAAGTAAATCTCGTATCCTACTCTCCTTACATTTTAGTGTTCTGCTGCCTAATGGTTTCAATGGGTAGTCAATGATGATAACAATACATTCAGAATGATTAATATTAGTAAGGGCTAGCTTGTAACCGTGCCATATTTGTGTTGTTCTTGTCAAATGATTTGAAAATTTTATACCGGAAAAGGTTGGATAAATATAATCAAACACCCTTTCTTATATACAGAATGGCATTGGCAAGTGCTAAATTAAACGCCCTTTCTTTCAAATCTTGTGCTGAAATTTTCTTCATTACAAAAATATGCCTTTCCATGGACTTTTAAGGTGTGATGATTGTGATTTTTGTTTTACCATATGGGTTATAGCTTTTGTAAATAATTATGGAGTTACTGTGGTTTTTCCTCTTATGGATTCATAGATGAAATATCGTATGATTTCTCTCAAACTTGGGCATCTTCAACTGGTGGTTAATTTTTGGTGGAATTTTTAAATACATTGTATCATATTGTTGACCACTTATACATTTGCTGTATTTGTTATACTTGCTTACTATGGGATGATTATTCCTTGGTTTTTCTTGAAAATAGGCACAATGTACTCCGCCGATTTAGTTGTTGGTTTGAAACTTTTCGAGTTAAGATGCATCGAAGTGTGAATATTAGCTACTCCAATTTTTCATTTTCGTTTTGATGTCCTGAAATTGTTTCCTCTCCATTTTGGGTTCTCTAAACTCTTTATGTTACTGCATTCTTAATTGGTTTTTGCCTTCTTTAAAAATCCGTGTTGTTTGAATATGGAAATCAATCTCTGGCTTGGTCTCCTCAAATGCCATCGCCCATCTGATCATTACTTTGTACATCATGCAGATGGATAATTGACCCACCTCTGGAGATCACAGTCCCATCAAAACGCACTCCATGGCCAGATGCTCCCCCGGAACTCCCTGCTAATGAAAAACCAGCAATGGGCATTCAAGATCCAATAGTGAAGCATAGCACAAAGAGGACATCCAGATCAAAGCATCGAAGTAAAAGAAAGCATGAACCAAAAACTGACATACAGGTTTCGACAAGGCATTCTGAACAAAACTAAAATCTTTACCCCGCAACCTATGAACTGCTGCACCATGAGATTGGACCAAATAGGGGGCAAATGTAGATGGTGTTACCAGTAAATATGGAGAAGCACCTCTCACAACAATCCAGTTTTTACGTGCAATGCAGTTCGAGTTTGTCCGGAGTTTCAAATATTTTTAAAATTTCTTTCTATTCTTTTTACTTTTATGTTTTTTGGGTCTTTAGTTTGTTGGGGGTGATCAATATTGTGCTTCATTGAGGAGGAATCTCAGCTAAGCCTTTCTCTCTGCCCTTGCGAGATGCTTGTATACTGAAATGCTTTTGGGTTACAAATATATACATAAAACCTTTTCGTAGGAATTATAGACCTGTGTTACGTCAAAAACAATAAAAATTTCCATTTCATTTCTAAAGCTGTCTCTGGTAAACGAGGGAATAACAAAAGAAAAGTTCATTTTCTAAATTACGATTCAATCTTTAAGCGTTCAAGTTCAGTCGATAATCACAGCTTGCAAGTTTTCTAACTTGTGTCTGTTTCTGGAAGGACTGAAGTCTGAATAGATTGGAAATGAAGCAAAAAGGGGTAAAAACTGGGAGGGGGTGAGGCAGTGTTTTCAAGCTGATGCTTCGGTAGTTGGCGGTTGCTACGTAAAGACAAAAGAGATGTGGTGAAGAAAGTAAGCGGGAAGGTTCAGTTTTTGTTCGTTGTTGACTCTACCTAAGAGGTAGGCAGAGTGAGGTTCGTTGGCTGTTTTTTTGGTATGGCCTTGGCCGTTAGTTTTGCTCTGAACCTACCAGGGTTTTGTCGATTCCCGTATTAAATGCGCAGCTTGAAAGCCCATAACTCGATAACCTAAAATATCTCTTAAATGTACCTTCACCAAATATGCCAATGCCAATTAGAGTGAAATCCCATGAGTCGAAATTTCCCGGGATATTTGCGGCTTGGAAAGGTCATTTGTAGTTTATATCCTGAAACCAAAAGAAAAGAAATCTCACAGTGAGTAAATGATTCTCTCGGGATGCTCACATGGAGTGAGTGGCGATATCTATATTCAGATAATTTATATACAAAAAAAGCAAGTTGGATATTTCAAAGGGGTTGCACTGAATTTCATAAGCTGAGAAAAAGGAACAATAAAGCATGTTACCCAAGTGCAGCCTTATGATCAACCTCTACCAAACATCTACTATAATGGAGCATATCATGTATTTTGCAACTTGCAATACTCTCTTCCTAACATGCAATCAGATAAACACAATTAAAACTCTCCAGAAATTTTTTATATAAAAAAAATGAAATTTTGTGGATTCTATATTTTTAGCATTGGAAAATATCTTAGTAAACATATGATAAATTTAAAAATTAAATAATCTGAACTAACTTAAAAGAAATGGCATAACGAAATTTGAATTTAAATACTTATTAAAGTTTTCATTTAAAATTAATCCATAATAATAAAATCCACTAATTTAAATTTAGAGACAAAGGTAATATAAGATTTAACAGCTTAGCTATAGGGGCAATAATTTATCTTTGGTGCCGCCCTGCTTTATCCAAGTTCCAAGAGACTCGGCTGGCCTTTTCATCCTTCTATTACTTTAGTGATATTAAATCTTAGGTTCAATTCTGCCTTCAGTCCCTTTACTCTATGAACTTTTAAAATTTATTTTTCAAATGTTTTTTTTACTAAATAATTCCAAGATTTTAATTTTATATTTATTCTATTTAAAATTGAATCAGCTTTTAGGTAAAATTTCAAAGGTCTAATTGCAATTGAAGTATAATTGGACCTAAAATCGTATTAGTGTAATTTATAATGCAGAGAGATAGATGTAGTGAGTGGCAATTGCATCAGCATGTCAGAAGTGTCTTCACCCTTCTACTCCCATATCTAAGCATGAGTTCGGTTCGGCCCCCCCAATCAGACCCAAACATTCATTTAATTTTGCACCGTCATGCTTTTAACATTTACCATTTCCATTTTTCTATATAAACCCCGTACCTCTCTCCTTTCTCTTCACCAAACCACTCCCTCCAATAACCATACCAACCCTTGTCATTTCTCCCATGGCAACCACAGTAACACCCATTTCCACCCTCTTTTTCCTCTTCTTCACCTTATCCTCGGCAACCAGCTTCAGCCAAAATCACTGGAGGAGCGATGATGAAGTGATGAGCTTGTACCAAGCTTGGCTCGTTAAACATGGCAAACAATACAACGGTATAGGGGAGGAAGAGAACCGGTTCGATATCTTTAAGGATAACTTGAAATTCATCGACCAACATAACTCCAAAAACACCACATACAAACTTGGGTTGAACAAGTTCGCTGATTTAACTAACCAGGAGTACTGTTCCATGTTTTTGGGTACAAAGAGTGACCCTAAACGTCGAGTCATGAAGTCCAAAACCCCAGCCAACGTTATGCTTCCCGCGCCGGCGACAGGTTGCCGGAATCTTTTGACTGGAGGGATCATGGAGCCGTTACTCCAGTGAAGGATCAAGGGCGTTGCGGTGAGCTGTTTTCGTTTTTCATTTCAACTTCAAATTAATTTCTTTTTAAATATCAAGCTTACCCGCTCTGTATCGTTCACTTGACCAGGAAGTTGCTGGGCATTTTCAACAATTGCAGCTGTTGAAGGCATAAATAAAATCGCCACCGGCGAACTAATCTCTTTGTCAGAGCAAGAGCTAGTAGATTGTGACCGATCCTACGACGCTGGTTGCGATGGAGGCCTAATGGACTATGCCTTCCAATTCATTATTGACAACGGTGGCATTGACTCTGAACAAGACTATCCTTACATTGGTGCTGATAATAACCAATGCGATCCAACGAGGGTCAGTTTCGAAAGCTTAATTCTAAGACTCTATATCTTGTAGTTTATTTGTTTTCGACGGTTGGAGATTGATGCCCTGTTTTTTCTTTTTGGGATTTGTAAAAGAAGAATGCTAAGGTTGTCAGCATTGATGGGTACGAGGATGTTCTTCAATATGATGAGAAGGCATTGAAGAAGGCTGTATCACATCAACCTGTGAGTGTCGCCATTGAAGCTAGTGGCAGAGCTTTCCAATTCTACGAATCGGTAAGCTTGACCTGTTCTGCTTCTCCTTCATGCCATCCCATAAGTAGATTCGAATTTAAATCCTGTTTATAACTCAGTTGTCAAATGTTTAGGGAGTTTTCAGCGGTGAATGCGGGTCAGCATTAGACCACGGCGTGATTGTCATCGGATATGGCACGGATGAGAACGGTCAGGAGTATTGGACAGTGAGGAACTCATGGGGCAGCGGTTGGGGTGAAGATGGATACATAAGGATGGAGCGTAACGTTGATGACCGTGCTGGCAAGTGTGGCATTGGGATGGAGGCTTCCTATCCTGTTAAGAATGGGGCAGACCCCATCAAACCTTACTGGACTAATGAAGACACCGAGAAAATTAGCAGTGCCTGAGAGTTAAAAATGTGTGCCAGTTGCTGTTTTGGGCCATGGGAGAAGAGGAGCTGTGGAAGTTCACTCTCTATTTCCTTGTTTGTTTGAAGTTAATTTATGATTGTTTGTACATATATTTTCATTAGTCAAAACAGCTGACTGGAAAGCTGGTATTGTTGTGATGAATTCAAAGTTTAATCTTAGATTTGGCATGAATTTGGGCCTCAAAGCCCCAAGTTGCCGTCTTGGACTTGGACTACCAACTCTGTCTTTGACTCATTATGTTATAGTTATGGCAGTTGCACCATTCAAGTTCTTACAAACCCTCTGCTAATTCACGTGTTAATAATTCAATATTAAAATTTGTCACTCGACATTAATGATTGATATTTTTTATAAATTTGTCACTCAACATTAATGATATACATATTTCAGGAATTGCACATCAAAAATTAATTTTAATAAATTAACTTTAATTTTTATTTAATGATTAAAGACTTAAAAGTTAAAATATATTTAAAAGAAATAATAATTTTATCTCTTTATATGTTGAAGCTAGTAAATAAGTTATTATAACAGCACCTAGTATTTAGGGATTAGTTACTTGTAATTAAGTTCTAAGTACGTTAATTAGTTGTTACCTACCCTTTATATTATAGTTTAATAGTAGCAGCAATAGATGTATTGGAAGCATTTTTTAATACTATCCTATTATCGTTTCATAACATGCTATTAGTATCCAGGAACAATTTTTTGCCTCTCTGATTTTTTCATAATCCTCTTCCATGGCCATCGATCCATCTTCTTCTCTCATTGATTTTCATCCTCTTTATCTTCATCCATCTGATACTCCTGGCACTATGTTAGTTTCTCATCAGCTTCTTGGTTTTGAAAATTATACTATCTGGAGCCGATCTATGCATATTGCTCTTCTTGCCAAAAACAAACTCGGCTTTGTTGATGGTACTTGCTCCCGGACTAATTTTCCAGCTGCTCTTCATCCTCAATGGGACTGGTGCAATGCCATTGTGCTATCTTGGATCCTCAACACTGTTTGCCAAGAACTTTCAGCTGGGATCGTTTTCGCTTCGAGTGCCTGCCTTGTTTGGAAGGATCTTCAAGAACGTTACAGTAAGGTCGATGGGTCTAGAATTTATTACCTCCATCATGCTATTTCTTCTCATACTCAAGGTACGGCTTCTATTTCCACGTATTTCACTCAACTTCGTCTTCTTTGGGATGAATATGATGTTCTGGTGCCTTGCTCTCCATGTGGTTGTGAAAATGCTCTAACTGCATCTGTCTCTTTTCTTCAACAACGACTCTTTCAATTTTTAATGGGTCTCAATGATTCTTACTCTACTGTGCGAAGTCAACTTCTACTTATGCAACCACTGCCATCAGTCAATCAAGCCTACTCCATGCTTGTTCAGGAAAAATCTCACCGTCAGCTCTCTTCTCCATTACTCTCTGCTTCTGAACCGATTGCGTTTTATTCCTCGACTACTCCCGCTGGTAGTTCCAAGCGCCGATTCAATGGCATTTGTGACCACTGCAATGTTCGAGGTCATAAACGTGAGACTTGTTATAAATTGATTGGTTTCCCTCCTGATTTTAAGTTTACTCGCAAGAAATCGGTTGCTACTAATGTCACCTCTTCGGTCAATTCTGTCGACACTGTGAATCCCTCCTCTGTTCAGACTCCATCTGTTCCTACTTTAACATCGGAACAGTATCAGCAACTTTGCATATATTGCAAAAGGATTCATCTATTTCTGCTACTGCTCAGATGGCTGGTACGCTTTCTTCCTCTACATCCTCTAGCTGGATCCTTGACATAGGAGCTACCAACCATATGAAATTTGAATTTCACTGCTTGAATTCTTCTGTTGTTCTTGCTCCTAACAACTCATGTGTTCAATTACCTAATGGGAGATTAGCCCCGGTTACTCGTGTTGGCCATCATATTCTTTCCCCTACTTATAAACTCACTAATGTTTTGTATATACCTGACTTTAATTACAATTTGCTTTCTATTTCTCAGCTTACTAAAGACTTTAACTGTTTTGTGTCATTTTACCCATTTTTCTGCCTTTTACAGGACCTTTGCAATGGACGGATGCTGGGGATTGGTAGAGAACATGCTGGTCTATACTACATTCAACCACACCAGCTTTCTTCCAGTATTGTTCTTCCTCCCAAATCTGCCAATTCTTCTTTGCCCGTTGTTACCTCTTTTATGGCTTTCAATCATGATTCCTATGTATGGTATGCTCGCCTTGGTCACACCTCTATTTCCACAATGGAAAAAATTATTCAATTGCAATCTGTTTTACATGATTTTAATGAATTATCTTCTTGTTCTATTTGTCCATTGGCTAAGCAAACTAAATTGCCATTTCCTCGTAGTCTTACACAATCAACTCATACCTTTTCTTTAATTCATATTGACTTATAGGGACCTTATAGAATTTCAACTCATAGTGGTCATCGTTTTTTCCTCACTATAGTTGATGACTTCACTCGAATGACTTAGGTCTACCTTTTGCGAACCAAAAGTGATGCCTCTGTTACTCTTACACAATTTGTTGCCTATGTCAAAACACAATTCTTAGTTGATATCAAGATCATTCGTAGCAATAATGGTTCTGAATTTTTTAACTCTACTTGCACACTTTTTTTACCTCTCACGGTATTGTCCATCAAAGTTCATGCGTTGACACTCCACAGCAAAATGGAGTTACTGAACGCAAACACCACCATCTCCTTGAGCTTGCTCGAGCCTTGAAATTTCACTCTAATTTACCATCTAAATTCTGGGGTGAATGTGTACAAATAGCTTGCTACATTATCAATCGTTTACTTAGCTCTATTTTGTCTTGGACATCTCATTATGAAAAACTCTACAAAACTCCCCATCTCTAGATCATCTAAGAGTTTTTGGTTGTTTATGTTATGCCACTGTACCTCATTAACATGATAAGCTTTCTTCTAAATCTATTCCTTCTGTTTTTCTTGGTTATTCTCTAGTTCAAAAGGGTTACATTCTCTTTGATCTTTTTTCCAAGAAATTTTTTGTTAATCGAATGTTGTTTTTCATGAAAATGTTTTTCCTTTCAAGTCTTCATCTTCTCCTCCTCCGATGTTTCCCATCAATAATTTTGGCCCCATTAAAGGCTCAAATTTTCTTTCCATCCCTCTTATACCTCCTCCTATTACATCATCTGCTTCTTCTTTACCCTCTTTCACTTTGGACCCATCTTCATTTCCACCTTTACAACCATCTC
Organism: Gossypium rotundifolium; assembly: GCA_025506655.1. Classification (NCBI taxonomy): domain Eukaryota; kingdom Viridiplantae; phylum Streptophyta; class Magnoliopsida; order Malvales; family Malvaceae; genus Gossypium; species Gossypium rotundifolium. The sequence continues at coordinate 126,406,739 of CP106732.1, read as the reverse complement.
CTCCACTTCGACGATCCACTCGAACCACTACACGACCCTCTTGGCTCCAAGACTTTGTATGTTCTACTCCATTTTCTTCATCCTCTTCACTTGCAATACAAGGTTCGTATCCTCTTACTCTGTTTTATACTCATTTACCTTTACATACACAACACTTTGCTGCCACCATATCACACTTTGTGGAACCACAATCCTATTCTGAGGCTATTAAACACAAGTGTTGGATAGAGGCTATGCAACAGGTGGAATCAAATGGCACTTGGGAAGTAGTCTCTTTACCTCCTAGGAAACCTTCCATTTGTTGTAAATGGGTATATAAGATCAAATATCATTCGATGGTACTGTTGAAAGATTCAAAGCTCGGCTTGTCGCCAAGGGTTACAATCAACAAGAAGGTATTGATTTCCAAGAAACATTTTCTCCAGTCGCAAAACAGGTTATTGTCCGTACTGTTATTGCTCTTGCTACCCTTTTTCACTGGCCTCTTTATCAACTAGATGTTTTCAATGCTTTTTTACAAGGTGATTTACATGAGGAAGTATTCATGACTCTTCCTGAGAGATTTTGCAACCAGGGGGAGAATAGGGTCTGCAGGTTGCGTAAATCTCTCTATGGCTTGAAACAGGCTTCACGACAGTAGAACTTGAAGTTGACTGAAACATTGATTTCACATGGCTACATTCAGAGAAACATGACTACTTAATGTTCACAAAGAGGATAGAACTCAAACAAGTTATCATGTTAATATATGTTGATGATTTGCTAATTACAAGAAATAACAGTAATCTGATCAATGAATTAAGAGGGATGTTGCACAAGAATTTAAGATGAAGGATCTTGGGATTCTGAAATACTTTATTGGGATTGAAATATTAAGGACAGATGCAGGTATTGTGCTAAATCAGAAGAAGTATGCTCTTGAATTAATTGAAGATGTTGGTTTAAAAGGAGCGAAAGCAGCAGTCACTCCATTAGAGCAAAATCAAAAGCTTACAACGGTAGAATTTGATGAAACATTGCAGTCGAAAGATGATGAAGAAGTTTTAGCAGATGCAACAGTTTATCAAAGACTCATTGAAGATTGTTATATTTGACAAACACCAGACCAGACATTGCTTATAGTGTACAACACTTAAGTCGGTTCATGCATAAGCCTAAGAAGTCTCACTATGTAGCTGCTTTGAGGATTGTGAGATACATTAAAAGCAATTCGGGACAAGGAATTTTATTTGCTTCTGATGGAGATTCTGTTTTAACTGCATATTGTGATTCAGATTGGGTATCTTGCCCTATGTCTAGAAAATCAACAACGGGATATTGCATAAAGCTTGGAAGTTCATTAATCTCTTGGAAATAAAAAAAACAACATACAGTCTCAAGATCTTCAGCAGAAGAAGAATATAGGAGCATGTCATCTAATGTTGCAGAATTAAAATGGTTAAAAGGATTACTTGAAGAGTTGGGGATTAAAGGAAATAAACCAGCTGTGCTTTATTGTGACAGTCAAGCTGCAATTCAAATTGCAGCAAATCCCGTTTTCCATGAAAGAACCAAGCACATTGAAATCGACTGCCACTTTGTGAGAGAAAATATTGAAAAAGGCTTGGTGAAAACTGAACACATTTCCACATAGGAACAGCTTGCAGATATTCTCACCAAAGGATTAGCAGTACAACAACATCGACACTTAAATCCAAGTTGGGAGTGATAAACATATATCACCCTCCAACTTGAGGGGGAGTGTTGAAGCTAGTAAATAAGTTGTTATAACAGCACCTAGTATTTAGGGATTAGTTACTTGTAATTAAGTTCTAAGTACATTAATTAGTTGTTACCTACCCTTTATATTACAGTCCAATAGTAGCAGCAATAGATGTACTGGAAGCATTTTTTAATACTATCCTATTATCGTTTCACAACATTATAAAATAATATTTTTATTAAAATTTTAATACTATATCAATTAACTTATTATTGCTAATAACTATTAAAATAAAATATAAAAAATTAATAGATCTTACCTAAATTATTTTAATTAAATTAAAATTGCATAACAAAATTTAACTAATAATAAAATAACGGAACTTAATATAGAACAAATGGTATTTAAACTATACTTTATTATTAAAAATTGTCTCGACTATTAAAAAAGGGCAAATTACCAAAAAATGCTCTTTTTTTTTGAAAATTACGGAAATGGACCTATTTTTCAATTATTTACCGAAATAGGCTATTTTCCCCAAAAACGCGTCCATGTCAGCGCGATGTTAGGGTATGTGGCAGGAAAGCGTGTCATTGGGGGAGCATTTTTGCCACATCAGCAAAAATCGCGTCTTTGAGGGCGCGCTTTGCTGATGTGGCAAAAATGCTCCCTCAATGACGCGTTTTTGCCCGTTATTCTGTTAAGGTTTTCAGTTGTTTTAAGGGTTTTAGGGCTATAATTTAGGGTTTTTAGAGTTTTTTAGGGTTTAGGGTTAATTAAGTAAAATAATTTTATGTTTAGGGTTTTGGGAAAAATATATTAGCAATATAAAAATTATTAGTTTTTTTTACAGTAGTATCTGATAAAATAATTTTGAGAAGACGTTTCTAAATAAATAGTGACCAAAACGCTTCAAGTAGGATGCATTGTCAACAAGAGTACTGAAAAAAGCTCCCACGTAAATGCTATTTTGCTACAGTGGTTCTTGAAAAGATAATTTTGAGAAGACGTCTCTGAACAAATAGTGACTAAAACGCTTCAATCAGGATGCACTGTCAGCAAGAGTACTGAAAAAAGCTCACACGTGGATGCTCTTTTGCTACAGTAGTTCCTGAAAAGATAATTTTAAAAAGACGTTTCGAACAAATAATGACCAAAACGCTTCAAGCGGGATGCCTTTGTCGGCAAAATCTTGAAAAAAGCTCCCGTGGATGCTCTTTTATTACGATAGTTCTGAAAAGATAATTTTGAGAAGATGTTTACGAACAAATAGTGACCAAAACGCTTCAAGCGGGATGCCTTTATCAACAAAGTCTTGAAAAAAGCTCCACGTGGATGCTCTTTTGCTCTGATGAGTTCTTGAAAAGATAATTTTGAGAAGACATTTTTGAACAAATAGTGACCAAAACGCTTCAAGTAGGATGCACTATCAGCAAGAGTACTGAAAAAAGCTCCCATGTGGTCGCTCTTTTACTACAGTAGTTCCTATTTGGCCTTAGACTATAAATGAGCCAAATTTCATTCTCAGGTTGTATAATAGAAATTGAGGCAAAAGTATGATAGAAACTGAAGATGAGTGAATGTATTAGTGCTGTTATTTACTATGTTGGTAAGGTTCGTGACACTGAAAACGGTGTTATTTTTTTATCGGAGAACACAGCGTGACTGGTTTTTAACCAGAACATAGATTTGACAGAACTTCGTAAAAGAATTAGGCATAAAATCTTTAGAACAACGCCATTGAAAGTTTTGTCTATTAAGTATAGATTTTGTGCTTCGGTTGATCCCGTGAGATATGACTCATTTGACATCAAAGGTCATCGGAGCTTGGAGGCAATGGTGGAGACTCATCTTGCCAGCGGATCACCTTATCTTGAAGTATATGTACAATTTTCATCGCCAAGTGATATTCCTTCGACTTCAACATCTAATGCTGTTTGAGGGGAATACACGACCATAAGCCGACACTCTGTTAGTGGGAGGCAGAATACGGAAGCGCCCGTGTTTGGTGGTAGTTTGGAAAACACAACCCCTGCATGACACTTGGTTGGTGGATGAGACATGCATATCGGTGGGTCGATGTTTGATGCTAGAAATATGTATTCGAGAATATCATCAACTTTTAGTAGTTGGCAATCCACATATGATTGAGGACGTTATAAAAGTTGTTTAAGAAGGGATAATGTACTCCCTACGACATCCACCAGCGAGGGGACTTCGTTCGTTGCAGATGATGGTGGGTCGAATGATGAGTCCGATGTGGATCCGCCTCGAGAGCCCAGCCTCGATGGTGCAGAAGTTACATTTTTTTTGAACCGGAGTCTGTTCCAATCATACCTGAAAATGTTGAAGGGGGTTCAGATGATGAAGAAGAAGATCCGCGATTTAGGGCTTCTCGTCTCCAGCCCACATGCATAATGTCGATCTATCTCAAGACGATGCGTTGGAGTTTTCAGAACTACCACACAGAAGGCATGACCGTACAAGTTTGTTGTTGGATTCAGGTGAATTGGAAGTTGGTAAAGAGTTTTCCAATAAAGATAGTTTTCTTGGTGCATTGAAACAATATAGCATCAAGAACAGGGTTAACTACAACGTGGTTAAATCCAAACTTGATAAGTATGAGGCCAAGTGTGCAGTGCAAGATGGCACATGTTCATGGAAAATCATGGCCTCGTTGAGGAAAAGGACAAGCTTGTGTGAGTGATCGTTGTTTTTGTCGAGTTTTAAAATTTATAAAGAGAATGATCGAACCTGAAAACTAACTCTGACAATGATTCAAGGCAAGTGCACCTATCGAACAGTAGTATAGCTTAGGCAAGACCGGATTGTCGAACCCAAAGGAACTAAAAGTACTAATACTAACCTTCTTTCTATTATTTAGCCTAAATATTAAGTGATTGATTGTTTAATCTAAATTAACTAACTACTAAGCTAAAGACGCAAAGACAAAAAGAATGAATTAGGGAAATACTGGTGGGAAAACTCAGTTGATTAAGACGATGCCCTTAGGAAGAATCCACCTGGACTTCACTTGTTATCTAACATTGAACCAGATGATTTATTCACTTGACTTGATTCGTAGGATTCCCTAATTAATATTAAACCCTCTCTCGAGGCGAATAACGTCTAACTCTAGCTTGATTAATTGAAATCTCTTTCTAATTAAAACCCCTAGAATCGCATCAACTCGATCTATGGACTCCTATATTAGGTTTCATCCTAATCCAGCAAAATCTCGTCACCCTATCTCTAGGCGCGCGATCAACTCCGCTTAATTATGCTAGATCTACTCTTGGGCAAGGACTTTTACTCCACCACCTAAGCACATCCAACTTGAATCAATATCCCGAAAATATTAACACATGAATTAAGCTCACATAATTAAGAACAAATCAAATATTTATCATATATTCAGAAAAAAATAACAAGATCCGTCTTAGGTTTCATCCCCTTCAGGTATCTGAAGGGCTTAGTTCATAACAATAAAAGAAAACATCTCAGAAGAAAAGATGAAACAAAACATAAGAAATCCCTAAAACTCCCTGAAGGAATTGAAGGAGAAATCGTTGTCTTGAGTAGAATTCTGGCTTCTTTAGATGGATCAACTGGCTATCTTCGAGTGATTCCCACAAATCTAGCCTTTGTAGCTCGGCTCCTTGGCCTAGCTAACTGCCCTCGAACATCAAAATCCCTGGCAGAAGGCTTCTGCTGAACTCCCTGCTTAAGTTGCCCCCTAGGGTGTTTATATAGACTTTGAGATACCTTACTTGGCCCTTACATATCCTAATTCAAGTAGAATTCCTACTGGAGTGTTTGAATAGGCTTTGGAATGTGTTTCTTTGCCTCCAAGTATCCTATTCCGAGTAAAACTCCTCTTAGCCGCACAGGGACACGCCCATGGCACACGCACGTGTAATCAATTTCAGGCCGTGGTCGAATCTACTGAAGAGACACGCCTATGTGTTTCAGGGTCCAGGCCGTGTTAGAGTAAATTAGGGAGGCATGGTCGTGTGGTCTTGGGCCTAGGCCGTGTCGATTTCTTCTTTGGCCCAATTTGGTCCGTTTTAAGCCTGTTTCTCATTTTTTCATCCCTAGGTGCTTTCCTGAGTATAAAACATGAAAAGAAAGGATTAAGAGCACCTTTTTACATAATTCAAGGAATAAATCATCCAAAAGTATGTTAAATGTGGGATTAAAATATGTTACTTTTACAGTTTATCAGGGAGATTATAAAGTACAAAGGTCCACATACATGTGTTACTGGTACAATATCACTAGGTGTTTAGGGTTTTTGAATAATGCTGATATTACGTAATGTTGCATTATTTAACGAACTTCGTTGACAGGTGTTTCACAAGATCATCCCAAGATGGATTCAAAAATGTTGGCTAGCTTAATAATACCGAAGGTGAAGGTGAATCCCAAGACTTCAGTGCCGGCCTTAATTGCCAATATTCGTAGCCAATTGGGATACACGCCTTCTTAACGCAAGACTTGAATAGCTAAGCAAAAGGCGTTGGAAAAGCAACATGGTCGGTGGGACGTTTCATATAATGAAGTGTGATAGTGGTGTCAGGTGCTGGAGAGATATGTCCCAAGCTGCATAACAGACCTTGAAACGGCACTTGTGTACTTCAACGATCGATTGCTCCGTGGATGCCAAGTGTTCAAACGTCTGTTCTGGACATTTAAGTAATACCGAGACGCATTTCTATACTGCAAGCTATTGGTACAAATTGACGGTACCTTTATGTATGGTAGATAAACGCATCGGCTATTGCTAGTTGTGGCACAGGATGGCAGTGGGAGAATCCTTCCAATTGCATTTGCAATAACACCGAGGAGTCAGCTGATGAGTGGGATTTCTTTTATCTAGGTTAATGAGGCATGTTTGCCCCGAACCTGATATATGCGTTATATCGGATCGGGACCCTAGAATACTAGCCGTAATAGAGCAACAGGAAAGTCTATGACATCGCACACACTATTGATATTGCCTAAGGCATGTTGCGTCCAACTACCACGGGCAACATCGATCTACAAGTGAACGACATCAAGTGACCAACATGGGTATGTAATATCTATTAATATAAATTCTTTTGCAATATTCAATTTATTCTTAATTGAAGAGTGGTATGTAATATTCGCTATCAACTTATATTGACAGGGTACAAGATCAATAAAGACCGTTTTCACGAGATGTTAGCGATTTTGCGCTCAATTAACAAAGAAGGCGCAAACTACCTATGCAACATACCTTTCGAACAATGGACACAAGCATACGATGACGGCCTACGATATGGTCGTATGACCTCAAACCTGGCTGAATGCATAAATCCTGTTCTAAAAGGAACGCGTCATTTGCCAATAACATCGGTTGTGCGAGAGACATTTTTTTGTTTAGCGGCACTATTTTCGAAGCGAGCAGCGAGTTGCCAAATGCAGGGAGGCCATGTATGGTGCGTGAAGGTATTACGAGAAATTAACAATGCGAAGGCACGGGCCAACAGCATGCACAAAGTGCGTCACGATCGCAACAACCTATAGTTTCGTGTGACGGAGTTTGATCAGACCAAACCAAGGTATTCTTGGCAGGCAATATCGTGTACACTTGAGAAATATGACCTGCGATTGTGGGATATTTGACGCACTTCGTTATTCATGCGTCCATGTAATTGCAGCTTGTTAGAATCTCCGTCTGGATCCCATGGGCTATGTCGAAGAAGTGTACAAAATAGAATACATGTACAACGTGTGGAGACACGTATTCCCACCAGTCCCAGATGAATGTAAGTGGTCAATCATATCGCTTGCTCCGTTTAAGTACATTCTGGGATAGAGAACTGCGTCGCAAACCAAAGGGTCAACCTTGCTCGGCTAGAATCGCAACAATATGTATATCTGATAAACAGCCAACCAATGGAAGTTATACGGATGGTGTAGGAACCCAGGCCATACATCTCGCTCATGTTCAAATCGGAATAGTTGATAGTCTCCTTATCATTTTTGTCTTTTGGTGGCTATGAAAATTCTTTTAATTTCTTGATGAAAATGGTGAACTTTTGTAGAAGGACTAAGTTGCAAAACAAAAAAAAGTTATTCAATTAATCTAAAATATCACCATCATCATTATTCTTCAAAATTATCTTTCTTGCTTAATGATTATTTTGCCCCTTACGATCCTTCAAAATTCCTACATTGGATCAACACCCATCTTGATAAAATTATAATTTAACTCTTCATACTTTTTCACTTATTCAATTTAGTCTTAATTCATCCATTTTTTCTTAGTTTCTAGATCCTTCCACCTTTAAAATATTTACACTATTTTCCTTGAAGTTTTCATATATACATTTTAACCCTCAAATTTTGAATATTTACTCTTGAGCCACAAAACTTTTCTCACATTTGCGATTTAGTCCTTACTTGAACCAATACAATTAGGATATTAAAAACAACTTTTACTTCATTAAAAATATAAAAAGTAAATTACAATTAAAAATTAAAATTAACTTTTATTTTATTAAATGTAACAATATAAAAAGTTTGTAGAAATATATTAAAAATATAAAAATATTAAAAATATTTCTTTATTAAAAAATGATTTTATTAAAAATATACAAAGTAAATTACAATTAAGATATTAAAACAACTTTTATTTTATTAAAATATAAAAATTAAATTACAATTAAAAATAAAAACAACTTTTATTTTATTAAAAATATAAAATTAAATTATAATTAAAAATTAAAAATAACTTTTATTTTATTAAAATATAAAAATAAATTACAATAAAAATAAAAAAATTTTATTTTATTAAAAATATAAAATTAAAGTACAATTAAAATATTAAAAACAACTTTTATTTTATTAAAAATATAAAAATTAAATTACAATTAAAATATTAAAACAAATTTTATTTTATTAAATGTAACAATATAATTTTTTGTAGAAATATATTATAAATATAAAAATATTGGCAATATTTTTGCCTTATTCAAAATAAATTGATTTTATTAAAAATATACAAAATAAATTACAATTAAAATATAAAAAAATAACTTTTATTTTATTAAAAATATAATAAGTAAATTACAATTAAAATATTAAAAATAACTTTTTATTTTATTAAATGAAACAATATAAAAAAAATTTATACAAATATATTAAAAAAATCAATGTTGGTGCTTATTTGAATCGGTGCCACATGGGAGTAATTAAGCGGTTATCTGTTGGATTCCTCCTTATTCCGATTCTAGCGGGGTTGTGGTTGCTCTGGGTAGGATTCTTGTTCCTCGTGAGGATCAGTTGTGGGTGTTGGAAGGATGACCTACCTTGATAAAATAATGACGGCGGAGGTGTTTGCATCACCCATGGCGGAGGTGTTTGAATACCATAAGGCGAAGGAGATTGGTAAAAAGAATAGCTCCCCGACGGCGCCTCGTGCGATCCCTCATGTGATGGCGGCTTACAGATCGGCTGGCCAGTCGGAGTAATCGGGAACGAAAATGAACCGGGCCATGCATTCCAACCTGCCACAGGACTGGGAAAAGGAAACATATAAGGGTTAGGATACAAATGAGGGCTAGGATACGCACCTGGCATAATCTGAAAAGGCTGTTATGTAGGTGTCGTCGGCTGAAGTGTTGGGCCCGGTGACTGTGGGCTCTGTTGATGGGTCCGTCCCATCATCCATTCTCCTTGGATTTAAAGGGCTCCATCGTTCCCTTTGTACACGAAGTTGCCATCGCCTCTCCTCTTCTGACAATAAATACTGCTTGCCATGGATCCTAAACTATGGCATGTATTCCGGCACGCACGCTAACTCAGGAACGATGATCGGTTCCCGAGTAGGTATATAATCATACCGATTTTTCCACAATTTGATAAATGCTGACCAAAATCTCGGCCAATCCATATGCAACTGTCGTAAGTCGACTTTGTGCTCATCATTGAGCACCTCAGGTGCCACGAGAATCGATTGTCGGAATCCAAATTATCGCAGAACCCGATCTGACTGGTGCATCTCCACGGTGGTATAGTTGACCAATGGGACATTCACATGCCAAATGTTCGGATTTTGAAAGAATTCATCTGGAATTACTGCTTGAATTGCCGGATCCTCGTATGGTGTCCATTGAAACTATATTAACATGATAAATATATTAGTTATATACATAATACTAAATACTAAATACTAAATGCTAAATACTAATACTAAATACTGAATACTAAATACGAAACGACTATTTTATTACGAAAATATATTTTATTTAATACTTACTTGTGCTTCCGACCGTTGGTCTAATAGAAGCCGTATATCTTCAAGCGATGTAGGTATTCCAACATAACTCGCTGAATGGTTCCACCTAATTAAATAAATTTTTTGGCATACAATTATATTTTAAATCTACGTAATAATTGTAAAATCTAATATTAAATTTACCTCGTTATGAGTGAGAATGTATATGGGTGGTCTACTCGATGACGTAAAAATGGAAAACGAAACCGTGCCCATGATTGCAGTAGTGATAGGCAACCTCCGATTTTGGCTTTATTCGGTCGTGTTGCCCCGCACATCTCCCGATACAATTTTGCACGGCAGACCCCCAACTCAATTCACCATCTGCTCTAAAATCAACGAGTTTCAGCAGCCATCTCAGATGTACGAGGTTTCGTGACAAGTTCGGCATCAGATAGCCTCCAATCATCTCAAGAATGTATGCCCGAGCATACCGTATTCTTTCTAATTCAGTCGAATCATTATCTGGCTCCGAAAATGCGTCTCGTAACCAACCCATCTCGATCTGACCTCCGTTAATGTTATCCGGAATAGCACCCAAAAGCTCGTAGCAAACGGCTCCCCATTCACCAGAAGTTGCAGACCCGGTGACTATGTACCCATCCACCGGCAATCCCAATTGCAATTGCATGTCTTCCAGAGTGATAGTACACTCTCCGGATGGAAGATGAAAATTGTGCGTCTCGAGTCTCCACCTCTCAATCAACGCACTGATTAGTTTCGGGTCCAACTTGCACCCCTGGCCTATCGTGGCTACGTGCCAAAAACCCACTTCCCGCAGGTAATTCTCTATCAACGGCGATGGCGGACCAGACATATTACGAATATAGCATTGCAACACCCGATCTATAGCCTGTTATAAAAAAAATATAAAATAAAAATTAATTAAAATTTCATAAAAAATATTAAATAGTATTGAAAAATTAAAATTATAACTTACCATTGTCATTTGATCGACGAAGATGTGGTTATTATTGAGACGAATTAATTCTCTGGTCATTGCTAACACCAAAGAAATATTCTTAATTTAAATAAAAACTAATTCAAAAAACTTTTAAACAGAACTTTTTTGTAAAAATTAAAGGACTTTTGTAAAATTTTAGAGGAATTTGAAAGAAATTTGAAAGAAAGTTGAGAGAAATTTTAGAAGGACTTTTGTGTGAAAAAATGAAAGGGGAGCTTTTATAGTATGTTTTTTTGACCGTTGGGCCTCCAACGGTCAAAAAAAATATGGCCGTTATAATAGGCAAAAATACTCTCCCAGGGACGCGCATTCTTGCCACATATCCTGACATTACGCTAACGTGGAAACGTTTTCAGGAAAAATAGCCTATGCCGGTAAATAATTGAAAAATAAATCTATTTTCGTAATTTTTTAAAAAAAGGGCATTTATTGGTAATTTACCCACTAAAAGAGGCGAATCATTTTATGACACTTCACTATTTTAGATAAAAAATATTATTTCCTTAGAAAATATAAACAAATTCAAATCTTTTATTCTTCAAAAAAAAAAAAAACTCTGATGATGAAAAACTTAAAAATTTATTCAAACCTAATTTTTGGCGATAAAACCTGAATCCTAACAATTTTTTTTTTCTTTTTAGTTTCTTTGTTAAGTGTTGTTTTCTTTTATAGATAAATTTTAACTTTTAAGTGACTGAATTAATAGTTAAATTTGTTATGAGCAGTTGGAGAATCTGTATCTAAAATTAGTTAAGAAAGGCAAGGTTTATATAAAAGCTTGTAGCTGTTCATGTCCCACCTTCTAGTATGAATGGAGTCATTACATGAGTTGAACCGATACCAACCACACTCATTTCATCCATGTGCTTACGCAACACTGTCGTTACCCTCGACTTTATGAAAAGCATAGATAGGAACTCATTTCTTATGCAAACTGCATCCCCATTTCTGTTATAATTTCGTTTAGGAATATCATAAACTGGCAGGCAGGTTACCCGCTGCTGCACTCTTTCCAAGTCAGTGGCTGACCAAAAATAAAAAAAACTTATAAACTTTGTATATTCAATTTAACCAACAAAATGCCTGTTGAATATTGTAGAACAAGAAATGAAGGTTTTAAAAGTTGAGCCTAAAAAACCCATCAGGAAACTATTATTTTAAGCCAAGGGCCACGGGGGTTCTTGTGGGACTGGGTTACCCCATTTTGGTTCACATCACCTCAAAGCATTAAATAAACATTTATACGTCAACTGCTGTGTGTATTTTATGAGTCAAATTATTTTCTTCTGGGAATTAAACTCTCAAATCATTTCCAGATTTGCTTTGTTTACCAATTAACATGGTAGCTGTCTTCAACAAAGAGCTCCTGAGTTGGTACCTAATCACACTCAAACTCAGGGAAACTGTGGAATCTGGACTCCCTAGATCATCTACAGGCAACAACAAATCCCTTGGCTTGGTTCAAGTCCATGAACATCATTTGCAGAAACAACAACAGCATCAACCATCTGATTGCTTGCAGGTCCCAATCAATGCAGATGATGAGAATTGCCAAGAGGCCGACACTCCGCCCGAGTCTGAGTGGATCATATCGATCAAAGAAAAGTTGGAGCAGGCTTGCCAAGATGATGCAGCTGGTTCATGGGAAAGGCTGAGCATCTATAGAGTTCCCCACTATCTAAGAGAAGGTGATATCAAATCTTATGTCCCTCAATTTGTTTCCTTAGGACCTTACCATCATGGCAAGAAACGACTACGCCAAATGGATCAGCACAAGTGGCGCTCCCTTCACCGTGTCTTGAAGCGTACAAATCAGGAAATACAAGTTTATCTTGATTCCATGAAGGAACTTGAAGAAAGGGCTCGAGCCTGTTATGAAGGAACCATCGCTCTTAGCAGCAAGGAGATCGTCGAAATGTTGGTTCTCGATGGCTGCTTCGTGGTCGAGCTTTTTCAAGGCGCCGCCGTAGGATTCCAACGTCTTGGATATGCCAGAAATGATCCTGTTTTTGCAATGCGTGGCTCGATGCATGCTATTCATAGAGATATGATAATGTTGGAGAACCAGCTTCCACTCTTTGTGCTTGATAGGCTACTGGGGATTCAACTTGGTGAGCCTGACCAAAAGGGACAGGTTGCGAAATTGGCGATCAGATTCTTTGACCCTTTAATGCCAACGGATGAGCCATTAACAAAGAGTGACATGAACAGATTGGGATCCTCTATGAGGCATACAGACACTTTCGACCCTTTTTCCGATCTTGGTGGCCTTCATTGCCTTGATGTTTTCAGAAGAAGTCTCTTAAGCTCTGGCCCCAAACCCGTACCTAGAAACTGGCTTAATAAAAGATCGAATGCCATCCGCGTTGCCGATAAGCGAAGACAACAGCTAATCCATTGTGTGTCAGAGCTCAGAGAGGCTGGTATTAAATTCAGAAAGAGGAAGACCGATCGCTTCTGGGACATTAAGTTCAAGAACGGGATTCTTCGCATTCCTCGTCTCTTGATTCATGATGGAACCAAATCCCTCTTCCTCAATCTGATAGCATTTGAGCAATGCCATATTGATTGCAGCAATGATATTACTTCCTATGTGATATTCATGGACAACTTGATCAACTCACATGAAGATGTGGCATACCTCCATTACTTTGGCATTATCGAGCATTGGCTCGGCAGTGATGCAGAAGTCGCCGACCTTTTCAACCGTCTCTGTCAAGAGGTTGTTTTCGATATCAATAACAGTTATCTTTCCCAATTGTCTGAAGATGTGAACAGATACTACAACCATAAGTGGAATGCTTGGCGTGCAGCCTTGAAACACAGATACTTCAACAATCCTTGGGCCATCGTCTCATTCTTTGCCGCTTGTATATTGCTGGTGCTTACTTTTGCTCAGACCTTTTATGGCGTTTATGGATATTACAGGCCAAGTTCTTGAATACAGTAAGGTCCTCTTATAGTCCCTCTACTATTTTGAAGAGATTGCAATTATATACATCAAAGATTTCTATTCATGTCTTCAATCATTGGGCGAAGCAACCTTATTCTTTAGGCAAAATGTGATGGTTCACAGTATGTCTTTGTATTAGCAAATACTCAATACAGAAGGATGCAGCAACAATGCCATTGTTGGTTTGATTGTCTAGTATCAGCCATTGAACTTTATCCATCTTCAATAATTTGCATCATTTTTTTTTTGAGATGGAATTTTAATATCAGAATCGGCAAATATGCCTCAGGTGATACACCTGAAACCCCAAACAGCTGATTATGTTGTTGTTCTTTCTAACCATATAAATAGGGTTTGTGACATTAGAAATGCCTGTTTGACAGAAGATGTTATAAGATTCATTATGTCCTGCATGTCAAATTTGCAGATGTTCGGATTATAGCACTAGTGTTTGATGTTATTTTTAAATAATGATTACATGAAATAAACTGAGATAAATCTAAGTCTCGAAGGTAGTTCTGAGGCTTTGGATCAGACACAGCCGAAGCTATCCATTTCCTGAAGCATCAATCTCAATCTCAGGAACCCAATTTTTCGTAAAGCATTAGTTTTGATTAAAACAAGGCAAAAGGGGATGCCTTTAAGGAGAAGAATAATAGAATATCCATAATGAAATAATTTGAAGGAGCTTGATTGAGGTAAAAAATAAACAGCATTGATCCCCAGGAACAAAAGGGTATTTCAACTTCAAAAGTATAATTTAAAAGCAAATTTGATATAATCCAACTACACTGCTTGATTGGTGTTTTCTGTAAAATGCATGTCATTGGATGAACGGTACAGGCCACACGAAATGTTGCATGTCCCTTCCATCATAACTTACGTTTCTCTAAGCTAAACTTCTCCAATACATCTGAAAAGCTAACCCAGTCAAAATCTGGAGAAAATTAACAAATATGTAACGTGGATTGATGATACTTTTGGACAACTTGTACTACCAGCAAATCCTGTGGGAATTCAGCTGTCAAAACAAAAATTTATTTAGGGGAAAGCGAGGAAGAAAAATTACACAACCAGCATATATATACAACTGTAGCATGCAATATATACCTGACAGATTTAATTTTAATCCCTAGGAAGAAGGTTCACACTTTCTGTTGAAGGCGCCTTCTTGCCATCATATCGCTAACAAAATAACAAAGGACAACATTTATTTACCATGATCAAGCACAAAGTTTATACTAACTGGAAGAAAAATGGAGATAGGATCATGAGTGAGGAAAGGGAGGGAAATTAGTTTTCTTTCATTATGTTTGGAATGAATATAGAAAATAGTGAAAGCAAGATGTTAAGGGTAAAGTTAAATAAAATTGTCAACTTAAGTTGAAAGAGTTGTTTCTTCCCACATTTAGGAGTGGATTTGGAGGAAAGGGAAAGGGAAAGGTGCAAATCCTCTTGTTTTCCTTTCCTCCTACAAAACAACGGAAAGGATTAAAAGAAAGTAGCTTTCCATTCCATTCCATTTCCTTCCTATCAACCACAACATAAGAAAAAATATGATTAAGAATATCGTGTTTGCCTTTCACAAAGGAAATACGGATTTAGATATACCTGTTTACCAAAAGAGAAAGGAACATATTTGTATTTGATCATGTGCAATATCTGTCTCTTCATTGTTAGAATGAATAACATTAGCCAGTAGAAAAGGAGTATAGGCCAAAAGACAGGCACATCAAACACACTGAAGAACGTCATCACAAAAGCAATGCAGAAGGCCTTTGTAATAGAGTACCTTCACACACAAAAGAGCATGTAAGAGACGAGAACCATAGCATGGGAGACAACAACATCATAGACAAAGAATGAGGAAGCAGGGAATAATGTGGAAGATAAAGGACAAACTTCTCTGTTTCAGCTCAAAAAAAAAATATTTATGTAGTGCATATGTAGTATTAGGAGACCTCAACGTCAATTAATTAAAATAGAAAACTAAATTACAGCATTAGTTTTATAGTATGGTATAGATTTTCCCTAAAAGTGAACACTTTATGGTAAAAGTTTCTATACAATCAACCCATCCAAAAGACAATGGAGAATATGTGATCAAGCCTCAAGCCTATATCGGCATAACAGGCTCCGGTTGTCATGTACCCATTAACATGATGGAAGGAAAGGAATAAAGACCCTGAAATGTGCCGCTGGCGATTATCATACCCTTCCCCAGGGGAAACAACTGAATGGTATTTTTGTTCTCATTTCATCTATTCCAGATTCCTCCTTTTCCTTTGAAAATGTAAACGACAGTAGAAATTTCTAATCATTCGTGTTTACCAGCCTGGTTCAATATACTTCAATATTAAATTCTTCCCCCATAACGCTCAGGCATAATGAATTTTCATGCAAGAAAAGCTTACTTTATCAAATTCCCCTAACAAATTAACCATGCCGGGTTCGAGTCAATACTGAATAAACTATCCTAAATTTTGGAACGGTGCAAGGAAAAGGAAAAAAAAAAGAAGCAGCAAAAACAGACCTTCGATCTAGCAAGTTTCTTAATCGCAGAATAAATTATTCTGTTTCTCATGATAGAAAATTCAAGAGAATGAAGCTAAATTTGAATTATTTGTAAACTTAATCATCGATCAAATCATAACCGACAATAATGAAGAGTGAGATGGCGAACCAGAATTTGAACTCGGGGAGTCGGCGAACGAAAGGGCGAAACTCATCGGATCCGCGGGTGGGGAGCGAGGGGCCATCCTGCATCTCGGGGTCCACTTGAGGAGAAAGGAACCCCATCAGGAGATTCAGCAAGTAGATGCCAAGGCCATAGGTGATGATGTAGAAACCCAGCACAAAGTAGACGCGTACGGCGTAGATCAGCACCAGCACCAGACATGCTATCCAACGGTACAGAATGTGCGGGACAGTCTTGTCCAGAACGTGCTGGTACAGCCGCGACACCTCGAAGCTCCACCGCGATATAGCGGTTGCAGGAGACGATTGGTATAGATCTTCACCACCTAGGCCACCGCCGGTTGGTCCGGTCTCCATCGGGGGGCCTAACTAACAATAAAGAAATAAGTACAAAGCCTCTTCGTTTTCCTTTTCGCCGAAACAAGTTTGTTCCTTTCAGTTTTTTTTCCCCCTGAAACAATAGTGTCTTCTAACAAACTACTAATCTTTTAGGAGCCTTAGCTTAACCTCTGAATTACGGCTCGTGCTGAAGCACATGGTTTTAGTCGAGTAAAATAAAATTGGCATAATTACAATGTTAGCCCTCAACTATACTATACTTTCTATTTAAGTACTTATTTTTTCAAAAGTGTCAAAAGTTTTGTGCCACTAATCACATTTAGAATAAAGTGAGACTAAAATATCACTAGAAGAACTAAAGGTTAAAGAAGAATTTTGTATTTAAACTTAATAATTAATCTTCAAATTCTAATAGTTAAATTAGTTTGCGAATTTATGACGATGCAGGCTTTTTTTTTTAACAAGAACAAATTGGGCTTTTTATTACTTATAAAGGAAAACAAAAAACTAAAATAAATCCTAAATATCTGGCCCAAAATAGGTCATTTGTACCGATGGAAGATGAAAAGACTGAGATGTACTGGATACTAAAACTTTCCCTTCGCTATTTCTGGCCACGATCCCTGATGCGGACTGACGCCTATCTTTATCAAATGCTCCATCAAAGTTAATTTTTACAACTTGTCTAGGTGGGCGTTGCCATCTACTTTCGATCTTTGTGACTTTTGTTGGTTTATTTTTCACTCCATCCAATTCATGAATATAGTTTAACACAAAATCTGCAATCTCCTTACTTGTTTTGTATGTTTTTTCATGTATCCGAGCATTCCTATCCCCCAGATGGCCCATAACGCTCCGCAGAATATTCGATATAGATCCGGAGGAAGAAAATCAACAGTTCTGGTAAGCCACTGGACAAAATCAAGAGAAATAAACTGTGGACAGTTAACACTTGGAATGTGTGACCAAGCTTCTACTGATAATGGGCACTCTCTAAATAGGTGATCTACTATTTCTGCTGCCAATCCACAGCGCGAGCATGAGGCATCTGCAGTTAGCTTCTTGAATAATAGGTTTGCCCGAGTGGGAAAATAGTTCTAGGAGGCTTTCCAAGCATTGATTTTAACTTTTGTGGGTAAATCAATATTCCATAATTTCCTGTAGAACTCTTTGTAGACGTTCTGTACAGCGTAAGCTCTAGAATCAAAGCTCTGTAATAGTTTATAGGTGCTCTTTACTGAAAATTCCCCTCAATATTCTCCACTCCAAGCCAGAAAGTCTTTATGAGGAATCTTCGCTAAGGGAATTCGAAGAATTCTATCGGCCTCATCAGCTGCAAAGGTATGACTAATCACCTCTGTTCCATTCCTTTGATTGACTATCAATAAGCTCAGCAACTTTATTTAAATTAGAACCATCGACGGTAGTTAATAATCTGGAATTGAATCGATTTGGAACCCACACATCACTGCTAATAGAAACACTCGTACTCGTTCCAACTTTCCAGATAAGGCCTTTTTCCAAAACACCTTTTGCGGCCCAAATGCTGCTCCAAACATAAGAGGTTTTATTTCCCAGCTGCAAATTAATGAAATCAATTCTTGGAAAATACTTTGCTTTGAACACCTGCGTAACTAACGAATTTGGGTTTGTAAGAAACCTCCATCCCTGTTTTGCTAAAAGAGCAACATTAAATTGAGCCAAGTTTTAAAACCCTAAACTGCCTTCAATTTTAGGACGACATAGCTGACTCTATTCACACCAGTGTATACCTCTTCTGCCTTTACCTTTTTGCCACCAGAACTTAGCAAAAATGCTCTCCATTGTTTTGTATAATGAATTTGGAAGAAAACAACACGACATTGCATAAGTTGGTATAGCTTGTAGGACTGCCTTAATAAAAACTTCCTTACCTCCTTGGGATAAAAACCTGTTGCTCCATCCTTCAATCCGCATTGAAATTCTATCTACAAGATTCTGGAACGATTCTTTCTTTCTTTTCCCAACCATATTGGGCAGCCCCAAATATTTCTCTGGATCAGTTGCAGTTCTGACTCCTAGTAGCTTAGACACAGCTTCTTTGTTTACTTCAGTTGTAATTGGACTGTAAAAAATTGTAGACTTAATAAAGTTCACACATTTACCTGAACAACTTTCATAAACCTGTAAAATATTCTTTAAAACTTCTGCCCCTCTGTTGGTTGCTTCCCCAAATAGAATGCAATCATCTGCAAATAGCAAATGCGAAATCTTTGGCCCACTTCTGCTTGCTTTAGCGCCTCGTATAAGTCCTTCTCTTCTTGCTACTCATCATTAAAGATGAAAGCCCCTCGCTGCAAATTAGAAAAAGGAAGGGACCTAATGGATCACCTTGTTTGAGACCTCTAATGGGAAAAAACAAACTTCCCCTCCTGCCATTAATGTTTACTGCATAAGACACTGTAGTGACACATCTCCTTATGAGCTCCACCCCATTCTCTCGCGAATCCCATCTTTATCATTACCACTTCAATAAAATCCCATACCACCCTCTCATAGGCTTTACTCATATCAAGTTTTACTGCCATAACTCCTTTCTTCCTTGTACGCTTCTGGCGGAGCGTATGTAAAATTTCAAAGGCTAAGAGCACATTATCTGAAATAAGATGCCCTGGGACGAAAGCACTTTGAACTTTATCAATGCATTTGTCAGTGACATTCTGAAGGCGGTTGACAATAGTCTTAGATATAACCTTATAAACAACTGTGCATAAACTAATGGGCCTGAAATTAATCATTTTTGTAGGTTTTGGGATTTTAAGAATGAGCACAATATCTGTCTTATTAAAATCTTCCATAGACTTCTTATCATTCAACACTCCTAAGCAATAATCAGTGACTTCATTTCCGACAATATGCCAATAACTTTGAAAGAAAAGCGCTGGAAAACCATCAGCTCCTGGTGCTTTAGTAGGGCCCATCTCTTTCAACGCTGTTTGAATATCATATGCCCTAAAGGGGGAAATCAAGAATTCGTTTTCCTCGTATGAAATTTTTCCTTCAATGCCATCTAGCACCTTACTTGAATTTGCCACACCCCTTGACTTGAATAAATCTTGAAAGAATATTGAGGCTTTATCCATGATCTTTGCTCCATCATCAATTTCCTCCCCTCTTCCGTTTCCAGCTTTGATATTGTGTTTGCTCGCCACCGAACTAAAGCTCACTTATGAAAATAAGTCGAGTTTTTATCACCAAGCTTTAGCCAATTAGCTCTCGCTTTTTATTCCCAATACATTTCGTCTTTGTCAATTTCCAAATTTAAATAGATTTTAGTGTCGATGATTTCCGCCATGGAGTCGTCATTAACTTCCCATTCCAAGAGTAATTCCAGCTTATTTGTTAATTCTTTTTTCGAACCCTCCTTTTCACTTTCTTTTGCACGTGCCCACTCCCTTAAGCAGAGTTGTAATCTTTCTAATTTCTCCATTAACGTTCCTTTACCCGAATCCCAAGATTCTTTAATGACCTCTTCAAAGCATTCTTCCATGGTCCACCATGCTTTAAAGTGAAATCTTTTACTTCCGGTAAATGCAACAGATTTTTTTTATATTTAACAAAAGAGGGCAATGATCTGAAGAAGAATAAGGAAGATGTTGAATAATGCCTAAAGGGAATAACTTCATCCAATTTTCATTCGCTACCCCCTATCCAATCTTTCTCTTATATTCGTTTCTGGTAGATTTCCCCTTTCCCATGTGAACCACACACCCGAATAACCTATATCCATCAACTGGCAATCACCTAGAACCTCTCTAAAAGCCTCCATTCTCTTCTTATCCCTTAGTGCTCCTCCACTCTTCTCAAAAGAATATAGAATTTCATTGAAGTCCTCTTCAACAAGCCAAGGATAGTTATCCTCTTGAGCGAGTCTTCTGAGTAGATTCCATACTATATTTTTGTCTTTTAAGTAAGGGGATCCATATATACCAGTAAACCTCCATTCACATTCGATATCATCCTCTTTGATAAGAACATCAATATGCCATTTCGAGAAGCTTCGTATAGTAACTTGAATATCTTTCTTTCATGCTAAACAGAGCCCACCCCTCGATCCTTCAGCTTCCACTTCAACTCCACACATAAAACCACATCTTCAATGAACCCTCTCCATTCAATTTTTATTTAACTTCATCTCAATTAAGAAGACCAAATGGGGATTATGCTGTTTAATCAAGTAGCGCAGCCTTCGAACTGCCCGTGGACTCCCCAATCCCCAGACATTCCAACATAGGCTTTTCATTGTGGTCGACCGGCTTGCCTGGAGGCAGACGTTGATATAAATTTGGTTGAAGCCATACTATTCTCTAAGAACTCGCCGTTTTGTCTACAAAAGTGCCCTTACAACCCACATAATCATCAAATTTCAGCCTTTTCAATCCTTCCGTTTCTAGATTCTCCTCACAGTTTCCTCCATCTTCTTTTTCAAAAGATTTTCACTTGCCTACAATTCGTTCACTATTATGAAATTCTGACATACTTCTTGAATCCCTTCTTCTCCATCTCATCTTCTTGGGAGTTTCGTTGCCTTTTTCCTCTAATTTATTTGTTCCCCCTAACTCCAGCTTATCATAAAAACCCTCCTGAAACATAAGCCCCTCTCCCAATTAGCCAGCTGCCTACCACTTAATATGTAACAGCCCGATTTAGGGCCTAGTCGGGATAGTGGTGCGAGGCCACAAACCCAAATGAAATTATGAGTTTTCCAGGTTTATGCCATGTTTGCGCGTTATTATGAAAGTTTTGTAAAGCAATTTTATTAAGTTAAGGTCAATTGGTTCAAAAAGGACTAAATTGCAAAAGTTGCAATATATGAGTTTCTAGAAGCTTTTTGCATGAAATAGCTTTAGAATAATAATTATGAGCCCTTAAATAGCAATTTGCCCAAAATTTAATTTTTGGACAAAATTGGCTTTAAGAGACTATTATGGAAATTTTTAAGAGGAAGGGCATTTTGGTCATTTAGCCTAATTAGTGATTAAAATAGGATAAAGATGAGAAAAATTCACTCATCTTCTTCCTTGTTGCTGTCGAAAATTTGGAGACACCATAGCTAGGGTTCTTCATTTTTTCAAGCTCATAGTAAATTCATCTTAGCCTGCTTTTAATATTCTTCATTATTTTGAAGTTCAGTATTATGAATTAGCTAATTTTAGCTATAAAATGAGCTAAGATGCATGTTCAAAATCTACCCTTGAATGACATGCTTGTTAAATGATGTTTTATGGAAGTTTAACAGAGTTTGATGTTAGATAAACATCTTTTCCTTAATGAATTTCATGAAAAATGGTAGTAGGGACCATTTTGTAACAATTATAAAATTGGTCATACCTACTAGAAATAGTAAGAATTGATGATTGTTATAGAAGAGAAATGATTCAGTTGATCATGAAATTTAAGAAAGTTGCATGAAAATCATTTTACGAGAATTGGGGTAAAAGTGCAAATATTAAAAAGTTAGGGGCAAAATAGTAATTTTTCCAAAGTATGAGTTATGAGTCAATTTAGTCAATATGGTTTTTAAATGATCTATCTATGATTATAGATCAAGAAAAATGAAGCCCGGATCGAAACCGAGGCAAGAAAAAAGTCGAGGACTAAATTGCACATCTACATATATTTTGAATATTGAGGTAAGTTTGTATGATTTCTAAGCTTTATGATTATTATCATTAATTTGCTCAGTATAATGTACAATAATTGTATGAAATGATCATGTTATGTTCAAGCAAGAAATCACGATAATATGTACAAGCAAGTCCCGATTGAATATGAATTTCCCTGGGATACTCGATCTACCACACAAGTTATCATGTAAGTCCAAGGCAAGCTTGGCATTGATCAAGATATCATGTAAGTCCAAGGCAAGCTTGGCATTGATCAAGTTAGCAAGCAAGTTATCATGTAAGTCCAAGGCAAGCTTGGCATTGATCAAGATATCATGTAAGTCCAAGGCAATGTAACATCCTAGATTAGGGGTTATGCGTTTGTGCATAATTCATGAGTAGTAGGTTTTGGCAGTGTTTGGAAGTGAATTAAGGGTTTTTAAAATCCTAGGATGGAAGAAAGCTTTGGACAATTATTGGTTTTAAGTTAAAAACAAGAAGTGATGTGGAAAAGTGGCAAGGACGCCACCTAAGGTGCAAGGGTTATGGCATCAAGTGAAGTACTTTGAGGAAGAGGTTCGAATCCCATTGTGTGCATTTTGCTTAATTTTATGAAATAGCATGTTTACTATGATATGGATGTGTGGTGTGCATTTTAGAACCTTGTAAATGTATGGAAATGTATGGAAATGTATGGAAATGTAAGGAAATGTAGGGAAATGTCCTGAAAATGTAAGGAAATGATTTAGAAATGATTCAAAAGAAGAAAGTGAACATTTCTGGAAACTAGAAAAATGATTTACAAATGATTCAAAAGAGGAAAGTGAACATTTCTGGAAACTAGGAAATGTAAGGAAATGTCAAGTTTAAAGAGCCAACGAAAATTTTTGGAAACTTAGAAATGACCTAGAAATGTCGAGTTTTAAAGTTTAAAAGAGGAAATTAAGGCAAGGTGGCCTTAAGAGAAAAAGTATGTGAAAATTGACACACAAACAGGCTTGAAAAAGTGGCCTAAAGATGCCACTTAGGGCCTCTGGAAATGGCGCCACATGGAAGTGTATTTGGGCCAGGGATCGAGTCACTTAGGAAGCAAATAAAAGAAGTTTTATTTTGCTACAAAGAGAAGAGAGGTGGACGGCATGTGGGCTCTTAAAAGAGGAGTTTTATTTCCTTTAGAATTTCGGCTAATTAGGAGATAATCGTTGGAATAATTCTTTTGATAAAGTGATAATTATCACATAGGAAGAGTGGTGGCCAAGTAGGGGACTCTAGCCTAGTATTTTCGGCTATAAAAGGAAAAGAAGGCCATTCATTCATTCATTCACTCTTCCTTTGTCGAATTTCTTAAGTAGATTCTCCTCTCTCTGAAATTCCTCTGCTTTATTCTTCCTTCTCTTTTCTTTCTAATCCTCCAAAAGCGAAAGTTGTGAGAGCATCATTTAGCCATAGCCGAATCTACGGAGGTTGAAGTGAAGGTGCAATCGATTCCTTCAAATAAGGGTAAGATCCAAGTTTAGTTTCCATTCTTTTATATTTTAGACTTATCGAAATTTAGGGACTAATTTCGATTATTAATCTTGGCCGAATCATGGAAGGAGAAGTTCTTTTCAGAAGGTACACCATAGGCAGCGTGTTCCTAGTTATTCGGTGAATTTGGGATTTAAGATCCTTAAGGTAAGTGACTATGAATATTCGACCAAGACCCTATTTTTGTAGTAGATCTATTATTATGTGTTTTAAGTGAAAACTAACCGATTCAAGGGATCTAGTGAGTAGCCGATTTCAAAGGGGAAGAATATAAGTTTTGGGATTTGATTTTTATTCAATCGGCATTAAGGTAAGTACACAAATCCTACTAGGATTTGGTTTTATGGCCGAATAGGCCTTTGCTAAATATTACCATGTTGGTAGAATGTAGGCATTAAAAATCTAAGGTAGTAGATCAATTTGGGATTTCAAGTGAAATCGTTAAGCGAATCAGGTGTGTACCCTACTCTAAGTTTTAATATGTTCATGGCTATGTTTTAAATTAAATGTGTTAATATGAAAGTGTAAGAATATGGCTAAGGTACCGTGTGTACCCCACACTAATCTTAATAGATTTATGGCTTAAACTTGATATATGTGTTAATATGAAAGTGTAAGAATGTGGCTAAAGTACCATGTTATGGTACAAAGTACTCAGGTACATTTTCCTACTCCTACTAGGATTACGAAATATGTTATACTTAACATGTGAAAAGTGACATGAACGTGAATTTAAGTATGATATGCATGATATGAATAATATGGGGCATTCGGGTTATTTGAGAAAGGGGAAGTGAATGTGATGACTTGGTCTCACTATCCGAATGTGGTGACTTGGTCACATTATCCGAATGTGATGACTTGATCACATTATCCGAATGTGGTAACCGGTTACATTATTCGAATGTGGTGTCTCATGACACAATTATCGGTGGCTATGCCACGAATTTTATATGGGCGATGAGCACGTTGACTGCAGCGACTGCGTTCGATGGTGTGTAGCGGATGGAGGTTGACTTAGTAGTCCCACTGGTGTGCGAGGATAGTACGGGTGGAGTGTAGCGGATGGCATATAGGTTTGGGTTCGGGATTGTATCATTATCTTGAATCATTAAATGTTAAATTGTGATACGTATGATTATGATTTGTTATGCCTGAATTTGTTAAGTCTTAGTGTTTGTGTACACATTGAGTCTGTTTGACTCACCCCGTTGTAAGATTACTTTTCAGGTGACGACCAGTGATGGACCGGGCCGACAGATGCTTAGTGGAGGCCATGTGAAGTTCAAATTTATTTTATTTGGACTATTTTACTTTAAGTATTTTGAATTTAAATTTTGGGAATTATTTGATGTAATAAGGCCTTAGTAGAACTATTTTATTCTGTTTTATTTATTAAGCTTACGAACTTTTATTTATTAAAAGATTAAGTAAATCTATTTTTTTAAAACAAGGCCCAAACGTTTTGTCACCTAAAGTAAAGGATTTTAATAATGAAATAAACTTGTTTTCATCTCAAGCCCAACCCAAAACGATCTTTCTTCCAAATCACACAAGTTTTTCCTAAGTAACAAAAGAATTTGAAACGGTTTACATCGGGAAACATACCAGATCCGGTCAAGGCTCGTGGGCCGGGTGTGGGGTGTTTCAGGCAAGCTTGGCATTGATCAAGTTAGCAAGCAAGTTATCATGTAAGTCCAAGGACTTAAGCTTGGCATTGAGTATGTTATCAAGAACAAGACTTCATATAAGTCCATGTCAAGACATGACCTTGAAACCAAGATGAGACAACCCATGTAAGACCATGTCTAGGATATGGCTTTGGCACCATATTATGTGGGAGGAGATTTAGTATCCTCGGCTATTCACAGAAATTCATCGGCAAATGAGTAAGCTAAAAGAACATAGTAAGAAAGCTAAGAAAGTAAAGTTAGTTTAAAGATGAAGTTAGATGAAGTTGAGTATTATTCATGTTGTGAATGAGAAAGTAGATATCATGATTACTGTTATTATAGTATACTGATCAATGCGATCAAGTGATACAGGTATCATGGTTACCTTACAAGTATGATAATAGTAAGTGTCATGAGACATGTAAGAATCTATATGAGTAAGTAAGCTCTTTAGCTGAAATTCATGATACCATTGTTTATGTGAAATGGTTTATATTAAGCAATGATGATGCTAAAAGTTGTTACATGCAAACTTACTAAGCTATATGCTTACGTTATGATTCTTTCTTTCTATGCAGTTCCTCCAAGCTAACTCATGGATCATTAAAGTCGGAGCTCGCAACACATTATCAACTCTTATTTTGGTATAGCCAAGTTACTTTACTAAGTATGGCATGTATAGGAAACATTCATTTTGTGGACATGTTTTAAGAAGGGCCTTTGTAAAGGCTATCAATTTTATTATTCTTTGTATATGGCTAAGTGATTGGCCAAATTTGACTAAGCATGTATGTTTATTGAGATCAATGAAGCATGTAGTATTATTCATAAAATTGAGTTGTTATTGCATAGTTAAATTGTGTATGGTTATGATCTTCATTTCAGGGTGGCTAACAGCTTGGTAAATAGCTTGTAAGTGCCCACACGGTTGGACACACGGGCGTGTGTCATGACCGTGTTAACCCTGCACCTTAGTATTATTAATCATATTAGGCCACGGGCAAATCCCACGGCCGTGTGTGTATGCGTTGTAAGACACACGGTTTGGACATGGGCGTGTTCCCAGACCGTGTTGATTTAGTCAGTATATCGCCCACGGGAGTGTCATGGCCATGTGAAATTAGTCAGTAACCTCCCATGGTTGGTAGACACGGGGGTGTCTAAGCCGTGTGGAAATAGTCAGTGGCCCTACACGATTTGAGGGCATGGGCGTACTTAAGGGTACACGGGCGTGTCCCCAAGTTACACGGGCGTGTGAATCCTGCTTCAAAAAAATGAGTTATGTGATTTTAATTCCGAAAGTTTTCTAACATGAGTTAAAGGTCTCGTAGGCCCTTGTTATATGTGTTAACTAAGAAAGTGAAGTTTTTAAATTGGAACGAAATTTTATAGCCCGTAAGTACATGTTCCAGAGTGTTCAAACATAGTAATGTCTCGTATCCAGACCCAGTATCGGTCTTGGGTGTGGGGTGTTACATAATATATTGCCTTTTCTTGCCTCAGATTCTGCCATATTAATTGTACCCTCAGTTTCCGCCTTCAAACAGCCTGTATATGAACATTGAGGACCCTTTTTATTCATGAATGCGTTGAATTTCATACTTTCTTTTTCCATGACTTTAGATTCTGCTTTTAATGCAATAGAAAAAGGGGCATCATTCCTGAATTCTGTTTTTTACTTCAGGGCTTAACAGTACACAGTCATGAAGGCCGTGACCCAATCTACCACAACCAAAGAAATAAAGTGGTAACCTTTCATACTTTGAAGGGAATCCATACGTTAATATTACTACTGCCTGAGACAAAAATCCCTCTCCTTAACGGTTTCTTAACATCTAACATAACTCTAAGTCTGTAAAAATCACCAATTATCTCTGACCTGATAACTCCCCCAAAAGTACTTCCAATTGTATGTAATAGATCTTTTTTTTTTATCAAAATCTGGTAAACATGGGCCAATCTTGATCCAGTATGGTGATGAAGTAAGACAAATTTGATCTCTATCAATAGGGCAATTTAATTTATCAAATAGAATAAGGGACTTACGGAATAGCCATGGGCGCCCTTCCAGAATCAGTTCCAGATCTTCCTTTAATTTGAAACTTATTGAGAATATGTTTTGCCCTTCCAGCCGAATCTCAAACCTCTTCTTCATTTTCCAAATACTCTTTAATTACGCTTTAAAACTCTCAACATTGAAAATTTTTTTTGTCCATACCGAGCAGATCAACGTGGGTTTCTTCGTCAGCACTACCATCGACCTCTTTATTGATAGTTGGATCAGTTCTTTAGCAAGCAAGGCAATCTCCTCGCTACTTCCCCTCTCTACGCCACCACTCTCCTCCATCCCAAGCCGCAACAGAGACTGCTTTCTCTGGGACTCTGCGGACAGCACTCTTGGTTTCAGAGGGAACTCTAAACTGAGAGCCAAACTTTTTTAATTCTTAAGATTAACGATGCAGGCTTTTTGTTTAGGATCGAAATTAGAAATAAATATCACTTTGCTAAAAGTTTTGGATAAACGTATCAAATATCAATTTTACAATTTGATACGATTGAGTGTTGCTCCTAAATTTTTATTTTTTAAATATCTATATTTTATTTAATTTGAAATCTAAATATTATATTCTTGAATTAACTTTAGAATAATAATTTATTATTATATTATTAATTCTTGTATGATAATAATAAAGTAATATTAATTAACCATTAATTCATTAAATATTATTAGGTAACTTAAAAATAATAAATTTTTATTATGAATATTTTATTATTAAATGAATGTCTATAAATATAAACTTTGAAAAACATTGAAAACATTCAACAAAATACTTTCTCCATTAATGCCCTATCTTTGGTTTTTACTCTCTTTTATTCTTTAATTTATTTTTATTTTTATTCTCTCTATTCTTTTATTTCATAACATGTTATTAACACAATATTCGTTTTTCATGATTCCTTTTTAAGATTTATCTGCTTTCTTATGAAAAAAAACTCTCCCCTAAACCCTCACAAGCAACATCGTTCTTGAAAAATAAAAAGCAAAGATTTTGAAGAAACAAATCTCTTAAAACCAACTTATGGTTTGAACCCGTGCCTAGAGGTGCTCATGAGTTGAATCGAGCCCATGCAAGGTATTTAGATCAATTTTTTTAAAACTGGGCTTGTCCCAAATCGGCTCAAAAGATGGGTTTACTTTTTTTCCCAAGCTCAACCCAATTTAAGAAAGCTAAATCTAGGCTTGACTCGGTCCGCTCATATTTGATTTTTTAGATTAGTTTTTATTTAAAAATATTTTTTTTCCAAAAATATAATACACTAAATGCACTAAAAACACTAAAATAAATGTTTTCTAACACATTTAAAAGCATTTATATTAAAAAGCACTACCATAAATATCTTGAATATTTTATTATATTAAAAGCACACATAAATATAATAAATATTTTATTGTGTTAAATATAATTTTTAAAATTTATATTTTAGGTTGAGTTTTTTAGTTGGGTAAGTTTTTTTTTTGGTTTTTGGTAATGGATTTAATTGTGATTGGGTTAATAATTTAATATAAATATAAACATAAATATATATAACTATTATTTAACATATATGTAACACCTCTAACCTGTATCCGTCGCCGGAATAGGGTTACAGAGCATTACCGGACTTATTTCAGAATCGAACATACATTTCTCATACAATTTCAAATTCCAAGTACATCAATCAAAGTCATTCATATTGTCCCTAATACGAGCTTAAGAGGCTCAAAACATGCATTAAAAGAGTTTCGGGACTACATCGATAACTCAGGAAACTTTTTGGAAACATAGAAAACTTTTCACAAAATAGGGGACACATGCCCGTGTGGCCCGGCTATGTGTCTTACACGGCTAAAGACACGCCCGTGTCACAGGCTATGTGGACATTCGAATTGGGGTCACATGACCGTGTCCCAGCCCGTGTCCAACCCCATGTAACTCACTGACTTGGGTCATACCGCCAACCACACGCCCGTGTGCCCTTTCGAAATGGCCATACACACCCGTGTGCCAGGCCGTGTGCTAGGCTGTGCCAAACCTGTAGGGTATACTAACTTATGCCAAACAGCCATGTCACATGCCTGTGTGCTGGGCTGTGTGGAGCATATTGACTTGATTTCTAATTAAACAGCAAGGACACACGTCCGTATCACTAGACCGTGTGTCATACATGGCTAAGACACACGCCCATGTCTCTGCCCGTGTGGATAAAAATAGGCTAGTTACAAGCTATATTTCTCACCCAATATGCATTCACTACACCAAATATCAAGACCAATAGGGTACAATTCCAATAACAACAACAAGAAGTCTCATAAACTTCACAATTAGCCATTCAAAACATATCAAAATCATATCCAAAAATCACCTAAATGGTTAACCTTCAAACATGCATCATTGCCTATTACTAATATACCATTCCATTCCCAAATGTAACTATTTACTACTTTCATTATCAATTCACATCTAGACATTCACATAACAATTATAAGCCACTTGTCAAAAGGCCATTTACACATATATATACACATAATCAAGTATGCCAAAGTAAGCCAATTCACATGGCTAAATCCATTACTCTTATTCATGCCATATAACCAAATTCACTAAGTTCAAAAGTACCAAAATGATAGCCAGATAGTGTGATGCAATCTCCGACGACTTCCAAATCGAGCGAGCTCCCGAATCACTATAATCACAAAAAAAATAAACAGAGTAAACTTTAAAGCTTAGTAAGCTCATATAATATAGAATTAAACTTACCACTTATTCATAGTTTAGGCAAATAAACATAGTATAATCCAATCAATTTATCAAACGCCTAAGCACATTAAATCATCAATAGGTTAGTCACATAATGTACCAATGATCATCAATTCGATATGGATGAATTCAATAAGCATACAAGCTCATGTATTTATATCTTTCATTTCAAACTATGATTCATCACATAACATCAACTTCATATAATTCATATAACTTTAGTGTCGATTCATATTCATTCATATCACTTGTAACAGAATTGTGCCCATTGAAGCACTTAGAATATCGATAGATACATGGGTGGTACACAAAGTGTACAAATCGATAATCTGTCAATTCTTGACATATATGCTCTTTCGAGCTATGAACAGTAAGCTTCCCCTGAATTGTGGCAATAATAAGCACCAATGAGCTGAGAAATAGTAAGCTCTTACGAGATGAAATATCGGTAAGCTCATACGAGCTGTGGTGAATCCGCAACACATGCAGGATCTCAACCAAACGGTAACCCTAGTGACATGTCACTCGTATCCTACGAATTCCTACGGTTTAAACAGGACTCGGTATTTATCGAACTTCATCAATAGGCATTCAATGATCATGTATCTTATTTTATCAATTCAAATACACACATTTTAATCAAGTACATATAATTAAAACTCAATTCTAATTATACGAACTTACCTCGATCGCCAAAACGACGAATTAGGTCGACTAATTCGATACTTTATTTTCCCCCCGATCTAGATCCGATCCTCGTTTTTCTTGATCTATATAATATCAGATTTCACTCATTTAATTATCAATCTACTCAATTTAACCCAAATATCATATTATGAAAAATTACATTTTGCCCCAATATTTCAACATCTTTACAATGTAGTCCTTAGCTTATAAAAATGCAAATTCATGCAATTAGTTCCCTACCCATGCTAGTAAAATTTCATAGAGTCACATAGCAGCCCATATTTTTCATTTATTTCACAATTTAACCATGAATTTTAAATATTTCACAATTAAATCCCTAATTAACAATTTCTTTTAAAATCACTTAACAAATGTTATTTATCTAACAACAACCATTCATAATCTATCATAAAACATCAAATATTATACATTCATGAATGGAAATACCCTAAACATTCAAATTAGTCCCTGAGTTAGCTAGATTAAGCTACAACGATCTCAAAAATGTAAAAATCATTAAAAACGGGATGAAAATTCACTCACATGTAAGCAAAAAGGGTGGCCAAATATTCAAGCTTCCATGGAATTTTAGGTGGATGGTAGACTTTAGGAAGATGATGTTTTTGTTTTTATTATTTTTACCAATTTATTTATCAATTTACTTTTATAACCTTTACTTTTAAATTATTAAATTACCTTCCCATGTCTATCTTTGTCCACTTACTATAATAATGGTCTAATTGCCACATAAGGACCTTTAATTTAAACTTTCATAGCTATAAGACACCTTTAACTTATAGAACTCTAGTTTTACACTTTACGCGATTTAGTCCTTTTTAACAAATTAATCATGCAAACGGTAAAATTTCTTAATGAAATTTTTACACAATCATATTATCATTCTATAGACATTAAAATAATAAAATTAATATTTTGACCTCAAAATTTTTGGTCCTGAAACCTTTATTTTGATTTGACGAAAAACAGTTTGTTACAACTCTTTCCCCTTAGGGATTTTCGTCCCCGAAAATCTTACCAGTGAATAAGTTAGAGTATTGTTTTCTCATAACTTCCTCGGGTTCCCACGTAGCTTCTTTGATACCATGCCGTTTCCATAGAACCTTTATTAAAGCTATGCTTATATTTTTCAACTCTTTGATTTCTCGAGCTAAAATTCTGATCGATTCTTTATTATACGACATGTCAGGCTAAATTTCAATCTCTTTCAAAGAAATGATATGTGAAGGATCTGATCAATATCGTCGTAACATAGATACATAAAATACATTTTGGATCTTTTTAGGTTCAAACAGTAAAACTAGTCGATATGCCATTAGCCCTGTAACAGCCCGATTTAGGGGCTAGTCAGAATAGTGATCTCAAAATCACTAATTCGAGGTTAGAGAAAATTATTTTCATGTTATATTATGTGTTATAACATGTTTATAAGGATGCATGAAAATTTTGGTGCCTTAATTTTAGCAAATTCTAGCTAAATTGTGAAAAAGGACTAAATCGCATTAAGTGCAAAAGTTCTATTTTATTTGCTAGAGGTGCCAAATAGCTATGGATTATAAATTGGAGGTCCAAAATGTGCAATTAGGCCTTGTTAAGTGTGTTGGCCGGCCATAAGAAGCTAGGGGGACAAAGGCATTAAATGTGGGACATGTTAGGTGATTAAAAAGAATAAAATAAGATGAAATAAGAAAAGCTATCATCTTTTTTATTTCTTCTCCTCTTTCACCGAAAATGAAAAGCAAGAATGGGGTTTTTAAAGCTCAAAATTCCAGCCATGCTATCTCCCTTATTAGTAAGTGATTTTGATGACTTTTCTTGATAAAAATTGTACTTTTGGAGTCCCCAAAGCTTAAGCTAGCTAATGAGGGGACTATTTTGCAATATGGTTGAGAGTCTAGGGACTTTCCATTAGAGAGTTTTTGCTGGTTGCTGAGTTTTTATGGAAGAAAATGAATGATAAGATGATGAGAAACAACTTTTGTGAAAGGTTTTGTCATAAAAACACCTAATTTGGGCTAAAATGCAAAAGTTGTAAATTATTCATTAAGGCATGAAATAGTTGAAATTGTGGATAGTTATAAGAGGATAAAATGATTATATAGGCTTTTTAACAATAAAATGTGATGAAAATTTATTTACGAGCCTAGGGGCAAAATCATAATTTTGCCAAAGTATAGGGGCAAAATGGTAATTTTTGCCTAAGTAGATATTATGTTGTAATATGATCATTAAGTGATTAAACGAGTAAATTTTATTGTTCTAGATCGAAGAAAATGAGATTCGGACCTAGAACGGGATAAAGAGAAATGTGGGTAAAAAATCCTTTTTCGCCTTTTCGTCATCGAGGTAAGTTTGTATGCAAACCTTGCAAGTACGTGTGGGTTATTTAATATTACAATATTGTATGGAATGTATAATTGTGCCATGAATGTGTTAAATAAGTGTTGATGAGTTGTTAAGGGAATTGGAATATAAGAATAGTAAGAAATGCAAATATTATGAAATGATGATAGTTAAGGTTCCGTGTAAGACCGTATTGAAATATGGCCTCGGCGAGAGAATTTGTATAGGACCATGTCAGGAACATGGCATCAATAGGTTAATTCATGTATGATGTCAATGTGATATTATGTGTACGAGACTTAAGGGAGTTACTTAATGATTTTAGTGACTCAATAAGTATTTGAGAATTGAGAATGAATGTGTTGTACATGAGAGGTGCAAGAATGTGTTAGAACTGAATCGAGGTGGATTCGGTATTTGATGAACCCATAGTGGGTGATGTGTAAATGATGCACTTTAGTTGCATAAGTTATAATTATTATTGCATTGTGTGAATGCGAACAATTATAGTAGAAAGCTAAGTAAGAATAGTAGTGTGTGAAGAAGTTTCCGGGTAAACATTTAAAATAGATAAATGCATGAGGATAACTATTCAAGAATGTATACATTCGGTGGGCTGTGCGCGTTACCACCTGATATATTATTAATTGATGGGCTGTGTGCGATACCATCAATTATATTACTATCGACGGGCTGTATGCGTTACCACCTGATATATTATTAATTGATGGACTGTGTGCGATACCATCAATTATATTACTATCGATGGGTGTATGCGTTACCACCGATTAATTAGAAATCGATAACGTACGATACCATCGTTTATAAATGATTGGTGAGCTAAGTGCGAAATCACCATAAGTATAATTGATTGGTGGGCTGTGTGTGACACCACCCTATAAGAGATTCAATGGTGGGCTAAGTGTGTAACCATCGAGAGATTAGTAATATGAGTGGCTTATTGAAAATACTTGATGTGTTGTTTTATATGACCTTGTGATGATCAGTGCAGGAATGTATGCAAGTTAAACGAGCATTTGGCTTGTGGCATGGTAAGAATATGGTAAGAGGTAGAATGAGTAAGCTTAAAGATGATTGAGTAAGTAACCATGAGTTCATGAGAGAAGTTTATCATGATAATTTGCAGTCATGTATGTTCAATGAATATAAATGTTTATTAGTTATATGCAAATGAACTTACTAAGCATTTTTTCTTACTTCCTTTTATTTTTTTCTCATGTCTTATAGGTTAATTTAGCTAGCTCGGGTTGGAGATCGTCGGAGATATTTTCACGCTATCAGGCAGACACTCGGTATGAGGTATCAAGTCCCCATGAGTTATGGCATGTATAGGGCTAGTACTTAAGGTTGATTAAGTCATTGTTGATGTAGCCAAATTGTGTTAGCCTAAGTTGTTTGTAATTATATGGGAATAATTCTCCCTAATGTATGGGAGGAAAACTTTATTTTCATGAATCAAATGTATAAATTCATGTGTTTTAGTTGATGATTTGAGATTTTATTGAATTAGTATATGAAGGTATGCAAATGAGAGTGGTAAAAAGGATTGGTAGATAGCCTCTAAGTGCCCACACGGATAGACACACGGGCGTGTGTCTCGGTAGTGTGCACCCTGCACCTTTGTGTCTTAAGTCAGTACATCAAGGTGTGGCACACGGTCTAGGGCCACGGGTGTGTCAATGCCGTGTAAGGTTAGTCAGTGTTCACCACAGTTAGGGAGCACGGGCGTGCCATGGCCGTGGGGCAATTGGCAGAATGCTCGAGTTTTTAGCACGGCTAGAGAATATGGGTGTGTGTGTCACACACGGGCGTGTTACATATTGCACGGGCGTGTGAGCCCTGTATAAGAGAAAATTTTTAAAAAAGGAAAAAGTTTTGATACAATCTCGAAAGCCCTCGTATGTTTGAGTAAGGCTTTGTAAGTCGAGAATGGAAATGTTGAAGTGACATAAGAGAGTAGTCACGATGAGCCTTAATGGTGATTAAGTGATTTCAGTACGGTAATGCCTCAGGCTCGATTCTAGCGTAGAACCCAGGTAAGGAGTGTTACATTTAGTGGTATTAGAGCATGGTTTAATCAGTTCTCGGACTAATCTAGCGTGAGTAAGAGTCTAGATATACATGCCATAGGTGGACTGTGACAGTGTGATATCTCCCAGTACTAACGAAATTGTTTTGTTAAGACAGGGTTGGTTCCCAACAGAGCTAAATCCAATAATGGTGTAAGTGATAATGGGAAAATTGAAATGCTCTTATGCATGAAATGAGAATTATAAAGTGGTAAGCTTATCTGTATTTGCGGGATGTGCATAAGTGTTATATACTCAACCTATTGGGTTAGGTGCATATGGTGAGTAAATTTACCCAGAGAATGGGGTATATGTGTATGTATGATTATTTAAATGATGTATGATTAATATGTCCACATAGTTGAATCTCATGTGTGACTATTAAAGTAGAAAATTTTATAATGTTTTATTTCGTGACCCTGTATGAAACTACGAGTATTATGGTGTGAGAGTTAAACTGGGAAGTTTGACTAAGTAGAATGCAGGGATGGGTACGGTCGTTCAATGATAAAATGATGAATAAGACCATGGTTGGACCATGGCAGTACATGTGATCCCATATAGGACCATGTCTAGGACATGGCATTGGTGATGATACGTGAGCCAGTGTAAGACCATGTTTGGAACATGGCACCGGCCACATTATGAGAGCCAGTGTAAGACCATGTTTGGAACATGGCATCGGCATTGAGACGAGAGCTAATGTAAGACCATATCTGGGATTTGGCATTAGCACCTAGGGGTAGTCCCATATAAGACCATGCCCGAGATATGGCATTGGTACCTAGACAAGACTTCATGTAAGACCATATCTGGGATATGGCATTGGTGTTGATATGAGAGTTCATGTAAGACCATAGCGAGGCTATGGCATCGTGATGACATGTAAAGAAATAGTTTGGCTATGATGTAGTGATACGAGTAAGACCATAGTTGGACTATGGCAATTAGGTAAACGACGTACTCAAACCCGTAAGACATTCTTTAATTGATAAGTGACGGTAAGAGAAAGTAGAGTTAAATGTTGAATACTCTAGTAGATAGTAATGTGGAACTTGAGTAATTGAAATCACTATTCAAAAGTATGAGCGAGAGAAACAAATGTAGCATGATGAATGTGAAAACTCACTTGGGATAAGTTGTGTGACTATGATGATATTTAATTGATGATGAAATTTTAAATCATATGTATGTAGTCACGAGAGTCAAGTCAAGAGGCTCTGTGACCTCACCCTCCTTACCACTGTCAAATTATGATGAGATGCTACGAGAGTCAAATTGAGTAAGTTTGTATGTGATTAACACAGTATTTATGTTAGCATTCTGGGAATGCTCTGTATCACATTGATACATGACACTCTGCTAGATAGAGTAATTGTGGTTGAACATGGGGTTGAAGTCCTAGGGGACTATAATGAAAAGGCTATCATTAAGATATGAAATAGATAAGGTCTCGTATAAGACCATGTTCGAGGCATGGACTCGGCACCAAGTTATGATTCCGTAAAAGACTACATCTAGAATGTGGCTTCGGTAATGGATATGAGAATCGTATAAGACCATATGTAGAATATGGCATCGATACTTGATGCAGAAGTCTATATAAGACCTTAACCAGGCTATGGCATTGGCATTTAGAACCATATAAGACCACCTCGAGAGTGTGTGTAACATCCTGAAAAGGGCCTATGCATTTTTGGTTTAATTGTACGAAATGACATGTCTTATGTGTTATGAATGTATTTTGAATATTTTTGGAAACTTGGAAATGTCAAGTTAAAATAGGAAAGTGAACATTTTGGAAACTTGGAAATGTCAAGTTAAAATAGGAAAGTGAACGTTTTTGGAAACCTGGAAATGTAAGGAAAAGCCAAGTTTTAAAGTTTAAAAAAGGGAAACTAAGGCAAGGTGGCCTTAAGAAAATTAATAGGAGGAATTTGACACAAGAACAGGGCTTGGAAAAGTGGCAAGGAGGCACCACTTAAAGCCCAGTAAATGATGCCACCAACATGTGTGCAAGCTTAGGTTCGAGCAGCAAGGAGAGCATTTCGAGAGTGTTTTAGGTATGCGAATTGGGCTTATGGCCCAATTCGTTATTAAAGCTAAATAATCATAGGAGGCTCCACTTAGGTGGATAATTTGGGCCTCGTATGGCGCAAGGAGTCCAATAGAATAAGTTTAAATTCGGCTCATCAAGGGAAGGGGTGGGCGGCATCTAGCTAAGACTTTAAGTGATTTTTATTTAATTACTTAAAGAGGAAGCAATGGACTGACAATAGGGACTCTTAAGGGAAGAATTTAATTCTCCTTAAAACTTCGGCTAAATAGGTGGATAAATGATGATTTATTTTAGATTATTTTCAAAGAGATAATTGAGGATTATTCTTTAATTTTTAATTAAAGAGATAAAGCTATCAAAATAGAAGAGTGATGGCCAAGTAAGAGATTCTAAGTTAGTAATTTCGGCTATAAAAGGAAAAGAGGGCCATTCATTCTTTCTTCTAACTCTCTCTCTCTCTAAATTTCTCTAGCAAATATCTCATTTCTTCATTGTTTTGCTGTCGAAAATACACCTTGTGTAGCCGAAACTTCATTACCAAATTGCTCAAACTCTTTTCTTCTTCTTTCATAATCTTCCAAAAGTGAAAGTTTGCTAAAATCAAGGCCATAGTGAATAGTTTTGAGACTTCAAACAAGGGGTTGTCGACTTACGTATTAAGGGTAAGAACTAGTTATCATTCGATTTTCATCCTTTTCTTTTAAGATTTGCCAAAATCTAGGACTAACCCCATTAATATCTTGTTGTCAAACTTTGAAGAGATCTTTTCGGATTTTTTAAGTCAACTACAAGAATGAGAAGTTCTTTTCCGAAGGTACACCATAAGCAGCGTGTTCCTAGTTATTCGGTGAATTTGGGATTTAAAATCCACAAGGTAAGACATGCGAATATTCGACCAAGGCCTATTTTTGGTGTTTTAGATCTAGTTCATATTTATTCAAAAGCCGAAACTAATTTGTTAAAGTGATTTAAAGCTTTGCCGAATACAAGAAAGAGTACATTGAAGATTTCAGGATTTGGCACCAAGGAAAGTTTTAGTGTACTAATCCTACTAGGATTTGGTTTTATAGCCGAATAGGCTTTATGCTAACATGCTAAGGTTGGCCGAATGTAGGGACTTGAGATCTAAGGCTTTAGATTGGATTTTCGGGATTTCAGTGAAATTGTTAAGCGAATCAGGTGTGTACCCCACACTAAATCTCAATAGATTTACGGTTTTAATTCATTATATGTGATAATATGAAAGTGTAAGAATATGGCTAAGGTACCCCACACTATTTCTTAATAAGTTTTATGGCAATGTTTAATATAAGTATGTGTATAAGAATGTGAATATGGCTAAGGTACCATGTTATGGTACAAAGTACTCAGGTACGTTTCCTACTCCTACTAGGATTATGTTAAATATCATTATTTACACACATATGACATTATAAGAATGTGAAATAAGAATTTGGCATGTTAATGCATGATATGTATGATATGGGGCATATGGGTTATATGAAAAGGGAAGTGAATGTGGTGACCTAAGACCACGATATCTCGAAAGTGGTGACCTAAGACCACGATAAGCGAATGTGGTGACCTAAGACCACGATATCGAATGTGGTGACCTAAGACCACGATATCTCGAATGTGGTGACCTAAGACCACAAATTTTATAAGGGCGATGAGCATGTCATTGCAATGACGCCTTCGATGGTGTGTAGCGGATGGAGGGTTGACTTAGTAGTCCCGACGGTGTGCGAGGATGATGCAATTGGTGTGTAGCGGATGGCATATAGGTTTGGGTTGGGTTGCATCATATTGTTTAAATGCTTTATGAACATGAATGATATTGTATGCCCGAAATATTAAATTTTAGTGTTGGTTACACATTGAGTGCATTGACTCACCCGTTGTGGGATTACTTTTCGGTGACGACCGGTGATGGACAAAATTTGGCGGATGATTAGTGGAGGCCATGTGAAGTTGATTTCTTTTATTTGGACTATTTTATTTTAAGTATTTTGAATTGAAATTTGGGAATTATTTGATGTAATAAGGCCTTAGTAGAATTATTTTATTCTGTTTTTATTTGTTAAGCTTACATACCTTATTTTATTAAAAGATTAAGTAAATCATTTTTTTAAAAAAAACAAAGCCCAAATGTTTTGTCACCTAAAGTAAAGGATTTTTAACAATGAATTAAACTTGTTTTCAACTCAAGCCCAACCCAAAACGATCTTTCTTTCAAAACACACAAGTTTTTCTTAAGTAACAAAAGAATTTAAAGCAGTTTACAGGGAACATACCAGATCTGATCAAGGCTCGTGGGTGGTGCAGGGTGTTTCAATTTGGTATCGAGCCCGATTTTAAACTCTCGGCCTTGGGTTTAAGGCCCAAAATGTTTTCAAAGTTAAGCCCAAAAGGAATTTTGTGAATTAAGCAGGTTTTTCTGGCATGGCCCACTAAGTCTCCGACCCGTAGTCCACCAGGTAAGTACTTCTGACTTCTGAAGTGATTTGAATATGTGAAAGGTATGGGATTTTATGGAACATAGAATAGAGATTAAGTACTTGAACCCTAGGACTAGTGTACCCCAACAAATACATAAGACTTAAATATCTAATTAAACAAACCTGTGATTGAGTCGCCGAGTTAGGGTGTGGCAATCGTGGTACTCATGTCTAGGATTGGTTTCAGTGGGAGCTATGTATTTAAGCAGTTCGCGTGACTCACCTCCGATCCACTCGAATCCTACTTGGTGCGTAGCTTCGGTTCACCCTAACCAATAGGACTTAGTCACGGGCTAAACTCAATAATTAAAACCCAAAAGGGACTAGCCATATTTTTATGGAAACCCTAGTTTTAAAGTCAACGAACTACCCTGTTGGAATTTTGAAAATTATTATTTTGGAAAAACTTTTTAAGAATTCTCGATTTACAAATTTACCTAAATACCCTTAGTGGTAAAATTACTAAAATACCCTTGATTTTCCAAAATTATCATACTACCCTCGATTTCAATAACAATTTTTGATTTTGCACAAGTATTCAAAAACTTTACAAAATATCCAAGACACCCTGATTTGGAAAATTTACAAAATTACCCCTGATTTGCAAAATGACCGAATTACCCCTAACCTGTGCAAATGACCAAAATACCCTCAGTAAGGAAAGTCAACGAAGTGCCCTCAAATTAGAAATCTTCAAAAATGCCCTTGTTTTGAAAGTCACCAGGAACCATATCTTTGCAAAAAATTACCGAAATGACCCTATCTTGTAAAATTACAAAAATACCCCTAGTGTATAAATTACTATTTTACCCTTGAAAATTTTCCAGCAAAGTAATTTTAATTTTGTAAAATATCAGCAATCTCTATTTTACAACATTTTCAAATACCTTAATTTGAAAAAAATTACCAAAATACCCCTATAGGATAAAATTACAAAAATGCCCCTAACTTCCAAAATTATCGAAATAACCCGATTTAAAATTTACGCAACATCATTGATTTGGAAAACAAATTTTCAAGATAAGCTCGAGTTTTGTAAATTTTGAAATACTTTTGATTTATAAAGATTATTTTCAAGTGACCCGATTTATTACCAAAATACCTTAAAGGAAAAATGACAAAATTACCCCAGGGGATGATCAAGAATGCCCAAAGTAGTGAAGTGAATGTTGTGAATGAATATGTCTCTTTCGAGATGGATGGATGTGAATCTCGAATTAGAATAGTGAACTTGAACTGAGACTTTGTTTGATCGAAAGAACCACTATTAAACTCCTTTTCATAAAAGCATTTCGCGGTTAAGCGGTGAAACAAAGTACTAATGCATAAAACTCTTTAATCGATTAAATCGTGACGTTAGAAATGAGTTTTCGAACGTGAACTTAAAAAAAAATTGTGCCTAGGAAGTATGATGGCTCTATTAAGATCGAGTCTTGTGACATAAGCGTAGCGCTGATGAGTTAAGATGTTCGATTATTCGATAGTAAGTAATTTCGAGGACGAAATTATTTTAAGGGGGTAGAACTGTAACATCCTGAAAAGGGCCTATGCATTTTCGGTTTAATTGTACGAAATGACATGTCTTTTGTGTTATGAATGTATTTTGAATATTTTTGGAAACTTGGAAATGTCAAGTTAAAATAGGAAAGTGAACATTTTGGAAACTTGGAAATGTCAAGTTAAAATAGGAAAGAACATTTTGAAACTTGGAAATGTTTTAGGAAAGTGAACGTTTTGGGAAATGTAAGGAAATGTCAAGTTTTAAAGTTTAAAAAGAGGAAACTAAGGCAAGGTGGCCTTAAGAAAATTAATAGGAGGAATTTGACACAAGAACAGGGCTTGGAAAAGTGGCAAGGAGGCACCACTTAAAGCCCAATAAATGACGCCACCAACATGTGTGCAAGCTTAGGTTCGAGCAGCAAGGAGAGCATTTCTGAGAGTGTTTTTGCGTCTGAATTGGGCTTGCGGCCCAATTCGTTATTAAAGCTAAACTAATCATAAGGAGGCGCCACTTAGGTGGATAATTTGGGCATTGTATGGCCACAAGGAGTCCAATAGAATAAGTTTAAATTTGGCTCATCAAAGGAAGGGGGTGGACGGCATCTAGCTAAGACTTTAAGTGATTTTATTTAATTACTTAAAGAGGAAGCAATGGACTGACAATAGGGACTCTTAAGGAAGAGTCTAATTCTCCTTAAAACTCGGCTAAATAGGTGGATAAATGATGATTTATTTTAGATTATTTTCAAAGAGATAATTGAGGATTATTCTTTAATTTTAATTAAAGAGATAAAGCTATCAAAATAGAAGAGTGATGGCCAAGTAAGGGATTCTAAGTTAGTAATTTTGGCTATAAAAGGAAAAGAGGGCCATTCATTCTTTCTTCTAACTCTCTCTCTTGAATTCTCTCTAGCAAATATCTCCTTTCTTCATTATTTTGCCAAGCCAAAAATACACCTTGTGTAGTCAAACTTCATTACCAAATTGCTCAAACTCTTTCTCTTCTTCTTTCATAATCTTCCAAAAGCCAAAAGTTTGCTAAAATCAAGGCCATAGCCGAATAGTTTTGAGACTTCAAGCAAGGGGTTGTCGACTTCTGTATTAAGGGTAAAAACTAGTTATCATTCGATTTTCATCCTTTTTCTTTTAAGATTTGCCAAAATCTAGGACTAACCCCATTAATATATTTTTGCCAAAACTTTGAAGAGATCTTTTCGGGATTTGTTTAAGTCAACTACAAGAAGGAGAAGTTCTTTTCCCGAAGGTACACTATAGGCCGCGTGTTCCCTAGTTATTCGGTGAATTTCGGGATTTAAAATCCACAAGGTAAGACATGTGAATATTCGGCCAAGGCCTATTTTTGGTGTTTTAGATCTAGTTCATATTTATTCAAAAGCCAAAACTAATTTGTTAAAGTGATTTAAAGCTTTGCCGAATACAAGAAAGAGTATAGTGAAGATTTCGGGATTTGCCACCAAGGTAAATTTTAGTGTACTAATCCTACTAAGATTTGGTTTTATAGCCGAATAGGCTTTATGCTAACATACTAAGGTTGGCTAAATGTAGGGATTGTGTACCCCACACTAAATCTCAATAGATTTACGATTTTAATTCATTATATGTGATAATATGAAAGTGTAAGAATATGACTAAGGTACCCCACACTATTTCTTAATAAGTTTTATGGCAATGTTTAATATAAGTATGTGTATAAGAATGTGAATATGGCTAAGGTACCATGTTATGGTACAAAGTACTCAGATACGTTTCCTACTCCTACTAGGATTATGTTAAATATCTGTTACGACACACATATGACATTATAAGAATGTGAAATAAGAATTTGGCATGTTAATGCATGATATGTATGATATAGGGCATATGGGTTATATGAAAAGGGGAAGTGATTGTGGTGACCTAAGACCACGATATCTAAAAGTGGTGACCTAAGACCACGATAACTGAATGTGGTGACCTAAGACTACGATATCTAAATGTGGTGACCTAAGACCATGATATCTGAATGTGGTGACCTAAGACCACAAATTTTATAAGGGCGATGAGCATGTCGACTGCAGCGACTGCCTTCGATGGTGTGTAGCGGATGGAGGGTTGACTTAGTAGTCCCCACGGTGTGCAAGATGGTGCGGGTGGTGTGTAGCGGATGGCATATAGGTTTGGGTTTGGGTTGCATCATATTGTTTAAATGCTTTATGAACATGAATGGTATTGTATGCCTGAAATATTAAATTTTAGTGTTGGTTACACATTGAGTCTATTGACTCACCCCGTTGTGGGATTACTTTTTAGGTGACGACCAGTGATGGACCGGGCCGGCAGATGATTAGTGGAGGCCATGTGAAGTTCAGATTTCTTTTATTTGGACTATTTTATTTTAAGTATTTTGAATTGAAATTTGGGAATTATTTGATGTAATAAGGCCTTAGTAGAATTATTTTATTCTGTTTTTATTTGTTAAGCTTACATACCTTATTTTATTAAAAGATTAAGTAAATCATTTTTTTAAAAAAAACAAAGCCCAAATGTTTTGTCACCTAAAGTAAATGATTTTTAACAACGAGTTAAACTTGTTTTCAACTCAAGCCCAACCCAAAATGATCTTTCTTTCAAAACACACAAGTTTTTCCTAAGTAATAAAAGAATTTGAAACGGTTTACACCGGGGAACATACCAGATCTGATCAAGGCTCGTGGGTCGGGTCTGGGGTGTTTCAGTGTGGCATTGGTTTTGTGCCTACATAAATGATGAGGAATGTGCGTCTTTGATTATCCCAGTAATCAATGGGACACATAGATGAGTCTAGAGGTAGAAAGGAGAATTGTACTGAAGTCATGTGAATGAGTGAATACAGGCACTCGTAAACGA
Source organism: Gossypium rotundifolium (assembly GCA_025506655.1). Taxonomy (NCBI): domain Eukaryota; kingdom Viridiplantae; phylum Streptophyta; class Magnoliopsida; order Malvales; family Malvaceae; genus Gossypium; species Gossypium rotundifolium. The sequence goes on along the minus strand of CP106732.1, from coordinate 126,362,054 downwards.
GTCACAAGGAAATGAGTACGAAATGTGGCATGGTATGTGCTTAATAGAGGCAATTGCAAGTGAGTAGAAAGCCTAAGGTTTATGATTATCGAGGTATTCTTAAATTGATGTTCACTAATGAAAGGAATTATTAAGGAGTTGAGGACGAAATGGTTAGAGAAACAATGTTTAAACTGTGAGAGTGTTCAATCATGATAACCATAATTGTATGGATCATAATGATCTCTTTAAGTATTACGTGTTAATATCTTTTGCCTTTCAGGGGTGATGTAGTTGTTTATCTCATGAATCGAGATCGTGCGAGAAAGTTAGCTGATTTTTAAAATTAGATTAAACAATTGTCGATTTAATAATTGGAATTGACATTCCTTTATCTCATCATAACCTTATTCGGGTGCTTTGAGGAGGAAGTTGGTGATGATTCTAGTATAAGGAGTGAAATCATGAGTTTCATGTTGTGTGATGGGTTTTCGAACAAGCTGAATAAAATTAATGGATTCGATCAAGGTGTCCCTACTATCGTGAGATATAACGATAGCAAATGTTTTAGATTAGCATAGAAAGAGAAACTCAAATGAGAGTGTGCTTAAAATATGTTCTCAGTATGGAGAAAAAGTGGATTATTGTGTTTAGGTATGATTCAAGTTTTGTGTATATTCACGCATGAGTCAGTAAAGAGAATAAAATTTTGTGTGTACACGAGTAGGGAGCATGATACAAAGATATGCTCATTGGTAATGTCTGGACCATAATGGTTGAGTTGAAAGCTATAGAAGGGACTATTAATTGAAAGTTCTAGTACTGTGTTCAGCCTGAATCGAGAAAAAGAATTGTCAGGTTAGTGATCCAGAGACGATCACTTTTGTGTCTTTATTGTGAGTTAAACATTATGAAATGAAGAAGTGGAAATGGCTAGAACTATGACGATGGCAAGGATAGTTATTATAATACTTCTCAAACAGTAGACATGGTATAGATGTCTAGATGAAGGATCCATGTTAAGTAATGCAAGTTAGGTACTCGATTGACCTTAGTTGATAAATCTAGGTTGGATAAGATTACCGTTGTTGAAGTTTCCTCGAGATAGAATTTGAATGATGATGAATCCAAAACTTATACAGAAGTTTGGTATGAGATTTAGTAGTAGTATATCTACTAATACAGGAATAAGAAAATGCAGTTATGTACATAAATGTTTTGACATTAGAATAAATTTCACGATATGATTGAGTTTAAGGCCAGAAGTAGTTGACCATTAAAAGCTAAGTTTCCTTAGAGTACAAGTCAAGAATATTAAAGTCGAGAAATGCTTTAAAGAGGAAGTGAGATGAAACCTTATTGATTTCACATTTGGTTTGACAAAATTTACAATGAGGGGGATAACCTTCAAGTTGTAGTGAATCGACCAGTAAGGATCTGAATGATTGTTTAGATATGTACGGAGTTCCAAATTTGTGGATTTCTGGATATAGTATATACCCCAAAGGGAGAATAACCTAAGTCTCAAATTATGCTTCGATATTGTGTATGATAGCTTAAAGGTTGTTGACAAGATAAACATGAGGATAAGTGGAATTGTGATTTGAAGAGTTAATGGAAACATTTTAAGAATGTTGGTAACAACTCCTCCTGGTTAGATTTTTGGGGACGAAAATCCCTAAAGGGGGAGAATTGTAACAGCCCGATTTAGGGGCTAGTCGGAACAGTGATCTCGATATCACTAATTCGAGGTTAGAGAAAATTATTTTCATGTTATATTATGTGTTAGAACATGTTTATAAGGATGCATGAAAATTTTGGTGCCTTAATTTTAGCAAATTCTAGCTAAATTGTGAAAAAGGACTAAATCGCATTAAGTGCAAAAGTTCTATTTTATTTGCTAGAGGTGCCAAATAGCTGTGGATTATAAATTGGAGTCCCAAATGTGCAATTAGGCCTTGTTAAGTGTGTTGGCCGGCCATACGAAGCTAGGGGGACAAAGGCATTAAATGTGGGACATGTTAGGTGATTAAAAAGAATAAAATAAGATGAAATAAAAAAAGCTATCATCTTTTTTCTTTCTTCTCCTCTTTCACCGAAAATGAGCAGCAAGAATGGGGTTTTTGAAGCTCAAAATTCCAGCCAAGCTATCTCCCTTATTAGTAAGTGATTTTGATGACTTTTCTTGATAAAAATTGTACTTTTGGAGTCCCCAAAGCTTAAGCTAGCTAATGAGGGGACTATTTTGCAATATGGTTGAGAGTTTAGGGACTTGCCATTAGAGAGTTTATGCTGGTTGCTGAGTTTTTATGGAAGAAAATGAATGATAAGATGATGAGAAACAACTTTTGTGAAAGGTTTTGTCATAAAAACACCTAATTTGGGCTAAAATGCAAAAGTTGTAAATTGTTCATTAAGGCATGAAATAGTTGAAATTGTGGATAGTTATAAGAGGATAAAATGATTATATAGGCTTTTTAACAATAAAATGTGATGAAAATTCATTTACGAGCCTAGGGGCAAAATCATAATTTTGCCAAAGTATAGGGGCAAAATGGTAATTTTTGCCTAAGTAGATATTATGTTGTAATATGATCATTAAGTGATTAAACGAGTAAATTTTATTGTTCTAGATCGAAGAAAATGAGATTCGGACCTAGAACGGGATAAAGAGAAATGTGGGCAAAAAATCCTTTTTTGCCTTTTCGTCATCGAGGTAAGTTTGTATGCAAACCTTGCAAGTACGTGTTGGTTATTTAATATTCCAACATTGTATGGAATGTATAATTGTGCCATGAATGTGTTAAATAAGTGTTGATGAGTTGTTAAGAGAATTGGAATATAAGAATAGTAAGAAATGCAAATATTATGAAATGATGATAGTTAAGGTTCCGTGTATGACCGTATTGAAATATGATCTCGGTGAGAGAATTTGTATAGGACCATGTCAGGAACATGGCATCAATAGGTTAATTCATGTATGATGTCAATGTGATATTATGTGTACGAGACTTAAGAGAGTTACGCTATCAGACAGACACTCGGTATGAGGTATCAAGTCCCCATGAGTTATGGCATGTATAGGGCTAGTACTTAAGGTTGATTAAGTCATTGTTGATGTATCCAAATTGTGTTAGCCTAAGTTTTTTGTAATTATATGGGAATAATTCTCCCTAATGTATGGGAGGAAAACTTTATTTTCATGAATCAAATGTATAAATTCATGTGTTTTAGTTGATGATTTGAGATTTTATTGAATTAGTATATGAAGGTATGCAAATGAGAGTGGTAAAAAGGCTTGGTAGATAGCCTCTAAGTGCCCACACGGATAGACACACGGGCGTGTGTCTAGGCCGTATGCACCCTGCACCTTTGTGTCTTAAGTCAGTATATCAAGGTATGGCACATGGTCTAGGGCCACGGGTGTGTCAATGCCATGTAAGGTTAGGCAGTGTTCACCACGGTTGGGGAGCACAGTCGTGCCATGGCCGTGTGGCAATTGGCAGAATGCTCAAGTTTTTATCACAGTTAGAGAATATGGGTGTGTGTGTCCACACACGGGCGTGTTACATATTGCACGGGCGTGTGAGCCCTGTATAAGAGAAAATTTTTAAGAATGGAAAAAGTTCCGATACAGTCTTGAGAGCCCTTGTATGTTTGAGTAAGGCTTTGTAAGTCAAGAATGGGAATGTTGAAGTGACATAAGAGAGTAGTCACGATGAGCCTTAGTGGCGATTAAGTGATTTCAGTACGGTAATGCCTCAGGCTCGGTTCCGACGTAGAACCCAGGCAAGCTGTGTTACAAGCCCTATTTTCTCAATAATTTCGTACGGCTCGATAAATTGCAGACTCAACTTTCCTTTGTGACCAAATTGAAGAATCTTCTTCCACGGAGATACTTTCAAAAACACTCTGTCGCTAATTTGAAATTCTATATCTTTACGTTTCAGATTCGTATACGATTTCTGTCGATATGAAGCTGTTTTCAAGCTGTCGCGTACCACTTTCACTTTCTCTTCGATCTTTTTGACCAAGTCAACCTCGTGAATCTTGTTCTCCCTAAGTTCAGTCCAGTATAATGTAGTTCGGCATTTGCGACCATACAATGCTTCATATGCTGCAATTTTTAAACTCGATTGAAAATAGTTATTATATGTGAATTCAACCAACGGTAAATATCTTTCCCAACTGCCTTCAAATTCTAAAACATAAAAACGCAACATATCTTCAAAATCAATAATTCTCTCGGATTGACCATCAGTCTGTGGATGAAAAGTGGTACTAAAATGCAACTGTGTACCCAAAGCCTCTTACAATTTTTTCTAGAATCGTGATGTAAACCTCGGATCTCTATCCGAAATAATAGAAACTGACACCCCGTGCAATCTGGCAATCTCTGAGATGTACAATTCAGCTAGTCTATCAAGTGAAAAGTTTATACGTACCGAAATAAAATGTGCTGATGTCGTCAATCTATCAACAACAACCCAGATAGCATCTTTCTTTTTCGGAGATAGGGGCAATCTCGATACGAAATCCATCGTAACTCAGTCTTATTTCCACTCAAGTATCATCACAAGCTGTAACAATCCTGAAGGCACTTGATTTTTGGCTTTGACTTGTTGACAAACTAAGCATCTCGACACAAACTCTAAAATATCTCGTTTCATGCCCGACCACCAGTACAATTGTTTCAAATAAATTATACATTTTAGTACTCCTTAGATGAACAGATAAACAACCACTGTGTGTTTCATTCAGAATTTTCTGTATAAGCTCTGGATCTCTCAGTACGCAAATTCTACCTCGAAACAATAAGCAATCATCAGTTCCAATCTGAAACTCTGAATTAAGAGTCGACTCGCATTGAACTTTTTTAGCTTGCAATTCACTATCACATTTTTAAGCTTCACAGATTTGCTGAATAAACATCGGTTTAGCTTTTAACTCAGCTAAGATCGATCCATCATCAGACAATGTCAACTGTGTATTCATTGCCCATAGAGCAAATAAACATTTTCTACTCAGAGCATCCGCGACTACATTCACTGTAACACCCCTTACCAGTACCGAATGTCAGAACAGGGTATGAGGCATTACCTAACTTAATCTCATGCGTATGTTCAATTCTGAAATATAAAAGTCCGTTCAAATTTAAAACTTTTCAAACTTCCTCTTAACAACCTTATTATAGGCTTACGAGGCCTAAAACACATCTTAGAAACAATTTAAGATCATTTCGAGTTCCTTAGAAAACCTTAGATAATGTTATTAAAAATAGGGCCACACGCCCGTGTGAAGAGGGACACGCCCGTGTGGGCATGCCGTGTGGTCACACACGCCCATGTCCCTAGCCCATGTGGATTTTATTTTTTTTCATTTCAAACCTATAGGGGTTTTCACACGGCCGGACACACGACCGTGTCCATGGCCAGTGTCCCTCACATGGCCTAGACACGCCCGTGTGCAAAAACCTTGACATTCTATTTCTGACGTCATCACCTCATATATGTCACACGGCCAAGGCACACGCCCGTGTCCTTAGACCGTGTGGCGAATTAAATTCCTAAATTCAGGTGCAGACTTCACACGGCCCAGGCACATGCCCATGTCTTAAGCTGTGTCTCCCACACGGTTGAGACACACAATCGTGTCTCAGCCCGTGTGTTTACTATTAGGTATTCTGACTTGCCAACCTAGCATGCAGGGGGACTCACGGCCTATCAACACGCCCATAGGGCTGACCGTGTGTCACACATGACCTAGACACACGCCCGTGTGTCTACCCGTATGGATAATTATAAGGCTATCTACCAAGCCAATTGCCACCCTACAAAGCAACCACACTTAGCAAGACCTTAAGCACCTCTAATATTCACTACTTTATCAAGCATATGTAAAAGTTCACACATACTCATTCAATTGCATAAACTTGCACTTCATGAACTTCATCATTGAATATATATAAAACTTGTCAAGTATTGGCCAATATCCAATGGCCATTTACAAAATGAATTTAATAACATTAATAGCCACACATTGGCTAACCAATATGACATATCACCAAAAATAGTGAAGTTCCTATACATGCCATACTTAAAATTAATCAAACTATGCTATACCAAAGTGGAGTTGATAGTGTGATTTTGAACTTCGACATCCCACGATCCCCGAGTTAGCTTGGCAATCCTACAAGAAAAAGGGAAATGAGAGAGGTAAGCATAAAGCTTAGTAAGTTTGCATGAAATAAATAGCAACATAAAAGCTCATAATGTCATCCATCCATTGCATTGAATAAAAACACAAAGTCTCAAGCACATTTCCATAACTTGCTCATGTTAACTCTTACCAATTACATGTCATGTCACATATCATAAACATTTCTCGTGAATTACTCACATGTACCTGTATCACTTCATCACATAGCTTTAGCATTAATTTCATCTCTATTATAAGCTTAGCTATTTATCCTATTGAATCGCTTGGAATACCCGAGGATACACAATCATCATCATACACCTAAATACTATACCAATGCCATATCCCAAACATGGTCTTACATGGGTTCACATCTCAATGCTGATGCCATATCTCAGATATGGTCTTATACGGGATCTCATATTGATGTCGATGCCATATCCCAGATACGGTCTTATACGAGATCGTATATCAATGCCATGTCCCAGTCATGGTCTTACACGATTTTCGTATTCGATGCCGATGCCATATCCCAAATATGGTCTTATTCGGGATCTCATTTTGGGGTCGAGGCCATGTCCCAGATATGGTCATATACAGGACCTTTCCAATCTCATGTCTTGATGATGGTATCCTCCCACTTCTTAAGGTCCAAGCGGGACTTCAACATCATAAATTTTCATCATTTTCTCATTGAACATCATTACTCAATTTCATAGAAATAATATATACATCTTCATGAATATCAAACGTCATAAAATATAATAGCATGATGTTGAATTTATTACACACAAACTTACCTCGATACCAAAATAGGCCAATTTACCGATCTAGTCTGAAACTTGCCTTTTCCTCGGTCAAGGTTAATTCCTCGTTCTTCTTGATATATAATAACAAATTCACTCATTTAATTACCACATTAATCAATACATTTCAATAATCATACTTTGACAAAATTACCATTTTGTCTTTAGACTTTCACAAAATTACGATTTTACTCCTAGGCTCGTAAATCGATTCTAATCAAATTTCCTCCTTTAACAAGACTAGCTGAACATTTATTACTCTTTTAGTAACTCCCAATACTCATTATTTCACACATTTACCAACTATTTACAACCTTTACAAAAAGGTCTTTTTAGGTGTTTTCATGGAAACACCTTTCACAAAAGTTATTTATTTAACAACTAAGACTCATTTTCTTTTATAAAATTTTAGAAATAAACACTAATGCTCTCATGGAAAAACCCTAGGTTTTCAACCATTTTGCAAAATAGTCCCCTCATTAGCTAGCTCAAACTACAAGGGTCTCAAAAGTACAAAAATTATCAAAGAATGACCATTAAAACACTTACTTGGAAGGAGAAAAGCTTGGCCAAAATTTGGATTTCTCAACCCCTATTTTGTTGAAAATTTAGGTGGAGAAGATGGAGAGAAAAGATGATATCTTTTCTTTTCTTTATTTTATTATATGACATCAATTAATCACCTAATTTCCACCAACTTTGACCAATTTCTATTTCTTTGTCCCCTATGGCCGGCCAGCCCTATTTCTAAGGGTCTATTTGCAATTAAGAACCTTAAATTAAGGTTCTATAGCTATTTAACACCTTTAGCTTGTAAAATAAAACTTTTACACTTTATGCGATTTGGTCTTTTTTTGCAATTAAGCATGCAATCGCTAAAATTAATGTACCAAAATTTTCATGCACTCATATAATCATGCTATAACACATAAAATAATATTAAAATATTTTTCTTCAATCTCAAATTAGTGGTTCCAAAATCACTGTTTCGACTAGCTCTTAAATCGACCTGTTACAATTCTCCCCCTTAGGGATTTTCGTCCCCGAAAATCTTACCGGTAAAAAGGTTGGGATATTGGTTTCTCATAGCCTCCTCGAGTTCCCATGTAGCGTCTTCTACCCCATGTCTTTGCCAAAGTACTTTCACAAGGGCTATACTTTTATTTTGCAACTGTTTGACTTCTCGTGCCAAAATCTTAACCAGTTCTTCACCATATGTCATGTCCGAACAAATCTCTACTTCTGTTGGTGAAATCACATGTGATGGGTCAAAACAGTATAGGCGCAACATAGACACTTGGAATACATCATGAATTTTCTCTAACTCAGATGGCAAAGCCAATCGATAAGGTACCGGGCCTACCTTCTCGATAATCTCATATGGTCTGATAAAACACGAACTCAATTTGCCTTTTCGGCCAAATCTGAGGACTTTATTCCATGTTGACACTTTCAAAATACGTTATCACCAATTTGAAACTCAATCTCTTTTCATTTTAAATCTGCATAGGACTTTTGTCTATCTGAGGCAACTTTTAAACAATCACGTATCACCTTTACTTTCTCTTCAGTTTCTCTAACCAAATCGACCCCGTGAATCTAGTTTTCTCTGAGTTCGGTCCAAAACAAGGGCGTTCGGCACTTACGCCTATACAATGCCTCATAAGGTGCCATTTTCAAACTCGACTGAAAGCTGTTATTGTAGGCAAATTCCATCAACGGTAAGTATTTCTCCCAATTACCTTGGAATTCCAAAACACAACATCGAAGCATGTTTTCAAGTATCTGTATTAATCTCTCCAACTGCCTGTCGGTCTGCGGATGGAAAGCTGTACTAAATCTCAATTTTGTGCCTAAGGCCTCTTGAAACTTTTTCCAAAATCGTGACGTAAATCTTGGATCTCTATCCGAAATAATCGTCATCGGTACTCCTTGAAGTCTAACTATTTCTAACACATACAAATCCACCAACTTATCGAGCGAATAATCAATGCGCACCGGTATAAAATGGGCTGACTTCGTAAGTCTATCAACCATGACCCTTACATCATCTTTCTTTTTCGGTGACAACGGCAAACTCGTCACAAAGTCTATAGTAATACGGCCCCATTTCCACTCGGTAACCATAATAGGCTGAAGTAAACCTAAGGGTACTTGGTGTTCAGCCTTCACTTGCTGACAAATTAGGCATCTCGATACAAACTCAGAAATATCTTTCTTCATGCTCGACCACTAATACCATTTCTTCAAATCATTATACATCTTCGTGCTGCCTGGATGTACAGAGAAACATCTACTACGTGCTTCGTGCAAGATTTCTTGAATAAGCTCATCATCTCTGGGTACACAGACCCTATCTTGAAATATCAAACATCCTTCAAAATTGATCCGAAAATCTGACTCAGCACCCGACTCGCATTGAACTCTCTTGGCCTGTAAATTACTGTTGCCTTTTTGAGCTTCACAAATCTCTTGGAGAAATGTCGGTCTAGCTCTCAACTCAGCTAAGATACAACCATAATCTGAAAAAGTCATCCGTGTATTCATTTCTCTTAAAGCAAATAAGGATTTTCTACTTAAGGCATCGGTGACCACGTTTGCCTTTCCCGGATGGTAGTCAATCACTAACTCATAATCCTTTATCAACTCTAACCATCTTCGTTGCCTTAGGTTCAACTCCTTTTGAGTCATCAAGTAATTTAAGCTCTTATGATCAGTGAACACCAGACATTTTTCACCATACAAATGGTGTCTCCATATCTTTAGTGCAAAAACAATAGCGGCCAACTCTAAATCATGGGTCGGGTAATTTTTCTCATGCGACCTTAATTGTCTAGAGGCATATGCTATCACCTTACCTTCTTGCATGAGTACACAACCCAATCCATTCAAGGATGCATCACTGTAAGCGACAAATTCTTTTCCAGGCTCAGGTTGAACTAAAATTGGAGCCTCAGTCAACAATGCCTTCAATTTCTCAAAACTTTGCTGGCACTTTTCTGTCCACTCAAACTTCACATCTCTTTGAAATAGTCTCGTCATCGGGGTAGCTATCATAGAAAATCCCTTGACAAATCGTCTATAATAACCGATTAGGCCCAGAAAACTCCTAACCTCGATTATGTTCCTTGGTGGTTTCCAATCCAAAATTACTGAGATCGTACTCGAGTTGACTCTAATTCCATCTCCCGAGACAATGTGCCTACAAAATCCAACTTCTCTAAGCCAAAATATACTTTTACTAAACTTGGTTCTCGTAAAATTTGCAAAACCGTCCTCAAGTGCTCAATGTGCTCGTTCTCGTCACGAGAGTAAATCAGTTTGTCATCAATAAAGACTACAATAAATTTATCCAAATATGGCTGAAAGATGCGATTAATCAAATCCATAAATACAACAGGGGCATTGGTTAAATTGAAAGGCATGACTAAGAATTCATAGTGTCAATACCTTGTCCAAAATGCTATTGTCGGCACATCCGAGTCTTTGACTCTTAACTGATAATATCCAGACCTCAAGTCTATCTTGGAAAACACCGTGGCCCCCTTTAATTGGTAAAAAAAATCATCGATCCTTAACAACGGGTATTTTTTCTTCACGATTACCTTATTAAGCTACCGATAATCTATACATAACCTCATGGAACCATCTTTCTTCTTCACAAATAATATGGGAGCGCCCTACAGAGAATCACTCGGTCTTGTGAAGCATTTATCTATCAAATCTTGTAACTGTGCCTTCAATTCTTTCAACTCAGTTGGAGCCATCTTATATGGAGCAATTGAAATGGGGGCAGTACCAGAAGCTAACTCAATCCCAAATTCAATCTCTCTAACCGGTGGCAACCCTGGCAATTCTTCTGGGAAACATCTGGATACTCACATACTATGGGTACCGATTCAATTCTTAACTCAGTCTCTTTAGCATTCATTACAAAGGCAAGGTAAGCTTCGTGCCCTTTTCTCAGGTATTTCTGAGTCAACATGGAAGATATCACTATAGGCAATTTGTCTTGCTCATCTGATTCAACACGAAGAATATCCTTATTTTCACATTTTAACTTAATAAATTTCCTTCCACAATTCAGTATCACATTATGAGTCGTTAACCAATCCATCCCAAGGATGACATCGAATTCATCAAACGGTAATAACATGGGATTATTGGAAAATAACCTCTAATCATCAAAGGGAAACCTTTGCATACTCTATCGACTAACACAAATTTGCCTAGAGGATATGACACTTTTATCACAAATTTCGTAGACTCTACAAGCATGTTCATTCTAGAGACTAATTTGATACAAATATATGAGTGGGTAGATCTCGGATCAATTAAGGCTATAACATGAGTATCATAGAAATAAAATGTACCCGTGATCAAGTCGGGAGAGGATGCCTCTTCACGAGCGTGAATAGCGTAAGTCCTTGCAGGCGCTCTACCCTCAGATCTTGCAGTCTGCTCTCTAGGTGTATTCTTACTACTCATTTCATTTCCCGGGATTCTCTGGGCCTTCCTCTAACATTACTTCCAGGTCTTGCACTCTAAGGTTTCTCTTTCTCACCCACCTCGGGGCAATCTTTGATAAAATGGTCTAGGGATCCACACTTGAAACAAGCTTTCTCGTTTGCTCGACATGTAACAGTCCGATTTAGGGGCTAGTCAGAACAGTGATCTCAGAATCACTAAACCGATGATAGAAAAAATTATTTTCATGTTATTTTATGTGTTATAACATGTTTATAAGGGTGCATGAAAATTTTGGTGCCTTAATTTTAGCAATTTCTAGCTAAATTATGAAAAAGGACTAATCGTATAAAGTGCAAAAGTTTTATTTTATTTGCTAGAGCTGCCAAATAGCTATGAATTATAAATTGGAGGTCCCAAATGTGCAATTTTGCCTTGTTAAGTGAGTTGTCCGGTCAAGGAAAGTTAGGGGACAAGGGCATTAAATGTTGTCATGTTAGGTGATTAAAAAGAATAAAATAAGATGAATTAAGCAAAAAGCTATTATCATTTTTTATTTCTTCTCTTTATCCAGCGAAAATGAGCAACAAGAATGGGGTTTTTAAGCTCAAAATTTCAGCAAGCCTTTCTCCTCACAAGTAAGTGATTTTGATGAGTTTTCCTGATAATTTTTGTACTTTTGGAGTCCCCAAAGCTTAAGCTAGCTAATGAGGGGACTAATTTGTAACATGGTTGAGAGTCTAGGGACTTTCCATGAGAGATTTTATGCTGATTTCTGAATTTTATGGAAGAAAATGAATGATAGGATGATGAGAACAACTTTTGTGAAAGGTGTTGTCATGAAAACACCTAATTGAGACTAAAATGCAAAAGTTGTGATTTGTTCATTAAGGCATGAAATTGATGGAATTGTGAATAGTTGTAAGAGGATTAAATGTTCAACTAGGCTTGTTTAACGAGAAAATGTGATGAAAACTTATTTACGAGCCTAGGGGCAAAATCCTAATTTTGCCAAAGTGTAGGGGCAAAATAGTCATTTTTGCCTAAAGTGTAGATTATGATATATTATGATTTATAAGTGATTAAATAAGTAAATTACATTGTTCTAGATCAAAGAAAATGAGTTTTGGACCTAGAACGGGTGAAAAGAGAAATGTGGGCAAAAAAGTCCCTTTCGGCCCTTTCGACATCGAGGTAAGCTCATGTGCAAATGTTGTAATTACGTATGAGTTATTTTTAATATTCAAATGTTGGATGGAATGTATAATTACTCAATGAATGTTTGAAATGTCTTTTGATGAGTTGTTAAGAGAATTGAACCTAAGAATGGTAAGAAATGTAAATAGTATGAAATGATGATAGTTAAGGTTCCGTGTAAGACCATATTGGAATATGGCTTTGTTGAGAGATATTAAATAAGGCCATGTCAAGGACATGGCAACGATGTGATACTTTGTATAAGACCTTGTTGGGGACATGGCATCGATATGTTAATTCATGTAAGACCCTATCAGGGGTATGATGTCAATGTGACAATATGTGTATGAGACTTAATAGTGTTATTTAACAGTTAGAGATGAATTCAGTGTATGATAGACATCTAAGGGGATAAGTGTAATAAAAAAACCTTAGTGTATGAGAGAGATTTGTTAAAGCACTGTGTGAGTTCGAATGAGAATCGTAGAAAGTTAAGTAAGAATGATAGTGAGTGATATGTTTATAGATGAACATTTGAATTAGAGAAATGTATGAGGATATATATTTGTGAATGCATAATATTGGTGGGCTGTGTGCGTTACCACCTGATATATTATTAATTGATGGGCTGTGTGCAATACCATCAACTATATTACTATCGGTGGGCTGTGTGCGTTACCATTTGATTAGTTAATAATTGATGGGCTGTGTGCGATACCATCGCTTATAAATGATTGGTGAGCTAAGTGCAAAATCACCATAGTTATAAATGATTGGTGGGCTGTGTGCGATACCACCTTGTAAGAGATTCAATGGTGGGCTAAGTGCGTAACCACTGAGAGATTAGTAGCATGAGAGTCTTATTGAAAATGTTTGATGTGTTGTTTTATATGATCTTGTGGTGATCAGTGCAGGATTGTGTACTAATTAAACGAGCAATTGGCTTGTGGCATGGTAAGAATGTAGTAAGAGATAGAATGAGTAGGCTTTAAGAGTGGTTGAGTAAGTAGCCATAAGTTAAAGGGAAAAACTTGGTATAATACTTTGAAGTTATCTATATTCAATGAATATCAATAATGGTCAGATTACGCAGATGAACTTACTAAGCATTATTGCTTACTCCTCTTCTTTTCTCATCTCTTATAGGTTATTTTAGCTAGCTTGGGTTGGAGATCACTGAAGATGTTTTCACACTATCGAACAGACACTCGGTATGAGGTATCAAGTCCCCATGAGTTATGGCATGTATAGGGCTATTACTTATGGTTGATTAAGTTATTATTGATGTAGCCAAATTGTGTTGGCCTAAGAGAACTTATGTTTTGTTTGTGTATAGCCATAGATGATGGCCAAAGTTGTTTGTATTTATATAGGAAATAGTCCTCCCTAGTGTGTGGGATAAAAACCTTATTTATTTTATAAGCAAATGTCTTTAATTTAAGAGTTATATTAATGTTATGTGTAGCTATGTGATAAGGTATGAATGTATGCAAATGTGGGTGCAAAAGGCTTAGAATGTATGCAAATGTGGGTGGCAAAAGGCTTGGTAGATAGCCTGATAATTTTCTACATGGGTAGACACACGGGCGTGTGTCTAAATCGTGTGGGAGGCACGACTAGAACATGGGCGTGTACCCAGGCCGTGTGAAGTCTGCACCTTGCTCATAAAATGGTAAATTTCCCACGGCCAGGATACACGGGTGTGTGCATAGGCCATATGATTAAGTCAGAATGATAAGGTTTTACACACAGACTAGGGCCACGGACGTGCCATGGCCATGTGATATTAGTTAGTGTCGACCACGGACACAAGACACAGGCATTCCTTAGAGGTACAGGTGTGTCCCAAGACCTACACGGGCGTGATGGCCCCTGTTTTGTGAAAAAGTTTCTTGAACATGTGAAAGTTATTAGAAAGATTTATATACTTCTCAGAAGTATGTTTAAGGCGTCGTAGGCCAAGTTTGAGTCAGAGATACGTTTAAATGAAATTTTATAGCCCGTTTCGAAGTATTAAGTAAGATTAAGCATGGTAATGCCTCATATTCCAATCTCGGTGTTAGACATGGGTAAGGGGTGCTATATTTAGTGGTATCGAAGCCAGGTTTAGTCAGTTCTTGGACTAACCTAGTATAAGTAAGAGTCTAGCTATACATGCCATAGGTGGACTGTGATAGTGTGATATCTCCCGGCTCTAAAGAAATTATTTTGTTAAGACAGGGATGGTTCCCAACCGAGCTCAATCCAATAATGTTGTAAGTGATAATGAGGTAATTGAAATGTTCTTATGTATTGATGAGATTCGAAGAGGTATGAATAGAAGTATTTGACATGTGTGTGATAATGCATGAAATGAGAGTTATAAAGTGATAAGCTTATCTGTATTGGTTGGATGTGCATAAGGTGTTATATACTCAACCTATTGGGTTAGGTGCATATAGTGAGTAAATTTACCCAGAGAATGGGGTATATGTGTATGTACGATTGTTTGAATGATGTATGATCAATATGTCTGCATAGTTGAATTTCATGTGTGACGGTTAAAATAGATGATGTATAATGTTTTATTTCGTGACTCTGTATGAAATTACGAGTATTATGGTGTGAGAGTTACACTGAGAAGTTTGACTAAGTAGAATGCAAGGGATAAGTACGGTCGTTCAATGATAAGATGATAAATACGACCATGGTTGGACCATGGCGATACATGTGATCCTATATAAGACCATGTCTGGGACATGGCATTGGTGATGATACGTGATCCCGTGTAAGATCATATCTGGGATATGGCATCGGCATCAACATGAATTCCCATGTAAGACCATATATGGGATATGGCATTGGTATTGATATGAGATTTCGTCTAAGACCATAGCGAGGCTATGGCATCGTGACAACATGTACAGTAATAGTTGGGCTATGATGTTATGATACGAGTAAGATCATAGTTAGACTATGGCAATCAAGTAAACGACGTACTCAAACCTGTAAGACATTCTTTAATTGATTAGTAATAGTAAGAGAAATTAGAGTGAAATGTTGAGTACTTGAGTAGATGTTAATGTAGAACATGAGTATGAGAAAGTCTCGATTGAAGTTGAATTACTTAGGATACTCAATCACTCACATAAGATGAGAGAGTCCGTATAAGACCAAGCTAAGGCATGGCATCGGCAAACAGGAAAAGATACCAAGTAAGTCCATGTCAAGACATGGCGTCGAGGGTGAGTTAAGAGATCCCATGTAAGACTATACGTAGGATATAGCATTGGCATTGAAATATATGTGAGATGAGATTCAGTATCCTTGGTTATACATAGTAATTCATCGGGCAAAAGAGTGAAGATTGAATGAGAAAGCAGAGAAGTCAAGTGAGTAAAGCTGTTATTAAGTTATGCTAGTTAGAGCTGACTAAGAGTATTATGCATGTTATGAATGATGAAGTTGAGATTATGTTTACCATATCAAAGTATGCTGATATGTGTGAATAATACAATATTTATGATAGCACAATTCAGAATGCCTTGTATCACATTGATACATAATACTCTACCAGATAGAGTAATTATTGTTGAACATGAGGTTGAAGTCCTAGAAGACTAAAATGAAAAGGTTATCGATGAGATATGAAATAGATAAGGTCTCAGATAAGACCATATCCGTGATATGGCCTCGATGAGAATAGGAGAATCGTGTAAGACCATGTTCAAAATATGGCATCGATACTTGATGTGGAAGTCCATATAAGACCACCTCGAGGATGTGGCTTTGGTTTCATACCTACATGAATGACGATGAATATGCGTCTTTAACTCTCCCTAGTGATCAATAGGACAGATAGATGAGTTTAGAGGTAGAAATGAGAATTGTACTAAAGTCATGTGAATGAGTGAAAGCGGGCACTCGTGAACGAGTCGCAAGCGAATGAGTATAGAGTGTGGCATGATATGTGCTTAAGAAAGTTGATTGTAAGTAAGTATGTCTGAATGCTTTAACAATTGTATTGATTATACAATGTTAAAAACAAAGAGAAAATTAGCCTAGGCTATTTGACTCAGGTGAGTAGGAAGCCTGAGATGTATGTTTATCGAGATCTTCTTAAATTGATGTTCATTAATGAAAGGAATTGTTAAAGAGTTTGAGGACAAAATGGTTAAAGAAACAATGTTCGAACTGTGAGAGTGTTCAATTATGATAACCATAGTTGTATGGATCATAATAATCTCTTTAAGTATTACGTGTTAATAACTTTTGCCTTTTAGGGGCGATGTAGTTGTTTATCTCATGAATCAAGATTGTACGAGAATGTTGGTGATTGTGAAATCAGAATAAACGGTTGTCGATTTAGTAATTGGAATTGACATCCCTTTATCTCCTCGTAACCTTATTCGGGTAGTTTGATGAGGAGGTTGGTGATGATTCTAGTATAAGGAGTGGAATCATGAGTTTCACGTTGTGTGATGAGTTTTCTGACAAGCCAAATAGAGTTAATGAATTAGATCAAGATGTCCCTGCTATCATGAGATATGACGATAGTAAAGGTTTTAGATTAGCATAGCAAGAGAAACTCAGATGAGAGTGTGCTTGAAATATGTTCTCGGTGTGGAGAAGAGAGTAGATTAATGTATTGAGATATGATCCAAGTTTTGTGTATATTTGCACATGAATCAGTGAAGAGAATAAAATTTTGTGTAAACGTGAACAGGGAGCATGATACAAAGATATACTCATCAAAATATTTAACCATGATGATTGAGTTGAAAGCTATAGAAGGAACTATTAATTGAAAGTTCTAGTACTGAGTTCAGTCTGAATTGAGAAAAAGGAGTTGTTGGATTGGTGATCTAGAGACGATCACTTTTGTGTCTGTGTTGAGAGTTAGATGTGTTGTAATGATCTATGGGAAAAATCGATGTGTATTTTCTAAATTTTTTTAATGAGTGAGAGCATCTTATGAAAATGAGATAGTGGAAACGACTTGAGCTATTACCATGGTAGGTATAGTTATCGTAATACTTCTCAGACAGTAGACATAGTATAGGTGTTTAAATGAAAGATCCCTGTTAAGCAATACAAGTTAGTTACTCGGTTGATCTTTGTTGGTAATATCCTGGTTTCAGCGAGGTTAATGACTAGAGCAAGTCTTCCTTTCA
Source organism: Gossypium rotundifolium (assembly GCA_025506655.1). NCBI lineage: Eukaryota > Viridiplantae > Streptophyta > Magnoliopsida > Malvales > Malvaceae > Gossypium > Gossypium rotundifolium. The sequence goes on along the minus strand of CP106732.1, from coordinate 126,344,254 downwards.
GAACAAAAGGGTTCAGAAGTGAGTTAGTAAATTTTATTTTTAAATAAGCATTGAATGAGTTTATTTAAGGTAGTGAAAATTCAAGTTGGATAAGATTTACATTATTGATATTTCTTAATTGAGACAAAATTTGGAATGATGATGAATCTAGAACTTATACAGAAATTTTGGTATGAGATTTAGTAGTAGCATAGCTACTTATGCAAGAATAAGGAAGTACAGTTAGGTGTATAAATGTTTTAACAATAGAGTACATTTTACGATATGATTGAGTTTATGGTCAAAAGTAGTCGACCACTAAGAGCTGAGTTTCCAAAGCACACAATAGATTTCGAATTTGGATTAACCTGATTCCCAAAGAGGGGATGTCATTTGAATTGTAGTGAGTTATGCGATACAGATTTGAATGATCATTTGGACATATAAAGAGTTCCCAATTAGTAGATTGTTGAATATATGCCCAGGAGGGAGAGCAATTTAGGTCTCAAGTTGTGCTTCGACCTTGTGTACTATAGCTTAAAGGTTGTTGGCGAGAGAAACTTGAGGACAAGTTGATTTGTAATTTGGAATAGTTGATGGAAACGTTTTAAGAATGATAATAGCAGCTTCACCTGAAAAGATTTTGGGGACGAAAATCCCTAAAGGGGGAGAATTGTAACAGTTCGATTTAGGGGCTAGTCAGAATAGTGATCTTAGAATCACTAAACCGAGGATAGAAAAATTATTTTCATGTTATTTTATGTGTTATAACATGTTTATAAGGGTGCATGAAAATTTTGGTGCCTTAATTTTAGCAATTTCTAGCTAAATTGTGAAAAAGGACTAAATCGCATAAAGTGCAAAAGTTTTATTTTATTTGCTAGAGGTGCCAAATAGCTATGAATTATAAATTGGAGGTCCTAAATGTGCAATTTGGCCTTGCTAAGTGTGTTGGCCGGTCAAGGAAAGTTAGGGGACAAGGGCATTAAATGTTGGTCATGTTAGGTGATTAAAATGAATAAAATAAGATGAATTAAGCAAAAAGCTATCATCTTTTTTTATTTATTCTCTTCATCCAACGAAAATGAGCAGCAAGAATGGGGTTTTTGAAGCTTAAAATTTCAGCAAGCCTTTCTCCTCACAAGTAAGTGATTTTGATGACTTTTCTTGATAATTTTTGTACTTTTAAAGTCCCCAAAGCTTAAGCTAGCTAATGAGGGGACTAATTTGTAACATGGTTGAGAGTCTAGGGACTTGCCATGAGAGAGTTTATGCTGGTTTCTGAATTTTTATGGAAGAAAATGAATGATAGGATGATGAGAAACAACTTTTGTGAAAGGTGTTGTCATGAAAACACCTAATTGGGATTAAAATGCAAAAGTTGTGATTTGTTCATTAAGGCATGAAATTGATGGAATTGTGAATAGTTGTAAGAGGATTAAATGTTCAGCTAGGCTTATTTAATGAGAAAATGTGATGAAAATTTATTTACGAGCCTAGGGGCAAAATCCTAATTTTGCCAAAATATAGGGGCAAAATAGTCATTTTTGCCTAAAGTGTAGATTATGATATATTATGATTTATAAGTGATTAAATCAGTAAATTACATTTTTCTAGATCAAAGAAAATGAGTTTTAGACCTAGAACGGGTGAAAAGAGAAATGTGGGCAAAAAGTTTCCTTTCGGCCCTTTCGTCATCGAGGTAAATTCATGTTCAAATGTTGTAATTACGTATGAGTTATTTTAATATTCCAATGTTGTATGGAATGTATAATTACTCAATGAATTTTTGAAATGTCTTTTTATGAGTTGTTAAGAGAATTGAACCTAAGAATGGTAAGAAACGTAAATAGTATGAAATGATGATAGTTAAGGTTCAGTGTAAGACCATATTGGAATATGACTTCGATGAGAGATATTGAATAAGACCATGTCAAGGACATGAAAACGATGTGATACTTCGTATAAGACCTTGTTGGGACATGGCATCGATATGTTAATTCATGTATGACCCTATCAGGGGTATGATGTCAATGTGACAATATGTGTATGAGACTTAATAGTGTTATTTAACAATTGGAGATGAATTCAGTGTATGATGGACCTCTAAGGGGATAAGTGTAATCGATACACCTTAGTGTATGAGAGAGATTTGTTAATGCACTGTGTGAGTGTGAATGAGAATCGTAGAAAGTTACGTAAGAATGATAGTGAGTGATGATGTTTACGGATGAACATTTGAATTAGAGAAATGTATGAGGATAGATATTTGTGAATGCATAATATCGATGGGCTGTGTGCGATACCATCAACTATATTACTATCGGTGGGCTGTGTGTGTTACCACTTGATTAGTTAGTAATCGATGAGCTGTGTGCGATACCATCACTTATAAATGATTGGTGAGCTAAGTGCAAAATCACCATAGTTATAAATGATTGGTGGGCTGTGTGCGATACCACCTTATAAGAGATTCAATGGTGGGCTAAGTGCGTAACCACCGAGAGATTAGTAGTATGAGAGACTTATTGAAAATGCTTGATGTGTTGTTTTATATGATCTTGTGGTGATCAGTGCAGGATTGTGTACTAATTAAACGAGCAATTGGCTTGTGGCATGGTAAGAATATGGTAAGAGATAGAATGAGTAGGCTTTAAGAGTGGTTGCGTAAGTAGCCATAAGTTAAAGGGAAAAACTTGGTATAATACTTTGAGGTTATCTATATTCAGTGAATATCAATAATGGTCAGATTATGCAGATGAACTTACTAAGCATTATTGCTTACGCCTATTCTTTTCTCATCTCTTATAGGTTATTTTAGCTAGCTCGGGTTGGAGATCGATGGAGATGTTTTTACACTATCGAACAGACACTCGGTATGAGGTATCAAGTCCCCATGAGTTATGGCATGTATAGGGCTAATACTTAAGGTTGATTAAGTTATTGTTGATGTAGCCAAATTGTGTTGGCCTAAGAGAACTTATGTTTTGTTTGTGTATAGCCATAGACGATGGCCTAAGTTGTTTGTATTTATATGGGAAATAGTCCTCCCTAGTGTATGGGATGAAAACCTTATTTCTTTTATAATCAAATGTCTTTAATTTAAGAGTTATATTAATGTTATGTGTAGCTATGTGATAAGGTATGAATGTATGCAAATGTGGGTGGCAAAAGGCTTGGTAGATAGCCTGATAATTGTCTACATGGGTAGACACACGGGCGTGTGTCTAAATCGTGTGGGAGGCACAGCTAGAACATGGGCGTGTACCCAAGCTGTGTGAAGTCTGCACCTTGCTCATAAAATGGTAAATTTCCATGGCCAGGATGCACGAGCGTCTGCATAGGCCGTGTGGTTAAGTCAGAATGCTAAGGTTTTACACACGGGCTAGGGCCACGGGCATGCCATGGCCGTGTGATATTAGTCAGTGTCGACCACGGACACAAGACACGGGCATGCCTTAGAGGTACACGGGCGTGTCCTAAGACCTACATGGGTGTGTGGCCTCTATTTTGTTAAAAAGTTTCTCGAATGTGTGAAAGTTCCCAAAAGATTTATAGACTTCTTGGAAGTATGTTTAAGGCGTCGTAGGCCAAGTTTGAGTAAGAGATACGTTTAAATGAAATTTTGTATTCCGTTTCGAAGTATTAAGTAAGATTAAGCATGGTAATGCCTCGTATTCCGGTCTCAGTGTCAGACACGGGTAAGGGGTGTTACACGACACTCCTCGGGATGACATCTGCCATACAGCGGACATTTCGGTCTCCTTGGTTGAGCGTTGCCAACACTAGCAATCGAAATGGTCTGAGCTTTAGATCTCAAGTACTATTTACCCTTACTTCTATTTGAAAACCCAGCTGAAGTGGCCGATCGGGTAGTAAACTCTCTTGATTTCTTCGATAAGGATTGAATTGATTTGCCCAACTGTCTCTTCCTCGAGTCACGAGACTCGATTTCAGCTCTTCTTTTCTCTTTGACCAGTTCTTCGGCCTTACAGGCTCCATCCACTAACATAACAAATTCTTTTAGTTCTAGGACACCAACAAATAAACGGACATCTTCATTTAACCCGTCTTCGAACCTTTTACACATAATGGCTTCTGTTGATACGCACTCCCGAGCGTATTTACTAAGTCTTACGATCTCACGATCATATTCGGTCACTGTCATTTGACCTTGCTTTAGCTCCAAGAATTCCTTTCTTTTCTAGTCAATGAACCTTTGACTAGTATACTTCTTTCGAAACTCTTCTTGGAAGAATTCTGAGTTAACTTTCTCCCTTGGTACAACCAACATAAGGGTGTTCTGCTACTGATAGGCCGAATCTCTCAAGAGAGATACCACACATTTCATGCACTCATCAGGTGTGCAGGATAACTCATCAAATACCCTGATGGTATTTTCAAGCCAAAATTCTACCCTCTTTGGATCATCATCTTTACTAGCTCAAAATTCCTCAGCTCCTTATTTTCGGATTCTATTTATCGGAGGCTTTTCTCTTCTTTCTACTTCCACAACTTGGGGAGCTACAAGGATAGGCTGAGGAATAGGTGGGGGTGGAGGGGGTTGAGCATTAGGATTTGCTCGAACAAATTCAGTGTACCAGTTGCTCATCATATGGAGAAATGCTTCTCGAGCCTCTTCTCTCTGACTCAAAGTCTCGGGTCTACTTTTTACTGGTACGGTCCCTTACGCAGGGGCCAGCTTATTATTTTGCAGCATCATTGGCCGCAGCTCGGTCGGGATCCATTTATTATATAAAAACACAATTTAAATCGTCAGGAGTCATCACACTATCATTATGTAAATACTCATACGTATGGCATGTATAGCTAGACTCATACTTATGATATGTTAGACCGAGAATCGACTAAATCGTAGCTCTGATACTACTAAATGTAACACCCCTTACCTGTACCCAATGTCAAAACAGGGTATGAGGCATTACCTAACTTAATCTCATGCGTATGTTTAATTCTGAAATATAAAAGTCCGTTCAAATTTAAAACTTTTCAAAATTCCTCTTAACAATCTTATTATAGGCTTACGAGGCCTAAAACACATCTTAGAAACAATTTAAGATCATTTCGAGTTCCTTAGAAAACCTTAGATAATGTTATTAAAAACATGGCCACACGCTCGTGTGAAGAGGGACACGCCCATGTCCTAGTTCGTGTGGATTTTATTTTTTTTCATTTTAAACCTACAGGGGTTTTCACATGGTCGGACATACGCCCGTGTCCATGGCCCGTGTTGCACACATGGCCTAGACACGCCCGTGTGCAAAAACTTTGACATACTGTTTTTGACGTCATCACCTTATATATGTCACACAGCCAAGGCACACGCCCGTGTTCTTAGACCATATGGTGAATTAAATTCCTATTCAGGTGTAGACTTCACATGGCCCGGGCACATGCCCATGTCTTAGGTTGTGTCTCCTACACAGTTGAGACACACGGCCGTGTCTCAGCCTGTTTGTTTACTACTAGGTATTCTGACTTGCCAACCTAGCATGTAGGGGGACACACGGCCCATCAACACGCCCATAGGGCTGACTGTGTGTCACATACGGCCTAAATACATGCCCGTGTGTCTACCCATGTGGACTATAATAAGGTTATATACCAAGCCAATTGCCACCGTACAAAGCAACCACACTTAGCAAGACCTTAAGCACCTCTAATATTCACTACTTCATCAAGCATATATAAAAGTTCATACATACTCATTCAATTGCATAAACTTGCACTTCATGAACTTCATCATTGAATGTATATAAAACTTATAAAGTATTGGCCAATTTCCAATGGCCATTTACAAAATGAATTTAATAACATTAATAGCCACACATTGGCTAACCAATATGACATATCACCAAAAATATCCAAGTTACTATACATGCCATCCTCAAAATTAATCAAACTATGCTATACCAAAGAGGAGTTGATAGTGTGATTCTGAACTCCGACGTCCCACAATCCCCGAGTTAGCTTGGCGATACTACAAAGAAAAGGGAAATGAGAGAGGTAAACATGAAGCTTAGTAAGTTTGCATGAAATAAATAGCAACATAAAGGCTCATAATGTCATCCATCCATTGCATTGAATAAAAACACAAAGTCTTAAGCACATTTCCATAACTTACTCATGCTAACTCTTACCAATTACATGTCATGTCACATATCGTAAACATTTCTCCTGAATTACTTACATGTACCTGTATCACTTCATCACATAGCTTTAGCACTAATTTCATCTCTATTATAAGCTTAACTATTTATCCTATTGAACCACTTGGAATACCTGAGGATACACAATCATCATCATACACCTAAATACTATGCCAATGCCATATCCCAGACATGGTCTTACATGGGTTCACAGCTCAATGCCGATGCCATATCCCATATATGGTCTTATAGGGGATCTCATATCGATGTCGATGCCATATCCCAGATATAGTCTTATATGAGATCGTATATTGATGCCATGTCCCAGACATAGTCTTACACGATTTTCGTATTCGATGTCGATGCCATATCCTAGATATGGTATTATACGAAATCTCATTTCGGTGCCGAGACCATGTTCTTTTAGGTGTTTTCATGGAAACAACTTTCACAAAAGTTGTTTATTTAACAACTAAGACTCATTTTACTTTATAAAATTTCAGAAATCAACACTAATTCTCTCGTGGAAACCATTTTGCAAAATAGTTCCCTCATTAGCCAGCTCAAGCTACAAGGGTCTCAAAAGTACAAAAATTATCAAAGAATGACCATTAAAACACTTACTTGCAAGGAGAAAAGCTTGGATGAAATTTTTGAGTTCTCAACCCCTATTTTGCTGAAAATTTTGGTGGAGAAGATGGAGAGAAAATATGATATCTTTTCTTTTCTTTATTTTATTATAAAACATTAATCACCTAATTTCCACCAACTTTAACCAATTTCTATTTCTTTGTCCCCTATGGCCATCTAGCCCTATTTGTAAGGGTCTATTTGGACATTAAAGACCTCCAATTAAGGTTCTATAGCTATTTAACACCTCTAGCTTTTAAAATAAAACTTTTGCACTTTATGCGATTTGGTCCTTTTTTGCAATTAAGTATGCAATCACTAAAATTAATGCACCAAAATTTTCATGCACTCATATAATAATTCTATAAAAAATAAAATAATATTAAAATAATTTTATTCAATCTTAGATTAGTGGTCCCGAAACCTCTATTCTGACTAGACCCTAAATCAGGTTGTTACACTCGCTTTCCCGGGATGATAATAAATCACTAATTTATAGTCTTTCAGTAACTCGAGCCATCTTCGTTGTCACAAATTCAAATATTTGTGAGTCATTAAATACTTTAAACTCTTGTGATCAGTAAAGATATGGAACTTCTCACCGAATAGATAATGTCACAAAATTTTTAATGCAAAAACAATAGCGGTCAACTATAAATCATACGTTGTAACACCCCTAACCCATATCCGTCACGAATTAGGGTTACAAGATGCTACTCTACTAACCACCAAGTTCATTTAGTCACTTGAATCTTAATACTTAAGAAATGATATTACGATAAACAAATCACCACAAATATAATATCAATTGCATTATACATAATAAAATAAGTAATCTCATTCAAACTACAGAGCACAATTCATTTGGTCATTTTAAAAAGGGTGGCCGAATATAAATAGATTATCAAAGGTTAACTTACACCAACCAATTTATCACATGTATATTCAATCACATGCAAACATAATTAGTTATTCACACCAATGATTACTAACCTTTAAATTTTCTTAACCGATTATATAAATATATTTATAGAAAATTCGAATAATTATAACACCAACTAAGTTCATTAAGCGTGCATGTAATATCTACTTAAACTTATGGATAATGTTTCTATCAAAATTTCATAAATTAACTATTCTTTAACAAACTTCTATCACGTCCGAATATGCACAAACATATGTCACACTTCAAGCATATATATGTATAACTAACTAAAACATAATCATGAACAATGTACTTAAATTACGCTTGTTTACTATGCCAAATTTACCTGTTTAAAAATCATGCAACTAGACCGAATACAACCGAACCATAGCACCATAATTTGATCATTTCATCATCAAATCACCTCAATTGAATTTAAAAAAAATACACATACCCAATGTCATTCATAACCTAACATACCATCTCATATATATATTCACTTTCTAAGGAACTAGCAAAATTTCATCTATGCAATTTCATATCAAACATACGTATACAACCATTATGCATAGCATGATTTTATACTTACCCATCTTCATCATTCAAATAAAACTTGCTTTCATACTTTTATCAAGTCTCGTATAACTTTAGATTATTTACTAATAAGGCCAGCCATTTTCGCATGGCTATAAACATTAACACAGTATCCTTCAAAATAACAAGCTAGCCTATACATGCCTTGTGCTTAAAATTTAGATTCTAAGAGTACCAAAATAAGTTGATAGTGTGGATGACTTCAACGATGAACCCTCGAGCCAGTAGCTTGATCACAATCTATAAAACAGAGTGAAAACATACAGAGTAAGCTAACTTAGCTTAGTGAGCCTTAAGCAACTTTCCTACTCAACTAAATATTCAATTAAATTGAATAGAATAACATGTTTAACATTTATGAACTAACATAACACATAGGTACTATCACAGCCAATTATCAATATTCATACCTAGTGAAACATTATTCAACGTACACTTATAATGTGAGACTTATCAATAGTACCCAGATTGCTAATAAAAAAATATATATATATTTCCACTTACAACTGAATAATATCTTCCGCGTACATTTAAGATGAGGGCACATAATTGAATATGTATAATTATCTATATGTATAGCTCATGGCCGAACCTATATAGATATAATTTCTCATATCAATATAAGTAAAAATCTCAAGTAAGCAAGTAAACATATCAACTCAATATCTTTTCCAATCACATATTTTAAGTACCGAATATATGAACACATTTATATCAACTTGCTTATTCAAGAAGCATCACATATATCATAAACCTTATTTGATACATAACTTTCGGTCGAACACTCATACTATAGTAATAAACCTTGGCTTATTCAAATACCATCATAACTATGCCATTTCATTCATAAGCATAAGCTCGTATTAAAAATCACTGGTATAAAAACTGCTAGACCAAAGGTCCGAGATTTAAACACCGGCACGAAGCCTGCTAGGCATTAAAGCCCGAAATAAATCACCGGCACGAAGCCTACTAGGCATTAAAGCCCGAAATAAATCACCGGCACGAAGCCTGCTAGGCATCAAAGCCTGATATGTAACACCGGCACAAGGCCTGCTAGGCATCAAAGCCCGATAAATAACACCGGCACGAGGCCCGCTAGGCTCAAAGCCCGATTAATAACACCGGCACGAGGCCTGCTAGGCTCAAAGCCCGATTATCAACGAAATCAACATTCCCATACACATTACTTAATGCTAAAATCACATCCATCTCGTATACTTTATTTTACAATTTCATGTTAAACCGAACATAATTATCCACATCACATTTAACAAACAAATTTACTACAATTTCATACCCCACATTCGGCCTACATATATTTTCATGCCTTAAATACCAAATTTTATCATGTACTACTTTCGTAAATAATTTCTCGACATAAATTTGCTTAAGGACTTACCTCGGTTGTCGATAGACCGCAAATCGGCTTATTCAAGAACCTTCGTCTTCCCCGATCTAAATCGGTTTTTCTTTGTTCTTGATCTAAAACACATTAAAATTTAGCTCATTCAAGTACATTTCATCTCAATTTAGTCCCTAAGCACATAAATAGGCAATTTACCATTTTACCCCTACTATTTCAAATTTTTACAATCTAGTCTTAATTGCACAAAACACAAAATATACATTATTTCAATACCACACTCAAGGGCTGAATATGTATAAGGACCATATAAGTCCAATTCTTTCATTTATTTTGCATTTAAGCCCTCTCAAATTTTATTTTACAAATTAGTCCTATTTACTCAATTTTTCACTAAAACTTCAATACAAAACTTATCAATCTTAGTCCTAACAATAAATTAAATTCATCAAACATCAATTATCATATAAGAATGCTAATGGCGAACCTTAGACATGCTCGGTTTAAAAATTACAACATGGGGTGCTCATTGTTCAAGCAACGATCTCAAAACGTGAAAATTTACAAAATCGACTAAGAATTTACCTTGAATTTGGCTTGAATGTTGCCGAATATTCAAAGAACCTAGCTCCCTTTTCTTTCTCAATATTCGCCAAGAAAGATGAATGAAAATATCCATTTTTTTATGTTTTAATTAACATATAATATGGTTTTAACCTATTTACTATTTTAACCTTATATCATAAAATTATATAATATAAAACTTAAGGTCAATCATGTCATATACCACCCACTAACTTAAAATGGGTTATTTACCCATTTAACACTTCATATTAAAAGCCATGCTCAAATTAGCACATTGCACTTTAGTATGCCACTTTTACCTTTTTCACGATTAAGTCCTTTTTTATCAAATTCAATACTTAAACGATAAAATTTTTCTACGAAACTTTCACACACATAAATTCATATATAATAAACACTAAATATAATATTTATATATTTCTCGAGCTCAGATCCGTGGTCCCAAAACCACCGTTCCGATTAGGGTTAAATTTGGTCTGTTACAACTCTCCCCCTTAAGGATTTTTGTCCCCGAAAATCTTACCGTTAAACAAAGTCAGATACTGTTGCCTTATTGAATCTTCAGGCTCCCACGTCACCTCTTCAACTCCGTGTCGATTCCATAATACTTTCACTAAGGAAATCATTTTGTTTCTTAACTCTTTCATTTCTCGGGCTAAAATACGGATCGGTTTTTCCTCATACGTCATATCAGGTTGGATCTCAATCTCAGACGGAGCAATCACATGTGACGGATCTGATCTGTATCTACGAAGCATAGAAACGTGAAATACATCGTGTATCTTTTCTAATTCAGAGGGTAACTTCAACCTATAAGCAACAGGTCCAACACGTTCAATGATTTCATACGGTCCGATGAACCTCGGGCTCAATTTGCCTTTCCGGCCAAAACGGAGTACTTTCTTCCACGGAGAGACCTTTAAAAATACTTGATCTCTGACCTGAAATTCAATGTCTTTACGTTTCAAATCAGCATAAGACTTTTGACGATCCGGCGACTTTCAAATTGTCTCTAATAATAGCTACTTTTTGTTCAGATCTTTAATCAAATCAACCCGTGTATCTTATTCTCATTGAGCTCATCCAAGATAATGGTGTTCGACACTTTCGCCTACATAAGGCTTCATAGGCGCCATTTTGATACTAGATTGAAAAGCTGTTGTTATAGGCAAATTCAATCAGAGGTAAATATCTTTCCCATGCACCTTCAAACTCAAGAATGCAACATCTCAACATGTCCTCAAGTATTTGAATAGTTCACTCGACCGACCTTACATGTCGTGGATGAAAGGCTGTACTAAAATGTAGTTTAGTACCTAAGGCATCTTGCAACTTCTTCCAAAACCGCGATGTAAATCTCGGGTCTCTGTCTGAAACAATGGATCTCGGTACACCATTCAATCTCACAATCTGCGATACATACAATTCAAACAAGTTTATCGAGTGAAAAGTGCATGACGAACCAAGCACAAAATGAGTGATTTAGTCGGTCTATCAACTATAACCCGACGGCATCTTTCTTATTCGGTGTCATAGGAAGACCGGATACAAAATCCATTGTAATTCTATCCCATTTCCATTCGGTATCATGATTGGTCAAGTAATCCGGATGGCACTTGATGTTCGACTTTTACTTGTCGACAAACTAAGCATTTCAAACAAATTCAGATATATCCCGTTTCATGCCCGCCACCAATAGAATCATTTCAAATCATTATACATCTTTGTGCTACCCGGATGTATTGATAATCGACCACTATGGGCCTCACTCAGAATCATCTGTATCAAATATGAGTTTTTCGAAACACACATTCGGCTTTTAAAATTCAAACAGTCATTTGCATCAATCTGAAAATCTGACTCTGCACCTTTTTCACACTAAATTCGTCTAGCAATCAAATCCTTGTCAACTTTCTGTGCATCACAAATTTGCTGAATAAACATCGGTCTTGCTTGTAACTTGGCTATGATCGAACCATCACCAGACATAGCTATCTGTGCGTTCATTGCACGAAGAGCAAACAATGATTTTCGACTTAACGCATCTGCAACAACGTTAGCTTTTCCCTGATGGTAGTCAATCACCAACTCATAGTCTTTCAACAATTCTAACCATCTGCGTTGTCTCAAATTTAGATCCTTCTGAGTCATTAAATAATTTAGACTTTTATGATCTAAATAAATGTGACATTTCTCGCCAAATAAATAGTGACGCCAAATTTTCAATGCGAAAACAATGGCTGCAAGTTCTAAGTCATGCGTCGGGTAATTTCTTTCATGCGGCTTCAATTGTCTTGAAGCTTAGGCTACAACTTTGCCTTCCTGCATCAAAACGCAGCCCAAACCATTTAAAGAAGCATCGGAATAAACAACAAATTCTTTACCCGATTCATTTGAACTAACACCGAGCTTCATCAAAAGGGCTTTCGGTGATCAAAACTTTTCGACACTTTTTCGACCACTCAAACGACATCTTTTCGCAATAACTTTGTCAACGGGTAGCTATCATAGAAAAACCTTTCACAAATCGTCGATAGTAACCCGCAAGTCCCAGAAAACTTGAATCTCTAAACATTTTTGGTGGCTTCCAATAAAGTATAGCCGATATTTTGTTCGGATCAACTCGAATGCCTGATGCTAAAACAACATGTCCCAAAAAGCTGACCTCTTTCATCCAGAACTCACACTTACTAAACTTCGCATACAACTGCTGATTTCACAAAGTTTGTAGCACTAACCTCAAATGCTCAGCGTGTTCAATTTCATCTTTGGAGTAGATCAATATGTCATCAATAAACACTACCACAAATCGATCCAAAAACTATCTAAAAACCCGATTCATCAAATCCATAAAAATAGCAAGTGCATTAGTAAGCCCAAAAGGCATAACCAAAAACTCAAAATGTTCGTACCTCATCCGGAATGCAGTCTTTGGCACATCTGTATCTCTGACTTGCAACTGATAATAACCCGATCTCAAATCTATCTTGAAAATATGAAGCCCTTTCAACCGATCAAACAAATCATCAATCGGGTAACGGATACTTATTCTTTATAGTTACCTTATTGGTTTCGATAATCAATACACATTCGCATCGTTCCATCTTTCTTTCTCACAAAAAAATGGTGCACCCAAGGAGAGAAACTTGGTCGTGCAAAGCCCTATCTGTTAACTCTTACAAGCGTGCTTTCAACTCTTTTAGCTCATGAGGTGCCATCCGATATGGAGCTATTGAGATCGAGTCGTTCGGTGCTAATTCAATGCCAAACTCAATCTCTCTCGATTGGGGTAAACCCGGTAGTTCTTCAGAAACACATCCGGTATTCACATACAATCAGATGCAGATTCAATCTATTTCTCGAGACAATTTATTATCCGATTACATAAGCCAAATAAGCTTCGCACCCTTTTCTCACATACTTAGGGCTAACATCGAGGATATAAGCGTAGGAAACCCACTTAAATCATTGGATTCAATTCTAATGATCTCACCATTCGATGTCTCAAATCGATAAGCTTTCTTTTGCAATTCACCAACGCATCATGTGAAGTTAACAGTCCATTCCCAAAATTATATCAAACTCATCGAAAGGCAACAAACATTAAATCGATTGGGAAGCAAAAATCCCGAATCATCAATGGGCAACCTTTACACACTTTATTAATAAACACACATCTACCCAAAGGGTTGGATACACGAATCACAAACTCAAGAGACTCAATGGCGAGTCTTCTTGAATACCGTAGTTTCACATACATATGAATGGGTGAACCAGGATCAATCAATACAATTGATGAGAATTATAAAGGGTGAAAGTACCGAGAATGACATCCGGGAAGCAGCATCCTCTCTAGCTCGAGTAACATAAGCTCTAGCTGGAGCTCTAGCCTCAGATCGAACTACCGTGTTCTTCATCCCTCTCTGACTACCACCTACATTGCCAGAATGCCTGGGTGGTCCGCCCGTCGTCGATGCCTTTGCTCGGTCTAGAGTTCTATGCTATATTCTATTCAGCTAACATCGGGCACTCTCGAATAAAATGGTCTGAGGATTCACATTTAAAGTAGGACCGATCACGAACTCTACAACTCCCAGAATGCCATTTTCCACAATGTTTGCATTCAACTCGATTCTGTGGAATGTTATCAACATTGGCCATCAAGGTAGCTCGGGAGCTCACTGGAGGTCGATCACGTCTAGGTGTATCTAAAGTAGCTTTATGTCGACTGAAGTCATCTCTAAACTTCTTAGATGTAGAATGGAAATTCTTACCCGACGGTCTTTTACGAGTGTCTCTAGCTTCTGTCTCAACCTTTCTTTTCTCCTTCCCAAGCTCTTCAGCTTTGCAAGCTCGCTCGACTAATGTCACAAACTCTTTGATTTCAAGAATGCCAACAAGCAACTTTAAATCTTTATTCAAACCATCTTCAAACCTTTTGCACATAATGGCTTCAGTTGATACACACTCCCGAGCATATCGGCTCAATCTGACAAACTTTCGCTCATATTCAGTCACGGTCATTTGCCCCTGTTTTAGTTCAAGAAATTCTTTATGTTTCTAGTCGATGAACCTCTGGCTGATATATTTCTTGCGGAATTCATTCTGGAAGAAATCCCATGTCACTTTTTCTTTTGGAACCACTGATACTAGTGTATTCCACCAGTGATAGGCAGTGTCCCGAAGTAAAGATATAGCACATTTCAAACATTCATCTGGAGTGCAAGATAGCTCATCAAGTACCCGAATAGTGTTATCAAGCCACATTTCAGCTCGCTCTGCATCATCATCATCATTAGCCTTGAATTCCTCGGCCCTAAATTTCCTGATTTTATCAATAGGAGGCCTACTAGATCTCATTGGATCTATCATCGAAGTCTTTGAAGGTACCAGAGTTGGATTATTCGGGGGTGGAGGTTGTTGTACAGCTGGATTATTTTGAACAAACTGGGTAAACCATTCATTCATCATTTGGTAGAAGGCTTGTTTAGCCTCTCCCTCGTGGTTACCCGTAACTGGTTGAGAGTCTAATGGCACTGATCCATGTGCGAGACCAGGCGCAACACTCTCCACGTCATTAGCTACGACTCTATCGGGATCGAAATCCATTTACTATATAAAATACAATTGAAATTGTCAGAAGTCACCACACTATCACATATAAAACTCAAAGGCATGTATAGCTAGACTCTTACGTACTACGATAGTCCTAGAATCGACTAAACCGCAGCTCTGATACCAATAAAATATAACACCCCTAACCCATATCCGTCGCCGAATTAGGGTTACAAGATGCTACTCTACTAACCACCAATTTCATTTAGTCACTTGAATCTTAATACTTAAGAAATGATATTATGATAAACAAATCACCACAAATATAATATCAATTGCATTATACATAATAAAATAAGTAATCTCATTCAAACTACAGAGCACAATTCATTTGGTCATTTTAAAAAGGGTGGCCGAATATAAACAGATTATCAAAGGTTAACTTACACCAACCAATTTATCACATGTATATTCAATCACATGCAAACATAATTAGTTATTCACACCAATGATTACTAACCTTTAAAATTTCTTAACCGATTATATAAATATATTTATAGAAAATTCGAATAATTATAACACCAACTAAGTTCATTAAACGTGCATGTAATATCTACTTAAACTTATGGATAATGTTTCTATCAAAATTTCATAAATTACCTATTCTTTAACAAACTTCTATCACGTCCGAATATGCACAAACGTATGTCACACTTCAAGCATATATATATGTATAACTAACTAAAACATAATCATGAACAATGTACTTAAATTATGCTTGTTTACTATGTCGAATTTACCTGTTTAAAAATCATGCAACTAGACCGAATACAACCGAACCATAGCACCATAATTTGATCATTTCATCATCGAATCACCTCAATTGAATTTAAAAAAATACACATACCCATTGTCATTCATAACCTAACATACCATCTCATATATATATGTTCACTTTCCAAGGAACTAGCAAAATTTCATCTATGCAATTTCATATCAAACATACGTATACAACCATAAAGACTGTAGGAGCATTAGTTAATTCGAAAGGCATAACGAGAAATTCTTAATGTCTGCACCTGGTTCTGAATGCAGTTTTTGGCACATCCGAATCTTTAACTCGCAACTGATAATAGCCTTATCTCAGGTCATCTTTGAAAATATTGTTGCACCTTTCAATTGATCAAATAAATCATCGATTCGTGGCAGAGGATACTTATTCTTGGTAGCCACTTTATTGAGCTGTCGATAATCAATACGATCCATTTTTCTTCTTTACAAACAACATTGGTGCACCTCAAGGAGAAAAACCAGGTCGTGCAAAACCTCTATTCGTTAACTCTTGCAACTGAGCTTTCAATTCTTTCAATTCTATCGTAGCCATTCTATATGGAGCTATCGATATCGGTGATGTCCCAGGTACCAATTCAATAGCAAATTTAACCTCTCTAGTCGGTGGCAACCTAGGTAACTCTTCTGGAAACACATCCGGATATTCACAAACAACTAAGACCGATTCAATCTTTGATTCTGACACCTCTGTACCCAGTACATAAGCAAGGTAAGCATTACATCCTTTATTCACATATTTCTAAGCTAACATCGACAATATTATTAAAAGTGACCCACTCAGATCATCAGATTCAATTCAAAGAATCTTACCATTGTGATATTTCAATTCAATAGTCTTTTGTCTACAATTCACAACTGCATTGTGTAGAGTCAACCAGTCCATACCCAGAATCACATGAAATTTGTCAAACAATAAAATCATCAAAGTCACGAGATTTAAACACCCATAAGGCTCGCTAGCATTAAAGCCCGAAATAAATCCACCTTTTAAAACAACTTCTGTTAAACCAAATAAATTCACAAAATCATACGTATACAACCATTATGCATAGCATGATTTTATACTTACCCACTTCATCATTCAAATAAAACTTGCTTTCATACTTTCATCAAGTCTCGCATAACTTTAGATTATTTACTAATAAGGCCAGCCATTTTCGCATGGCTATAAACATTAACACAATATCCTTCAAAATAACAAGCTAGCCTATACATGCCTTGTGTTTAAAATTTAAATTCTAAGAGTACCAAAATAAGTTGATAGTGTGGATGACTTCAACGATGAACCCTCGAGCCAGTAGCTTGATCACAATCTATAAAACAGAGTGAAAACATACAGAGTAAGCTAACTTAGCTTACTAAGCCTTAAGCAACTTTCCTACTCAACTAAATATTCAATTAAATTGAATAGAATAACATGTTTAACATTTATGAACTAACATAACACATAGGTACTATCACACCAATTATCAATATTCATACCTAGTGAAACATTATTCAACGTACACTTTTAATGTGAGACTTATCAATAGTACCAGATTGGTAATAAAAATATATATATATATTTCCACTTACAACCTAATAATATCTTCCGTGTACATTTAAGATGAGGGCACATAATTGAATATGTACAATTATCTATATGTATAGCTCATGGCGAACCTATATAGATATAATTTCTCATATCAATATAAGTAAAAGTCTCAAGTAAGCAAGTAAACATATCAACTCAATATCTTTTCCAATCACATATTTTAAGTAATAGAATATATGAACACATTTATATCAACTTGCTTATTCAAGAAGCATCACATATATCATAAACCTTATTTGATACATAACTTTGATTGAACACTCATACTATAGTAATAAACCTTGGCTTATTCAAATACCATCATAACTAGGCCATTTCATTCATAAGCATAAGCTCGTATTAAAATCAACTGGTATAAAAGCGCTAGACCAAAGGTCCAGAGATTTAAACACCCAAGACGAAGCTCGCTAGGCATTAAAGCCCGAAATAAATCACTAGACGAAGCCGCTAGCATTAAAGCCCGAAATAAATCACCAAGACGAAGCTCGCTGAGCATCAAAGCTCGATATGTAACACCAAGACAAGGCCTACTAGGCATCAAAGCTCGATAAATAACACCCAAGACGAGGCCTCGCTAGGCTCAAAGCCCGATTAATAACACCGCACGAGGGCTCGCTAGGCTCAAAGCCCGATTATCAACGAAATCAACATTCCCATACACATTACTTAATGCTAAAATCACATCCATCTCGTATACTTTATTTTACAATTTCATGTTAAACCTAACATAATTATCCACATCACATTTAACAAACAAATTTACTACAATTTCATACCCCACATTCGGCCTACATATATTTTCATGCCTTAAATACTAAATTTTATCATGTACTACTTTCGTAAATAATTTCTCGACATAAATTTGCTTAAGGACTTACCTCGGTTGTCGATAGGAGTGTAAATCGACTATTCGAGAACCTTCGTCTTTCCCCGATCTAAATTCGTTTTTCTTTGTTCTTGATCTAAAACACATTAAAATTTAGCTCATTCAAGTACATTTCATCTCAATTTAGTCCCTAAGCACATAAATAGGCAATTTACCATTTTACCCCTACTATTTCAAATTTTTACAATCTAGTCTTAATTGCACAAAACACAAAATATACATTATTTCAATACCACACTCAAGGGTCGAATATGTATAAGGACCATATAAGTCCAATTCTTTCATTTATTTTGCGTTTAAGCCCTCTCAAATTTTTATTTTTACAAATTAGTCCTATTTACTCAATTTTTCACTAAAACTTCAATACAAAACTTATCAATCTTAGTCCTAACAATAAATTAAATTCATCAAACATCAATTATCATATAAGAATGCTAATGACCAAACCTTAGACATGCTCAGTTTTAAAAATTACAACATGGGTCGGCTATTTTCGAAGCAACGATCTTAAAAACGTGAAAATTTACAAAAATCGACTAAGAATTTACCTTGAATTTGGCTTGAATGTTGCCGAAAATTCAAAGAACCTAGCTCCCTTTTCTTTCTCAATATTCGCCAAGAAAGATGAATGAAAATATCCAATTTTTTATGTTTTAATTAACATATAATATGGTTTTAACCTATTTACTATTTTAACCTTATATCATAAAATTATATAATATAAAACTTAAGGTCAATCATGTCATATACCACCCACTAACTTAAAATGGGTTATTTACCCATTTAACACTTCATATTAAAAGCCATGATCAAATTAGCACATTACACTTTAGTATGCCACTTTTACCTTTTTCGCGATTAAGTCCTTTTTATCAAATTCAATACTTAAACGATAAAATTTTTCTCTAAACTTTCACACACATAAATACATATATAATAAACACTAAATATAATATTTAAATATTTCTGGGCTCAATTGTGGTCCCAAAACCACCGTTCCGTTAGGGTCAAATTTGGTTTGTTACATATGCAAAATAATTCTTTTCAGGCGACTTTAACTGTCTAGAAGCATAAGCTATCACTTGGCCCTCTTGCATCAAAACACATCCCAAGCTGTTCAATGAAGCATCACTGAAAATTACAAACTCTTTATGACTTAGGTTGAACTAAAACTAGTGCCTCAGTTAACAGTGCTTTCAACTGTTCGAAACTCTGTTGGCATTTCTCTAACCACTCAAACTTTGCATCTTTATGTAACAATTGAGTCACCGGTGTAGCAATCATTGAGAACCCTTTTTATGAAACGCCGATAATAGCCTGCTAGTCCCAGAAAGCTTCTGACTTCGAATACATTTCTTGGTGGTTTCCAGTTAACAACTGCTGAAATCTTGCTTGGATCAACTCATATACCTTCCACTGAAGCAATATGCCTCAGAAATCCAATCTCTCGGAGCCAAAACTCACATTTACTAAATTTAGCAAATAGTTTCTTACCTCTCAAAGTTTGCAATACAATCCTTAAATGCTTAGTATGCTTAGATTTGTATCAGGAATAGATCAGAATGTCATCAATGAATACTACCACAAATCTATCTAAATAAGACCTAAAAATTCTATTCATTAAGTCCATAAAGACTGTAGGAGCATTAGTTAATTCGAAAGGCATAACGAGAAATTCTTAATGTCCTTTTGGTTACGAATGCGCTTTTGGCACATCTGAATCTTTAACTCGCAACTGATAATAGCCTTATCTCAGGTCATCTTTGAAAATATTGTTGCACCTTTCAATTGATCAAATAAATCATCGATTCGTGGCAGAGGATACTTATTCTTGGTAGCCACTTTATTGAGCTGTCGATAATCAATACGATCCATTTTCTTCTTTACAAACAACATTGGTGCACCTCAAGGAGAAAAACCAGGTCGTGCAAAACCTCTATTCGTTAACTCTTGCAACTGAGCTTTTAATTCTTTCAATTCTATCGTAGCCATTCTATATGGAGCTATCGATATCGGTGATGTCCCAGGTACCAATTCAATAGCAAATTTAACCTCTCTAGTCGGTGGCAACCTAGGTAACTCTTCTGGAAACACATCCGGATATTCACAAACAACTAAGACCGATTCAATCTTTGATTCTGACACCTCTGTACCCAGTACATAAGCAAGGTAAGCATTACATCCTTTATTCACATATTTCTAAGCTAACATCGACAATATTATTAAAAGTGACCCACTCAGATCATCAGATTCAATTCAAAGAATCTTACCATTGTGATATTTCAATTCAATAGTCTTTTGTCTACAATTCACAACTGCATTGTGTAGAGTCAACCAGTCCATACCCAGAATCACATCAAATTTGTCAAACAGTAAAATCATCAAGTCAGCGAGAAAATAGTAACCCCAAGTCATCAAAGGACAATTCTTGTAAACTTTATCAACTAGGACATACTTGCCTAAGGGGTTAGATACTTTTATCACAAGTTCAGTAGACTCAACAGGTAAATTCTTACTATACAATAAATTCATACAAACATATGAATGAGTCGATCCAGGATCAATCAATACAACTACATCAGTGTCATAAAGAGAAAAAGTACCGGTAATAACATCTGGTGACGATGCTTTTGTGCGTGCGCGAATGGAATAAGCTCTAGCTGGTGCCTATACTTTAGATCTCATGGTAGAATCTCTCGTAGAACCACGATTATCACTCATATTTCCAGTGTTTTGGGATGGTCTCCCTCTAGTAGTCGTATTTCTCGGTTTCACCGTTTGGGCTTTTTCATTCACGGACTTCTATGGGTAATCTCTGAGATGGGATCCACATTTGAAACATGCTCCGTTCTTCACCCAACATTCACCATAATGTGACTTGTTGCAATATTTACACTCAGGTCTAGCATTTCTAACACTACCCACACTAGCTACTGATGTAGCTTGGGGTTTAGGAGTGAAGTGTCTCGCATCTCTGTCTTGACTAGAATGCCCCAAAGAAACAGCAGGACAGTAGTGTTGTTCTTTGAATTTCTTAGATGTTGACTGATGAGACTTTCCCGTAAATCTCTTTCTTGAATCTTTAGCCTCAGAATCAACTTTTCTCTTTTCTCAGCTAAGCTATTCGACTTTGCAAGCTTGGCCAACTAATACAACAAACTCTTTCAATTCAAGAATCCCGACTAAAAGTTTAATATCTTCATTTAACCTGTATTCGAACAGTTTGCACATAATCTCTTCAGTGGAGACACATTCTCGGGCGTACTTGCTCAGTCTTACAAACTCTCTTTCATATTTTGATACGATCATACGACCCTATTTCAACTCCAAAAAATCTTTACGCTTTTGATCGTTAAACTGCTAGCTTATATATTTGTAACTTTAGCTAAATCGAAATAGTGGTTTTGGAACCACAAATCCGATGCAAAATTTTTTTATTATTATGTTGAGGTCTTTGGCATGATAGTATGTTTGTGTGAAATTTTCGTAAAGAAATTTTATCTTTGTGTGTTTAATTCGGTAAAAAGGACTAAATCGCATAAAGTACAAAATTAATGTTCTCATAGTTTAAAGTGCTTAATGGCTATGAAATTGAAATGAGGAAGTCCTTAGTATGATATTAAACCATTTTTAAGGTTAATGGACATTAATGGACATGAAATGAATGATATAACTGTTTTATTATTAAGGTTGTATTGGTAAATTGTTAAATAAAGGTTATTAAAATAAAACAAAAAAAATTCCTTTCTTAATGGTTATCATCTTCAAAATAAAATAGGAAAGAAATATAGGGTTTTGAAGCTTAAACATTTTGGCACTTTGGAAGCTTAATTGGGTAAGCAAATTTGTTCGATTTTTGATGATTTCTATGTTTTTGTGATCGTTGCAACTAGTACTAGCTAGCCTAGGGACTATTTTACAAAATTGTTAAAAATTTTAATAGTTTCCATTGATGAATGTTGATGTGGTTTGATGTTTAATGAAGAAATATGAATATTTGTTGTTAGATTTACATGTTTTGTAAAGTGATTTTGAGTAGAAATGCAATTTAGGGATTTATTTGTAAAAAGGTGGAAAATAAGTGGTTAAATGTGTGAAAAATTAAGAAATATGGGCTGCTAGGTACATATAGAGAATTCAGCTAAGCATGGATTAAAAGAAATTGCATTAATTTGTGTTTTTGTGAATTAAGGACTAAATTGTTAAAATGTAAACTTTTAGGGGTAAATGCGTAAAAGTGCTTAAATGCATAATTTGGATTAAATTGAATAAAAAGATGATTGAATAAGTTAATTTTGATTACATATAGATCAAGAAAAGAGGAATTCGGACTTAGATCGCGAGAAAAGTAAAGTGATTGAATAGTCGACCGTTTTGTCATTTCTGTATACGAGGTAAGTTCGTATGTTAATAAATTTTGTTATAAATTCATTATTATTATTAAATTGAATTGCAAAGCTAGTTGGAAATGGGTTACAAATATGATCGACAGAGATACATTGCTAAAAACCTCGTACGAACCTTAGGAATAGTTTAGGATACAAATGTCATGACATTAAAGTTACTGAAATTACGTGTAAGACCATATCTAGGATATGGCATTGATATGAGATTTGTGTAAGACCATATCTGGGATATGACATCGATATAAGGTTACGTGTAAGACCATAACTGGGCTATGGCGTCGATATGCGATTACATGTAAGACCATATCTAGGATGTGGCATTGGTACTGCGATATGTGTTCCCGTGTATCCTTTAGTGATTCTGAATGGTTCAACGGGCATATTTGAGACGAAGGTGAAAGTAAGACCGATCTAAGTGATACAGGTACGTATGGAATGTCTATAGGAATCGAAGTTGGGTAACTTATGAAAATTCATGTGTAATCATGTTTTAAACACGAGAAAGGTTTGTGAATTGATATGTGTTATGCTATATTATGCTTATTTAATTGAATAGCATTTATTTGATGGATTAAGTTTATTATCATACGAGCTTACTAAGCTATAAAGCTTACTTCATTTTTCTTCCTATCTTTTATAGTGTAATCGAAGCTAGCTTGGATCGCGGGATCATCAAGGACTTTATCGCACTATTGGGCATCTATTTTGGTACTTTTGTAGTTCTGTATATTTGGTATATGGCATGTATAGGCTTTGGTCATTTTGGTATGTTTAATGGAAGTGTATTTGGCCTTTTGAAGTGGTTTATAAATGTTATGTGGTTTGATGTATATATTGCCATGTGATATATTTAATATTGGTATGGTTGATGTTGAGTTAGGGTGTTATTATGGTATGATGTATTTACTTGGTTGAGATATGCCTTGATTTAGTTTGGTTTTGGATGATGAATTAGATGAATTATAGCACATGTCATATATGTGAGTTATGACTAGTAAAAAAAGTTGATTTGGTATGTATTTTGAATATGTTAGTTGTGGTAAATTAAGTATTGAAATGGTTGGAATAGATATGGTATGGTTTGTGCATTAGATGATGGCTTTTGGCTACTTATTTGTGTCTTGAAATCATACCATTTGAATTGTTGTAGGTGTGTACAAGATGGGTGGCAAAATAGCTTGGTAAATAGTCTATTTTTGTCCACACGGGCAGAGACACGGGCGTGTGTCTCAGCTGTGTGTGACACATGGTCATGGTACACGGCCGTGTGTCCTCTGGTGTTGTATTTGGAAGCAAATCAGTATGCTCCACATGGCCTCACACGGGTGTGTGACTGTCCGTGTGGCACAAGTCAGTATACCATCCAAGATTGGTACGGCCTGGCACACGGCTTGAATATGGGCGTGTGAGGCCATCTCGAATAGGCACACGGGCAAGAAACACGGGTGTGTGGTCGGTCGTGTGACCCAAGTCTGTGAGTTACATGGGGTAAGACACGGTCTGAGACACGACCATGTGATCCCATTTCGAATGTCCACACAGCATGTGACACGAGCGTGTCTGTTGGTCGTGTGAGACATACGGCCTGTTTACACAGGCGTGTGTCCCCTATTTTGAGAAAAAATTTCTAATTTTCCTAAAGTTTTCATATGTTATCAGTTTAGTCCTGATCCACTTCTAAAGCATGTTTAAGGCTTCGTAGGCTCGTTAAAGGGATAAAGTGATTTTATTTGAATGATATATGCTTATGAATGATTATGTATGAGAAATGAATGTCAAATTATGAATTGAGTTTAGTAATACCTCTTAACCCTATTCTGGCGATGGATACGGGTTAAGGTGTTACATTTTATTGGTATCAGAGTTACGGTTTAGT
The DNA here is from genome assembly GCA_025506655.1 of Gossypium rotundifolium. Taxonomy (NCBI): domain Eukaryota; kingdom Viridiplantae; phylum Streptophyta; class Magnoliopsida; order Malvales; family Malvaceae; genus Gossypium; species Gossypium rotundifolium. The sequence goes on along the minus strand of CP106732.1, from coordinate 126,319,336 downwards.
CGATTCTAGAACTAACATAGCGTGTGTGAGAGTCTAGCTATACATGCCATATATAACCTGCGATACTGTGATGATTCCTGACAGTTTAAAAATGTGTTTTAATATAGTAAATGGATCCCGATCGAGCTATAGCTGATGATGTAGAAAGAAATATGCCAGCTTTCATTCACGGAGCCGCACAATTTGAGTCTAGGCCCGTTACGGGTAGTCAGGAAGGAGAGGCCAAACAAGCCTTCTTCCAAATGATGAATGAGTGGTTCACGAAATATGTACGAACAAATTTGGCTGCTCAACAACCTCTACCCCCACCTAATCCTCAACCGGTTCCCGTAGTTCTTCAAGGTGTTGAATTGGTACGTCTGAATAACCCTCCTGTTGATAAGATTTATAAGTATGGGGTTGAAGAGTTCAGGGCTACCGTTGATGATGGTGCTGAGAGAGCTAAGTTCTGGCTTGAAAATACAATCCAAATATTCGATGAATTATCATGTACACCTGAAGAATGTGTAAAATGTGTTGTATCCCTATTGAGAGACACTGCATATCAGTGGTGGAACACTTTAATACCTGTGGTTTCGAGAGAACGAGTTACGTGGGAATTCTTTCAGAATGAATTTAGAAAGAAGTGTATATGCCAGAGATTTATCAATCAGAAATATAAAGAGTTTCTAGAATTGAAATAGGGCCGTATGTCTGTGATAGAGTACGAATAAGAATTGTAAGATTAAGAAAATACGCCCGGGAATGTGTTTCAATCAAGCTATTATGTGTAAAATATTTGAAGATGGGTTGAATGAAGATATCAGATTGTTAGTCAGGATTCTAAAGTTGAAAGAATTTGTAGTACTTGTTGATCATGCTTGCAAAGCGGAAGAATTGGGTAAAGAAAAGAGAAAAGCTGATTTTGAAGCTAGAGACTCAAGAAAGAGATCGACGAGTAAACCCTATCATTCTTCATCAAAGAAATTGTGAGACTCGTTTAGCCTTCGAATGCATCATTGTTATATTCTAACAGAGACCGTGAAAAGCAACATTCGAGTTTTAAAGCTCAAGCCACATTGATAGCTAGCGTCAGTAGTGTAAGACCTAATTGACCTGAGTGTAGACAGTGTGGGAGACAACACCCTATCGAATGTAGAATGAATGATCATGCATGTTTTAAATGTGGTTCACAGGATCATTTTATCAGAGATTTTCCTGAGATGACTCAGAAAGATAGACCACTAAATGCAAGACCGAGCATCACAATGAATAGAGGAAGACCACCTAGAAATTTTGAAAATGTGAATGGTAGTCGATGGGCGACAAATGACTCGCTGTGGGATCCGAATCTAGAGCACCTGCCAAAGCCTACACTATTCGTGCTCACGAAGAAACATCATCTCCAGATGTTATCACCGGTACATTTTCTCTTTATGATATTAATGTGATTGCATTGATAGATCCCGGATCAACTCATTCGTATATATGTGTGAATTTAGTGTCCAGTAAGACTTTGCCTGTTGAGTCCATTGAGTTTGTAATAAAAGTAACGAACTTCTTAGGAAAATGTGTCCTGGTTGACAAAGTTTGCAAGAACTGTCCCTTGATGACTAGAGGTTACTATTTTTCGGTTGATTTGATGTTACGGTTTGATGAGTTCGATGTAATTTCGTGTAACAACTCAATTTAGAGGCTATTCAGAATAGTGGTTTCAGAACCACTAATCCGAGGTTGAAGAAAATTATTTTTATATTATTTTATGAATTATAGCATGATTATATAGGTGCATAAAAATTTTGGTGCTTTAATTTTAGCGATTGCATGCTTAATTGCGAAAAAGGACTAAATCGCGTAAAGTGAAAAAGTTCTATTTTACAATATAAAGGTGTCTAAAGGCCATAAAATATTTTTTGGAAGTCCCTAATGTGCAATTAGGCCTTCTATAGGGTGGTGGCTGGCCATAAGGACAAAGAATTAGAAATTTGGTCAAAGTGGGTGGAAATTAGGTGACTTATTTGACTAGTTATATTAAAATAAAGAAAAGAAAAATATCATCTTTTCTTCTCCACCTTCATCACTGAAATTAGCAGCAAAATAGGAGTTGAGAGCTCAAAAATTTCAGCCAAGATTTTCTCGTTGCAAGTAAGTGCTTTAATGGTCATTCTTTGATAATTTTTGTACTTTGGAGACCCTTGTAGCTTGAGCTAGCTAATGAGGGGACTATTTTGCAAAATGGTTGAAAACCTAGGGTTTTTCGATGAGAGAATTAGTGCTGATTTCAAAGATATTATGGAAGAAAATGAGTCTTAGTTGTTAAATAAATAACTTTTGTGAAAGGTGTTACCATGAAAACACCTAAAAGGACCTTTTTGTAAAGGTTATAAAATATGTGTTAAATATGTGAAATAATGAGTATTGAGGGTTGTCATAAGAGTAATAAAAGTTGAGCTAGGCTTGTTAAAGGAGGAAATTCGATTAGAATTGATTTACGAACCTAGGGGTAAAATCGTCATTTTGTGAAAGTCTAAGGGCAAAATGGTAATTTTTTCAAATTATGATTATTGAAATATATTGATTAATGTGGTAATTAAATGAGCTAATTTTTTTTATTATAGATAAAAAGAATGAAGAATTAACCTTGACCGAGGAAATGGCAAGGTATCAGACTAGATCGGTAAATTGGCCTATTTTGAAATCGAGGTAAGTTTGTGTGTAATAAATTCAACATCATGCTAATATGTTTTAAAGTGTTTGATATTCATCAAAATGTACAATATTTCTATGAAAATGAGCATTGACGTTCAATAAGAAAATGATGAAAATTTATGATGTTAAAATTCCAGTTGGATTGTAACAAGTGAGAGGATATCATCCTCAAGACATGAGATTGGTAAGGTCCTGTATAAGACCATGTCTGGGACATGGCCTCAGCACCGAATTGAGATCCCGTATAAGACCATATCTGGGATATGGCATATGAAAATTATATAAGACCATATCTGGGATATGGCATCGATATCGATATGAGATCCCGTATAAGACCATATCTGGGATATGGAATCGACATCGAGATGTGACCCCATGTAAGACCATATCTGGGATATGGCATTGGTGTTGTGTTCATGTGTGTGATGATGAATGTGTATTCTCGGGTATTCCAAGTGATTCAATGGAATAAGTAGTTATGCTTATAATAGAGATGAAACTAGTGCTAAAGTTATGTGATGAAGTGATACAGGTACATGTGAGTAATTCACGAGAAATGTTTACGATATATGACATAACATGTAATTGGTAAGAGTAAGCATGAGTAAGTTATGACAATGTGCTAGAGACTTTGTGTTGTTATTCAATGCAATGGATGGATGACATTTTGAGCCTTTATGTTGCTATTTATTTCATGCAAACTTACTAAGCTTCATGCTTACCTCTCTGATTTACCTTTTTCTTATAGTATTGCCAAGCTAGTTCGGAGATCATAGGACGTCGGAGTTCGAATCACACTATCAACCTCTCTTTGGTATAGCAAAGTTAGATTTATTTTGAATATGGCATGTATAGTAACTTGGTTATATTTTTTTATGTCATATTTGTTAGCCAATGTGTGGCTATTAATGTCAATCAATTCATTTTGTAAATGGCCATTGGAAATTGGCTAATGCTTGACAAGTTTATATATTCAATGATGATGAAATTCATGAAGTACATTTTTGTGTGGATGTCTTGATTTTGAGTTCTTAGAAGTGCCTTATGGTCATGATGTATGTTGAATTAAATTGGTATAAGTGGGGTTGCTTTGTAGGGTGGCAATTGGCTTAGTAGATAGCCTTACAATTGTCCACATAGGTAGACACATAGGCGTGTATCTAGGCCGTGTGTGACACACGGTCAGCCCCATGGCCATGTTGGTAGGCCGTGTGTCTCCATGCATGCTAGGTTGGCAAGTCAGAATACTCAATAGTAATCACATGGGCTGAGACACGACCGTGTGTCTCAACCATGGGAGACAAAGCCTAGAATACGGGCATGTGCCTAGGCCGTGTGAAGTCTGCACTTGAAATTAGGAATTTAATTCGACACACAGCCTAAGGACACAGGCTTGTGCCTTGGCTATGTGACCTTATTGAGATGATGACATCATAAATAAAATGCCAAGGTTTTCACACACGGGTGAAGACACGGGCATGTCATGCACGGGTGAGGGACATGAGCTATAGGCACGAGTGTGTGTCAGGTCGTATGAAAACCCCTGTAGGTTTGAATTGAGAAATAAATCAACACGGGTGTGGAACACTGGTATGTGAAGTTCCACACAGGTGTGTGGCCCTGTTTTGTGTCAAAATTTTCTAAGTGTTTAAAAGTTTTCGGTTTGGTCCCGAATCATTCCGGGTATAAGTTTAGGGTGTCATAGACCTATAATAAGGACATTATAGTCTCGAATGAATTGTTTTAATTTTAAATGAAATTATATGGATTGATGTTGTACATTTAAGCAAGTTAAGTACGATAATGCCTCGTACCCAGTTCAAGTGTCAAATACGGGTAAGGGGTGTTACATTTAGTGGTATCAAAACTACGGTTTAGTCAATTCTTGAACTAACGTAGCGTAAGTATGAGTCTAGCTACACATGCTATACGTATGAGTATTTACATAATGATAGTGTGACCACTCTTGACGATTTAAACTATGTTTTTATATAGTAAATGAATCTCGACCGAGCTGCGGCTAATGACGCTGCTAGTAATGCACCGGCTCCCGCGCAAGGGACCGCGCCTATAGAAAGTAGACCCAAGACTATGGGTCAAGGAGAAGAGGCTCGGGAAGCCTTTCTTCATATGATGAGCAACTGGTACACTGACTTTATACAAGCAAATCCTAATGCTCAACCCCCTCCACCCCGACCTATTCCTCAGCCTACCCCGGTAGCTCTCTGAGTGGTAGAGGTAGTAAAAAGAGAAAGGCCTCCGGTTGATAGAAACCAGAAGCAAAGAGTTGAAGAATTTTGAGCTAGTAAAGATGATGATTTGGAGAGGGCAGAATTTTGGCTTGATGATTCCATCAGGGTATTTGACGAATTATCTTGTACACCTGAAGAGTGTATGAAATGTGTCATGTCTCTCTTAAGAGATTTGGCCTATTAGTGGTGGAACACCCTTGTGTCGGTTGTACCAAGAGAGAAATTTAACTGGGAATTCTTTTAAGAGGAGTTCCGGAAGAAGTATATTAGTCAAAGGTTCATTGACCAGAAAAGAAAGGAATTCTTGGAGCTAAAGCAAGGTCGAAGACAGTGACTCAATACTAACGTGAGTTCATAAGGCTTAGTAAATACGCTCGGGAGTGCGTATCGACAGAAGCCATTATGTGTAAAAGGTTCGAGGACAGGTTAAACAAGGATGTCTGTTTATTTGTTGGTGTCCTAAAACTAAAAGAATTTGTTGTATTAGTGGATAGAGCCTATAAGGCTGAAGAACTGGTCAGAGAGAAGAGAAGAGCTAAAATTGAGTCTCGTGACTCAAGGAAGAGATAGTTGGGCAAATCATTTCAATCCTCATCCAAGAAATCAAGAGAGTTTACTACCTGATCGACCACTTTAGCTGGGTTTTCAAATAGAAGCAAGGGTAAATAGTACTCGGGATCTAAAGCTCAGACCACTTAGGTTGCTAGTGTTGGCAATGCTCGACCATGTAAACCAGAATGTCCATAGTGTGGCAAGCGTCATCCCGGGGAGTGTCAAGCAAATGAGAAAGCTTGTTTCAAGTGTGGATCCCTAGACCATTTTATCAGAGATTGCCTTGAGGTGGGTGAGAAAGAGAAACCTCAGAGTGCAAGACCTAGAAGTACTACTAGAGGAAGGCCACAGAGGAACCTAGGAAATGAAATGAGTAGTAAGAATACACCTAGAGAGAAGACTACAAGATCTGAGGGTAGAGCGCCTGCAAAGACTTACACTAGTCGCGCTCGTGAAGAGGCGTCCTCCCCCGACGTGATCACGGGTACATTTTCTCTCTATGATACTCATGTTATAACTTTAATTGATTTAGGATCTACCCACTCGTATATTTGTATGAAATTAGTCTCTAGCATGAACATACCTGTAGAGTCTACTGAATTTGTGATAAGATTGTCAAATCCGCTAGGCAAATGTGTGTTAGTTGATAGAGTATGCAAAGATTGTCCTTTGATGATTAGAGGTCATTATTTTCTGGCTAATCTTATGTTATTTTCATTTGATGAATTTGATGTCATCCTTGGGATGGATTGGTTAACTACTCATGATGTGATAGTGAATTGTGGAAAGAAATTTATTGTATTAAAATGTGAAGATGGGGATATTCTTCGTGTTGAATCAGATGAGCAAGACAAATTGCATGTAGTGATATCTTCCATATTGGCTTAGAAATACTTGAGAAAAGGGTACGAACCTTACCATGTCTTTGTGATGAATGCTAAAGAGACTGAGTTAAGAATTGAATCGGTACCCATGGTATGCGAGCATCCAGATGTCTTCCCAAAAAGAACTGCTAGGGTTGCCTCCGGTTAGAGAGATTGAATTTGGGATTGAGTTAGCTCCTGGTACTGCCCCCATTTCAATTGCTCTGTATAGGATGGCTCCAACTGAGCTAAAAGAATTGAAGGCACAGTTACAAGAGTTAATGAATAAAGGCTTCGCAAGACTGAGTTATTCTCCATGGGGGTGCTCCCATATTATTTTTGAAGAAGAAAGTTAGTTCCATGAGATTATGTATAGACTATCGACAGCTCAATAAGGTAACCGTGAAGAACAAGTACCCATTTCCAAGAATCGATGATTTGTTTGATCAATTGAAGGGAGCCACGGTGTTTTCCAAGATAGACTTGAGGTCTAGATATTATTAGTTGAGAGTCAAAGACTCGAATGTGCCGAAAACTGCATTTTGGACAAGGTATGGTCACTATGAAGTTTTGGTCATGCCTTTCGATTTAACAAATGCCCTTGCAGTTTTTATGGATTTGATGAATCGTATCTTTCAGCCATATTTGGATAAATTTGTTGTAGTCTTTATTGATGATATATTGATCTACTCTCGAGATGAGAACGAGCATGCTGAGCATTTGAGAACGGTTCTGTAAATTTTGAGAAATAAATAATTATATGCCAATTTTAGTAAAAGTGAATTTTGGCTCAAGGAAGTTGGATTTATTGGGCATATTGTCTTGGGATATGGAATTAGAGTCGACCCGAGTAAGATCTCAGCAATTGTGGATTGGAAACCACTAAAGAACATAACTGAGGTTAAGATTTTTCTGGGCCTAACTGGCTATTATAGACGATTTGTCAAGGAATTTTCCCTGATAGCTACTCTGATGACGAGGCTATTACAAAGAGATGTGAAGTTTGAGTGGACAGAAAAGTGCCAGCAGAGTTTTGAGGGATTGAAGGCATTGTTGACTGAGGCTCCAATTTTAGTACAACCTGAGCCGGGAAGGGAATTTATAGTCTACAACGATGCATCCTTGAATGGATTAGGATGTGTACTTATACAAGAAGGCAAGGTGATAGCATATGCCTCTAGACAATTAAAGCTGCACGAGAAGAATTACTCGACTCACGATTTGGAGTTAGCCGCAATTTTATTTACGCTAAAGATATGTAGCCACCATTTATATGGTGAGAAATGTCGGGTGTTCACTGATCATAAGAGCCTAAAGTACTTGATGACACAAAAAGAGTTGAATCTAAGGCAGAGAAGACGGTTAGAGCTAATAAAGGATTATGAGCTAGTGATTGACTACCATCCGGGAAAGGCGAACATAGTCACCGATGCCTTGAGCAGGAAATCTTTATTTGTGCTGAGAGCCATGAATACACGAATAGCTTTGTCAAATGATGGTTCTATTCTAGCCGAGTTGAGGGCTAGACCAATGTTTCTCCAAGATATTTGTGAAGCTCAGAAAGGCAACAATGATTTATAAGCTAAAAGAGTTCAATGTGAGTCAAATGTTGAGTCGAACTTTTGGATAAGTCCTGATGGATGTTTGATGTTCCGAGATAGGGTTTGTGTACCCTGAGATGATGAACTTATTTCGAAGATTCTGCATGAAGCACATAGTGGATGTTTGTCTGTACATCTAGGCAGCACGAAGATGTATAATGACTTAAGGAAATGGTATTGGTGGCTGAGTATGAAGAAAGAAATTTTTGAGTTTGTATCGAGATGTCTAATTTTTCAACAAGTGAAGGCTGAACATCAAGTACCCTCGGGTTTACTTCAGCCTATTATGGTTCTTGAGTGGAAATGGAATCATATTACTATGGACTTCGTGGTGGGTTTACCGTTGTCACCGAAAAAGAAAGATGCCATATGGGTCGTGGACTATAGACTTACAAAGTCAACTAATTTTATACCAGTACGGGTTGATTATTCACTTGATAAGTTAGCGGATTTGTATATGTCAGAAATAATAAGACTTCACGGAGTACCATTGTCGATTATTTCGGATAGAGCTCCGATATTTACATCGTAATTTTGAAAAAAGTTACAAGAGGCCTTAGGCACAAAATTGAGCTTTAGCACAGCTTTCCATCCGTAGACCGACAGGCAGTCAATGAGAGTAATTCAAATACTTGAAGACATGCTTCGATGTTCTGTTTTGGAATTCCAAGGTAATTGGGAGAAATACTTATTGTTGGTGGAATTCGCCTACAATAACAGCTTTCAGTCGAGTTTGAAGATGGTGCATTATGAGGCATTCTATGGGCATAAGTACCGAATGCCTTTATATTGGACTGAGCTCAGAGATAATCAGATTCACGGGGTTGATTTAGTTAGAGAAACTGAAGAGAAGGTAAAAGTGATACGTGAATGTTTAAAAGCTGCTTCTGATAGACAAAAGTCCTACACAAATTTGAAATGGAAAGATATTGAGTTTCAAGTTGGTGATAAGGTATTTTTGAAAGTGTCTCCATGGAAGAAAGTCCTCGATTTGGCCGAAAAGGCAAATTGAGTCTGCGGTTTATTGGACTATATGAGATTATCGAGAGGATAGGGCCAGCAGCTTATCGTCTAGCTTTGCCATCTAAATTAGAGAAAATTCACGATGTATTCCATGTGTTCGATACCGTTCTTACCCATCACATGCCAAGAACTGGTTAAGATTTTGGCGCGAGAAGTCAAACAGTTGTGAAATAAAAGTATAGCCCTTGTGAAAGTACTATGGCAAAGACATGGGGTAGAAGAGGCTACATGGGAGCCCAAGGAGGCTATGAGAAACCAGTATCCCAACCTTTCCACCGGTAAGATTTTCGGGGACGAAAATCCTTAAGGGGGAGAATTGTAACAGCCCGATTTAGAGGCTAGTCAGAACAGTGGTTTCATAACCATTAATTTGAGATTGGAGAAAATTATTTTTTTATTATATTATGAGTTATAGCATGATTATATAGGTGTATGAAAATTTTGGTGTTTTAATTTTAGCGATTGCATGCTTAATTGCGAAAAAGGACTAAATCGCATAAAGTGAAAAAGTTCTATTTTACAAGCTAAATGTGTCTAAAAGCCATAGAATATTAATTGGAGGTCCCTAATGTGCAATTAGGCCTTGTATAGGGTGGTGGCCGGCCATAGGGACAAAGAATTAGAAATTTGGTCAAAGTGGGTGGAAATTAGGTGACTTATTTGACTAGTTATATTAAAATAAAGAAAAGAAAAATATCATCTTTTCTTCTCCACCTTCATCACTGAAAATTAGCAGCGAAATAGTAGTTGAGAGCTCAAAAATTTCATCCAAGCTTTTCTCCTTACAAGTAAGTGTTTTAATGGCCATTCTTTGATAATTTTTGTACTTTTGAGACCCTTGTAGCTTGAGCTAGCTAATGAGGGGACTATTTTGCAAAATGGTTGAAAACCTAGAGTTTTTCCATGAGAGAATTAGTGCTGATTTCTAAAATTTTATGGAAGAAAATGAGTCTTATTTGTTAAATAAACAACTTTTGTGAAATGTGTTACCATGAAAACACTTAAAAGGACCTTTTGTAAAGGTTGTAAAATAGGTGTTAAATATGTGAAATAATGAGTATTGAGGGTTGCCATAAGAGTAATAAATGTTCAACTAGGCTTGTTAAAGGATGAAATTTGATTAGAATTTATTTACGAGCCTAAGGGTAAAATCGTCATTTTGTGAAAGTTTAAGGGCAAAATAGTAATTTTGCCAAAGTATGATTATTGAAATATATTAGTTAATGTGGTAATTAAATGAGCTATTTTTTATTATAGATCAAGAAGAATGAAGAATTAACTTTGACCGAGGAAAAGGCAAGGTATCAGACTAGATCAGCAAATTGGCCTATTTTGAAATCGAGGTAAGTTTGTGTAATAAATTCAACATCATGCTAGTTTGTTTTAAAGTGTTTAATATTTGTGAAAATGTACAATATTTCTATGAAAATGAGCATTGATGTTCAATGAGAAAGTGATGAAAATTTATGATGTTGAAGTTCCAGTTGGACTGTAAGAAGTGAGAGGATATCATCCTCAAGACATGAGATTGGTAAGGTCCAGTATAAGACCATGTCTGGGACATGGCCTCAGCACCGAATTGAGATCCCGTATAAGACCATATCTGGGATATGGCATGTAATATCCCAGACTATGGCTTATGCATTACTACTAAATAATATGAAATAGCATGCCTTGTGTGATTAAGAATGTGTTGTATGCATTTTGTGACGTTTAGAAAATAGGGAGTGCCTTAGAAAATATTAGATTCTAATTCTAAAAGAGGAAGCTAAGTAGGGTGGCCTTAAGAGGAATAGTAGGGAAAACATGACATGAAATTGGGCTTGGTAAAATGGCTACAAGGCGCCACTTAAAGCCTCTATAAGTGTCGCCACAAGTAGGTGTAAATGGGCCTAGGTTATAGTCACAAGGAAAGCAAATAAAAGATTTTATTTTTTTGGCAATGAGGAGTAGAGGTGGACGACATTGGGAGACTGAGGGAGGAGCTTTAGATGTGATAAAACTCTTTGTGATAATTACTTTTTTTTTTAGAATAGATAAAAGATAAAGGAGGAGAAGCGAATGGGATATAGTGGCCGGCCAAGGGACTCCTTGGTTGGTACAAATCGGTCATGAAAGGGAGGCATAAGTGCCAAATTTTAATTGGAACAAAAGACATTCATCTTTTAGTGCTTGCCGAAATTCTTATTATCTCTCCTTCCTTCTCTCAAATTCTTTCTTTCAACTCTTTCTCTAGCCGAATCTCCATCATCAACTTTCTTTTTCTTTTCACAACTCTCCAAAAGCTGAAGGTAAGCCTTTTCTAGTAATAGCCGATTGTTAATCAAAACACCAAAAGCCAAAACTTGATTGATCAAACACCTAGCTTGTAGCCGAATACCTTGGTGGCCTCAACAAGGAGCGGTCAATTCTGTAATAAGGGTAAGGACCAATTGTCATTCGGTTTCCATTCTTTTCTTTTAGGCTTGTCAAAATTTAGGAACTAATCGTTATTAACCTTGGTAGAAACTTGGAAGGAGGCTTCGGGAGTTAGGTGCTGTCGACTACAAGTAGAAGGATATTTTGGGATTTTAAAGATCTAAGGTGAGTCATATTGGATATTCGGCCAAGGGCTATTTACTTGTGATTAAATGTTAGAAATTGATCTAACATGTGTCTATAGGGATTTCGACAGTTACTTAAGACAAGGGATACTTTCGGGATTTGAGAATCGTAAGGTAAGTGCACATACACATTCGGCCAAGGCCTAGTTAGTGATTAGATCTATTTCGTACTTGTTCAAAAATTGAAAACTAACCTGTGAAGTGATCTAGTGCTTGGCCGATTACAAGAAGGAACATAGCAAAGTTTCGGGATCTGATTTTTGATCCAATCGGTAACAAGGTAAGTTTTGGTTACAATAATCTCTCGAGATTTGGTTATAGCCGAATGGGTTTTATTAATATACCTAGTGTTGGCCGAATATAGGAACTAAAGGATCTAAAGCTTAGATCGGGATTTCAGGATTTCAATAAAGCGATAAGTATATCAGGTGTGTACCCCACACTAAGCTTTAATTAATTGACGGTTATGTTTTAATTAATATGTTACAAGAATATGTTATAATGTGGCTAAGGTACCATGTAATGGTACGAAGTACTCAGGTACGTTTTCCTACTCCTACTATGAGTATGATAAAAAAAAATGACAATAGTGATAAGAATGTGAAATAAAACATGATTTTGCATGATATGTTTGACATGGGGCATGTGGGTGATATGTAAAGGGGAAGTGAATTGGTGGTTTTATACCCCAATATCTGAATGTGGTGACTTATGTCACAATATCTGAATGTGGTGACTTATGTCACAATATCTGAATGTGGTGACTTATGTCACAATATCTGAATATGGTGACTTATGTCACAAATATTTAAGTGGTGGCTATGGCACGAATTTTATAAGGGCGATCAGCATGTCGACTGCAGCGACTACCTTCGATGGTGTGTAGCGGATGGAGGGTTGACTTAGTAGTTCCCACGGTGTGATGGTTGGTATGGGTGATGTGTAGCGGATGGTTATTTAGACTTGGGTTCGAGTTTGCATCATTAATTATATGTGCTATTATGTATGAATTGATATGCCTGAATTAATTATGGCTTTTGTTGGTTGTACACATTGAGTTTGTATGACTCACCCCTTGTGGGACTATTTTTTAGGTGACACTCAGTAATGGACCGGGTCGGCAAGAGCTCAGTGGTGGCCATGCAAAGCCCAGAGACTTGTTTTATTCTTATTATTTCTATTATTATTTAAGCTTTGAATTATTTCGGGTTTTAATTGATGTAATAAGGCCATAAGTATTAAATTGTTTATGTATGCTTCCAAATTACTTAGTATGATGCGATTATTGTCGAATTAAGGTTAAAAGTCAATTTTTCTTAAGTATAAAAATCAAATGTTTTGACACCTAATCCTCACGGGTTTTAAAACTTGAGCCCAACCCAAATCAATTGTTTTCAAAAACACACAAGTTTTTAGCAAAATTCAGGTAAGATTCGAATGGTTTTTCCTAGAAGCATGCCAGATCTGATCAGGGCTTGTGGGCCGAGTTTGGAGTGTTTCAATTTGGTATCAGAGCCCAGTTCAAAACTTGGCCTTGAGGGCTTTTAGGGCCCAAAACATTTTCTGTCTTTTGAAATTGGATTTTTTTAAGAAGTGGGCAGAGTTTCTGGCATGGCACTTTGAGTCTCCTACCAAGTCCACTGTAAGTACCCTATCCATTGTGTGAATTATTGTATGATTTGCGTAAGGGTAGAGATGGAACGAGATTAGCATGATAAGTACTTGAACTATAGGACTAGTTTACCCCAACAATTACATAAAACTTTAATGCACAATTAAACAAACACATGCCTAAGTCATTTGAGTTAAGGTGTGGCAACCGTTGTGCGCATGTCTAGGATTGGTTTCAGTGGGAGCTTGGTATTTAAGCAGTCTTAGTGACTCACTTCCTACCCACTTGAATCCTACGTGGTGCGTAGTGACGGTTCACCCTAACCAAGAGGACTCAGCCACAGGCTGAACCCAATAACTAAAACCCGAAAGGGACTAGCCATATTTTTGCAAAAACCCTAGTTTTAAAAATCACCAAATTACCATTTTGATGAGCAAGAAAAACTATTTTGAAAAGTTTTCCAAATATTCTCGATTTATTAAAATGACCTAAATACCCCTGGTTGGAAAAAAATTACTAAAATGCCCTTGGATCATAAAATTTCCATACTACCACATTTTTTTTATCAAGATTCTCTTACCTTACAAATATCCAAACACCCTACTTTATAATAAGACACCCTGATTTGGAGAATTTACGAAATTACCCCTAACCTATACAAATGACCAAAATACCCTCAGTAAGGACAATTACCGAACTACCTCAAATTAGAAATCTTTAAAAATACCCTCATTTTGAAAAGTCACCAGGAATCATATTTTGCAAAAAAATTACCGAAATGACCCTGACTTGTAAAATTACAAAAATACCCCTAGTGTATAAAATTATTATTTCACCCTTAAAATTTTCCCAGCAAGTATTTTAATTTTTGAAAAATATCAACAAACTCTATTTTGCAACATTTTCAAATACCCTAATTTGAAAAATTACCAAAATACCCCTGTAGGATAAAATTACAAAATACCTTTGGGTAGTGGAAAACAACAAACAACGACAATTACAACATTTCTCTGTAATGGATGCAAGTCCATGTGTGTGACTAAATGAATGATGTGAGACTGTATGTGTATGAATCGAAAGAACTACCTCCTAGAACTATTAAACATAAAACTGTTCGTGATAAATCAGTAGAACCAAACTAATTCATAAAACTCTTTAATCAGATAAACGCAAAGAGGAAGTATGAATTCTAGGGGCGGGTCATAGCGTGCGAAGAGGCCGGATGACCGGTTCGAACCCGTTAGATCGGGTCAAGGATCTGAGAATGAAATGCCACTACCACCACCAGCCATTGATGTGGAATATCGAGGATCGACGGAGATGACGCAGATGTCACTGTGATCTTTGCGGGTTTTAGAAAGGGTGGGTGGAGTGGGTGGAGGCATGAGAGCTCTAAGTCGAAGACTGAGCGACTCCGAGCCAACAGAGCTGAGGTGTTCCGTGGTGTATCAGGTGTGGCACCCAGTACCGCTGAGTATTAGTTGGAGGCGACTGAGCGGATTATGGATGAGCTTGATTTAACTGACGAGGAAAAGCTAAAAGGGTTGGTGTCTCTTCTCCGCGATGAGTCATATTAATGGTGGCTCATGGTTCGAGATAGTGTTACAGTTGAGGAACTCACTTGGGTTTATGCTAAGGTAGCATACCAGAAGAAGTATGTTGGTACTCATTATATTGATGCGCAGAGGAAGGCAATTCTAGGGCTGGTTCAAGGGAACAAGTCCGTAGTGAGTCTGTTGAATTCCTAAAATCGAAGTTGTTATGCTCGAGGGATAGTGTCTACTGAGCATGAGCGGTGTGTCTGGTTTGACGACGAACTAAGGGATGACCTGAGGTTATTGATAGCCCGCAACAGGAGTGGGAGTTTACTGTGTTGGTAGAGAAGGCTAAGGTAGCCGAGGGTATCAAGGATTCTGTAAGGCAGAACACCGATCAGAATAGGCAGAAAAGAGGATTTGGATCTTCAAGGCCATCTAGAAATGAGCAAAAGAGGCCTAGAGTCGATGGGCCGTGAGGTCAGCAAGCTGCTTCAGGAGGGCAGTATCGTGCTTGTGATCAGTGCTGGAAAAAGCACTTGGGGGAGTGTTGGAAAAAGACGGGAGGATGTTTTAAGTGTGGGTCCAAAGACCACATGATTAAGGATTGCCCGATGAGAACTGAAGGGGGACGACCAGTAAGTTAAGGTTCTAACCAAGCTAGAAGAGGAGGACAGCAGCCACCGCGAGGACGTGGCTCGGCTGGCAGAGGTAATGGTTCTGGTAGAGGACGAGGAACGCCGGGCCGAGGTGGTGGTAACACGGAGGCTAGGCAGCCTGGTTTAGTCTATGCGGTTCGTTGGAGGGAGGACGGAGATGCACCAGACGTCATAACCGGTACGTTCCTTATATCTGGCAAACCTTATGTTGCTTTGATTGATGTGGGCTCGACCCATTCTTATGTTGCATGTAGAGTAGTGGAAACTCTAGGGATAGCCTCTAAACTATCTGATAGGGAGATAACTGTAGTAAGCCCATTAGGCCAAACTGTAGTGGTGAATAGGATGTTTCGGAAAGTACCTTTGGAACTTCAAGGAGTGGTATTTTTTTACCGACTTAATGGAATTACCCTTCGGGGAATTTGATCTTATACTTGGCATGGATTGGCTAGTGGAGCATCGGGCTGTATTGGATTGTGCAGCTAAACGAACGGAGTTAAGGACCCCAGAAGATGAGGTGATGGTTATGATAGGAGAAAGAAGGAACTACTTGTCTAACGAGTTTGGCATTAAAGGCGGATAAGATGGTTCGGAAGGGGTGTAAGGCATTTTTGGCCTTCATTTGTGCTTTGGATACAAACGAAGGGGGAGTTAGTGGAGTTAGAACTGTAAGGGAGTTTGTGGATGTCTTTTCGGAAGAATTACCAGGAATACCCCCGGACAGAGAGGTGGAGCTTGGAATCGATTTCCTCTCGGGTATAGCTCCTATGTCAATTGCCCCATACAGAATGGCACCAAGGGAGTTGGTTGAGCTCAAGGCTCAAATTCAAGAGTTGTTAGGCCGCGGGTTTATTTGACCTAGTGTGTCTCCATGGAAGCACTGGTCTTGTTTGTGAAAAAGAAGGAAGGAACTATGCGCATGTGCATAGATTATCGGCAGTTGAACAAGCTGACCATCAAGAACAAGTATCGTTTGCCAAGGATTTACGACTTGTTCAATCAGCTTAAGGGGGCCGCGATTTTCTCAAAGATAGATCTGAGGTCCGAATATCATCAGCTTAAGGTGAAGGAGGTAGATATCCATAAGACGGCTTTTCGGACAAGATATGGTTTGAGTTTGTAGTAATGCCGTTTGGATTGATGAATGCCCCAGCCGTGTTTATGGACTTGATGAACTGGGTTTTCTAACCCTATCTGGACCGATTTGTTGTTGTGTTCATAGACGATATTTTAGTGTATTCGAAGTCTGAGGAAGAACATGATGAGCACCTTCGAATTGTGTTACAAGTGTTAAGGGAAAAGAAACTCTACGCCAAATTCAGTAAGTGTGAATTTTGGCTTAAGAAGGTTACGTTTTTAGGACATGTGGTATCTGCTGAAGGAATAAGGGTGGATCCTCGAAAGATTGAGGCAGTTTTGGATTGGAAACCCCCTAAGTCTGTGGCAAAAGTTCAGAGTTTCTTAGGATTGGCAGGCTATTATAAAAGGTTTGTGGAAGGGTTCTTGTCGATAGCTGCGCCTTTGACAAAGTTGCTGAGAAAGGAAGTACCTTTTGTTTGGATAGATAAGCAATAGGAAAGCTTTGAGAAGCTTAAGAGGGTCTTGACTGAAGCTCCAGTTTTGATTCAGCCGGAGGCAGGGAAGGATTTTATGGTGTATTGTGACGCTTCCTATACAAGATTGGGATGCATGTTAATGCAAGTTGGGAAGGTAGTTGCTTATGCGTCTCGACAACTAAGGCCACATGAGGTTAACTACCCGACGCATGATTTGGAACTAGCGGCAGTGGTCTTTGCTCTTAAGGTGTGGAGGCACTATCTCTATGGAGAAAAGTCGGTAATCTACATGCACCACAAAAGCCTTAAGTATCTCCGACTCGAGAAAGAGTGAATCGAGACAATGAAGGTGGGTGGAACTATTGAAGGACTATGATTGTTCAATAGAGTATCACCCGCAAGGTAAATGTAGTGGCGAGCGCATTTCACGCCGTAAGGTGGTGTCGGATCTAAAGGCGATGTTTGTGCATTTGAGTTTGTATAATGATGGAAGTCTCTTTGGAAGAGTTGCAAGTTAATCGACATGGTGAATAAGGTGAAAGAGGACGGTTGGTGGATGAAGATCCGAGTACTAAGTCGAGACAAGTGCGAGAATGGAGAGTTGGAAAATTATGGTATTAACAATGAAGGAGTATTATGTTTCAAGGGAAAAGTATGTATGCCGAAGGACGAGGAGCTTAAGCAATGAATTCTTCGAGAATCGTATAGTAGCCCTTGTGCTATGCATCCCGGAGGTAGTAAAATGTACAGAGATCTAAGGGAACAATTTTGGTGGCTCGGTCTTAAGAGGAAGTTACCAAATTTGTAGGAAATGCCTAACGTGTCGACAAGTTAAAATTTGAACATCAAGTTCCGTTGGGATTGCTTCAGCCAATACAAATTTCGCAGTGGAAATGGGAGAGAATTACCATGGACTTCATTAGTAGGCTTCCCCTTACGCCTACTAAGAAGGACTCGGTATGGGTGATAGTGGATCGGCTGACAAAGTCCACATATTTTATTCTAGTGCAGGTTGACTACTCCCTACAGAAGTTAGCGAGGTTGTATGTAGCGGAGATAGTGAGGTTGCATGGAGTGCCGATGTCAATTATCTCGGATAGGGATCCAAGGTTCACGTCTCAGTTTTGGAAAGCTTTACATCAGGCTTTAGGCACTAGATTGGATTTCAGTACAGCTTTTCATCCACAGTCGGACGGCCAGTCTGAACGAGTGATCCAAGTACTAGAGGATATGCTGAGAGGCTGTGTGATAGACTTCAGAGGAAGTTGGGAAGAATATTTGCCTCTAGCAGAATTTGCATACAATAATAGCTATCAGGCAAGTATTCGGATGGCACCGTCTGAAGCAATCAGATGAGTCGGAAGTGTCGACTCCTACATGTTGGACTAAATTGGGAGAACGCCGATTTTGGGTCCAAAATTGTGGCGAGTCGAGGAGAAGGTTAGTGTAATTCGAGCTCGATTAAAAGAGGCATCTGATAGACAGAAGTCGTACGCGGATCTCAAACGAAAGGAAATAGAATTTGATGTGGGAGATCAAGTGTTCCTTAAAGTTTCCCTTGGAAGAAGGTGATGAGATTTGGTCGAAAAGGAAAGCTAAGTCCAAGGTTTATAGGGCCTTACCAAGTAATGAAGCGAGTTGGACCAGTGGCATACCAGTTGGAGTTGCCACTAGAATTGAAGCAGATGCACGACGTATTTCATGTTTCCATGCTACGTCGATATCGATCGGATCCATCACATGTAGTTCCGGTTGAAGAGGTGGAGCTGAGACCAGATTTGTCTTATGAAGAAGAGCCGATTCATATTCTGGAATGAGACGTGAAGGTGCTTCAGAGGAAGTCAGTTCCTTTAGTTAAAGTGTTATGGCGAAATCATGGATCGGAGGAAGCTTCGTGGGAACTGGAAGAAGCAATGCGACAGCAATACCCTCACCTATTTTAGCCAGGTAATTTCGAGGTCGAAATTATTTTAAGGGGGTAGAACTATAATATCCCGGACTATGGCTTATGCATTACTACTAAATAATATGAAATAGCATGCCTTGTGTGATTAAGAATGTGTTGTATGCATTTTGTGACCTTTAGAAAATAGGGGAGTGCCTTAGAAAATATCAGATTCTAATTCTAAAAGAGGAAGCTAAGTAGGGTGGCCTTAAGAGGAATAGTAGGGAAAACATGGCATGAAATTGGGCTTGGTAAAGTGGTTACAAGGCGCCACTTAAAGCCTCTGTAAGTGACGCCACAAGTAGGTGCAAATGGCCCTAGGTTCGAGTCACAAGGAAAGCAAATAAAAGATTTTATTTTTTTTGGCAATGAGGAGTAGAGGTGGACGGCATTGGGAGACTGAGGGAGGAGCTTTAGATGTGATAAAACTATTTGTGATAATTACTTTTTTTAAGAATAGATAAAAGATAAAGGATGAGAAGCAAATGGGATATAGTGGCCGACCAAGGGACTCCTTGGTTGGTACAAATCGGTCATGAAAGGGAGGCATCAGTGCCGAATTTTAATTGGAACAAAAGACATTCATCTTTTAGTGCTTGCCAAAATTCTTATCATCTCTCCTTCCTTCTCTCAAATTCTTTCTTTCAACTCTTTCTCTAGCCAATCTCCATCATCAACTTTCTTTTCTTTTCATAACTCTCCAAAAGTCAAGGTAAGCCTTTTCTAGCAATAGCCAATTGTTAATCAAAACACCAAAAGTCAAACTTGATTGATCAAACACCTAGCTTGTAGCCGAATACCTTAGTGGGTTCAACAAGGACCAGTCGAATTCCTGTAATAAGGGTAAGGACCAATTGTCATTCCGTTTCCATTCTTTTTCTTTTAGGCTTGTCAAAAATTTAAGAACTAATTCCTATTATTGACCTTGGCCGAAACTTGGAAGGAGGCTTCGGGAGTTAGGTGCTGTCGACTACAAGTAGAAGGATCTTTCGAGATTTTAAAGATCTAAGGTGAGTCATATTGGATATTCGACCAAGGGCTATTTACTTGTGATTAAATGTTAGAAATTGATCTAACATGTGTCTATAGGGATTTCAACAGTTACTTAAGACAAGGGATACTTTCGGGATTTGAGAATCGTAAGGTAAGTGCACATACACATTCCGCCAAGGCCTAGTTAGTGATTAGATCTATTTCGTACTTGTTCAAAAATTGAAAACTAACCTGTGAAGTGATCTAGTGCTTGGTTGATTACAAGAAGGAACATAGCAAAGTTTCGAGATTTGATTTTTGATCTAATCGGCAACAAGGTAAGTTTTGGTTACAATAATCTCTCGGGATTTGGTTATAGCCGAATGGGTTTTATTAATATACCTAGTGTTGGCTGAATATAGGAACTAAAAGATCTAAAGCTTAGATCGGGATTTCGGGATTTCAATAAAGTGATAAGTATATCAGACACTAAGCTTTAATTAATTGACAGTTATGTTTTAATTAATATGTTACAAGAATATGTTATAATGTGGCTAAGGTACCATGTAATGGTACGAAGTACTCAGGTATGTTTTCCTACTCCTACTATGAGTATGATAAAAAAAATGACAATAGTGATAAGAATGTGAAATAAAGCATGATTTTGCATGATATGTTTGACATGAGGCATGTGGGTGATATGTAAAGGGGATGTGAATTGGTGGTTTTATACCCCAATATCTGAATGTGGTGACTTATGTCACAATATCTGAATGTGGTGACTTATGTCACAATATCTGAATGTGGTGACTTATGTCACGAATATTTAAGTGGTGGCTATACAACGAATTTTATAAGGGCGATCAGCACGTCGACTACAGCGACTGCCTTCGATGGTGTGTAGCGGATGGAGGGTTGACTTAGCGGTCCCCACGGTGTGATGGTTGGTACAGGTGATGTGTAGCGCATGGTTATTTAGGCTTGGGTTCGGGTTTGCATCATTAATTATATGTGCTATTATGTATGAATTGATATGCCTGAATTAATTATGGCTTTTGTTGGTTGTACACATTGAGTTTGTATGACTCACCCCTTGTGGGACTATTTTTTAGGTGACACTCAGTAATGGACCGGGTCGGCAGGAGCTCAGTGGTGGCCATGCAAAGCCCAGAGACTTGTTTTATTCTTATTATTTCTATTATTATTTAAGCTTTGAATTATTTCGGGTTTTAATTAATGTAATAAGGCTATAAGTATTAAATTGTTTATGTATGCTTCCAAATTACTTAGTATGATGCGATTATTGTCGAATTAAGGTTAAAAGTCAATTTTTCTTAAGTATAAAATCAAATGTTTTGACACCTAATCATCACGGGTTTTAAAACTTGAGCCCAACCCAAATCAACTGTTTTCAAAAACACATAAGTTTTTAGCAAAATTCAAGTAATATTCGAATGGTTTTTCCTAGAAGCATGCCAGATCCGGTCAGGGCTTGTGGGCCGAGTTTGGGGTGTTTCATGGCATTGGCATCGAATATGAAAATCGTATAAGACCATATTTGGTATATGGCATAGGCATCGAGATGTGACCCCATGTAAGACCATATCTAGGATATGGCATTGGCGTCGTGTTCATGTGTGTGATGATGAATGTTTATTCTCAGGTATTCCAAGTGATTCAGCGGAATAAGTAGTTATGCTTATAATAGAGATGAAATTAGTGCTAAAGTTATGTGATGAAGTGATACATGTACATGTGAGTAATTTACGAGAAATGTTTATGATATATGACATGACATTTAATTGGTAAGAGTAAGCATGAGTAAGTTATGACAATGTCCTAGAGACTTTTTGTTTTTATTCAATGCAAAGGATGGATGACATTATGAGCCTTTATGTTGCTATTTATTTCATGCAAACTTAGTAAGCTTCATGCTTACCTCTCTCATTTCCCTTTTCCTTATAGTATCGCCAAGCTAATTCGAAGATCGTAGGACGTTAGAGTTCAAAATCACACTATCAACTTCTCTTTGGTATAGCAAAGTTAGATTTATTTTGAATATGAGATGTATAAGAACTTGGTTATTTTTGTTATGTCATATTTGCTAGCCAATGTGTGGCTATTAATGTCAATCAATTCATTTTGTAAATGGGCATTGGAAATTGGCCAATACTTGACAAGTTTATATATTCAATGATAATGAAATTCATGAAGTTCATGCTTGTGTGGATGCCTTGATTTTGAGTTCTTAGAAGTGCCTTATGGTCATAATGTATGTTGAATTGAATTGGTATAAGTGGGGTTGCTTTGTAAGGTGACAATTGGCTTTGTAGATAGCCTTACAATTGTCCACACGGGTAGACACATGGGCGTGTGTCTAGGCCGTGTGTGATACATTGTCAGCCCCATGGGCATGTTGGTAGGCCGTGTATCCCCATACATGCGAGGTTGGCAAGTTTGAATACTTAGTAGTAAACACACGGGCTGAGACACAGCCGTGTGTCTCAACTGTGAGGGAGACACGGCCTAGAATACGGGCATGTACTCGGGCCGTGTGAAGTCTGCACTTAAAATTAGGAATTTAATTCGACACACGGCCTAAGGACAGGCGTATGCCTTGGCCGTGTGACCTTATTGAGATGATGACATCATAAACATAATGCCAAGGTTTTCACACAAGGGTGAAGACACGGGCGTGTCATGGCTGTGTGAGGGACACAGGCTATGGACATGGGCGTGTGTCAAGCCGTGTGAAAACCCCTGTAGGTTCGAATTGAGAAATAAATCAACACGGGCATGTGAAGTTCGACACGGGTGTGTGGCCCCATTTTGTGTCAAAATTTTCTAAGTGTTCAAAAGTTTTCAATTTGGTCCTGAATCAATTTGGGTGCAAGTTTAGGGTCTCGTAGACCTATAATAAGGACATCATAGTCTCGAATGAATAGTTTAATTTTAAATGAAATTATATGGATCGATGTTGTACGTTTAAGCAAGTTAAATACGGTAACACCTCGTACCCGGTTCAAGTGTCGAATACGGGTAAGGGGTGTTACATTCTGGGTATGGACTAGTTGACGTTGCACAATGCCATTGTGAATTGTAGATGAAAGACAAATGAGTTGAGATGTCAGAATAATGAGACTCTTTGAATTGAATCAGATGATCTGAGTAGTTTGCCAGTTGTGATTTCATCTATGCTAGCTTAGAAATATGTGAGGAAGGGATGCGACCATATCTTGCATATGTACTTGATACTAAAGTGTTCGAATAAAAAATTGAATCTATGCCAGTTGTTTGCAAGTATCCAGATGTATTTCTAGAGGAGTTACCGGGCTTGGCACTGGTAAGAGAGGTAGAATTTGGTATTGAGTTAGTGCCAGGAACTTCATCGATATCGATAGCTCCGTATAGAATGGCCCCAACAAAGTTGAAAGAATTGAAAGCTCAGTTGCAAGAATTAACTGATAGAGGATTTTCACGAGTGAGTTTCTCGCCATGGGGTGCTCCAGTGTTATTGGTAAAGAAAAAAGATGGTACTATGAGAATGAGTATAGACTATCGACAGCTCAATAAAGTGTTGATCAAGAACAAATACCCTCTGCCGCGAATCGATGATTTGTTTGATCAGTTGAAAGGGGCTACAGTATTTTTGAAGTTTGATTTGAGATCAGGCTATTATCAGTTGCGAGTTAAAGACTCAGATGTGCCGAATACTACATTTAGAACGAGGTAGGACACTATCAATTCCTGGTTATGCCTTTTGGACTAATTAATGCACCTACAATTTTTATGGATTTGATGAACCAAATTTTTAGACCGTACTTAGACAAATTCGTCGTTGTGTTCATTGACCATATCCTGATTTATTCCCTATATGAATCTGAACATGCTGAGCATTTGAGAATAGTGTTGCAAACCCTGAGAGACAAGCAGTTGTTTGCTAAGTTCAGCAAATGTGAGTTTTGGCTATGAGAGGTTGGATTTTTGGGGCATATTGGTTTAGCTGAAGGTATTAGAGTTGACTCGAGTAAGATTTCTACAATTGTTGATTGGAAACCTCTGAGAAATGTGTCTGAAGTTAGAAGTTTTCTGGGACTAGCTGGATATTACCGACGTTTTGTGAAAAGATTCTCTATGATCGCAACTCCGATGGCCTGTTTACTTCAGAAAGATGTAAAGTTTGAATGGTCTGAGAAATATAAGCAAAGTTTCGAACAGTTGAAAGCACTATTGACAGAGGTACCGATTTTAGTTCAGCCTGAGTCAGGTAAAGAATTTATAATTTTCAGTGATGCATCTCTAAATGGTCTCGGTTGTGTTATAATGCAGGAAGGAAAAGTAATAGCTTATGCCTTTAGAAAGTTGAAGTCGCATGAAAAGAATTATCCGACGCACGATTTAGAGTTGGCAGCGATAGTGTTCGCACTGAAAATTTGGCGTTATTACTTGTTTAGTGAGAAATGTCACATCTATATCAATCACAAAAGTCTGAAGAATTTAATGACACGGAAAGACTTGAATTTATGGCAGCGAAGATGGTTAGAATTACTAAAAGACTATGAATTAGTAATTGACTACCATCCAGGAAAAGCGAATGTAGTTATTGACGCTCTGAGGAGAAAACCATTATTTGCTTTACGTGTGACGAATACTCAATTAACTTTTTCTTATGATGGTTTGGTTGTAGCTGAGTTGAAAGTGAGTTCGTTATTTCTTCAGCAAATCTGCGAAGCCCGGAAATATGATAATGAATTGCAAACTAAATGAGCTCAGTGTAAGTCAACTTTTGATTCAGAGTTTCAAATTGGATCCTATGATTGTTTGATATTCCAAGGAAGAACCTGTGTACTGAGAAGTTCTGAGCTTATTCATAAGATTTTAAACGAAGCACACAGCAGTTGTTTATCTGTACATATGGGAAGCACAAAAATGTATAATGATTTGAAACAACTATATTGGTGGCATGGCATGAAACATGATATCTTATAATTTGTTTCAAAATGTCTAATTTTTTAGCAAGTCAAAGCTAAACATGAGGTACTATCGGGATTACTACAGCCTGTGATGATTCCCGAGTTGAAATGGGAAAGAGTCACTACTGATTTCGTATCGGGTTTGCCCCTGTCTCCGAAAAAGAAAGACGCGATTTGGGTTATAGTCGATAGATTGACGAAATCGATACATTTCATACCGGTACGTACTGATTTCTCGCTTGATAGATTAGCTGAGTTGTATATTTTTGAGATCATTAGATTGCACGGAGTGCCCATTTCTATTGTTTCGAATAGAGATCCGAGGTTCACTTCGCGATTTCGGAAGAAATTGCAAGAAGCTTTGGGTACAAAGTTACATTTCAGTATAGCGTTTCATCCCTAGACTGATGGTCAATCTGAGAGAGTTATTTAGGTTTTTGAAGATATGTTGCATTGTTGCATTTTATAGTTTGAGGGTAGTTAGGAGAAATACTTACCATTGATTGAATTTTCTTATAAGAACAGCTTTCAATCAAGTATTAAAATGGCATCGTACGAAGCTCTATACGGTTGTAAATGTCGAACACCATAGTCTTGATTGAGCTTAGTGAGAATAATATTCACGGGGTTGATCTGATTAGAAAGACAGAAGAAAAAGTGAAAGTAATTCGTGATAGTCTGAAAGCAACTTCAGATCGACAAAAGGCGTACGCGGATTTGAAACGAAAAGACATTAAGTTTCAGGTTGGTGATAGAGTAATTTTGAAAGTGTCACCGTGGAAAAAAATACTCCGATTTGGCCGTAAAGGGAAATTGAGTCCGCGATTCATTAGACCATATGAGTTATCGAGCAAATTGGGCCAGTGGCAATCGATTGTCCTTACTGTCTGAATTAGAAAAGATTCATAATGTCTTCCATGTATCGATGTTACGACGATACCGATCAGACCCTTCGCATATCATTTCTCCGACCAAAGTTGAGATTCAGGCAGATATGACGTGCAGTGAAGAACTGATCCGAATTTTAGCTCATGAGATCAAAGAATTGAGAAATAAAAGAATAGCATTAGCGAAAGTATTATGGCATCGACACGGGGTAGAAGAAGCTACGTGGGAACCCAATGATGCTATGAGAAAATAGTACCCTAACCTATTCACTGGTAAGATTTTTGGGGACGAAAATCCTTAAGGGGGAGAGTTGTAACAACCCGTTTTTAGCTAAATCAGAACAGTGGTTTTGGAACCACAAATCTGATGTCAAAAAATTTATTTATTATTATTTTGAGGTCTTTGGCATGATAGTATGTTTG
Organism: Gossypium rotundifolium; assembly: GCA_025506655.1. Classification (NCBI taxonomy): domain Eukaryota; kingdom Viridiplantae; phylum Streptophyta; class Magnoliopsida; order Malvales; family Malvaceae; genus Gossypium; species Gossypium rotundifolium. The sequence continues at coordinate 126,293,192 of CP106732.1, read as the reverse complement.
TGTGAAATTTTCGTAAAGAAATTTTATCATTTGTGTGTTTAATTCGGTAAAAAGGACTAAATCACATAAAATGCAAAATTGATGTTCTAATAGTTTAAAGTGCTTAATGGCTATGAAATTGAAATGAGAAAGTCCTTATTATGATATTAGACTATTTTTAAGTTTAATGGACATTAATGGACATGAAATGAATGATATAAATGTTTTATCATTAAGGTTATACTGGTAAATTGTTAAATAAAGGTTATTAAAATAAAACAAACAAAATTTCTTTCTTAATGGTTATCATCTTCAAAAGAAAATAGGAAAGAAATATAAGGTTTTGAAGCTTAAACAATTCAGCACTTTGGAAGCTTAATTGGGTAAGCAATTTTGTTTGGTTCTTGATGATTTCTATGTTTTTGTGATCGTTGCAACTATTACTAGCTAGCCCAGGGACTATTTTGCAAAATTGTTACAAATTTCAATAGTTTCCATTGATGAATGTTGATGTGTTTTGATGTTTAGTGATGAAATATGAATATTTTTTGTTAGATTTACATATTTTATAAAGTGATTTTGAGTAGAAATACAATTTAGGGATTTATTTGTAAAAAGGTGAAAAATGTGTGGTTAAATGTAAAGGCCTAAAATTCAAGGTTATCGTAACAGTAGTTTCGTAACCATAAATCCAATTTAAAAAAAATATTTTAATATTATTGCATGAATATTGATAAGATAGGAAAGTTGTATGAAAATACCGATAGAAAAATTTTATCGATTTAATGGTTAATTAGAAAAAAGAAATTATTGGAGAAATTGAGTAAAAATGAGGTAGTGGGACTTCAATCTCAGAAACCGAATCAAAAATATTTTTATAAATATTTATGAAATGTTAGTAATGTGGTATTAAAATTTAGTTAGAAAATTTTAACATTTGGGTAGTTAATTAAATGAAAAGGACTAAATTGGAAATGATATAAAATTGTTAGAAGGATTAAATAGCTCAATTGTCAAACAAGAAAGATTAAAAGTGCAAATTATCTCAAAGAAGATATTTTGGATGGCATAAGCTGAGAAAAATCAAGAGAATTACTGAAATAAGGGCAAAATGGGAAAATAACAAAAATTACTAAATAAAAATGAGACTAGATTGGAATATCTAGAATTCTCTCCATATTTTCTCCATTTTTATTAGCCAAAATGCCATAGAAAGGGCTCTTTAAGCTACTATTTCATAATTTTGTGTCAATTCTCGGGAGCTCGGAAGTCGGAGGTCAGAAATCGGTCAGAGCCACCTCACACTATCAATTCCCTCATTTTGGTATATAAAGATATTTTATTTTGGTATAATGGCATGTATAGGCTATTACCTATGTTGATGTTGAATTGGATGAATTTAATCTAGCCATTGGAATGACTAATAAAGACTTGATTCTGGTATGTTTATAAAGCAAATTATAATTATACATCTATATTTAGTAGGAATGGTATGGTTGCTCGGCTGGTTGGATTAATTATGCATTTATTTGGTAAATTGGAAATAAATATGTATGTGATAATATAGTATATTATATAGTAACTGAATCGGTTTATTTGAATATGTTATGTAAACTCTGGTTGTAATGCCCCAAAAATCTAAGAATTTATTTTTGTATGTTCATAGCACAAATACTTGTCTACTTCAGTGGTTAAGCGATTTGGGTGTGTTTGGGAGTGTCTGAGAAGTCCTAGGTTCAAGCCTGGGCTTGCGCAAAAAGTTTTGTTTTTAGGGAATAAACCCTTGTCTATATAGTTAGTAGGCTTTGTAACGCCCCAAATTTGGGCCTAGAAGGAATGGGCCTTGAGCGTGGGATCAGCTAGGAGACTGCACATAAATATTTATGTGTGCAAGAAAATGACAAAAAATCGCTTGTTTGCTTTAATGGCTAAGTGATTTGGGTGTGTTTGGGACTGTTTGAGAAGCCTGGGTTCAAGTCTTGGCTTTTGCAGTGAACCTGGACACTGGCACATAGGCCTTATTAATAATAGTGCTAGTTTCATGACACAAAAAGAGCCTGTGGTGTAGTGGTAAGGTGGCGTGTTGTGTAACTGTGAGGTCTGAGGTTCAAGTCCTGGGTTACGCAATGGAGTGTTTATTTTGCTGCTTGAGCTGTGTAGGTAGTAGAGTTGAACTGAAATATAGCTAAGAGAGAGTTTGAGCTGGTAATGGAGAAATGCAAGGAGGGATAAGGGGAGAGAACCGGGGAGAAAATCAAGGAATTGAGAGAGGAAGGAGTTTGTGTTGATTTGGGACTTTGGCACTCAAGAATTCGGCCAAGAGAGGTGTACTACTCAGTTGGCTATTTTTCCTTCTTTGGCCGAATATGGTAGGTTTTCTTTTGGCATTTTTTTTCCTGCACACTTCTCTTTTTCCTTTTTTTCTTCTTCTTCTTTGCCGTATAGACCCTTTTTCCCTTCTTTTGGTTCTTTCGACCCTTCCCTTTTTGTCAATAGGCCGATTTTAAGGTCAACTCTTCCTTTCTTTTCTCCTTTTTCCCCCTTCCTCAAACTGAACTCTCTTATGGCTGAATATTCTTTATCTTCCAGTCAGTGTACCCTATTAAAATATTCCACTTTCTACCTTCTAGTCTGGCCGAATATCACTTTGGTTTACCTTTATTTGCATCGATCTTCTCTTCTTTATTTACTGCTGTTTCAGTGCTACAAGGGTTCTGATTATCGGTAAGTGGTTATACTTCTCACTTTTTGGGATTAAACCTATTCCCTTCTTTTTCATTTAAAAATCGAATACCTTCTTATTAACTGTTAATTACCGAATATTATTTCCTTCTTTACGATATTTTACTCGTTGCGATCCTAGGGTTTTCCTCAAGGAGTGGTGGAGCGTAAACGATTTTGGAAGGATTAATTCCATATCATCTAATCGTGGTAGGTGGTGATCGTTACACTGTGGTTTAGTTCTTGAGAATGTTAATAGTTGAAGGACTGACTAATTACTTGGGATGATTGTAGGTTGGTGCTTAAAGGGTGTTTCGTAGGCTTTTGAAAAAAGGTGTGTAACTATTTTTCGTAAATGTTAATCGGCTTAAAAGTCGAAAGGGTGTGTAACCATACACCATTTGTTACTGTCAAAATCTTAAATGGTGTGCAATCACACTATCTCTGCTGTGAATCGGCAAAAGTCGAAAAGCCGAAACTTTGACATTCGAGGCCTCACGAGCGTACGATCGCTCATGTGGTAAACCGAGCCCACAAATCATGGGCGATAGATTGTAGAGGCCACTACGAGCGTTCTCGTGATCTTGGGTCTCGTTTGGCTAAAATGGACCTTGTGGGCCCAATGGGCTCGTGGGCCCCATACGGAATAAATCCACGATAAGTGGTAAATACTGGACTGGGCTATATCGTTTGCATAGCTGTGACTAAATTTGGGCTAAATAGGCCACACGAGCGTGTGAGCTCACTTGGGCCGAATAATGGGCCTTGGGCCCATTTACACTGTTATGACCATCTAGGTTATCTGTGTCGCTCGAGGCGACTGTAGACCTTCCGAGAGGTCGACATCTGCACCGAATTTGTTAATCGACTTAAAAGTCGAAAGGGTGTGTAACCATACACCAAATTTGTTACTGTCAAAATCTTAAATGGTGTGCAATCACACTATCTCTGCTGTGAATCGGCAAAAGTCGAAAAGCCAAAACTTCGACATTCGAGGCCTCACGAGCGTGCGATCGCTCGTGTGGTAAACTGAGCCCACAAATCATGGGCGATAGATTGTAGAGGCCACTACGAGCGTTTTCGTGATCTTGGGTCTCGTTTGGCTAAAATAGACCTTGTGGGCCCAATGGGCTCATGGGCCCCACACGGAATAAATCCATGATAAGTGGCAAATACTGGACTGGGCTATATCGTTTGCATAGCTGTGACTAAATTTGGGTTAAATGGGCCACACGAGTGTGTGGGCTCACTTGGGCCGAATAATGGGCCTTGGGCCCATTTACACTGTTATGACCATCTAGGTTATCTCAGGTCGCCGAGGCGCATCGTAGACCTTCCGAGAGGTCGACATCTGCACTGACACCCCATAGGGTAAAATGAATGAAATACCCTCATAGGATAAAATGACCGAAATACCCCCATAGGGTAAAATGATCAAATACCCCCATAGGGTAAAATAACTGTAATGTCTCTGTAGGGTAAAATGACCGTAATGCCCCTGTAAGGTAAAATGATCGTAATGCCCCTGTAGGGTAAAATGACCGTAATGCCTATGTAGGATAAAATGACTGTAATGCCCTTGTAGGGTAAATGACCGAAATACCCCATAGGATAAAATGATCGAAATACCCCATAAGGTAAAATGACAATAATACCCCCGTAGGGTAAATGCTCATAATGCCCCTGTAGGGTTAAATGACCGTAATGCCCCTATAGGGTAAAATGACCGTAATGCCCTTGTATGGTAAAATGACCAAAATACCCCCAAAGGTAAAATGATTGAAATACCCCCATAGGGTAAAATGACAGTAATACCTCCATAGGGTAAAATGCCTGTAATGCCCCCGTAAGGTAAAATGCCTGTAATGCCCCTGTAGGGTAAAATGATTGTAATGCCCTTATAGGGTAAAATGACCGTAATGCCCCTGTAGGGTAAAATGATCGTAATGCCTATGTAAGGTAAAATGACTGTAATACCCTTATAGGGTAAAATAATCGTGATGCCCCTGTAGGTAAAATAACTGTAATACCTCTGTTAGGTGAATTGACCAATATACCCCCCAAAGGGTAAATGACTATTTTGCCCCTCGAGGGTAAATGATTGATTTGTTTGCGTTGTAAATGATTGATTTGTCTGTGACATAAATGACTGATTTGTCTATGATTTAAATGACTGATTTGTTTGTGATTTGTATTACTTATTCTAAGCATGGCATTTGCATACATGACATACTGCATTGGGTTGGGATACTGTTATGGAGGAAATCAGTCTCGGTGGCTCGCCATACCATCACATCTTGGTGGCTTTGCACATATATTGTTACTGGTAGCTTTGCTACAATACTATTACTGGCAGCTTTGTTGCGATATCGTTGCTGGCAGCTTTACTACGATGCTACTGATGGTTGTGTGCCGATCATATCACCGCTACTGATGGCTTTGTGCCGATCATATTACCGTTACTGATGGCTTTGTGCCAATCATATTACCGTTACTGATGGCTGTGTGCCGATTATATTACTACTACCGATGGCTTCGTGCTAATTATATTACTGTACTCATGGCGTTATAGCTATCCTGTTTACGGCTCTTAGCTATTTTGATTTCTAGCAGCTTTGTTGTGATACTGATTAATGTCGTAAACAGTGCTGATATTGGTGTGTTGGCTGGGTGGGTCGATTTTATCCGCACATGGTGTGTTGGTTGGTATGGGTGGTATGTTGGCTGGATTAGGATGGGTTGCATGATTGCATTGTTGTATTTCTATTACCGATATTGTCACTGTATGGGGCTTAGGCCCACATGTATTCTATTTTTGATTCTGATAATGTAATGGGCTAAGGCCCACACGACACTGTTACTATTTTGGGTTAAAGTCCACATGTACTGTTACTGTTAAAAGGGCTCAGGCCCAGGTTGATTTTATTTCTGTACACTGACTATTTCTTTAATAAGGGGATTACACACTGAGTTTTTCATAAACTTACCCCATTTTTAACCTTTCAGGTAATCCCTAGCGTTAGACGGTTCAGAACTGTGAGGGACTCGGAGAGGTCTACACAACTGCACTTCTGTTTTGCTCATTTACTTAAGCACTTTAATTTTGATTCAGGTTGTGATAAGGCCTCTATAATTTCTGGATTTTAAATTTGGGATTTTATTGATTGTGATCTGTATCTGCTAGAAGTAGAACACGATTTTCCAAAACAATAACTATTTTTAAACGCTACATTTTCGCAACTCAATTTTTTTAAATATCACATTTTCGTAAATCATTTGTTTTAAATTAAGCTTCCACAACAATAAGGTTTTAAAGGTAATAACGTTTTAAAAGGGAATAACTTTTTAATAAACCACCATTAATAATAAACAAACACAAATTGAGGTTTTGTACAAGTTTTGAATGGCAAGAAGTTTTAAATTTCAAGAAGGGTTTTCGATGAAAACATGGTTTTCGAAAAACACTTCAATGTGACACGCCAGATTTAGCCATAACGTCTAGGCCGAATTTGGGGTGTTACAGGCTTTTAAATTATTATGGGTAAAAGCAAGACATAAAAAGCCTACTGGTCTAGGGGGTAAGTGGCGTGTTACCTATGCCAGTGGACTGAGGTTCGAATCTTGGTGGAGGCAAGGAGTATTTATTTTCTTGCAAAATAGTAGGGAGTTGCGCTTGAGAAACATCAAGTGGTTGAGAAAAATTCAAATTGAATGGTTGAGGGGATGTGTGATCAGGTAGAGAGATTTAAGGAGGGATTTTAGGAGAAAATCAAGGGAAGAGAGAGGGGAGGGAGTGTTGTACCAAAATTGAACTCTGGCACTTAAGAATTTGGCTAAGAGAGAAATGCTCTTCATTTGTTTCCCAAGTTAGACGACAACTCCTTTTCCCTTTTGGCCGAAATTCTTCTTGTACTTCCTTTCTCTTTTTCCATTTTTGGCAATTTTTATCTCTTCTCTCAAGCCTATCGTCTCTCTTTCTTTCATCTTTTGCTAAACTTTGTAAGGTGTGTGTTTGGCTAGAACACTGCTCCTTGCAGTTTTCTCTTTTTCACAACAAATATTTTTCTTCTTCTCTTCTTTTTGGTGGTTAGCCGAATATACCTGCTCCTCCTACTTCGTCTTCTTTTCTCTTTCTCCCTTGAACCAATTTCTCTTATCATCTTGGTACCTAGGCAGATTATTTTATTCCTCCATCACTATTTTATCTTCGGTTTAGCCACTATTCTCTAATTAATCGATAAGTGAGTATGGCACTTGAAGTTTTGGCTTTTGAGTTATTAAAGTGGGGTTTTGTTTAACTATTTTGACAGCCAAAAATCAAGGGTAAGGGGCCGTGCTAGTGTCAAATCCTTCGACTTTTTGGTTCTCTTACTCTTTTTTGGTAAGTACTATAGACAAATCAATATTCCCTTTCTTATTCTACCTTAAGTAGTAACTGATAGCAATTGTATGGCAGTTAAAGAAGGAATCAGGGAACTCCTAATCAATCGCTAGAGACTAAGATTCGTGGGAAGCACAGTGGTTCGGTTGAAGGTAGCACTACTTTATTTTATGAATGGAGTGTTGGTTTCGGGTTTCTTTTAACCGTAAAGTGGGACTAATGGTGGTGTTTGATTGACCAAATGTAGATTGGTGAGTGCTTGAGCGACTGTTCGTGACGAATCAAAATAAGGTGTGTAAACACTACCCAAATTGTAAACCGGTAAAAGCCAAAAAATATGACAATTGATGCTACACGAGCGTCTACTCGCATGTATGGTAATACGAACGAATAAAACGTGGGCGTTAGATTGTTGAGGCCACCATAAGCGATTTCGTGGTCTTAAGCCGTGTTGGGCTGAATTGGGTCGTATGGGGCCAACAGGCTTGTGGGCCCCACACGAGCAAACCACACGAACATGTGGAGAATATTGGGCCCAACTATGTAATTTTCATGACCAAGACCAATTCTGGGCTATGTGGTCTACACGAGTTGGGGCCATTTTCACTGTTTGACTGTTAAGGTTGCATGGGTTGCCTGAGACGACTGTAGACCTACTGATGGGCCGATAAGTATACCTAGACCCCAAACTAATAAAATGATTGTTATGCCCCTATGGTATAAAATGACCTTTATGCCTCTATATGGTAAAATGACTGTTATGCCTCCGTGTTATAAAATGACTGTATGTTTTTTGTGATGTATGATTGTATATAAGCATGCCACGATATCTATGTTGTATACATGCATGATATGTTGCATAGGGATGGGATTATTATGATTGGAGGAAGTTTACTATCGGGCAAATTTCATCAGAATATCTTGCTTAGTGCCGCAACCAGTGTTAATTTTGGAGTGTAGGCATGGGTGGGTGATTTTATCCCCACATGGAGTGTTGGGCTGGACGGAGTGGAGTGTAGAGGCTGGTTGGGTAGGATTTTTGATTGCATACCTAAACTGTTACTGTCACTGAAATGGGCTAAGGCCCACACTGATACTGATACTATAATGGGATAAGGCCCAACTGAACTGAACTATTATTGATTTGGGGCTTAGGCCCAGACTGTAATTGAATTTGGCTATTTGCCTATATAGGGTTACACACTGAGTTTTCGTAAACTCACCCCTTTGTTTATCTGTACAGGTAATCCCTATTCTTAGGAACTGGTGCTACGAGGGACTCGGAGGTGGCCACACAACCACACCTGCTTCTATATTGGATTTTTATTTATAATAATTTAAGTTGGGAATTTGTTTTGTAATAAGGCCCTTTTAAATTTTTAACTTTTAATTTGGGATTTTAATTATTTAAATTCTTACTGATACTAGTAGGACGCAGATTTTCAAAAGTTGAATGCTTTTCAAAACACCACGTTTTTGTAAAATACTGTAAAAGCTTCCACATTAAAAATTGTTTTAAATATAGTAACAAACTAATGTGATCGATAAACTGCTAAAAACAACTTGAGTTTTCAATGAGTAAGATACCCTTATATTTATGTTATGATCATAAACGAGATTTAATATAGAATGGGTTTTCCAATGAAATGATGTCTTCGAAAAACACTTCAATGTGATATCGCCAAATTCGGACATAACATCTAGATCGAGTTTGAGTGTTACATTTGGTGGTATCAGAGCTCAGTTTCAAAAACTCGGCTCAAAAAGAACTGTTTCAAATGATTTAGAAGTATTTTGAAATATTTTTCCTGAATGTGTGGTACACCGAGCCTCTAGCACCGATATTGTAAGTCCTTTGAAACTTCTATTTGTTTAAAGTGAAATATTGAGACTACTATAGGTAGTAGACTGTACTGAAATATTCTGGTTAGGGAAAACTAAAACTATAGTAAGACTTCATTCTGCGAAAACAAACTCTTAAATACTTATATTTCTTCCATAAGATATCTGTTAATCAACATTGAAACTGTAAATTGATGCATAAAATTGTTAATAACAAATAATATGCAAATAGATAATGAACACCAGAGGTACTCGTGGAAGGGGTACAAGAGGCCGTGGCGGAGGCCGTAGAGGTGCTCGAGCTGGGTATTCGTCATCGGCCCACATGCCTAACGCTAAAGCTAGAGAGGCACCGGCTTCACCTGTGACTGAGACTGGGTCTCACAATCGAGCGACTAGGGACGACATATTGTCCCAAGCTATGTTGCGAATTCTGGAGAGGGTCACTGGGCCTAACACTTGTTCTTTGGGCCGTGGGTCGGTTACAAAATGACTCCGATCTAATGGGGCTGAGATTTTTAAGGGTATTGATGGAGTTTCCCCTAACATGGTTGAATATTGGATTGAGGCCATAGAGAGGATCATGGATGACCTCGATTGCACCCCCGAATAGAAACTAAAAGGTGCAGTGTCATTGTTACGAGATGAAGCCTATCAGTGGTGGCTTACAATTAAAGAGGGTACTCAGGCCAACAAATTGGCATGTGAATTATTCAAGACTGTTTTCCAAGGGAAGTATGTAGGCGCTAGTTATGTAGATTCTTGGAGGAGGGAGTTTCTAAATCTGACTCAGGGGGATAAATCAGTGGCTGAATATGAAGCTAAATTTTTGTGATTAAGCCGCTATGCACGTGGGATGGTGGCAACTAAATATGAGTGGTGTATTTGTTTTGAGGATGGCCTTAGGGATAGTCTGAGAGTTTTGATAGCTTCATAGAGGGAGCGAGCTTTTGCCACACTGGTAGATAAGGCGAAAATCGCCGAGGAGGTGAAGCGCATTGAGCGTTAAAACCTAGAAAAGGGTAAGAATAAGAGGGATTCGGAGCCCTCAAGTTCCGTAAAGAGGCCGAAGAAAAAGGCTAGAGTGGATGGGCTAGTCAGAGTTAGGGCCCCTATTGCTGCTACTGGATCGCAGCCATGTGTTGACTATGGTAGACGCCATCAAGGCAAGTTCTAGAAAAGGATTAGGGCATGTTTGAGTTACGGATCATTAGAGCACCGTATCAGAGATTGTCCGCAGAGGCTCGAGCAGATGTAAGTTACTGGATCGAGGGTTCATCCTCCCTAGTGTGTCTCCATGAGGAGCACTGATGTTATTTGTTAAAAAGAAGGATAGATCCATGCGTATGTGCATCGACTACCAGCAACTGGATAAATTGACTATTAAGAATAAGTACCCCTTGTCGAGGATCGATGTTCTATTTGACCAATTTTGAGGAGCTTCGGTCTTCTCTAAGATTGATCTTCGATCGGGGTACCATCAACTAAGAGTCAAAGAGGCTGATGTTCACAAGATAGCATTTAGGACTTATTATGGTCATTACGAGTATCTTATGATACCGTTTGGACTGACAAATGCACCTGCAGCTTTTATGGACCGATGAATCGAGTGTTCCAGCCTTATTTGGATTGGCTCATAGTGGTTTTTATAGATGACATCTTGGTGTATTTGGGAACTGAGGATGAACATGATGCACATCTCCAGTTGTTCTGCAAATTCTGAGGGAGAAACAATTATACGCTAAGTTCAGCAAGTGTGAAGTCTGGCTACAAGAGGTAATATTTTTAGGCCTTAGCGCATACTGAAACGTATGGGACCGATTTCCTATCAACTTGAGTTACCTCCAGAGTTGGATCAGATTCATGATGTGTTCCACGTCTCTATGCTGAGGCGTTATCGCTCTAATCCCCCACACATGATTTCAATTGAGAGGTTAGACCAAACCTGACATTTGAGGAGGAATCGGTTTAGATTTTAGATCATGATGTGAAAGTTTTGAGGAAGAAGTCTATCCTACTGGTTAAGGTACTTAGGTGCAATCACAACTCAGAGAAGGCCACGTGGGAACCCGAAGAGGTGATGCATCAACGATACCCTCATCTGTTTTGATCAGTTAAATTTTGAGGCCGAAATTTTCTTTTAGGGTGTAGGGTTGTAACACCCCAAAAATCTAAGAATTTATTTTTGTATGTTCGTAGCACAAATACTTGCCTACTTTAGTGGTTAAGTGATTTGGGTGTGTTTGGAAGTGTCTGAAAAGTCCTGGGTTCAAGCCTAGGCTTGTGCAAGAAGTTTTGTTTTTAGGGAATACACCCTTGCCTATAGTTAGTAGGCTTTTAAATTATTGTGGGTAAAAGCAAGACATAAAAAGCCTACTGGTCTAGGGGGTAAGTGGCGTGTTACCTATGCCAGTGGACTGAGGTTTGAATCTTGGTGAAGGCAAGGGAGTATTTATTTTGCTGCTGTACTATGGGGGAGTTGTAGTTTAACTGAAAAACTGAAGTGGTTGAGAGGAATTCAAATGGAGTGGTTGAGGGAAGGTGTGATCAAGTGGAGAGATTTGAGGAGGGATTTTAGAAGAAAATCAAGGGAAGAGAGAGGGGAGGGAGTGTTGTGTCGAAATTTAACTATGCCATTCAAGAATTCGGCTAAGAGAGAAATGCTCCTCATTTGTTTCCCAAGTTGGACGGCATCTTCCTTTCCCTTTTGGCCGAATTTCTTCTTGTGCTTCTTGTCTCTTTTTCCCTCTTTGGCAATTGCTATCTCTGCTCTCATGCCTATCATCTCTCTTTCTTTCATCTTTTGCTAAACTTTGTAAGGTGTGTGTTTGGCTAGAACACTGCCCCTTTCGGTTTTCCCTTTTTCACAACAAACATTTTTCCTCTTCTCTTCTTTTCGATGGTTGGCCGAATATACATTCTCCCCCTACTTTGTCTTCTTTTCTCTTTCTCCCTTAAACTAATTTCTCTTATCATCTTGGTACCCAGGCGGATTATTTCATTCCTCTATCGCTATTGTGTCTTCGATTTAACGACTATTCTCTGATTAATCAGTAATTGAGTATGGCACTTGAAGTTTCAACTTTTGAGTTACTAAAGTGGGGTTTTGTTAAACTATTTTTGATAGCCAAAAATCGAGGGTGAGGGGTTGTGCTAGTGCCGAATCCTTCCACTTTTCAATTTTCTTGCTCTCTTTCGGTAAGAGCTATAGACGAATCAATATTCCCTTTCTTCTTCCGCCTTAAGTAGTGATTGATAGCAATTGTATGGCAGTTAAAGAAGGAATCAGGGAACTCATAATCAATCGTTAGAGACTAATATTCGTGGGAAGCACAATGGTTCAATTGAAGGTAATGCTACTCTATTCTATGAATGGGGTATTGGCTTTGGGTTTCTTTTAACCATAAAGTGGGAATAATGGCGGTGTTTGATTGACCAAATATAGATTGGTGAGTGCTTGAACGACTGTTCGTGACGAATCAAAAGTGTGTAAACACTGTCCAAATCGTAAACCGGTAAAAGCCAAAAAATATGACAATTGACACTAAACGAGTGTGCGCTCGCTCGTGTGGTAATCTGAACGCATAAAACATGGGCGTTAGATTATTGAGGCCACTATAAGCAATTTCGTGGTCTTAGGCCATTTTGGGCCATGTTGGGCCAAATTGGGCCGTGTGGGCCCAATGGGCTTATGGGCCCTACACGAGTAAACCACACGAACGTGTGGAGAATATTGGGCCCAAATGTATAAATTTCATGACTGAGACCAATTCTAGGCTATGTGGGCCACACGAGTGTGTGGGCCCACTTGGGCTTTGAGCCCATTTTTACTGTTTTTCTGTTAAGGTTGCACGGGTCGCCCGAGATGACTGTGAACCTACTGATGGGTTGATAAGTATACCTAGAACCCAAACTATTAAAATGACTATTATGCCCCTATGGTATAAAATGACCGTTATGCCCTTATGTGGTAAAATGACCGTTATGCCCCCGTGTTATAAAATGACTGTATGTTTTCTATTATGTATGACTATATATGAGCATGCCACGATATCTATGTTGCATACATGTATGATATGTTGTATGGGGATGGGATTATTATGATTGGAGAAAGTTTATCGCTCAGCATTTCTCTTTGTAAATACTGCTTTAGCCGCAACTGTGGTTAAGTTTAGAGTGTAGGGATGGGTAGGTGATTTTATCCCCATACGTAATGTTGGACTGGATGGAGTTGAGTGTAGAGGCTGGTTGGGCAGGATTTCTGATTACATGCCTAAACTATTTCTGTACTGAAATGCACTAAGGCCCACATCGACATCGACATCAGAATGGGCTAAGGCCCACACCGACATCGATCATCGTAATAGGTAAGGCCCAATCGAATCAATCATATTGATTTGGGGCTTGCCCAACTGAACTGAACTGTTATTGATTTGGGGCTTAGGCCCATATTGTAATTGCATTGGCTATTTGCCTATATGGGGTTACACACTGAGTTTTCGTAAACTCACCCTCTCGCTTATTTGTACAGTAATCCCATCCTGTGGACCGATGTTTGAGGGACTTTGAGGTGGCCATACAACTGCACTTGCTTCTATAGTAGATTTTTATTTATAATAATTTAAGTTGGGTATTTGTTTTGTAATAAGGCCTCTTTAAATTTTTAACTTTTAGTTTTGGATTTTAATTATTTAAATTCTTACTATAGTAGTAGGACGTAGATTTTCAAAATATGAATACTTTTCAAAACACCACGTTTTCATAAAATACTGTAAAAGCTTCTGCATCAAACATTGTTTTAAATATAGTAACAAACTAATGTGATATACAAACTGCTAAAAACAACTTGAGTTTTCAATGAGCAAGATACCCTTAAATTTCTATCATTATCATTAATGAGATTTAATATAGAACGAGTTTTCCAATGAAATGATGTTTTCGAAAACACTTCAATGTGATATCACCAGATTCGGCCATAACGTCTAGGTCGGGTTTGGGGTGTTACACTAGTAACACCTCATAACCTTATTCCGACAACGGGTACAGGTTAAGGGAGTTACATTAAATGTGTGAAAAATTAAGAAATATGGTTTGCTAGATACATATAGAGAATTCGGCTAAGCATGGATTAAAAGAAATTACATTAATTTGTGTTTTTGTGAATTAAGGACTAAATTATTAAAATGTGTAAAAGTTCTAAAATGCATAATTTAGATTAAATTAAATAAAAATATGATTGAATAATTAATTTTGATTACATATAGACCAAGAAAAGAGGAATTCAGACTTAGATCGCGGGAAAAGTAAAGTGATTGTATAGTCGACCATTTCATCATTTCTGTATACGAGGTAAGTTCGTATGTTAATAAATGTTGTTAAATTATGTTATAAACTCATTATTATTATTAAATTAGATTGCAAAGCTGGCTGGAAATGAGTTACGAACATGATCGACAGAGATACGGTGCTGAAAGCCCCGTACGAATCTTAAGAATAGTTAAGAATACAAATGTCATGACATTAGGGTTACTGAGATTACGTGAAAGACCATATCTAGGATATGGCATCGATATGAGATTTTGTGTAAGACCATATCTGGGATATGGCATTGATATGAGATTACATGTAAGACCATAACTGGGCTATGGATCGATATACGATTACATGTAAGACCATATATGGGATATGGCATTAGTACTGCGATATGTAACACCCCTTCCCCGTAATCCCCGCCGGAATCGGGCACGAGACGTTACCAAACAATTTACCTGATCGCCACTTAGGCTCAACGTGACTACTCTTCTCGAATCGCTTCAACTACTTCACACTCAACCTATGAGATCTCAATCGTACCTACGAGAACTCTCGGGATCATATCGAAAATCTTACGGTCTATAAAATTTCTTTTCATCTAGACAGGGAGTACACGCCCGTGCTAGATGACACACACGCCCACGTTCTCACACCGTGCCTAAAAACCCCAACATTCCGCCAAAACTCACACTGCTAGAGCACGCCCATGTGAAAAGGGGGCACGCCCGTGTACCCTTACAACATGCCCGTGTCTTTCGCCCGTACAGAGTTACTGACTAATTTAGCACGGCCTGGACACACCCGTGTCTCCTAACCGTGGGGAGCTACTGACTTGATCCACATGGCCTGGACACACGCCCATGTCCCTACCGTGTGTTTTACACGGTTCATGCACACGGCCGTGGGATTCGCCCGTGGCCTATTCTAATTAGTAATAATAAGGTGCAGGGTTAGCACGGCCTAGGCACACTTCCGTACGTCTACCTGTGTGGCACATAAAGGCTATTTGCCAAGCTTATAGCATCCCTATATCTTACTCTACATGAGTTTAGTCAACAAAATAACAAACCTCTCTTAATCCACATGCACTCATATTGATAACTTTAAAATTTCATAAATGATAAAATATGCTATCATTCCTGGCAATTTACAAAATTAATGTCTTAGTAAGAGCCAATACACCTTTGGTCAAAATAACAAAATAATCTAACTAGTCTAGTCCTATATAAGCCATATACAAAATCATTAATCTAATTATATCCAAGTAAACAGATAGTGTGGGCGGTCATCTAGTTATCGGTGTATCCCGGCTCGGCTCTTAAGCCCTATAAGACAAGGGAAAGAGAGAGGAGTAAGCTTAAAGCTTAGTAAGTTCACATGTAAACAATATAATACTCTAAAATGAATAAAACATTTTTATAGCATTATTTGCTAAGCAAGAAATCAATCTACATTCAGGATTAGGCTTACTCATTTCCTCTATTTACACATCCCAATCACATCACAAGCATAATGCATACATTCAATAATGGTTTCCTTACACTGAGCATCACAAGGTCTCTTAATGTAACACATCACCATATCAAAATACATTACCCGTAATCACATTACCCGGTGGTTTCGCACTTAGCCCACCATTAATCTTCATTAGGGTGGTATCGCACATAGCCCATCAAGAAGGTTAATTACGATGGTATCGCAC
Organism: Gossypium rotundifolium; assembly: GCA_025506655.1. NCBI lineage: Eukaryota > Viridiplantae > Streptophyta > Magnoliopsida > Malvales > Malvaceae > Gossypium > Gossypium rotundifolium. Next base: position 126,277,254 of record CP106732.1, on the reverse strand, counting down.
ACAGCCCACCAGAAAGGTTACCAGATGATGGTATCGCACATAGCCCATCGTAATTAAACAACAAGGTGGTATCGAACTTAGCCCACCATCAAAATTTGATATAACACACCTACCTATCTATTCCATCATTCATACAAGAATTATTCATTAACTACCACTTTTTATCTACTTGAATTATACATGTTCTCAATTATGCTATGCATTGATTAACAACAATAATGTGCATGTAAAATGCATCGTTTACACGTAAACTTACCTTGATGCAAAACGTGTTAGCTAGCGATTTACTCGATCACCTTGCTTTTCCTACGGTTAAGGTTGATTCTGCGCTCTTCTTGATTTGAATGAGGATTGAGTGGCTGAAAGTTTGAACCTCCAAGAACTCTATCCTCTCTTGAATTTTCGGTGGAAAAAGATGAGTGAATAGTGAAAGATGATAACATCTTTTACTTCTCTTATTTTATTCATTTTATCACTTAATTTCCACCAACTTTGACTAGCATTTAATGCTCTTGTCCCCCTTAACTTGTATGGCCGACCAACACATATAATAGGGCCTAATTTCACTTTCAAATCCTTTAATTTACAATCTATGGCAATTAGGTACCCCCACCTTATAAAATAGAACTTTTGCACTTTATGCGATTTAGTCATTTCTCACAATTAAGTACTCTATTGCTAAAATTAAAGCACCAAAATTTCCATATAGCCATATATTAATGGCATAACACATAAAATAATACTAAAATAATTACCTCAACCTTGGATTAGTGGTCCCGAGACCACTGTTTTGACTAGCCCCAAAATTAGGCTGTTACAACTCTCCCCCCTTTTTGGGATTTTTGCCCTCGAAAATCTTACCGGTAAAGAGGTTTGGATATTGCTTCTCATAGCTTCTTCTAGTTCCCACGTAGCTTCTTCTAAACCATGCTTTTGCCACAACACTTTTACTAAGGCTATGTCCTTATTCCTCAACTGTTTCACTTCTCGAGCCAAGACTTTAACCGGCTTTTCCTCATATGTCATATCCGGTCGTATCTCAATTTCCATGGGAGAAACCAAATGCGAGGGATCGGAACGATAACGCCTTAGCATTGATACATAGAACAAATTGTGAATTTTCTCTAACTCTATCGGTAAAGCCAACCGATATGCCACTAGCCCAATCCTTTCAGTAATTTTGTATGGCCCTATAAATCTCTGACTCAATTTACCCTTTCGACCAAATCTCAATATTTTCTTCCACGGTTACACTTTCAAAAATACTTTGACACCCACTTGAAACTCAATTTCTTTTCTTGTCAAGTCCGCGTTTGACTTTTTTGATGCAAGCGACTTCGAGACTATCCGGATCACTTTCACTTTTCCTCGCTTTAACTAAATCAATCCCATGGATTTGCTTCTCACCCAACTCGGTCCAATACAAAGGAGTCGACACTTACGACCATATAAGGCCTCATACGGTGCCATCCAGATACTCGATTGATAACTATTGTTGTGTTTAATTTGACCAAAGGTAGGTATCTTTCCCAACTACCTTCGAATTTTAACACATAGCATCGGAGCATATCTTCCAGAACTTGGATTACTCTCTCAGACTGACCATCAGTTTGAGAATGAAAAGCAGTACTAAAATTCAACCTTGTACCTAAGGCCTCTTGTAATTTCTTCCAAAACCTCAAAGTAAATCTCGGGTTTCTATTCGAGATAATGGATATAGGCACTCTATGTAATCTTACTACCTCTGCAATATACAACTCATCTAACTTCTCTAGTGAATAATCAATACGTACCAGTATAAAGTGAGCCTACTTCGTTAACCTATCAACGATAACCCATACAACATCTTTCTTTTTCGAAGTCAAAGGCAACCCCGTCACGAAGTCCATGGTGATCCGATCCCACTTCACTCGGGAACCATTACTGGTAAAAGTAATCTCGAAGGCACCGATGCTCGGCTTTCACTTGTTGACAAATTAGACATCTTGTTACATACTCCGAGATGTCTCTTTTCATTCTTGGCCACCAATAGAATTTCTTCAGATCATTGTACATTTTCGATCGCCGGGTGTCTTGACAAATGACTATTATGTGCTTCTTGTAAAATTTCTGATTAACTCATCATCTTTAGGTACACAAATTCTATCATGGAACATTAAACAACTATTCGAACTTACCCGAAATTCAGAATTAGCTCCTGATTCACACTTAGCTCTTTTAGCTAACATCTCATTATCATTCCTTTGAGCTTCACTTATTTGTTGGACAAATAGTGGCCTAGCTCTCAACTCAGCCAGTATAACACCATCATCGGACAATGGCAAACTCGTGCTCATAGTTCTCAAAGCATACAAAGATTTTCTACTTAAAGCATTTGCAACTATATTTGCTTTCCCCAGGTGGTAATCGATCACTAGCTTGTAGTCTTTCAATAATTCAAGCCATCGTCGTTGCCGTAAATTTAACTCCTTTTGATTCATCAAGTACCTCAAACTCTTATGATCCGTAAAAATTCGACACTTTTCACCATATAAATAATGTCGCCAAATCTTTAACGCGAAAATGATTGCGGCCAACTCTAGATCATGAGTCGGATACTTTTTCTCATGTGGTTTTAGCTGTCTCGAGGCGTAAGCGACCACCTTACCATCTTGGATCAACACACAACCGAGACCATTTAAGGACGCATCACTATAGACCACAAACTCCTCTCCTGACTCAGGCTGTACCAAAATCGATGCTTCTGTCAACAATTTTTTCAGTCTCTCAAAACTCTATTGGCATTTTTTAGTCCATTCAAACTTAACATCCTTGTCCAATAATTTCATCATCGGAGTAGCAATCATAGAAAATCCCTCCACGAACCGCTTATAGTACCCCGCCAAACCCAGAAAGCTTCTGACTTTTGACACGTTCCTCAGCGGTTTCCACTCCACAATAGCCGAGATCTTTTCGGGATCAACTCTAATGCCTTCCCGACACAACATGTCCTAGGAATCCGACCTTTCAGAGCCAAAACTCACTCTTGCTAAATTTAGCATATAATTGCTTGTCTCTCAAGGTCTACAATACAATTCTCAAATGCTTTGCATGATCACACTCATCTCGGGAGTAGACCAATATGTCATCGATAAAAACAACTACGAACTTGTCCCAATACAGTCAGAAGATACGGTTTATTAAGTCCATAAAAATCGCAGGAGCATTCGTTAAACTGAACGGCATGACCAGAAACTCATAATGGCCATACCTCGTCCTAAATACAATTTTTGGCACGTATTGTTCCTTAATTCTAAGTTGATAATATCCGGATCTCAAATCAATCTTGGAGAACACCATAGCTCCCTTCAGTTGATCAAATAGATCATCTATCCTCGGTAAAGGATGCCTATTTTTTCACCGTCACCTTGTTGAGCTGTTTGTAGTCTATACACAATCTCATCATTCCATCTTTCTTTTTCACAAATAATACTGGAGCACCCCACGTCGAAAAGCTTGGTCTTACAAAACCCTTATTCGTCAACTCTTGCAACTGGACCTTCAGTTCTTTCAACTCCAGCGGCGCCATCCTATATGGAGTGATGGAAATAGGTGCCGTTCCTGGAACTAACTCAATTCTGAATTCAACCTCTCTGATTAGAGGTAGTCCAGGTAACTCTTCTGGGAATACATCCGGATACTCACATACAACCGGCACGGTTTCAACCTTTGCCTCAGACTCTTAACTGTTCAGTACAAAGGCAAGATACAACTCACATCCTTTTCTCAAATATTTCTCAGCTACCATGGAAGAAATCATCACCGGTAGGTTATCTGACTCACCTGATTCAACCCGAATAACATCTCCATTTTCACACTTCAATTCAATAAACTTACTACCAAAATTCACTAAAATGCTACGGGCAGTCAACCAATCCATACCAAGAATCAAGTCAAACTCATCAAACAGTAGCAACATAAGGTTTGCTGAAAAATAATGACCCCTAACTGTCAAAGGACAGTTCCTACACACCTTATCAACTAACACCTGTTTTCCTGGGGGTTGATACTTTTATCACAAATTCTTTTAGTTCTAAGATCCCAACTAAAAGTTTGATGCCTTCATTCAACCCGTCTTCAAACCTCTTGCATAGGGTAGCTTCGTGGATACACATTCCTGTGCGTACTTACTGAGCCGAACAAATTCACGTTCATATTCCACCACAGTCATTTTTCCTTGCTTTAACACAAGGAATTCCTTCCGCTTCTGGTCTATAAACCTTTGACTTATATACTTCTTTCGAAACTCTTCCAAGAAAAAGTCTCACGTTACCCTCTCTTTAAGAACTACCGATGTCAATGTTTTCCACCAATAGTATGCCGAGTCCCTCAGCAAAGATACAATGCATTTCAAACTCTCCTCGGGTGTACAAGAGAGTTCCTCAAAAACCCTCATTGAGTTCTCAAGCCAGAACTCCTCCCGCTCAAGGTCATCATCTTTTTTAGCTCAAAAATCTTTAGCCCATTGCTTTCGAATTTTATCTATCGGGGCTTATTTGTCCTCACTATTTCTACACCTTGGGGAGTCACAGGAACTGGCTGAGGTATAGGAGGAGGTGGAGGAGGTTGAGCATTGGGACTAGCTCATATATACACAGTGTACCAATTGCTCATCATTTGAAAAAAGGCTTCTCGAGCCTCTTCTCTTTAACCCATAGTCTCGGGCTCACTTTGTACAGGCGCGGTCCCTTACGCAGGAGCTGGTGCATTACTAGCTGCATCATCAGTAGCCGATTGATCGGAATCCATTTACTACATAAAACAAATTTTAAAATCATCAGAAGCCACCACACTATCATTATACGCTTATGGCATGTATAGCTAGACTCCCACACACGCTCCGGTAGTTCTAAAACCGACTAAACCATAGCTTTGATATCACTAAATGTAACACTCCTTACCTGTAATCCCTGTCAAAATCGGGCACGAGATGTTACCGAACAATTTACCTGATCGCCACTTAGGCTCAACTTGACTACTCTTCTCGAATCGCTTTAACTACTTCACACTCAACCTATGAGATCTCAATCATACCTACGAGAACTCTCGGGATCATATCTAAAATCTTACGGTCTATAAAATTTCTTTTCATCTAGACATTTACTCCCGTGCTAGATGACACACACGTCCATGTGTAGTAACACACGCCCATGTGCTCACACCGTGCCTAAAAACCCTAACAATCTGCCAAAACTCACACGGCTAGGGCACGCCCATGTGAAAAGGGGTACGCCTGTACCCTTACAACATGCCCGTGTCTTCTGCCGTGGGGAGTTACTGACTAATTTAGCACGGCCTGGACACACCCGTGTCTCCTAACTATTGGGAGCTACTAACTTGATCCACACGGCCTGGACACACGCCCATGTCCCTACCGTGTGTCTTACACGGTTCATGCACACGGCCGTGGGATTCGCCTGTAGCCTATTCTAATTAGTAATAATAAGGTGCAGGGTTAGCACGGCCTAGACACATGCCCGTGCGTCTACCCGTGTGGCACATAAAGGCTATTTGCCAAGCTTCTAGCATCCCTATATCTTACTCTACATGGGTTTATTCAACAAACTAACAAACCACTCTTAATCCACATGCACTCACATTGATAACTTTGAAATTTCATAAATGATAAAATATGCCATCATTCTTGGCAATTTCCAAAATTAATGTTTTAGCAAGAGCCAATACACCTTTGGTCAAAATAACAAAATAATCTAACTAGTCTAGTCCTATACATGCCATATACAAAATCACTAATCTAATTATACCGAAGTAAGCAGATAGTGTGGGTAGTCTTTTAGTTATCGGCATATCTTGGCTCGGCTCTTAAGCCCTATAAGACAAGGGAAAGAGAGAGGAGTAAGCTTAAAGCTTAGTAAGTTCACATGTAAACAATATAACACTCTAAAATGAATAAAACATTTTTATAGCATTATTTTCTAAGCAAGAAATCAATCTACATTCAGGATTAGGCTTATCATTTCCTCCATTTACACATCCCAATCACATCACAAGCATAATGCATACATTCAATAACAATTTCCTTGCACTGAGCATCACAAGGTCACTTAATGTAACACATCACCATATCAAAATACATTACCCGTAATCACATTACCCAATGGTTTCGCACTTAGCCGACCATCAGTTTTCATTAGGGTGGTATCGCACATAGCCCACCAAGAAGGTTAATTACGGTGGTATCACACACAGCCCACCAGAAAGGTTAACAGGCAATGGTATCGTACACAACCCATCGTAATTAAACAATAAGGTCGTATCGCACTTAGCCCACCATCAAAATTTGATATAACACACCTACCTATCTATTTCATCATTCATACAAGAATTATTCATTAACTACCACTTTCTATCTACTTGAATTATACATGTTCTCAATTATGCTTTGCACTAATTAACAACAATAATGTGCATGTAAAATGCATCGTTTACACGTAAACTTACCTCGATGCAAAACGTGTTAGCTAGCGATTTACTCGATCACCTTGCCTTTCCCACGGTCAAGGTTGATTTTGCGCTCTTCTTGATTTGAATGAGGATTGAGTGGCTGAAAGTTTGAACCTCCAAGAACTCTATCCTCTCTTGAATTTTTGGTGGAAAGAGATGAGTGAATAGTGAAAGATGATAACATCTTTTGCTTCTCTTATTTTATTCATTTTATCACTTAATTTCCACCAACTTTGACTAGCATTTAATGCTCTTGTCCCCCTTAACTTGTATGGCTGGCCAACACATATATTAGGGCTTAATTTCACTTTAAAATCCTCCAATTTACAATCTATGGCAATTAGGTACCCCCACCTTATAACATAGAACTTTTGCACTTTATGCGATTTAGTCATTTCTCACAATTACGTACTCTATTACTAAAATTAAAGCACCAAAATTTCCATATAGCCATATATTAATGGCATAACACATAAAATAATACTAAAATTATTTCCTTAACCTCGAATTAGTGGTCCCGAGACCACTGTTCCAACTAGCCCTAAAATCAGGCTGTTACAGATATGTGTTCCCGAGTATCCTTTAATGATTCTGAATGGTTCAACGAGCATATTTGAGATGAATATGAAAGTAAGACCGATCTAAGTGATACAGGTACGTATGGAATGTATATGGGAATCAAAGTAGGGTAACTTATGAAATTTCATGTGTAATCATGTTTTGAACACGAGAAATGTTTGTGAATTGATATGTGTTATGCTATATTATGCTTATTTAATTGAATAGAATTTATTGGATGGATTAAGTTTATTATCATACGAGCTTACTAAGCTATAAAGTTTACTTTATTTTTCTTCCTATCTTTTATAGTGTAATCGAAGCTAGCTCGGATTTGGGGATCGTCAGAGACTTTATCGCATTACTGGGCATCTATTTTGGTACTTTTGTAGTTGTGTATATTTGGTATATGGCATGTATAGGCTTTGGTCATTTTGGTATGTTTAATGGAAGTCTATTTGGACTTTTGAAGTGGTTATAAATGTTATGTGGTTTCATATATATATTGCCATGTGATATGGTTTATCTTGGTATGGTTGATGTTGAGTTAGGGTGTTTGAATGGTTATTATGGTATGAGATATTTAGTTGGTTGAGATATGCCTTGATTTAGTTTGGTTTTGGGTGATCAATGAGACGAATTATAGTACATGTCATATATGTGAGTTATGACTAGTAAAACAAGTTGATTTGGTACGTATTTTGAATAGGTTAATTGTGGTAAATGGAGTACTAAAATGGTTGGAATAGATAAGGTATGGTTTGTGCATTATATGATGACTTTTGGCTACCTATATGTGTCTTGAAATGGTACCATTTGAATTGTTATAGATGTGTACAAGATGGTTGGCAAAATGGCTTGGTAAATAGCCTATTTTTGTCTACAGGGCAGAGACTACGATCATGGTACACGGCCGTATGTCCCCTGGTGTTGCATTTGGAAGAAGTCAATATGCTCTACACGGCCTCACACATGGGTGTGTGACTGGCCATGTTGCACAAGTCAGTATATCCTTTAGGATTTGTACGGCCTAGAACATCGCCTGAAAACGGGTGTGTGAGGTCATTTTGAATGGGCATACGGGCTAGACTGTGTGAACCAAGTTAGTGAGTTACACGGGGTAGGACACGGTCTGGGACACGGCCATATGATCCCATTTTGAATGTCCACACAGCCTGTAACACGGGCGTGTCTGGTGGCCATGTGAGACACACGACCTGTTCACACGGGCTTATGTCCCCTGTTTTGAGAAAACTTTTCTAAGTTTCCTAAAGTTTGCATATGTTATCAGTTTAGTCCTGATCCACTTCTATAGTATGTGTAAGGCCTCATAGGCTCATTTAAGGGACAAATTGATTGTATTTGAATGATATATGCTTCTGAATGATTATGAATGTGAAATTATGCATTAAGATTAGTAATACCTCTTAACCTTATTCCGGCGACGAATACGGGTTACGGGTGTACAAGACAGTTCATCAAACACTCGGATCGTATTCTCAAGCCAAAACTCAGCCCCTAAACTCTTCAGCCCCTTACTTTCGAATTTCATCAACATGTGGCTTCTTCACATATATAGGTTCCAAACCTTGAGAAGCTACATGAATCGGTTGGGGAATAGGTGGGAGTGGAGGTTGTTGAGTAGCCGGATTCGTTTGAACATACTCAGAGAACCACTCATTCATCATCTGGAAGAAGGATTTTTTGGCCTCTTCTCCACGACCCTCAGATACTAGTCTCGATTCACATGGCACGACTCTGTGAATGGATGCTGGTGCATTACTCTCTACATCATCGAAGTCAGCTCGACTGGAATACATTTACTATATAAAATCACAATTTTAAACTATCATGAGATATCACACTATCACAGGTTAAATATGGCATGTATAGTTAGACTCACATATGCTATGTTAGTTCTAGAATCGACTAAACTGTAGCTCTGACACCAACAAATGTAACACCCCTAACTCGTATTCGTCGCCAAAATAGGGTTATGGAGCATTACCTAACTTATTTCACAATCGAACATACATTTCTCATACAATTTCAAATTCCAAGTACATCAATCAAAGTCATTCATATTGTCCATAATACGAGCTTATAAAAATGCAAATTCATGCAATTAGGTCCCTACCCATGCTAGCCGAATTTCATATAGTCCCATAGCAGCCCATATTTTTCATTTATTTCACAATTTAACCATAAACTTTACATATTTCACAATCAAATCCCTAATTGACAATTTCATTCAAAATCACTTAACAAATGTTGTTTATCTAACAACAACCATTCATAATCTATCATAAAACATCAAAGCTCATATGTAACACTCTAAACTCGGCCTAGACGTTACGACTGGATCTGATGTGTCACATCAAAATGTTTTTTGCAAACTGGGGTTGTTGATAATAGTTCATTTTTAAATGTTAAAACTATTTGGAAAACATTGGGGTTGTAAAATCAAAAATTTTTTTATTCACTTAATGGCCATATTATTTACTAATCAGGATTTAATATTGCGAAATCTTGTTCTAGTTGTCAACTTTAAGGTTTGAAAATCGTAATTTTCTTTAGAAACCGTTATTGTTTTAAAAACCCGTGTTACAACATTATTACAACAGAGAAAATTTAAAGAGAAATAAAGAGAAATAAAATAGCTAAGTTTAATATTGAAATAAAGAGAAATACCAAATAAAAATTTAAAAACCCCCAAATGGCCTTATTACAACATTAATAACCCAAATTATTCAAAATAAAATAGCTAAGTTTAAGATTAAAACATATCAAGCGTGTGGCCACCTCCGAGTACCTCGCAGCTCCAAATCATCTAAGGCTGGGGATTAGCTGCACAATTAAAAAAAGGGTGAGTTACGAGAACTCAGTGTGTAATCCCCAATCATGCAATAATAGTCTAAGCCTGAGCCCTATTTAGTATCAGTCCAGACTGGGCTTTAGCCCTATACAATAGTAGTGTGGACTTAAGCCCAAATGATCACAGAATAGAACAGTAATTCAACCTAGCCTAGTCTAGCCAACACACCACTCGTACCAACCAACACACCATGTGGGGACCAAGTCTACCCATCCAGCCAACACACCAATATCGGAGCATAGCTGCTAGTAGTAATGCAGCAAAGCTGCTAATGATAGTAAACATGGGCCAAGCCACTAAAATTAAAATACGTGGCACAGCCACTAGATCGGTAAAACGTGGCAGAGCCACTAGTACAGTGCTTCCTCCAACTACAAATCCCAACCCCAATGCAGAATGTCGTGTCATAAATAATTCATGTATACAGTATGTTACAATCATAATCAGTTATACAAATGTCACACATACATCATTTACACAACCACTAGGGGCATAAAGGTCATTTTGTTAGTTAAGGGTAAAATGGTAATTCACCCCTTAGAGACCTTTTTATAATCTTACCCTTTGAGGGTATTTCGATAATTTTACCTATCGAGGGTATTTTAGTAATTTTACCCATCGAGGGTGTTTCGGTAATTTTACCCATCGAGGGTGTTTTGGTAATTTTACCCATCAAGGGTGTTTTGGTAATTTTACCCATCGAGGGTATTTAGGTAATTTTACCCATGGAGGGTATTTTGATAATTTTACCCTTCGAGGGTATTTCAATAATTTTACCCTATAACGACCTCTCAGAAGGCCTAAAGTCGCATCGAGCGACACAAACACCTTTTTTGGTCGAAATGGTGTAATTGGGCCCAAAGCCCAATTTTTAGCCCAAGTGGGCTCATACGCTCGTGTGGCCCATTCAGCCCAATTTTGGTCGCGGCTATGCGAACTTCGCAGCCCAATCCATTATTTGACACTATCGTGAATTTTTACCCATGTGGGGCCCATTATGACCTAAGCCCACGAGAATGTTCGTGGCAGCCTCAACAGTCTATCGCCAAAGTTTGTGGCTTGGTTTATCTATACGAGCGCTCGCACGCTCGAGAGCCCTCAGATGCTGAAGTTTTGCCATGTGGGGTCCATTACGACCTAAGCCCATGAGAAAGTTTGTGGCAGCCTCAACGGTCTATCGCCAATGATTGTGGTTCGCTTTTCTCTACGAGCGTTCGCACGCTCGAGAGCCCTCAAATGTCGAAGTTTTGGATTATCGATTTTTTGGCTTTAGTCGATTCACAATCCATCAGGGGTGTGAATACACACCTTCATGTGTCATATTAACAGAACCAAAATCGAGTGTACGATTACACACTTGTTATGGGCTATAGGTTGAAGCTCCCAAGATTAAGCACCTACGAAATCAACAGTTCTAACAATAAGTTTCAACCCTTGTTAAAACATCACCATAATGTTGAAATCATTTAATCAAACTAACGCTATTTACCACCAATCAATAGATCTCTTGTAGGGGAAAGGTAATTGGCCTACCCCTTGGGTAAGGAAAGCGAGTCCCTAGCAACGTTTGAACAAAGAGAATGTGTTAGCTATATAAATAACCACGACAACAAAGGAAAACAAAATCACCTTTCAACTCGAGAGATACAGAACTGAGCATAGAAAAAGAAGCCGACCAAGATTTGGCTAAAGTATCCACTTACCACAAAATCAAAGAGATTCGAAAAAGGTTAGGAACAAATAAAAGAAGGAATGCAGAAAAGAGAGTGTTTAGGCCACAACAAGTTCGGTCATCACAAGAAGAACAAAGAGAAAGAAAATAGATTCGGCAAGGAATGGATTATGGGAAGAAGAAAAGAAGATAAAAGAGAATAGGCCTACCAATTCGGCAAATAACAAAAAAAAAGTGAAGAAGAAAGAAGGAAGGGAGAAGGAGTGAATTCGGCAGAGGTGAAATGAAAAGGAAAAGACTTGAAACGTCAAAAAAGTACCAAAATGCCAAACAACCCTCGACAAATGCCAGAGAAAACTCAGCATTCCAACACTCTCACAAGCCAAAACTGCACCCAATTGACAACCCTTGGCCAAAATTTCCCCTACTCAAGCTTTCCAAATATGGCCAAGTTCCCCCCTCCCATTCAAACTCCTTCAACTTTCCATCAAATCCTACTTGAATTGCTCCCAGCCTTCCATTCGAAATTGTTGACCAATTCTTTAACCTCATATGTAGAGTTTGATCCAAACTCTACCTCTTGCACCCTCAAGACATAAAATAAAAGCCTACATTTGCTTGCCATGGGATTCGAACCCCACTCCCCCTGCCATCTTAGTGACGCCACCACCATCAAGCCACAGGCTCTCTTTGTGTCATAGAACACAAACAATTATACATAAGTCCTACTGCTAACTGCCAGTTTCACTTATGAGAAAAAAATTAAAATATTTCCAAGGTTCAAACTCGAACCCAGGCTTAATAAAACCCCCCAAACACACCCAAACAACTACCCGTTCAAACACATCATGTAATTTAAGCAAATTCAGCAAAATTACAAGCACCACATTTTTGGGGTGTTACAACTCTACCCCTCTTAAGGAAATTTCGGCCTCAAAATTTGCCTGGTAAAAAGAGGTGAGGGTATTGCTTTTGCATCGCCTCCTCAGGCTCTCACGTGGCTTCCTCTGAACCGTGATTACGCCAAAGCACCTTGACTAACAGAATAGATTTCCTTCTTAACACTTTAATGTCACGATCCAGTATCTACACCGATTCTTCCTCAAAAGTCAGATCAGGTCTAACCTCAATCTCCTCCACCGCACTATTTGTAAGGGATCAGAGCGGTAACACCTCAGCATAGAGAAATGAACACATCATGTATCCAGTTCAACTCAGGAGGTAACTCAAGTTGATAGGCGACTGATCCCACACGCTTTAATATTCGGTAAGGTCCGATGAATCTAGGGCTCAGTTTGCCTTTCCGTCCAAATCTCATAATCTTTTTCCATGGTGAGACCTTCAAGAAGACATAATCCCCCATAGTGTACTCTATCTCTTTATACTTTAAATTAGCATACGACTTTTGCCTATCAGATGTCTCCTTTAACCGACCTCAGATCAACTTTACTTTCTCTTCAGTTTTAGAAACCAACTCTGGCCCCAAAACTTGCCACTCACCCAGTTCTGTCCAACAAGTAGAAGTACAACATCTATGACCATATAATGCCTCGTACGATGTCATCTGAATACTGGATTGGTTGTTGTTGTTATATGCGAACTCCGCTAACGACAAGTAGTCTTCCCAACTGCCTTTGAAATCAATTACATAGCTTTTTAGCATGTCCTCCAAAATCTGGATCACCCTCTCTGACTGACCATCAGTCTGAGGATGGAATGTCGTGCTGAAGTCCAACCTTGTACCCAAAGCTTCATGTAACACTCTCCAGAATCGTTATGTGAATCTAGGATCTCTGTCTGAAATGATAGACACTGGTACCCCATGTAGTCTCACAATCTCCACCACGTATAACTTAGCCAACTTCTGTAGTGAATAGTCAGTGCGGACTGGTATGAAGTGGGCAGATTTAGTCAGTCGGTCAACAATAACCCATACTGAATCCTTCTTAGTAGGCGTCAAAGGTAGTCCCCTAACAAAGTCCATGGTTACCCTCTCCCACTTCTAGAGTGGAATCTTAATGGGTTACAATAATCCAGAGGGTAGTTGATGCTTAGCCTTAACTTGCTGGCATTTTAGACACTTACTCACGAAATTTGTAACCTCAAGCTTGACCCTGGCCACTAGTACAGTTCACGCAGATCTCGGTATAACTTGTTTCCGTCAGGATGCATAGCGTATAGACTACTATGCACCTCTCGCAGTATATATTGCCTTAACTCAGAATACCTCGATACACAAACTCTCTCGCGGAATCATAGTACTCCCTCACTATTCAGCCCAAAATTCGTAGTCTCCCCTTTCTCAACCAGTTGAAAATGAGGAACCAATGATTCATCCAGAAACTACTTTTCCCTAATTTGATCAATCCAGGTCAGTCTCACTTGGAGTTCAGCTAATAGGCTACCATCCTCAAATAGGCTGAGACAAGCAAACATTTCCCTCAGATCAGATACAACCTTACGGCTCAGTGCATCCGCTACTATGTTAGCTTTACCCGGATGGTACTCAATCGAGCAATCATAATCCTTAAGCAACTCTATCCATCTTCGTTGCCTAAGATTTAACTCTTCGAGTAAGAAGATACTTGAGGCTTTTATGGTCTGTATAAATAGGTAGACTTCTCACCATATAAATAATGTCTCCAAATCTTCAGTGCGAATACTACTGCAGCTAACTCCAAGTCGTGCATGGGGTAATTTGCCTCGTAAGGCTTAAGCTGGCGAGATGCGTAAGCAACCACCTTACCCTCTTACATCAACACACATCACAATCCAGTGTGCGACGCATCATAGTAGATAACAAACTCCTTCCTAGACTCTGGCTGAATTAACACTGGGGTTTCAATTAGGACATTCTTCAGTTTCTCAGAACTCTCCTGCTGCTTATCAGCCCAATTAAACGGTACCCCTTTTCACAGCAACTTAGTTAGAGGTGCAGCAATCAATGAAAACCCCTCCACAAAATATCTGTAACACACAACCAGACCCAGAAAAATTTGAATCTCAGATACAGTCTTCGGTGGTTTCCAATCCAATATGGCCTCAAATTTTCTAATCCCCTCAGCGGACACCATGTAACCTAGAAATGTCACTTCCCATAACCAGAACTCATACTTGTTGAACTTTGCAAAAAGCTGGGTTTCCCTCAGTAATTGCAATACAATCCATAGATGCGAATCATGATTGATCGTTGTTTTATCGAGTTTTAAAATTTATAAAGAGAAAGATTGAATATGGAAACTAACTCTGATAACGATTAAAGGCAAGTGTGCCTATCGAATAGTAGTATATCTTGGGTAAGACCGGATTGTCAAACCCAAAGGAACTAAAAGTACTAATACTCACTTTCTTTTTATTATTTATCCTAAAATATGGAGTGATTGGCTGATTTAATCTAAATTAACGACTACTAAGCTAAAGACACAAAGATAAAAAGAACGATTTGGAGAATAACTTGAAGAAAACTCAATTGATCACGACGATACCCTCAGGAAGAATCCACCTAGACTTCACTTGTTACTTAACACTGAACCATATGATTTATTCACTTAGTTTGATCCGTAAGACTCCTTAATGTATATTAAACCCTCTCTCGAGGCGAATAACGTCTAACCCTAGGTTAATTAGTAGAACTCTCATTCTCTTATAATAACCCTCTAGAATAGCAGTAAATCGATCTATGGACTCCCATATTAGGTTTCACCCTAATCCGAAAAAATCTCGTTACCCTATCTCTAGGCGTGCGATCAACTCCGCTTAATTATGCTAGATCTACTCTTAAGCAGGGTCTATTCCTCCTCCACCTAAGCACATCAGATTTGGATTAAACATGCATAATTAAGAATAAACTAAGTATTTATCATATAACTCAAAATTCAATAACAAGATTCATCTAGGTTTCACCCCCTTCAGGTATCTGAAGTGTTTAGTTCATAATGTATAAAAAAAACATCTCAAGAGAAAAGATAAAACAAAACATAATAAATCGCTAAAGCCCCCTAGAGGAATTGAAGAAGAAATCCACTGTCATGAGTAGAATTTTAACTCCTTGAGATGGATCCACTGGCTATCTTCGAGTAATTCCCACAAATTTGGCCTTTCTGGCTCGGCTCTTTGGCCTAGCTAACCGCTGCCTTTCAGGTTACACTTAAAGTGTTTATATAAACTTTTAGAATGCTTTACTTGGCCTTTAAGTGTCCCAATTCAAGTATACCTTCTACTCGGTGTTTGAATAAGCTTTGGAATGTGTTTCTTTGCCTCAAAGTATCCAAATCTAAGTGAAATTGCTCTCCCCCACGGTAGGGGCACGGCCATGGTACACGCCCGTGTAAATCATCTTTAGGTCGTGTCTTGATTTTGTAAACTAGGGCACGCCGTGTAAATCATGGCATGGTCATGTGAAGTGATTTGACGAGACACGACCGTGTGGCTTGAAGTCTAGGTCGTGTCGATTTCCTCTTTGGCCCAAATTAGCCCGTTTTAAGCCCGTTTCTAGTTTTTTTCGTCCTCGGGTGTTTTAATGAGTAAAAACATGAAAAGAAAGGATTAAGAGAACCTTTTTACATAAATCAAGGGCTAAATCATCTAAAAGCATACTAAATGTGGGCCTAAAATATGTTACTTTTACGGTTTATCAAATACCCCCACACTTAATCTTTTGCTTGTCCTCAAGCAAAATTCTCAACTTACAAATAAAATGAACTTTCCACAATTCATAATTCCTACCAATAATGCCTCATCATAATTCATAGATAATTTATACATGGATAATTTAGCTCAAAGGCTCCTCAAGATTCAAACAATTCTAAGTCATACATTTTGTAGCATGAAAACATAGGTGTCTCCTCTTATCTAAATAATTACCTTTAATTCAAAACCGACAAGGATTGACATCCTCACTAAAGATTCACTCAAATCACTCGAAGTGTTTAAGGATCAAGGAAAAACACTCATAAGTTGAACATGAAAAGTTAATCCCATAGGCTTGCCTGAAAATCAAATCTCCACCACTGTAATATGAGATGATACACAAATCAAAAGGTCTTTGATAGGGTTGTAACAGGGCTTAGGTTAGAGGTGTGGATAAAGGCTGAATTAGATGGTTAAAAATTGAGATTGACCTGATAAATTACCTACTAAGAATAATGAACTAGAAAATAAATGATTGCTTTGAAACTAATAATAATATGAGCTTTTTCTTTGATAATTGAAATTTAAATGTACAAGCTCACTTTTTATACTACTAATGCTGAATATACTTTGATATTTATTTTATATTTTATATATATATATTAAGAACAAACTATAAACATCATAAAGAAAACTTTATTAACTGAAATAAACTAATTGAATCGATCAAATCAATTCTCGATAGAAGGGTAGTTAAAAGAATGGTGATAACAAATACAAAGTGTTTTGGGTTAATATTAGCAGGTAAATCAATAAAAAGGGTTGTTAGGATCAAATGGGTTCACTAAGGGTTAATTTGTGAAGGTAGGCTTTTTAGTGGAGTGAATGGGTTAAAACCTAGGTGCATTTATCATCTCAATATATCAAATCATTAATGTGGTCTCGATATGTATAATCAAGGAAAGTTCTAGAATACCAATTCAGTGTTGACACACTCATAATCAATAAAGTGAGCATGAAAAAGAATATATTCTCTATAAGGCTCAAATCTCACAAAAATTATGGGTAATTGACATCAATCCCTGTAAATTTCAAACTTCAAGGTAATATTCAAATTCAGTTTAACAACCTAGAAAATTTTTGATTCTTGAAAAATAAACTTATCATGCTTGATTCTCTAGTATTCTTCAAGCATAAATCATCAATGCACAATTATCAATGACTTACTCAAAAACATATCAATAAAAATCATAAATCATTAGAAATTTCACCCTAATTGATAATATGAGAAAATTACTTAGGAACAATACTAAAATTTAGGTTTTTGGAATAATGCAAAAAGTTAGGTACTTTTACCCCCCCACATTTAAGATGTACATTGCCCTCAATGTACAAAGATAGATAAACAATTATGTAATCAAAAGAGAAGGGGAGAAGTAACACTTCTTGAATTTTGGATGATTTTGGGAGTTGGCAGATGTCGTGGTGACGGATAACTTGTATAGTAGTGAAGTGCTCCTAGTGACGTATTTGATACTGCTTAATGTATCAATGAGAAATCTTGGAGGCGTAATTAAATAAATATTAGGAAAACTCGAAGGTTAGATTGGATGATAATCATAATAAAAGTAATGTACGAGGAGAATGTTCAAAGTAAGACAAATCAAATATTAAAATAAAAAGAAAAATAAAGTAAAAATAAGTAAACAAAAATCTAGAAAAGAAAAAGACTCAAAGGTTCTCGTCATTGGTTGGACCCGGTGGTGGTGCTGGGGATGAGATATGGAGGTGCTGGTATATCTGTTGGAGGGTGGCCTCTATCCCATTAAGACATCGAGTGTTGTCGACAAAATATTGCTCGAACTAGTCGAGGCATGCAGAGATATCCGCCAATGAGGGTGTTGCATGGGATGGCTGCTGGCTCGGAATCGGTGCCTCTTGGGATGGTTGTGGGACATCATCAGTAATGTCCTCTGGCTCTGCCTCTTTTGTGGCTAGTCGGTGCTGAGGTGGGTTGGTCTCATGACGATATTTAACCATCCTAATGTGCAACATCGTCTGAATGCCCTGAGGTATTATCTGGTCGACTAGTGTGAGAGAGGAGGTCTGAGCCTCGATATTGAGGAGGCCAAAGTATCGAGCTAACAGAGTGATATACGGCCCCATTAACAAAATGCCCTTTCTATGTGGTTCTGTCTGGTGCTGCATTGCGTAAGCAACGAAGTAGGCAAGGTCAAACACGTGCCCTTTTGACATGCACGATAGGTAGTAGACATCGTGCTTATTTACCACGCCGGTGCTCTCACGTCGACCGGTGATAGTATGAGCGAGAATGGCCTGGATATACCGTAGGGGTGGTCCAAGGGCTGTCGCCTTAGAGCGACTGGGGTCGTAGACGCCCGTGGTGGGGACTAAGTTGCACCAGCAAGTACGGTGGAGTTGACGATCTAACTCAGAGAGGTTATTTTCTTTTATAAATTCCTCTATATAGAGTTAAAGAGCTGTGCCAAATTGCGGTAAGCTTAGTTGACGTACCGTGCCTCTTAAACAAATTGGACTGTTCCGGGATCGTTATAATTGGTCATCACTATCTGAAAAGTGAAAGTGGTGCAGAACTCGAGTGTGAGTTCTAAATATGTAGGCTCGATGATATAGAAGAATTCCTTCCAAGGTTCAGTCAATATGAGGGCTCAGATATCGGTCGCTAGTCTGGCTTGCTCCACGGCGTCCCAGTCGGTTCACCTTCTGGTGCCTAAAGGCCTTTCCGAATATCCTATATCGTGCTTCTTGAGTTTCTTGATTAAATTGAAGGAAGTGGTGTCGAACCTCGGAAGAGGAACTGGTCGAGGATGAGCCGGGTCCTTTTCGCTTTTTCGAACTCGGGCAGTTGTTCTCTTTCCACGAGATGATGACATTGTACCTGAAAAAAGAAATTGCTTATTCAAGTAATGGTTGTATCAAGTTGTTATCTCTACAAAAATAATTGAGACAAAACACGATGAATCTCCAAATAAGCAGCCAAAATGAGATGTTGTGAAAGGATATAGTCAAAAGAAACTTATTAAATCTATCTAATAATAAATAATAATCAGAAATTTTGCTATAACAATTAGATTGCAAGTATTCATGAATGAAATATTGACATAATTCCTAAAATGAGTTCTTAAAAAATGAATCATACTTAAAACTAAAGAAATTACTCTAAACAAAACAAACTTAGTATGAAATTTGTCAATCTTTAAGTTAAAGAAATGAAATAATTGAAAGAACCAAGGGTGAGGTGGTGGGTTTCTGCAGAACACGGGCTGAGCATGGTGGTGGCGAGGCATTCCAGCACGAGCATGGTGGGAGCAAGGGCGTTGGGGTTCTGTCGCATGACTGTACTGCGGGCGTGTGGATTATTTTTGTGCGATTTGGATGGAAGAAACGGAGGTTAGAAAGGTTTGGGTGGGGCAGGGGGTGGGTGTGGCCGGATTTTGGAAGGAGGCTAAAATTTTTGCTTTTAGGGTTAAATGGAGGGAATGAATGGTTAATGTGTTTAAATAGTAATGGAGGCACGGTTAGGCCATGGCCGTGCTATTTTTTCAAGTGCCCGTGCTTTTCGTAATTTTAAATTTTGGGCGCAACTGGTTTTTTTGAGCACGGTTGTGTAGAACGGGCGTGTCTAGCCTGTGTTTGATAAGCCAGTATTTTCCTATGGTTGTGAGGCACGGGCGTGTTCGGCCCGTGCTTAGCGAGTCAGTATCTTAACACGGTCATTTAGAATGAGTGTGTCTAGCCCATGTTCAATAAGCCAGTATGATCCTATGGTGGTGGGGCACGGTGTGTCCTGCCCGTGCTTAGAATGTCAGTATTTAAACACGGTTGTTTAGAACAGGCGTGTCTCGCCCATGTTTGGTAAAAGAAATTCCTTTGTTCATACACGACTATTGGCACGCCCCTGGCTTGTCCCCTAGCTTTCGCACTGCCACGGGCACTCCCGTGTGTAAGGCTGTGTGATCCCAACCTACACTTCATTGGGTTAATTAATATGGTGTCAGATATTAAAAATAAAAATGTTAATAGATTAGCGCTTGGGTTGCCTCCCAAAAAGCACTTGTTTATAGTCTTAAGCTTGACTTTCGCTGTTGTCCTTAAAAGAAGGTTCACGGAGTTGAAGCTCCTCTCTTATGTCCCTAAAATTTGCACTATTATAAATTTTTAGTCGGTGACCATTTACCTTGAATGTACCTTTGGTGGGGTGGGTTACCTCGATTGTACCATATGGGAAAATTGTTTTGATTGTGAATGGACCTGACCATCTTGATTTCAACTTCCCAGGAAATAATTTGAGCCTTGAGTTGTACAGTAGGACCAAGTCCCCTACTTGACTTATTTCAACTTCTTCAGACGAGAATTGTGGTGTCACTTTGTTGCCTCCTTGTATAGTTTCAAGTTCTCGTAGGCCTCAGATGCTGAAGTTTCAACTTATCATTTTTTTCAACTTTAGCCGATTCACAATCCATCAGGGGTATGAATACACACCTTCATGCGTCATATTGACAGAACCAAAATCGGGTGTACGATTACACACCTGCTATGGGTTGTAGGTTGAAGCTCCAAAGATTAAGCTCCTACGAAATCAATAGTTCTAACAATAAGTCTCAACCCTTGTTAAAACATCACCATAATATTGAAACCGTTTAATCAAACTAACGCTACTTACTAGCAATCAAGAGATCTCTTGCAGGGGAAGGGTAATCGGCCTATCCGTTGTTTAAGGAAAGCGAGTCCCTAGCAATGTTTGAACAAAGAGGTGTTAGCTATACAAATAACCACGGCAACAAAGGAAAACAAAATTGCCCTTTGGCTCGAGAGATACAGAATCGAGCATAGAAAAAGAAGCCGACCAAGATTTAGCTAAAGTATCCACTTACCACAAAATTGAAGAGATTCGAAAAAGGTTAGGAACAAAGAAAGGAAGGAACGTAGAAAAAAAAGTGTTTAGGCCACAACAAGTTCGGTCATCACAAGAAGAACAAAGAGAAAGGAAATAGATTCGGCAAGGAATGGATTATGGGAAAAAAAAGAAGATAAAAGAGGAGAGGCCTACCAATTTAGAAAATAGCAAAAAAAAGTGAAGAAGAAACAAGGAAGGGAGAAAGAGTGAATTCGGCAGAGGTGAAATGAAAAGGAAAGGACTTGAAATTTCAAAAAAAGTACCAAAATGCCAAACAACCCTTGACAAATGCTAGAGAAAACTCGGCACTCCAACACTCTCACAAGCTGAAACTGCACCCAATTGACATCCATTGGCCGAAATTTCCCCTACTCAAGCTCTCCAAATTCGGCCAAGTTCCCCCTCCCATTCAAACTCCTTCAACTTTCCACCATATCCTCCTTGAATTCCTCCCAGCCTCCCTTTCAAAATTGTTGACCAACTCTTCAACCTCCTATACAGAGTTTGATCCAAACTCTACCTTTTGCACCCTCAAGACATAAAATAAAAGCCCACATTTGCTTGCCATGGGATTCGAACCCCACTCCCCTTGCCATCTTAGTGATGCCACCACCATCAAGCCACAGACTCTCTTTGTGTCATAGAACACGCACAATTATACATAAGTCCTACTGCTAACTGCTAGTTTCACTTATGAGTAAAAATTAAAATTTTTTCAAGGTTCAAACTCGAACCCAGGCTTAATAAAAACCCCTTCAAACACACTCAAACAACTACCCATTCAAGCACATCATGGAATTTAAGAAAATTCAGCAAAATTACAAACCCCACATTTTTGGGCATTACATCATACATTCATCAATAGAAAAACCCTAAACATTCAACCATTTTGCAAGTTAGTCCCTGAGCTAGCTATATTAAGCTACAATGATCTCAAAAACATAAAAATCATTAAAAATGGGATGAAAATTCACTCACATGCAAGCAACAAGGGTGGCCGAATATTCAAGCTTCCATGGAGGTTTTTCTCTTCAATTTTCGGTGGATGATAGACTTTAGGAAGATGATGTTTTTGTTTTTATTATTTTTACTAATTTATTTATCAATTTACTTTTATAACCTTTGCTTTTTAACTATTAAATTACCTACCCATGTCCATCTTTGTCCACATACTATAATAATTGTCTAATTACTGCATAAGGACCTTTGCTTTAAAGTTTCATAGCTATAAGACACCTTTAACTTATAGAACTCTAGTTTTGCACTTTATGCAATTTAGTCCTTTTTAACAAATAAATCATGCAAATGGTAAAATTTCTTAACGAAAGTTTCACACAATCATATTATCATGCTGTAGATATTAAAATAATAATAAAATAAATATTTTGGCCTTATATTTGTGGTCCCAAAGCCACTATTCTGATTTGACTAAAAATAGGCTGTTACAATATATAGTTAATATAATTATTTTTATAATAAATATATTCAGGCCGAGCTGAGCTTGAGTCATGAAATATTATCGAAGGCTCGACCCATATAGAAAAACGGGCTTTAAATTTTACCCAAGCCTATTTTTGGGTATTCTATTTTTGTTTAAACCCTCTTATTTTCGAGTAGGTGGGTGACCTAGCCTATAAATGGGCCTACTTGTACCCCTTTAAAGCTAAGCCAAGCCACAAGCCACTCTTGAAAAAAAAAAAACTATAAAATAAAATTGATCGACGCCAAAAAGTAAAGAAGGATCAAAACCACATTGAAAGGATTTGATCTTGTGACCTTCTACAACTCTCCTTGCCTTTAACCACTCAAATATTTTAAAATTTTAGAATTATATTAGACAAGAACATTATATAAAAGTACATCTTGCTTAGAAGTTTCACTTTGAATCAACGATCAAATTTGTCCTTAATTTTTCATCCAAGAGTTTAGACATCAAGATACAAAGTTTACGAAAATTCATTTTATTTTATGTTTTATATATGATATTTTTATTAATTTTAATTCATAATTGATTATGATAGATTTGATTAATTTGTTTTATTTCTATTTTTTCGAGGATGATGAAAATTTTGATCTCAACATTGATTTTGGTCTTCAATCTTGGATTTGGAGCAAAATTAGATTGGTACGAAGTTTCAAAGTTTGTTTTTGAGGTATGATTATTATTTGTTTTAAATCTAATTGACTTATTAAATTATATTATTAAATATTGATGGGTTCATAAGGTACTAATTAACATTTTTAGTATATTATTTTCAAAAGATTTTCTAATGTCTTATAACATTTAAAAAAATGCATATAGTAATATTCTTTGAATATTTTAAAAGCTTGAGTTTTGGTAGAAATATATTAAGACCATGTTACTTTATATTTGAGTACATATTATTTTTCTTATCAAATGTTATTTGTTTAAACATATATATTTATTGTCGACTCAAATATAAGTTTTTGTAATATTTATTCTTTTAAATAAAGAATCTATTGGGATGTGTAGAACTCTACCTATAGATCTATTTTAAAGGATATAATTGTAAACGTGATAAGTGGTATAATTATAACCACTAGAAGTGGAAACAATAATAAATAAAATAACAATGAGGGCTCTCAAGATAATGCTTCAAAAGGTGGAGATAACCTATGTTATTAATGTGATATGAAATATCATTGACCACGTACCTGTCGTACGTCTAAATATTTATTACTATATTAATATTCTTTAAAAATATATATATGTCTTGTTGACAATGTAGCAATGAACGTTATCCTTACAGATAGACAAGACTATCTTATATGGTATTGAAACAAACAAATATTAATGCAATATTTGATAGTACAAAACTAGTTAAAAGCTCTAGAAGAGCTAATATATCAATATTTGAAGAATAAAATTTGTGATGGTTAATGCATTAGTTTCAAAAGATATTCTCAATAAAAGATCTCATATTGAGATTGTGAATAGGGAAAAATTATATTTAGTATGAATAACTCTTGTTATAAATATCTACATCTTTTGATAGAGAAATATTCAGTTATTGAATTATATTATGTATGATACTTGGATACCTATCTTTATTTTAAAAAGGATAGAGAAAGATTGAGTTTTGATTGTGAAAAATCCACTTAAATTGTGGATTAATTTAAGAGAAAGATATGACCATTGGAACATGATAAATTTATCTAAAGCTCGTTACAATTGGTTGCGCCTGAAGTTGCAATATTTTAAAGATATAACAATCAAAACATGATAAATTTATCTAAAACTCGTTAGGGTTGGATGTACCTGAAGTTGAAATATCTCAATTATGTGGGAATAATATTACCAAAAGGGAACTGGCTAGAGAAAACTTTTTTTTTCATGATTCAAATGTGATTCTACATTAGAAAGACCATGAAAAGGTTTTGAGATATATTATGAAGTAATGTCATGTTTACTTATGGTTGAATTAAATAACGAGCTATTAAATGAAAACCATAAAGCTCGTTGTAATAGATCTATTCCATTCCCTAAAGTGAATATAATAATATATAAAAACATAATATTTGACGTGAACATAGTAAGTGACTTTATAATAATTGTAAAAGGGATGGTCATAATAATTCTTCTTACCACCAGAAGTAAAAAATGAAGATAATGTAAAGATTGATGATAAGATTGATGTTGAGTGCATTTATGGTATGATCATGCACTTTGCTTAATTGTTCACATATATCTACGCAAAAACAATATTTATTTGTTTACATTTTGAAATTTGATAAATTCTATTTACAATAACTGTATGTGGCTTTGGCTTTTATTCTATTGTATCGAGGCTAATGTTCTGTGTTTGGATGCTTCAAAGAGGACATTTATAACTACCTCCACACTTATTAATTTGGTATTTTATTATATACAATGCTAGTATATTTGCTTGTACGGTTAAATCATATGAGATGGTAAACTAGAAGTTTACTAGTCCAAATATACTATTTGGCTGGCATGATCGGTTAGACCCTCTTGATCAATAATAATGCGGTAAGATACAAATTTATATTGATATTTATTAAAAAACCTGAATATTCTTAATTTATCAAATGTTCTTCTCAAAGAAGATTTATTAGAACCTCATTAATAAAAATAGAGATTGAATCTTTTGCATGTTTGAAAGAAATATGGGCCAATTTATCCAATAAATGGATGTTTTAATATAATTTTGGTATATGCATCTACAAGATAATCACATGTGGGTTACCAACCTATAGTTTGTGAGAACAACCTATAGTTTGTGAGATTACTTGTTTAATGATTAGTGTAAGTCCAACCCGGTCCGATCAACATGTCACCTGCGATGTTGGATAAATAATTGGGTGAGTCATATGGACTCAAAGTGTGTAATTAAACCACCGATATCCACCCACATGTTAGCCACAAATTAACCCAATTATCAAATGCAACATATAAGTATAATCATTTAAACACTACCACAACTGGCTTGGCCCACAATCAAATCATATCAAAGTGCGGCTAGGCCCTTTCTCATCAGTTCATCGATCACCTGGCTTGGCCCATTTCCACGACATGTTCTCAAACATACCTATTCATATTCCATATTGGGCTTGGCCCATTTCCATATCAATTTATAACAAAACCATGCAATATGAAACCCAACCCAATCCTAAGGTCCATCCGCTACACACCCCTTAACCACCTACCACACACTGGGGACTATCGAGTCACCCTCTCCTTTTCCCTCCAAAAAGGCAACTAATGCCATCCACGATGTAGCGATAGCTAACATCAAACCACGATGGAGCACACAAGAATCCATCAAGCCACGATATGGCATAAGCCGATATCGATCAAGGTAACCACGAACTAAATCGCAAAGATCCACAACGCGACCTCGGCCAACGCTAATCCACGATGTAGCACAAAGTCGACATCAACCACGCATCAAGTACACCCCGTCCTTCTTTCATAAACCCACCCATGCACATGTAACATAATATATTGACAATGTGATGCATGTGCATGTCATTCACAAACATAGGCATACACTCATATTTAAATAAATGACAACAATATTAACAATTTGCTATTTACTCGATCAAGATCATACCCTTTTAGGGTATCTATTGCACTTTACCATCGCACTTATTAGTAAGCATATAACATAAGCAGATATCACATAAAACCCGGAAACAATGGCTAACTACACACCTTATAACCTGAAGCTCTAAACCCTCGATCCCGACGCTATCGTTTAGCGAGACTACCGTTATTTGCTTATCGTTTTCTGTTGTACGCCCACACCCCGGTGGCCAATCTCGTACACTGCAGAAACCGATCTCTTTGAACTTCGGATGGAGCTTTCCTTCCCCTCTTGACTGGCACTTGCATCCATCGACACTTAATCAGAATCACACCATTAATCAACAAGTCATAATCTACTATTATTGAACTTAGATCACCTAATAACATCCTTACCGAAACACTGAGATCCCGAAGGCTCCCCTTTGCTTCTGTCGATTTGGCCCTAAAAGATCATAGCCACCACTCGGTCAACACAAGAACATAAACAATGGCCTAAGGCCGAATATCCAACCACTTACCCCTTTTAATTAAATCCCGAAACACCAATGGAATTGCCGAAAATCCCTGTATACAAGACCATTAGAATCGGCCATACAAAAATCCATGGAAAGGCCCTTTTGGCCGAATACCTTACCACCCTTACCTTGATGAGTTCAAACAATTCGAGACTTTCCTTTAGACTCTTGGCGGCTACAAACAAGCAAAACACATCACTTATAGTCTATAGAGCATAACAAAAGTTTCAAATTATGCAATCGTGACAATTCTTGCTAATGTTGGAGAGTTTATTACTCAGGTTTTCAATAATTATTATATGCTAGATACTCGGTGTTAGTAAGTATCACAACACTTGATGTTTATGCGTATAAAATGGTTTAGCAAAACTTATGAAGGAAATGCCTCCAATTAGTAGCTAAATCATATCTTTTGAGAACAAAGGTTTTTGTATATATGTATAAGGATATGACATTTTACATGAATTGACACTTGTATGCATCATACCAATAAGTTATGATAAATACTCCCTATTAGAATTGGGTTTTGGTCGGGAGCTAAATACAATCCATTTTAAAACTTTTGAATGTGCAGTATATGTTCAAGTTGCTCCACAAACAATGCAGAAAGGGTATTAAAAAAAGTTAGGAATATATATTAATTATGAGTCTCATTTTATTATTAAATGTCTTGCATGAACTGGAGATTAATATATATTAATTATGAATCTCATTTTATTATTAAATGTCTTGAATGAACTGGAGATTCAATTATAGCATGATTTGATGATTACAATTTTGACTTTACAAGTTTTCCCAACATTAAGGGAAAGAAATGATGTTATTTGGATAAAATAAATTACTTGGAATGAATTATAAATATATAGATCCTTGTAGAAAGTAATTTAAACCAGAAGTTTGAAAAGGATAATTCATTTTATTGCAAGTTAACTACCAGGTGTATCTACTGACCTAATGAGAATAATCAAGTATTAGATACCAATTGATATTTTAAATTCCTGTAGGATATCATGTTAGAATAAATGAAAGTAATGCATGCCTGAAGCATGGTAGACTGATTGGTTCCAAAGATGAAAATTCTCGTTAAAGAAAATAGTAAATCTAGATGGTCATATAGTGGAGATAGTGCTCTTAAAGAGGCTCAATATGTAACTAATTATTCAAACTCTTGAAGATATTTGGGTACTTGGATATGAAAATGATGAAAATAAAAGATTCTGATAAGTTGTGTCAATACGAGAAAATATGGAACCGTGAAAATAGAAAGTTGTCGACAATAATTTTTCATACAATAGTCTTGTTGAAATAATGAAAGGTAATAAGAATCTTGAATAAATTTGTTGAGAAATATAGACATGAAATAGATTGGCAAAAATGGAAAGACATAATTCAAGTAGAATTTAATTCTTGAAGTTTTTGGACTAGCAATCCAAACATCTAAAGGTGTAAAACTAGTGGGTACAAATTGATTGTCATGTGAAAATAATTTTTTTTGCTAAGTCCTGGCATTGATTATGAGAAGATATAATAATTTTTTTGTAGTGGATGTAATAACCTTTAGATATCTAATTAGTCTGGCAATTCATGAAAGATTTGACATATGTCTAATGGTTGTTGTTACAACCTTTATATGAATCACTATATAGTGGAAGTTTATATTAAAATCCTTAAAGGTTTGCATAAACATTTATATGAATTGAAATGATTTGAACATATGTGATAAATTTGACTCAATGAATACTAGTTGAAGGAAGATTATAAAATGATCCAAAATAACTATTTGTATTTTTATAGAACAATCAATATTAGAGTTTCTTATAATTATTTTTAAAACTTTTGAAGAGATCAAAATATATTTCCCAAAATTCTCCCTCACTCATGGCTTCCGAATAACAATGATATAAATGTTTATTAAATATGTTCAAGTGATTATTTGAAAATTTAGTATTCAAGATTGGAATACGTAGAATATGAGATATTATATCCATTTACAACGAACAACTTTTTTTTACCCTTATGAAGCTTCACTAGGTTCCATGTTCTATTCTTATGGAGTGGTTTCATCTCTTCTTGCATGGAAAACATCTACTTTCTTAAATCTTCACAGCTAACTGCCTCAGAATAAGTAGATGGCTCTTGATTTGCATTTATATCTTCAGCCATGTTTAAAGTATAAACAACTAGATCAGCCTCGGCTTACCTTTTTAGAAGTTTAATTTCCCTTCTATGTCTGTTCTTGGCAATAGAATATTATGGTGTTGACTGGGGTAAAGAAGCAAATCTACACTGAGTTTCTGTTTTAACCTGAGAAGTAGACTCTGTTATAGATCCTAGATCAATCTGAAGCTCCACCTGCTTCACATGTGTGTTTGAACTTTGCTGGTCTTTATTGAAAGATTTTTTAAGAGGTAAATTAGGTAGCATAGCAGTTTCATCAAAAATAACATCTCTACTAATTATAATTGTAACAGCGCATTTTTCAATGAAATCGGGATAGTGGTTTCGGGACCACAAATTCGATTAGAACATAATGTTTATTTTTATTTCATTATATGGTCCATATTATGATAGACATGTCATAAGAAAATTTTGATACGAAATTTTATCGATTAAGTGCTTAATTACGAGGACTAAATCGCATAAAATGTGAAAGTTGAATTCTAGTAGCTATAAGGATTAAATAGCTATGGAATTCAAAACTAGAGGTCATTATATGGTAATTAGACCATTAAAGAA
Organism: Gossypium rotundifolium; assembly: GCA_025506655.1. Lineage (NCBI taxonomy): Eukaryota > Viridiplantae > Streptophyta > Magnoliopsida > Malvales > Malvaceae > Gossypium > Gossypium rotundifolium. Next base: position 126,247,755 of record CP106732.1, on the reverse strand, counting down.
AAGTATGTAAATATTATAGTGACTCATCCATGGAAAAATTAGAAAAGGCAAGGGACTAAATTGAAAATAAAAAATTAAAAGATGACATAATTAAAAAGGAAATTATCATCTTTTTATTCATGTTCTTCCCTAAAATTTCTATGGAAACCCTAGGAGAGAGGATGAAAACTTTTCAAGCTCAATAAGGTATGAAATTAAGTCCAGTTTTTAATGATTTTTATATTTTTGGAATTAGGATAGTCTAATCTATCTATTTGGGGGATTAATTTGAAAAGTTATCAAGGTACGAAATTTGGGCCATGGATGAATATGCTGAAAATTAGAAATTTATGGTAGAAAATGAAATGTTGTTGATAGATGAACAATTTTTACAAAGTGATATTTGATGAAAACATGATTTAGGGACTGAAATATAAAGTTGTGAAATTTGATGAAAAATTCTAAATTTTTATGAATACATGTACTGTAAATTTTGTAATGGGATTTTGTTTAGGCTTGGAATAGGGAGTAAATTGCACAAATATTATTTTCCGAGCCTAGGGACGGAATTGGAATTTATGGAAAAGTTAGGGGCAAAATGGTAATTTTTCCTAGGATGTAAATTGAGTCTAAATGAGTATGAAATGTATGAAATCGATGATTAAAGTTAATTAAATAGATTCGAACAACTAAAATTCGAGGTTAGATCGAGGAAAGGAAAATGTTTCGGATTAGTAGATTTAATACGCGAACAAGTGTCGAGGTAAGTTCATATAACTTAATCGGGCATGTAAATATGTTTAATTGAATGTTTTGTTTGTATGGGATGTGACTTATATTGATGCATATTGCTTGAATGCTATAATGATAAATTTAGTACATGCAATGGTGAAAAAGGGTTAAGTCTCGATTGAATATTAAGTTCTGATGAGTATATGCACTTTCTCAAAATGAATGAAGTCCTACATTTGTTGCAAACGGGGTTTATCTCGGATGAGTAATCCTATTGACCTTGTTATAGAAAGGATTTAGCCCGAATAGGTAATCCTGATGTAATACCTTTCGAGTATACGTTACAATTAGGGTTTAGCCTGAACTGGTAATCTTGTTATACGGTATGTGGCTCGAGAGTGTGTACCTTGGTTAAGTACCCCAATGGGTACCCTTGAATAAGAATTGAAGAATTATCGAATCGTACACCTCGAGTGTACTACTTGAGTATCCATCGAAATTTCAATGATTCAATGGACACAACTCTTGACCTGGTATAAGTATTTTGTGATGAAATTATAATGACTTCAAAGAATATTGCTTGATGAGCTCATCTATGTTTACTTGATCTATATGAAGATTTTGGTGACTAACATGTTTGATTAAGTGCATGTGTTTAGGCAATATTGCTAATGGATAGAAAACATTACATTGTATGCTTAGACTTAATAAATGGGATTGGTAAGTTTAGTTTCTGTTATACGGACTTACTAAGCATGTAATGCTTGCTCTATTTTATTTCCCCTATTTTATAGTGCTCGAAAACTTGCAAAGGTTGGAGATCATTGGAGCATCGTCACACTATCAACTAGGCATTTTGGGTATACTTAGTAAAATCATTTTGGTATAATGGCATGTATAAGATAACTTGGCCATAGGTGGCTTGAAAATGATGTTTTGTAGCCTAGCCATTGGAATGGCTAGTAATGGTTCATTTTGGTATGACTAAATAGGTTATTATGATATATATATATACATGTGTTATGTTAACTATATGGGATAAAATTTTGTTATTGCATAAATTAAACCAAGGTAAGTTTATAAACACATATGCACGAAATGGCATGCCATGATGAATGATGGAATTTGCTTAAATTGAATGCTTCGAATGGTTGTACTTGGTATGTTTTAGTGCAGGCAAATGGTAAATTTTGGTGACAAATGAGGCTAGAAAATGGTTTTATTCTGTCCATAGGGTAGACACACGGGCATGTGTCTAGGCCGTGTGTCACACACGGCCAGCCCCATGTGCGTGTGGTCCGGCCGTGTATCCCCTGCATCTTAAAAATGAGAAACACAATGCTCAGAATTGAGTACATAGGCAGAGACACGGGCATGTGTCTTAGCTGTGTGGTTGACACGGCCTTGAACACGGGCGTGGGAAAACTGCACCTAATTTTGAAAATAAAAATTTGCCACACGGCCTAGTACACGGGCGTGTGACTTGGCCGTGTGACTTCAATTTCTTCATGCCTTAGAAGTCAGAGAGTTACACGGGTTAGGGACACGGCGTGTGTAGTCACACGGCCCGACTACACAGATATGTGGGCCCTGCACCTTGAAATTTTTTTGAAATGTCACGAAAAATTCCCTGAGATTTCGATTCAGTCCTGACTCAAGTCCAATGCTTGTATTGGGCCTCAAGGGTCTAAATCAAGGGACGTTTTTTGTAATCTCAGTTAATAAATAGTAACTCGCATGAATTGTCTGTAAATGTTCTAAAATTTTCTGGTAACGCTTTGTAACCTTATTCTGGAGATGGATACGGGTTAGGGGTGTCACAATAACTTTTCTCGTTTTAGGACACCATAACTTATACCCTTTAACACCAGCCTTATAACCAAGAAAATCACATTTAATAGATCTAGGCTCCAATTTCCCATTATCAATATGAGCATACGCAGGACACCCAAAAATCTTCAAATCAAAATAGTTAGTAGGATTACCAGACCATACCTCTTGTGGAGTCTTTTTCCTAATGAAAACGGATGGAGATCAGTTAATAAAAAAACATGTAGTAGAGGTCACTTCAGCCCAAAACAATTTCGGTAAATGAGCATTCAACAAAATGCATCAAACTTTTTCTATGATTGTTTTATTCATTTGTTCTGCAACGCCGTTCTACTGTAGAGTATGGCGAACTATTAAGTGTCTCATGATCCCTTTTGATTTGCAGAATTCATTAGACTTATCAGAATAGAATTCCAAACCATTTTATGTACAGATGTTCTTTATTTATTTTCTTGTCTACTTATAGATCATAGTCTTCCAATTCTTAAAAAGAATGCCCAAACTTTTCTGGAAAAAACGTAAATAATCGTTAGCATATAATTAGCTCCACCCATTGAATGCACTCTAGATGGTCCCCAAAGATTAGAATGAATATAGTCCATCATTCCCTTCCTGTTATGGATTCCTCTAGTGAACCGAACTCTCTTTTTGCTTTCTAAAAATACAGTGCTCACAAAACTTCAGTTTACTAATGCCTTGTCAATCAAGAGGTCCTCTTTTGTTCAATTCTGCCATGTCGTTCTCACTCATATGCCCTAGACGTATGTGTCAAAGTCTAGTAACATCATCATCTAACAAGGAATAGGAAGCGACGGCTACATCACCAGTGACAGTTGAACCTTGCAACACATATAACTTGGCAGTTTTTCTCTGCCCTTTCATCACAACGATGGAACCTTTGCTAGTATTCAAAACTCCACTTTCAGCTGTGTACTCATGCCCTTTTGAATCAAGAGTACTCGACAAAATCAAATTCTTCTTCAATTTTGGTACATGTTGTACGCCACTAATTGTTCTGACGACTCCATCGAATATCTTAATTTTGATAGTGCCAATACCTGCGATTTTACATGAAGCATTATTTTCTATCAAGACAACACCTTTAGACACAATTTCATATGTTGTAAATCAATCTTGATTGAGACTCATATGGAACGTGCAACCAGAATCGAGGGTCCAATCCTAGCTCACTTTAGAGTTACCGACAGAAGCAACTAGAAGTTCACCATCACTGTAGTCTTCTACTACGTTAACGTTACCATATTGTTCTGGTTGTTTTCCTTTTTAATTCATAGCCTCCCTTTTGATCTTGTTTTCCAACTTATAGCACTTAGACTTAATGTGCCCTTACTTCTTGCAGAAGTTACAAGTTTTACCACTATTTGAATATCTCGAACTACCTTTAAATTTACTACGTGGATTTCATTCCTATTTTCTCCCATGATTATAATCAGTATTTTGTTCTTGTCTCCTACAAATAATGAAACCCTCTCCCTCAGAGTTAGATCCAACCACAATATGTTTCATCTTGTCATACATGGTTAAGGAAGCATGGACTTCATCAACTATGAGAGATTCGTATATGTACATAATTGTATCTCTAAAGGTTAAATAAGACGAGAGCAACAAGCAAAGTAGAAATATTATTTATCATACTAAACCTCCATGGTCTCTTGGTTTAAGAGAATTTTTTTAAACACAGTTAAGTGTTCGTACATAGACGCACCTTCCTCCAAACAATGAGCATAAAGACGCTGCTTCATATGCAGCTTGTTAGTTAAGGTTTTCGACATACATAGTTGCTCAAGCTTCTTCCACAATGCATCGGCGGTCTTCTCCTTCAACACGTCCTGTAAAATTTTATTTAACAGATGCAATTGTAATTGAATTAAAACCTTTCGATCTTTACATCTCTTCTCTTCATCCATCAATGTCTAAGGCACCTTATTAACCCTAGCAGGGCATACTCCACATTCATTTACACAAGAACTGTATGCATCTTTACCTGCCACAATGCGAATCTGGTGTTGTGATCCAATAACGGAATATCATATTTCATTTTTGCCACTACCGTGATTGAGACAAGCAAACCGAAAACTATTGATTCTAGTTTGTAGAACTAGCATCGGTAATGGCAATATAGAATGATCGCAAAACAATAAGAAAAAGAAAAACAAAGTACATAGATTTTACGTGGAAAACCCTTTCGAGAAAAACCACGGCCAGAGGAGAAAAAAATTCACTAATGTCAAATTCGAATGATACAAGAGGAGTTTAGAGTGCATCTATTTATAGGTAGAAAAACTTTATTCTAATAAATGTCAAATAGATGAAGTGTAGCAAGGTTGAAAAACATTATTCTAATCAATGTAAAATAGCTAAAGTATAGTTCTATATGGATTTTACTTTTATTTTATTTTACTACTATATTTTATTTTAACAAGGATTCGAGTCACTAAACTCTAATAATGTCCTTTTGAACAAGATTACCTTATCGTGGAATCCAAAATGCCCAATTCAACTCATGGATCTTGAAAATGACTTCTTCCTAGTTAGATTTTAGGACGAAAACAACTACAACAAAGAATTAATTAGGGGCCATGGGTAATTTTTGGAAGATATCTGACTATTTAGCCATGGTTACTGAATTTCTCAACATCATAGAGTGGGATTAAATCGTAGGTTGTTTGGATATGGCTTCCAATATTACCTGAAGGGTATTACTCATATTGTCTTCTTAGGTTGATCGGCCAAATAGTTGGACTGATGGTTAAGTTGGATGTGCACTTAGATTGTACTCATAAAGGAAGTTTCGAGTGACTGGCGGTCTGTGTCGATTTAAAGAAGCCACTAATGGCCATGGTTAGAATCAATGGTCACCTTCAACGAGTTGAATATGAAGCTTTGCCTAACATTTGCTTCAAGTGTGGACTTTATGGGCATGGAGCAGACATGTGCTCGGGAGTTAAAAAGACATCACCGATAGTTGATTCTGATTGTGTTTGTCCGGTGATGGAAAAGTCAGGGCTTGAACTAAGTTTAGAGGAGGAGCCCTTTGGCCATTAGATGGTAGTGGAACGACAAAAAGGGAGATGTCGAGTCATAGGGGAGGAGAGGAATGATGGTCTTGGCAGTGCTTTTGGTTGTTCGCGGTGCTTGAAGATCTTAGAGGAGAAAATCTCGGCGATGTTGATGGGAAGATTGATGGCGAAATGGAGGAAAGAAATAGGAGGCAGATTAAAGGTGTAGGTGACAGTGGAGTTTTAGGGATCCAAATGACTGAGAGCAAATCTATGGATACCAAAGCTAAGAAGCAAGATAAAAGGGGTAATGATATATGCTGGGCCAAAATTTGGTCCGTCAGCACTAAGGCCCAATAATGGCAGATTTGGAGTGGAGGCTATTGCTGGACATGAGGTGTTTGATGATGGATAAAAAAATTGTACTTATGGGTGCTACTGGTCAGGGAAAAACATAGTCATACAACCAATAGATGTGTCACTGAATTTGAATAAAGAGAAGCACACTGCAGTGAGCATAATGGAAAGGAAAAATATGGCCTCGTATAACAATAAAGAAAATGAGATGTTTAGATTCAGTGAAAAAACAACTCTTTTCAGGAGTTGTACTCGAGAGTTCATAATTTAATTTTTAGCAGCAAGGGAGACCACCGGATGAGATGATGGGGAATCATTTGCATGATTCGGTTGAGTTGAAGTCATCAATGGAAGGGTTGGTTTGTGACCTTGAAAGGACCTCAGAGAAAACTCTTATGGAGGGTGGTTCTCAAATTGTCGAGGAGCGTATGGTTGTTAAGGATACTTGGAATGATGAGTAGCTTAGTGGAATTAAGATTATTACATCAATTGTTGCAGTGAAAATGGGAGGTTCCTGTCTAACATATTCCTAGGGGTCGAAAGGGGGTTGCGGATCACATGGCTAAATGTGCTGATGCAGGGGACTCTTGGCTCCGTTTATTTGTAGTTCCGTCGATTTCGATTAAAGATTTATTAGTTGAAGTTCATAATGAGTCTAGATCCTTTTAATTTATGAATTGGTTATTGTAATCGTCTAGTGTTGTCTCTTTTCTACCAAAAAAATATATTTATTACTAAACAACTTATTTTTAATATTTTTACTTTACAACATCATATTCAAAATAGAAAATTTATCTTTTTAAAAATACTTTTTAACATCAATAATTTTAAAAACATTTTTTTACCTCAATGGTGTAATATCGCTTACAGCTTTAGTGCAACCCACTCCATTAAGTATCACTTGGGAGCGGAAGGAACCAAAAGGGAATAAAGGGATAAAAGGAGAAGGCATATTTGCTTTTGTGAACTACAAATGCCCAAGTGTAAGGGATACCTATAACCATGCAAAGCAAAGCAAATAACCAAAACTAACACCACGTTTGGTTCGCTGTAATAGAATAAAGCTGTAATGGAATAGAGCTGTAATGAAATAGAACTATAATAGTAATTCAATTGTTTGGTTGAATGGAATAGAATAGAACTGTAATAGTATTTTTGTGTTTGGTTGAATGGAATAATGTTATAATAGCATAAGGAAAAAAATTAAAATGACTAAAATACCCTTAGCGTAAATTTTTTAGGTAGATGATTATTGTTATTGTTATTAAATTTTAATATAATTATTAATATAAATACTAAATAATTTAATCATATTTTAACATAATTAATATTATTAAATATAATTTAATAATATAATATAGAATTTAATAAAATTCTTAATATAATTATTCTTATATGAATTCACTAAAATCATAATATATAATACTATAAAATAATATATAATCTACTTTATTATTTTTAAACCTCAATACATATTTAATGTGCTAAGATATCATTAGTGAAACAAATAATTTAATTATTCTACAATTAAAAAATATTAGAAGTAATAAATAACTTGAGAATTATATTTTGCATAAACATAATATTTTTGTGGATTTGTGTTTTGTGGTTTTGATTAATTGATGACTGACATTTAATAAATTTTTTTTAAAAATACCCATTTGATTAAATATAGTGTGTTAAATATATATATATATATATATATTTAAAAAAACATGATTTGTTTGTAGCATTTTACTTTCTTTTTTTTTTTTGTTTCGTTTGTTGAGATAATTTTTTGGTGTTAATTATAATTTTAATCAAACAATATAAGTAATATAAAACATTGTTTAATTATAATTTTTAATCGACAATATAAGTAATATAAAACATTGTTTGAAGACCAAAATTAATTATAACATAAATTAAAGATATCGAAAATAAAAATAGTTTGATAATATATTAAAAGATTAAAATAGTTTTAAATGAAACATATCAAAAATAAAAGCATATCGAAAATTAAATATAACCAAAATGTTCTTGTTTAAAGTAAAAAGATCAAATCCGAAATGTAAATGTAGTTTAACATGTATATATTGTCTTTCCCGTATTACTAGAAAAGAGTAATGGTATCATCATTGCAGTGGAGATATTTGTTTATGTCTGTTACCTTATACTTATCTGTCCACCTGCATCAGTAAATAATAAAGATGTTATTGAGACAAGAAATTGACATCACTTGTGTTAAAATATTAAAGCTCAAAATGATAAAATTTCTTTTGCAAAAACACAACGAGCCTGTAATTACACAAATTAAGCATTCATTAAAAAAAAAGGAGATAATCATATTCAATGGAGTAATGTAGATCAAATATGATGCCAGATACTAATGTACAAACCTCGGTGCATTTAAGTATGACTAAAAATAAGTCAAAACTCTAAACTGAAATCACAATAATAGCATAACGCATAAAAGGCTGACTCAAACTAAAAAACATAGAAAACAGAAACATGTGAGAACAACCAAATGAAAATGGTATTAAATTATCAAAGAGTCTTTTTGAAACGAGACTTTTAGCCCATTCTGAGATCTGTATAACCCAATTTCTATCCTTATAATAAGACAATAAATTATCACTATCATTAGGAATGATTGAATTTGAGAAAAACATAAAATATTTTCTGTCCTTATGATAAAGTAAAATTCCTTCAACTATCAATGCACTTCAGACATTATCAATTCACAAGTCATTGAACCAAAATTGACATTTATCATTACTCATACAAAAAAGAAATAACATCTGAACACTCTCCCAACTTTCATTAAACCAAAATCTAAAGTTTAGGTCCAGTCCACCTAGCATTAAAGTATTGTTTCCATTGCTTTCAACCAGCAAGATGATATCACAAGTTCTTTTTTACTAATAACCAATTTTGCCTATTTTATTCAACAACATTTTGACATGGATAAATTATACTCTTAACACTGCTTCTCAATAATACACTTTTTTAACAAAAAACGGCACTTTGAATTGAGAAAAAAGAAGAAGGAAAAGTAATCGTTTTGGTTGTGTTTACTTAACAAAGAAAATAAAATCAAGTGAAACTAGAAAACCATATGGAAAACCAAGAAAAAGGAGGAAATTACTCATAGTGCATTGTCATTCCAAATGGAACTTAGAAACTTACTTGGCAAATCAATTCTCCAACACAAGTCAAAAGTGCAAATGTCACTACTTTTGCCAACACGAGATGTTTTGCTAGAAGAGTGAAATACCTGTTAAATAAGCAACATAAATACTTGGAACCAAGCCAGAGTAGTAGTTTAGAGTACTAGTCCTGTGACAGTTCCATAACAACATAACAAACACTCCTCAACCAGCATTCACAAGAAGTAAATTTTCTAAGAAACCATTACAAATGCTTTATAAATGACAAATTATTATACCTTTAAGCAATCAGCATAATCTTGCCAAGGAAAATACAAAGCTTAAAAGTTTCTTATGCTCATGTTATTCAATTTTAAGCAATACCATTAAGAACAAAAATCGGACAGAATGTAAAATTTACACGCCAAGTGTCCTACATCATATACATAGGTAACTAGAGTCTTGTTTCTGTATGTGTATGTGTATACATAGGCAAACTCAATGATGGCTTTAAACACTGATGATTGGCAGTCAATAATGTAAATTACTAATTAAACAGATTTTGTAACTTTTATCTAAAATCTTCCAATCATCTACCTCCATAACATCCCATTGTAGAACTATTCTCAATTCAACAAATAAACAAGTATGTTTATCAAACTAACTTTACGCACCTATCAATAGCATAAGTAGATACTGCTTCTTAGGGAACCGAAGCTAGAACAAGCTCTTGAACAATTGAAACATGAAGTACCGCCAATTTTGTTCTCGGACATGGTACAACTATTTCTTCTCGATAAAGGATCTAAATGACTAGAGCTTTACTAAATTCTTTTACCCCATTATCGAACATTCCCTCTCATTGTTCTTTTTCTTCTTCTCTTCTAAAACATTACTGAGTACTTTCATCACATTGAAACAACAGAAATAACCTGCTTCATTCTAGTTCTACAACTGAGATTTGCTTACATTCGTCACTAAACCAAGCTATCTTACATGTAGTACATTGTGAGTTTAAGCCAGATAAAACATGTATATCGAACAACCTAATAACGAAACGTTTAATGACAAGCATTTTAGATAATTGTATTCAAAACATCCATAAATTTGCCTCCATTGTTACCAGTCCCATCACCTTTGCCACTAAAATTCCCATCACCGGAACCTTTAAACCCACCGTCTCAAATCACGACACACGTGAATAATCCAAACCAACCGCCTGACTCCCATTTTTGCGAGCACCCATCCTTAAAAATAGCTCGATGGTTCAAACTCGAAAGACATGGATAGGAACCGTCTTTGGACTCTCTAATGGGGAACCTAGTCCTTAAAAAATTAGGGATTTCGGGGAGGGGGAACTATTTTGGGGGAAAAAAGAAATTAGGTTCTGGGAATAAAACAATAAAAAAATTCAAATAAGGAAAAAATGCCATTACCTGAAATATGGAAACAGAAGGAGAGAAAGTTACAGATCTATGGGAGAAGATAAAGAAGAATATCTGAAAGATGGCAAGAGAGTTTGAGGGCAAAAATTGTGTAGAGATCTTGATGGCAGATGAAGGAGAAGATAAAGTAGGGCAAAATTTGGAAAATGGAAAAAGAGAGCCGAACGAAATAGCTATTCGGGTGTGTGGGCAATGAATGGCTATTACAGCCTTTAGCTGTAATAAGGCCTGAATGGAATCAGGCTGTAATCTTTTTACAACCAATCAAACGTTGGTTTGGTGGTGGGCCCACCGAATTGGGGGGAATGCATTCCTATTCCCCCCAACCAAACATAGCATAAAAATTTTCGTGTCTTGCACTCTTTGCACCGGTTTGGTCGACTTTGTACCCTCTTACTTCAACATAGGTCTTTATTATTATTATTATTATTATTATTATTATTATTATTATTATTATTATTATTATTATTATTATTAGATAATCATGTGATATACTCATTTATTTGTTAATATTAGCTTCTAACATCACGTGTTGCATGTGATTGTGTTTAATATTTAATCAATATTTAAATATCATATTCTTAATTGAAAAATAATATTTTTTATCTCAATTATTGGATACAATAAAATATATTAATTTATCAATTCAAATATTATAATAAAAATTTTGAATCATAATTAAAATATTTTAAAATATTCAACCTACAATATAGTTTTACTCTATATGCTCAATGCAAAAATAAAAATTATTCAAAATAATAATTAGTTAACATAATTAACTTTAATATTAATTAAGTGATAATTAAGATATTTAGAAGTAATAACTTTATTTTACATCAATAAAATTAGTATAATTTTTAAAAATAAAATTAGCACAACTTGTTCTTTACATCAAATTTTTAACTAATAGTTGTAATTTAAATTACAATTATAATTATCACAACCTTTTCCCTATATTTGATGCTTATAATTGTATTCAAGCAATAAATTTATTTTAAAATTAACACAACATTTTTAACTAATAATTATAAATTAAATTATAATTATTTTTAAATGTGTAATGATCACAACTTTTATTTTACTTGTAACCTTTTTACTTTTAAATATGAATCTAGTAATATTATGAAAAATAAAAAGTATTAATAAGTTTAAAAATTTCAATATATAAAATTGAAAGTCCTTGTCAAGAATAAATCTCAATTTCTTAAATGGTTAATGTAATAATTATAGATTACGAAAATTAAACTCAATATAAATACACATGTGCCACAGGAAGCAAATAAGGCAGTACAACCGATTATGAAGGTGGAAGAGATCATTACGGGAAAATAAAACCATACGATTTAATGTGTAATTTCTGATTCAACTTGTAAAGTTGAGCTTCCTTATGTAACAAAAAAAAAAAAAAAAACCATGTTGTTGTAAGATATGAATCATGCTAAATTACTGCTGAATTTAATAAAGAAACGGAGAATCTTAACATCAATTACCAGATATTTCTACAATGACCGTTTGAGTAGGGATAGGGGCAAGAATTGCTAAGTGTTGACTCATAAATAAGGACAAAACTGTCTTTTTCCCAAAACTACAATAAATACCAGTCCATTAATGCCAGCCTTTCCTTGTAGAAAACAAGGTTATCAATTGAAGTCTGCAAAATTGGGTCATTTTCGTATTCGTCCCCCAAAAATGCCAAATAATAAGAAGAAGAAATTAACCTATGCGCCAACTTCTTTTTCGGGGGTGTGATGTTAGAGACATGGAGCATCGATGTATTAGCTGCACCTTTCGCCTATACAAAGCAAAAGTAGCTTTGCTTGACGTGGTCCTCCAAATTATATTTATATATATATATATATATATATATAAACATATGAGGTGCTCCATAAATATAAAGTTTACAGGCTTGTTGTGAATTTAGAACTTTTAAATCTTGTCCATTCCATGCATGGAATGATTTTGTATGAAAAAATATTTGACTCCCAACGCTAGGAGGAGTAAGGACCATGGAAATAGGAACCAATGCCACTAGTGACAACAGATTCTTATAAGATTATTATTAAGTACTCTTTTTTAATCATGAGAAAAGGGATGGATAACACAAGGATTTGAACTCCGATTTATGATGCAGTGAACAATAACCGTCATTCAAATCGTAGCATCAGTGTTAGCGTCATTATTTCATACTTAATTATTCCTTATGGTGAACTAAAAGTAAAACTGTATGTTTCTTTTGAACCAACCTGTGAAAAAGAGAAAGAGAGCATTTATTATTTAGCCAGTTACCCCCAAATATACTTTGTTCATTATTGTTTGTATGGAATTTCTAGGGTTTCTCATCTTTGGATGCATGCATGCTAAGTAAAGAATTGGTGCCCTTTTAAAGTTTTGTAAAGGAGCGGCAAGCTTCTCCCATGCACATTTCCTTTGCCAATGACCCACCCCCACCTTCTTACAAATATTTTAACAACATATGTGAAGGAGAATTTCAATCATGTAATTTTGACTTAATTCGCTAATAAACCCAAAGGATTGGCCTACTTGGATTAACAAGTTTCAACCAATTATCGGGATATATCCATTGAATAACAGAAACATAGGGTCAAAATTTTATAGTAACAAAAATTATGTGCTTTGCTGTTGCTACCTTCCGCCATATGTTATCAATAATAATTTAACCATCAAAACATTGTTATCTTTTATTCTTAATTAAAAAAAAAAGGAAAAAGAAAACTCCTTTGTCATCATTACAAGCAAAAACAAAATTAATCTGTAAGTACTCTTTTACTTAATTTATCACCTATCATATAGTTCTAAGCACTAACTAAACCCGTTTAAAGTCTAAAGGTATCTTCTCGTATTTTGTGAAAGAATTGGGACAATATAGGAGGGGTTTAAGACTAATTAAAATAACCCAAAATAAGTCATTTAATTACTATTACGTCAATGATTAGTTTTAGAGGATATAATTTTTGAAAATATAAATACAATTCTCGATTGCAAGCAAGTTGTATAATATTAGACTTCATAACATGACCATTAATACATTTATATAATTATTCTTACAATCAAATTATTAAATATATAAATAAATTGATAATCAAAATATATTTGGATTTAGATTATAATAAATTTGAACATAACAAAATTTGGAATGAAAATCCAAAAATGCAACATTCAAAAATCCCAAAATTGCAACCTTTACCAACAATTTATAATTTAAAATAAATCAATAATTATAGAAAATTAAGAGCAAAAGTCCAAGAAATTATTAGGAAAGAGCAGGGGTAATATTGGCTTGCAAAACGCAGTACATCAGCAGAGCAAAAAAGAAGAAAAGGAATAATAAAAAGAAAAGGGGAATGGAGGCGTGAGCATGTCCCCCACATTTGGCCCTCAACCAACTTTACCAACTGAGTCCGACTCCATCATACTTTTTTAGTATATTCTATTTTGGGCTTCCGAAATTACATATTTCTCTAATTCTTCTCGTACATTTTACGTTTATTCGTTAACAAACTTGCCATTATTATTTTTCTTATAAGTATTATTATTAACTGTTATAACTATTGTAGGAATCCAATTTTACCGGGCCCATGTAACAAACTAAAAATAATAAACTAAAAATAATAAAACAAAGTTTAAGTCCAATCTAAAATATATCATTTGGCCCGATCAGAATGACCCATTACTTGAAAAGATTAAATGTTTATCTACAAGCTTAACGTATATGGAAGTACAATCTTCAAGGATATGCAATCTTAAATATGATATGCAAATCTTAGATATGATATGCAATCCTAGAAGATATGGTATGTAATATTAGAAGATATGATTTTGTAATCTTAGAGATTGAATTTGTAGATACCTTTTAATCTTAGCCGTTGATGTAATTGATCTGTACCGTTAGATTTGGGGAGGCTCAACTATAAATAGAGGCATCTCCCTTCATTGTAAGAGGACACTTGAATTGGGAGTAATAAAATTTCTTGCGAGCATTCACTCAAATTTCTCTCTTTTGCTTTCTTATTTTCTGTGGCTTGTTCTTATTTTGTTCTTCGCTCATCTTCATTTCTTTTTGAGTTGCTTTCATTCGAGTTAGATTTTGGTGGAGGAATTTCATTGAATCCTAATATTGTGGGAGTTAGGTTGAACTTATGCATTTTTTAACCTTTTTTCATTTAATTGCTTAATCATTATTTATTCATTTATTTTAATTATTTTAAACTTGTTTTTCTTTTTTCCTTTTCCTTATTTACGTTAAATTGTTTTTTCAAATCTTTGTTTAAAAATATCTATCTCCTTTAATCACCACATTTTATCCAAAAGTTTTTCTTAAATAAGGCAATATTTTGTGTTTAGAAATTTGGGAAATAGTGCTCTAACGTGCTTGGTTTCGATTTTCCGTGTGACTAAATAACTAAATATCCTTTTAATGAATTTTGTAAATCATGAGATGTTTTTGGTTACGAGAGTTTAAAACATCATGTCCTAACGTGCTGGATGTGATGTTTGTATGCTTTCGGAACAAAGGAATCTCAAGTTCCAACTCAAATTGTTCAAGTTTTTAAAGAAATCATGTTTTGAAATCTTTTCGAATTTTAAACATTAGAACAATAACTAATCAATCCGGTACCAAATTTGGGCGTTACGAGGGTGCTAATCCTTCCTCGTACGTAACCGATTCCCGAACCCTTTTTCTTGAATTTCGTAGGCCAAAATTAATATTTTGAAATAAAACGTTTTATAAGGTGATCTGATCACACCTAAGCAAAAAGGGATTGGTGGCGACTCCATTTTCTTTTTAAAGTCGATCCCCATTTTTCAAAAAAATTAAAAAATGGTTTCGACAACTTGGCGACTCACTGGGGACTAATAAGAGAGTCAAGCCGTTAAAATTGATTATTTTCTGTCCTTTGTTGGAAATTTGAAATTCGATTTGAAAACTTAATTTGAAAATTAAGATCATTTTGTCGCGATTGTTTGTGTCATTTTCTTGTGTGCATTGCATTGCATGATCGTTGTGGTCGCACCCTTAAGTGGGAGCGAGAAGCTATGCCTTCGTGAGGTTTTCACCTCCGCATGGGCTAGTGGATTGCTTCCGGGATACATCTATACCTATGTTTTCGTGAAGTTTTCACTTCCTCATGGTCATAGGGAAATGTATTCCCCTGAACCAAACTCAATCCATATGAGCCTATAATGGGTGAGGATCGAGGAATCTGTTGGTTCGGGTACCTCAACTTTAAAGCTAAACCACATGTAAAAAACCTAAGGGCTTACCTTAAATAGAACTATGCCAAACCTTAGTGGTCACCCAGATAAGTGCCCTATTTATTTCTCTTGTGCTAACGTGTTCTCTTTTATTTTGATTGCATTGCATTCACATCATAGAAAAGAGGTGTTGATTCAAATTCGATTGCTAAATAGAAGAGTTTGTCATGAGAAAATGATTTTTTTGATAAAGAGGATTATAATACGGTCATCCGAATATGGTTTAAGCAAACACAACGAGAGAAGACTGATAGCCCGTGAAGGAATACAAGACTTTATTGCTCAAGGATTCAAGCTGACGAAGACTGTTCAAGATACGTAACGTCTCAATTTTCTGACAAGCATTGTGAGGATAAGTGAGTAATAAGTCGCGGCCCAGATCAAGCAAAAAGAGCTAGTGGAAGCGTCTATTAGAAGTTTGCAAGATTTGACCTTTGCGAAGAAGGGGATTGATGTTTTTTCTTGGAATATGAGGGCAAGGCCGCATATGTAATCCGTTTTATGTAAAGAAATTTACTTTCTAGAAAAGTTTTTCTAATGAAATTGAATTTAGAATCAACGCCTCTCTTTCTTTTGCATTCATTCCATGCATTTGCATTGCATTTCATGTATTTACATTACATCATATGCATTAAATTTTGTAGAAAGATCCTAATTAATTAAAAATTATTCCAGCAACCTGGGAACTAACGAAAGTCTACTGAATTGATATCAGGGCCTTAGTACAAGGCCTGATGGATAATAAATTGAAGAGATCAAAGACACGAAGGAATATTAGGGAATCTGAACATTAATGACATATTCGAAGAGAGAATCGGGGAATAAAAATTTCCAAAGTCCTTACATACTTGGGAAGATTTTAGACAATGGGACTGTGGAAGGGATCCCTGTATTTTTATAGCTAATCTAGAGTAATATTCAGAACATGCTTGTTGCTTTAAGCCTAGAAGCAATAAGAATCTTTTTTGTGAAATAGGCTTATGTCAAGAATTTTTATTTCAATAAAATGCATCTTTTTAAGCAAATATTTTTTTATTCTTTACATTTCATAATGTACATTCTTTTGTTTTTTACAATATTCTTTCATTCTTTATTCATAACCATTCCATACAAATAATCATCCTTAGAATCATTTATTCTTTGGATTTTTTGCCTTCGTACCTAAATACCCAAATATCAATGACATGAGCGATGTTGTTACTAACTCCCTTTTTGAATGAGATATGGGTCTAGGGGATCTAAGGACTTTGAAGATGGCAGAGATTGTAGCCTATCTTTTGATTTGTAAGGATGGTAGAACAAGTGAAAATATAATCTACTCTACAAAGGGTCATTGGATATTATGAGCCTAGGAAAGAGGTAAAGATTGTAGCCTAGCTCATTACAGAACTAAGGTGAGACATCACTGAGTTATTTTCAAGAATTCAAAGATGTTTTCGCACGATCATATCAGGACATGACTGGGCTACTAAGACACGGGTTAAACATGAGGATCAGACACTGTTGGTCTACCATAGAAGGGGATTGCATCAGTTATACTGTAAATACTGAATTGAAGAAGACGAGATTTATGTGACTCTTCCATTTCTTCATAAATTTTCCATATGTGGGGTATGGATGTGATGGGGCCAAAGAATAACAAAAAGGACAAAGTCAAAAGTTTGTAGTCTGTTCAAAGATTAGAAGCCATATCATAAAGCAAAAAAAGGCAGCCAAAAAGAAAAAACAAAACAAAACAAGGATTGTAGAAAAGATAACCGAGACTTGTAAAGATTGGCATAAAGAAGTTACTACTTATCTTTTATGATTATTGAACGTTAGTCAGGATTTTTGCCAGGGTAACATCTTACCCATTGGTTATGGAATGGAAGCATTATTGCCAATTCAACTTAATCGAAGAAAAGGTTAAAAGCTATCTATCACGGTCAAATGATGAAGCTTACGACAAAGAAGTTTATCCTAGAGAATTCCACAATGGGAACCTGATGTCGAAATAGATCTTTCTTATACAAAAAGATTTTAGAAGAAAGCAGATGCCAAATTGGGAAGGACCTTATGTAGAAGAAAAAGGCTTCTTCTAGAGGAGCATTGATATTGACTGATATAGATGCCAAAGACTTGCCTAATCCGGTAAATTCAGGTTCCTTCAATAAGTATTTTACCTGAAAGGGGAAAGGCCAATGTGAAAACCCGCAAAGGGTGCCTTGAGTTCAAATTCAAATTCAAAAAAAAAAAGAAGAAAAAAAGAAAAAACAAAAAGAAGGAGAGGCCAAGGCGAAAACCAGCAAAGGGCGCTTTGAGACCAAAGGGGTTTTGAGCCGAAAACCCGAAAAAGACGGCTTAAATTTTGATCAAAGATAGGGCATGTGGTAGTCTCGCTATGCCTGAATTAACAATGTGGAAGTTGCTACGTCTTGAGGCACTGACAAAGTACTCCGGATCCTCTAAACACATATTGAGTTTAAAATAGTCCTCAAGAAATTTGAACAGAGAAGCTCCGGCTGCGATATCTGGGGCACCTAGCTTCTATCTTACCCATTTTTTTAAATTTTTTATCTTTGATTATTTTATTCTTTTCAAGATAATCCCAAATCAATTTTCTTTTATTGCCTTGGTTATCTTTGATTAACTTATTTGTTTCGAGCTATGCTCTTGATTAATTTCTTTCTTGTCCATTGTTGTGATCTTTTTCAAGTATTTTATATGGAAATAACAATTATTGGATTAATAATGCTTTCATAAAAGGATTTTTGCATATTACTCTGGAAGTTTTTAAATAATAGAGAAACCTGAAACAGGACTATTGTTTAGAACTCACCAAGCCTAAGGTTTGGAAATATTGAAAGGCACATACATCTGATTATTACGCCCAGGGAATGGTGTAACAGATCAAATTGATAACAGATTGGATGAAAGAAACCAAATGTTATTCCCCTAAAGTCGCAGTAGGAGGTACAAACTTTATGTCCCTAGGGTACAGTGGAAGTGACTCTGAAATTACAGTGGGGCAAGCTTGCTGAGTAGAATATGATCATTTTTTAGGTTTTCTATCAAAGACACCAGCTGAACGAGAAAGTATGGTAATGTATCAGTGATAGAACCTTGATGAACTATGAGCAATGACAACCCAAACAGTAAAAAGAGATCATTCTCATGAAAATATTATTCATACACTTCCAGTTAGGAGCATTAGATTCATTTCGATCATTACATCCTAATAATTATACATTTAAAAATGGGATCATTCTCATGACATTCTGCATTCATGTAAATGTCATCCATAATACATTCGGGTCTACAGGACATGTCCCTCAGAGGACGATGTAGCAAATTGGAAAGTTTAGATTTTGTTCCCTAGAGATGGTAGTGGAACAAACTGAAGATTGAAGTCTTCCTGAGATAGTAAGGAAGCAAACCAAAAAGTTTAGATTTTGTTCCATAGATATGGTAGTGGAGCAAACTGAAGATTGAAGTCTTCTTGAAGATAGTAAGGAAGCAAACCAAAAAGTTTAGATTTTGCTCCCTAGAGATGGTAGTGGAGCAAACTGAAGATTGAAGTTTTCCTAAGATAGTAAGGAAGCAAATCAAAAATTTAGATTTTGTTCCCTATAGATAGTAGTGGAGCAGATTGAAGATTGAAGTTTTCCTAAGATAGTAAGGAAGTAAATCAAAAAGTTCAGATTTTGTTCCCTAGAGATCGTAGTGGAGCAAACTGAAGATTGAAGTCTTCCTGAAGATAGTACGAAAGCAAACCAAAAAGTTTAGAATTTGTTCCTAGAGATGGTAGTGGAGCAAACTGAAGATTGAAGTCTTCCTAAAGATAGTAAGGAAGCAAATTGGAAAGTTCAAATTTTGTTCCCTAGAAATGGTAGTGGAGCAAATTGAAGATTGAAGTCTTCCTAAGATAGTAAGGAAGAAAATTGGAAAGTTCAGATTTCGTTTCCTCGAGATGGTAATGGAGCATGCTAAAGATTGAAGTCTACCTGAGATAGTAAGAAAGCAAATTGAAAAGTTCAGATTTTGTTCCCTCGAGATAGTAGTGGAGCAGACTAAAGATTGAAGTCTTCATAAGATAGTAAGGAAGCAAATTGGAAAGTTCAGATTTTGTTCCCTCGAGATGGTAGTGGAAAAGACTGAAGATTGAAGTCTTCCTGAGATAGTAAGAAAGCAAATTGGAAAGTTCAGATTTTGTTCCCTCGTAATGGTAGTGGAGCAGACTGAAGATTATAGTCTTATCTTCCTGATGTAGTAAGGGAATAGACTAAAAATTGTAGATCTAGCATTCCTGATATTGCAGTAGAGCAGATCGAAGATACTAATCTGACATCCCTGAGTTTGCAGTGGAGAAGGCTAAAAATAGCAAATCTGGCGAAGCAGATTGAAGATACTAATCTGGCTTCCCTAAGTTTGCAGTGGAGCAGATTAAAAATAGCAGACCTGGCATTCCTGAGATTGCAAGAAGTAGATCGAAAACATAAGATCTTGTTTCCCTAAGTTTGTAGTGGAGCAGATTAAAGATAGCAGATCTGGCATTTCTGAAGTTACAGGAAATAGATCGAAGACATCAGTCTGGCATCCCTGAGTTTGCAGTGGAGCAGATTGAAAATAGCAGATCTGACATTCCTGACATTGTAGTGAAGCAGATCGAGAATACTAATCTGGTATCCCTGAGTTTCAGTGGAGAAGATTAAAAGATAGCGGATACTGCCTTCCTGAAGTCACAATGAAGCAGATTGGAGCCAACAATCAAGATGAAGTTCCGATACCGTTGAAGTTGCAGTGGAGTTGAAAGCCATTTGAAGAAGATGAGGACCAAGAAGTCAAGGCTCGGCAAAGACTAGACAATATTGGTCATTTTATAGTCTTTGCTCTATTCTCGTTATACGATAATGAACAAAGAGGGGTAGCTGTAGGAACCCAATTTTGCCCGGGCCCATGTAACAAACCAAAAATAATAAAATCAAAATAATAAAACAAAGTCCAAGTCCAATCCAAAATATATCATTTGGCCCGATCTGAATGGCCCATTACTTCAAAAGATTAAATGTCTATCTACAAGCTTAACGTATATGGAAGTACAATCTTCAAGGATATGCAATCTTAAATATGATATGCAAATCTTAGATATGATATGCAATCCTAGAAGATATGGTATGTAATATTAGAAGATATGATTTTGTAATCTTAGAGATTGAATTTATAGATACCTTTTAATCTTAGCCGTTGATGTAATTGATCTGTACCGTTATATTTGGGGAGGCTCAACTATAAATAGAGGCCTCCCTTCATTGTAAAAGGACACTTGAATTGGGAGTAATAAAATTTCTTGCGAGCATTCACTCAAATTTCTCTCTTTTGCGTTCTTATTTTCTGTGGCTTGTTCTTATTTTGTTCTTCGCTCATCTTCATTTCTTTTTGAGTTGCTTCCATTCGAGTTAGATTTTGGTGGAGGAATTTCATTGAATCCTAATATTGCGGGAGTTAGGTTGAACTTATGCGTTTTTTTAACTTTTTTTTCATTTAATTGCTTAATCATTATTTATTCATTTATTTTAATTATTTTAAACTTGTTTTTCTTTTTTCCTTTTCCTTATTTACGTTAAATTGTTTTTTCAAATATTTGCTTAAAAATATCTATCTCCTTTAATTACCACATTTTATCCTAAAGTTTTTCTTAAGTAAGGCAATGTTTTGTGTTTAGAAATTCGGGAAATAGTGCCCTAACGTGCTGGGTTTCGATTTTTCATGTGACTAAATAACTAAATATCCTTTTAATGAATTTTGTAAATCATGAGATGATTTTGGTTTGAGGGTTTAAAACATCATGTTCTAACATGCTGGGTGTGATGTTTGTATGCTTTCGGAACAAAGGAATCTCAAGTTCCAACTCAAATTGTTCAAGTTTTAAAGAAATTATGTTTTGAAATCATTTCAAATTTTAAACATTAGGACAATAACTAATCAATCTGGTACCAATTTTGGGCGTTACGAGGGTGCTAATCCTTCCTCGTACGTAACCGATTCCCGAATCCTTTTTCTTGAATTTCATAGGCCAAAATCAATATTTTGAAATAAAACGTTTTATAAGGTGATCTGATCGCACCTAAGCACAAAGGGATTGGTGGCGACTCCATTTTCATTTTTAAAGTTGATCACCATTTTTTTCAAAAAAATTAAAAAATGGTTTCGATAGTATACTTGGAGCTGGAGATGTTTCACTACTTGGGGCTACCTTTGTAGAAATAAGAGATTAGCAGAGTTTCTTGGAATTGATGTTGTAGTTTCAAACTGTATTAACTTTTATGTAGTACAACATCAATATCAATGTCCACCGCCTTAGGTACTTTTTTATTTGTTTACTTCTGTACATTGGGTTGAATGTTAGTGGTATACATTTTAGTTAAATGTTAGTGTATTTCGATTGTTGGATCGATTTTTGTAGTGAATATTCAATCTTTATTTTACTTTTACTTTTAATTTTATATTTTATATATTTTAGTTGTATTTAAAGCATAATTCCTATCATTATTCACTTTGTAAATATTTATAAAATATATTAATATTAAAATAATAAAAATAGAAAAAATTACATTATACATGTCTATTTCAATCTTTTTAAGGTTACCTTAAATGGGTTTATCCCAACTTTTTTTAAAGGTTGCATTAGATAAGATTTATCCTAACATTTTTAAGGTTGCTTTAAACGGGTCTATCCCAACTTTTTTTAAAAGTTGCCTAAGACAAGGTATATCCCAACTTTTTTAATGTTGTTTTAGACTGTTTTATCTCAACCTTTTTTAAAGGTTGTCTTAGACATGGTCTATCCCAACTTGTTTAAGGTTGCCTTAGATAGGTCTATCCCAATCTTTTTTTATAGGTTGTCTTAGACAAGGTCTATCCCAACCTTTTTAAAGTTGCCTTAGACGGCTTTATCCCAACCGTTTTTAAAAGTTGCCTCATACAAGGACTATACCAACCTTTTTAAGGTTGCCTTAGACAAGGTCTATCCCAACCTTTTAAGGTTGTCTTTGACGAGTCTATCCCAACCCTTTTTAAAGGTTGGCCTTGACTAGGTAATAAGATGCCACCCCTGTTTTTCTAACAAACAAATTGAATCTTGTTTAGCTTTTAAAACCCAAGCCACTACTCTATTTTAATTTGCATTACTGGTTCCATTCGCATCAATGTATACCTTTCCTTCCAGGTCCCTTTTGCCACCAAAATCTTGCTATTATGCTTTCCAACTCTCCATAGAGTGACATAGGGAGCAAAAAGCATGCCATAGAATACGTCGGAATGGCTTGTAAAAAACTTTAATGAAAACCTCTTTCCCTCCTTGAGATAAAATCTCATACTCCAACTATCAATTCTTTTCTTGAACTGGTCCTTTAAAATCTAAAATGACATCTTTTTTCACCTCCTCACTATGTTTGGTAGCCCTAAGTACCTCTTTGGATCATTCGAATACCTAACTCCCAATATTCTAGATACCAATTGTCTATCTCTTTCATAAGTATTCAAACTATAAAAAATAGTGTTCTTATTGTAGTTAATGCATTGTCCCGAACAGACCTCGTATTCCCTTAAAATTTGTTTCAATGCCTGAGCCCCCTTAACAGTTGCTTCTCCAAATAGCACACTATCGTTCGCAAATAAAAATGCGATATCTGAAGACCCCTTCTACTAACCTTGGCCCTTTTTATCAAACCGTCTTTCAAAGCTAATGTCATAAGAGCCAATAACCCCTCACTACAAATTAGAAAAAGAAATGGACTCAGTGGATCTCTTTGCTGAAGACCTCTACTAGGTTTGAATACTTCCCCAACTTTCCCATTCGCGATCACCGAATACGAGATAAAAGAAATACAACACATAATAGTTTCCACCCATGGCCTATCAAACCCTATTCGTTCTATCTCACCTTTAAAAATTCTCATTCTACCCAACCATATGTTTTGCTCATATCTAGTTTCAGTGCCATAAACCCTTTTTTCCTTATTCTCTTCGGTGAAAAGTATGCAAAATCTCATAGGCCAATAGCATATTATCAAATATCAATTTCCTTAGAACAAAGGCACTTTGGGCATTGTCAATACAATCCTCCAAAACTTTTTCAAAATTATTAGATACCATTTTTGCTATCAGATTATAAAGAATAGTGCATAAGTTAATTGGCCTAAAATTAACTAAATTCATCGAATGGGGAATTTTAAGGATTAGCAAAATATTTGTAATATTCAAGGGATCTAACGCCATACCTTCATTCAAGACTCCTAAGCAATAGGAAGTAATATTTTTCCCTATGATGTGCTAGCATTTTTTAAAGAATAAAGCCAATAAATCGTCTTCAATTGATGCCTTTGTTGGCCCTATCTCTTTCAATGCCATAAAGACCTTTTCCTCAGGAAAATTTACCATCAACATCATATCAACATCATTCAAAATGCATCTCTCCTCCCCCATTAGAATATGATCAGTATCTCCTACCCCAATTGTCGAGAATAAATTTTGAAAATAGCTTCTAGCGATCTTTTCCATTTCATCGTCATCCATCACCACCCTCCCATCCTCATATTGTAAACATCTAATTTTATTCATTCTTATGGGCTAGGAAGCATAATTGTGGAAAAAATAGTGTTTTTATCCCCCAACCTCAACCAATTTGCTCTTGCTCGCTGCTCCTAATATACTTCATCATTATCAATTTCTAAATTAAGTTTGATTTTAGTGTTAATAAGTTCCACAAGATTATCATCATCTTTTTCCTTATCCATAAACTCTTCTAGCTTTCTAGTCAAGTACCTCTTAAGACTCTCCTGTTCACTTATAACAGATCTTGTCTATCTTACCAAACCCTTCCTTAGGCATTTCAGCTTAGTAGAGATATCACCTAAAGTAGAATCCTAGATCCGTTTCACCCTTTACAAAAGTCTTTTCCATTGCTCCCATACCTTAAACTAGAACCTTTTCAGCCTCAACCTATAACCTTCCTATTCCACATGAATGAGAAGAGGACAATGATCAGAAAAAGAATGTGGTAGATTTGGAGTCACTGTGCTCGAGAGCATGTTCATCCATTCCACGTTTGCCACACCTCCATCCAGCCATTCTCTTATATTTTTTTCTAGTAAGTTTCCTCTTTCTTAAGTAAACCAAGCCCCAAAGTAACCTACATCCGTTAATCACCATTCTTCTAATACTTCTCGAAATATCTCTATCCTTATTTCTTCCCTTGGCACTCCCCCAACCTTCTCAAAGGAATACATGATCTCATTAAAATCCCCACACACTAACCAAGGTAAATCTTGGGAACTTCCTAGATTTTTTAGTAAGTTCTACATATCATCTCTACTACGCATTAGGGGCCCATAGAAACCAGTAAACCTCCACTGTTTACTATCCCTAATCTCTTAGATTTCAATGTTTACATGATTCTTTAAAAAACTTCTAAGATTGATTGTAATATTCCCCTTTCCAAGCCATATATAGACCTCCTCATAATCCCTCATCCAAAACATCAAATCCATTCAAGAACCCACACCTCCTACGCATATTCTCCATTCACACATTACTTATTTTAGTCTCCATAAAGAAGTATACATCTTCAGCATATGGCAAAGTCTTCTTATAGCCCGTGGACTCCCCAAACCACGGACATGCTAGCAAAGTATTTTCATTACAATCGGCCGATTTGCCCCTCACCAACTATCGATAAAAATGAGTTTGCCCCAATGGTCACTCTTCTTTAACCACCAGTAAATCAATCACCCTTGAAATATTGTGGTTTCTAATATCCTTTTTAAGTCTTTTCTTTACATCTCCACTTTCGATTAGACTCTCTTCCGAGTTGTGTTCCATATCTATCTATCCCACCTCTTTTTAAGATTCCCTATGCATCCCAAAAATATACCTCGAATCCCCTTCTAGGTTTAACCCTAAAATAAGATCCAATCTCATCCCTGGCTCTTTCCTTACCCCTTCCCAAGATCCCTTCCCCAGATATGAATGTCCTAGGTTACTCCTATAATGACCCAAAATTCATGGGCATCGGGAAAGTGCAATATCGAGCCTTCATTTTAGTAAAATGGGTTCGTAAATATTTATTAGAAATATTTACGAAGTTAACTGTGTGTTTAATTAGGTTTTAGTTAGGAGAATTTGACTTAATCAAGAGTAATTTAAAAAGACTAAATTGAATAAAATATGAAAGTCTAATTATAAATTAAAGAAAGTAAAAAGGACCAAAATGGCAAATATGCCATTTACCATAAATGAGGCGGCAAATTTGAGAGAAAAATCTAAGGTTTTTTCTTTCTTTAGTTAAATATATATTATAATTGTTATCCTATTATAATATAATATGATTTAAAAATAAATAAATAAATCAATAAATCAATAAATTAAAGTTTTGTGCCAAATGTATGGTAATAGTAATATACAAGTGTAATAGTAATAATAATATATACACTTGTAATAAAAATACATATTGGCTTAAATAATAAGTAAAAGATATTTTATATTATAATCATTATAATATATTATTATCTAATAATAATAAACATATAATAAAAGAAAGAAAAGAAGAAGAAGGCAACAGGCAAGCAATTGGAAATAGGGAGAAAGAAAGGAGAAAGAAAAGAAAAAAAAGAAAAACTAGGGTTTTAAGGTTTGAAGCTTTAATTGGTAAGTCAATTAAGTCCTTTTCTTGTAATTTTGATGTTTTTGAAGTCTTAGAACAAAGTTTTGTTGAATTGATGTTGAAATTTTGAAAGTTATTAGATTTTAGACATGAATCATGTTGAACAAATTGATGAATTAGGGGTTTAATTGATAGAATTTCTAGTTAGAATTGATTAAAGGATTAAATAGTAAAAGAAGCTATAATTTTTGTGTTAGAGGGACTAAATTGGAAGAAATTAAAATTTAGGGTTTTGTGATGAAAATTAGATAGTTAAGTTTAAGTTTAATTGGAATTTAAGTAGAAATAAAGTATAAATTGAGATAGAAAAATGAATAAGTTTAGTTAGGACTAAATTGAAACTAAGGTAGAAATCGAATAGGAAATTTAAATATCAGATGTAAATTAGCATTGTATTGATGATTATGAAATTATCTTAATTTTTCATAGCTAACATTGCACCCGAGGCATCTACGAAGAAAGGAAAGGAAAAAGTGGACGAGGAGTAAACTCGAGAATTCACGGTTTGTATTACTATAATTCAAATTATTTATTATTAAATGTTAAATTTAAATTATGTATATGGTAAGTAAATTATAAGGTAAGTGTCATTTTGAATTGAATGGAAATTGAGTGGAATGATGAATAAGTGTTGAATTGTATATTGATGAAAAATGAAATTAAATTATTTGTGATTAAATTGAAAGTGAAATTGATGTCAAAAAGTGATTTGGAAACCCTATTAACTAGTTGGGCTGAGTCGGATATAGTTGGCATGCCATAGGATGGGAAGAGTTCAGGATTCTTCGACCTTGAGTTGATGAGACACTGGGTGTCACTATATTTCTTTGGATAGATTTGATAAGTTACTGGGTACCAACTTTCTTCGGCTTTGCTGATGAGACACTGGGTGTCAACTATTGCTTCAAACTATTCGATGAGGCACTGGGTGCTATTCTGGAGTTTTTGGTTGGATCTGTGTATCCGCCAATATCTGAGTCTTATTAATAGGGGTAAATAAATGAAATGATAAATCGAATGAATTTGATTGATTGAGCTATTGAAAAAGGAATGAGAATGTAACATCCCAAAATTGGGCCTAGTAGGATTGGGCCGATTGGGCCTTGGGCTTTAGGAAGAAAATTTGAGTATTATTTGTGTTGGCTCGGGTATGAATCTTGTGTATTAGCATAGTCTTGTGAAGGCTTGATTTTATTTAGGAAGCTAGAATAATTTTTAGTATGGTTTATTTAATGAAGTGGATTAAGTGAACTTGACACTTAAGTTAATTTAAGTGTTAGATTCTAGCACATGAGGAGTTAGTGGCAAGGTGGTTATGATGCTTGAAGGGTTGCTTGAGGGAAGAGGTTCAAGTTGCATGGATTGCATTTAGAAGACTTTATTTTTATGTAGCTTTGCATTAAATGTCGGTCAAACCTTATTTATGATAGGTTGGACTCTTAACTTTTGGTAAGTTGAATATTGGTTTATGGAAAGCTTGAAATTGGGGATAAGAATCTTAAGGTTATGGTATGATGAGGGGACAAAGGCATGGAATATGGAGGATGTTTTGGAAAGTAATCCTAGGCCTTTAGTGCATGTATGTGGATGGTATGGGTGTCTAGGGGGATGGCCGAATGTTGTTAGGTGGCTTGGGGGGAATAGTTGGTCAACCTTTCCTTTTTGTGCATCTTTTGTATTGTTTTCTTTCTCTCCAAAAACTCCCCTCCTTGACCGAATGTGTGCTATGCTTTTAGTGCAAAATTCCTTTTGGTTTTAGCCTTATTTTGTTGGAACCAAATCCTACTTTTTCTTTCTTTCATTTTATCCTTTTGAAACCGAAACAACATTGGTACTTTTGTGCACTTTTCTTTTTGGCAAACAAGGAGTTGGCCGAATCTCTTAACCCCATTTTCTATCTTATTCTTTTTCTTCTTTTTTGGCCGAAACTCTCCTCTCCAAACTCCCTTTTCTTTTCTCCATTGTTGCTAAAATCGAGCTCTCTCTCTTTCTCTCTTTCGTTCTCTTTTCTATTCACATATTTTCTTCTCTCATAACCAAATTGCCGAAACTCCCTACTTCCTTTTTAGTTTTAATTTGACCGAATATTCAAGGGTAGACTCTCTTTGGTTTTCTTCAATCGATTTTGGAAAAGAGTAAGTATTCTTGGCCGATTTTCCTATTATTTCTTTCTCCTTTCTATATCACTTTCTTGTGGACATAAGCCGAATCTTTAGGCATTGGTTTGCAAGGTTCTAATCATTCTAGGAATCGATTTCAATTAGGCTCATTGGGATTTCGGAAACAATCGATCTAAGCCCATTCCATTAGCAATCGAAGTTGGTAAGTCAAGTGGTAAGGATTCAATATTCTTTAAGTTGGTTGAGAAAGCCTAAGGCTATTGGGATTAAGATTTGATGTTGGCCGAATGGTCTTGATTAAAGTGTTGTGGTTTGGCCGAATGTAGGACAAGGTGATCTAGTGTGGTAGATCGGGTCTTGAGATTTAGTCATTGTGCAAAAAGGTGCGTAGTTATCGCCCTTCTCTCTTGATTGTGTGTATGTGTTATATTTATGTATATGTGATATGATGTTAATGGTAGCCAAATTAAAGGCTAAGATTGTGAATACCGTGGTGGGTGATCGAATACTCGGTCGTTGATTTACGATATTAAATGATCATTGATGAATATATGAAATGTGATGGCATGTGATGCATTATTGTTCAAGTGATATGTTGCCATGATATACATATTTGCATGGGACTTGGGATGTGACTATCGAAGGAAAGGGTGTACATTATGTGCGTGGTGCGATGTTAGCCTTGTGCTACATTGGCGCTTGATGGTGGCTATGTGCTCCATTAAGGGAGGTGTTGGCTAGGTGCCCATCTCGGCGGATGATAGTGTGTGCATCACCATAGATTGAGGATGACCTCGAGTCACCTCGTGGATCTGAATATGTGGATCACTATGTGATCGGTGGCTTATACGACCTTGGCGAGATGCCAAGGTAAGATATGAGGATCATTATTTGATCGGTGGCTTAGCCACGGCCTTGGGCAGCAAGTCTGCCAAGGTAAGATATGTGGATCACTATGTGATCGGTGGATTAGCCACGGCCTTGGGCAGGGAGTCTGCTAAGGTAGGAGTAACGGATGGACTCTAGGTTGGGTTGGGCTTCATGTTACATATTTATGCATTTTGCATGACTATTTATGTGGATCAATGTGGATATGGGCCAAGCCCAACATGTGGAATTATGTGGATATAATGCCTTATCATTTGATATGTGATTGATGTGTGGATATGGGCCAAGCCCATACGTAGAGGCATGTGTAATAACTATGCACCGAGTCTTTGACTCACCCAATTTTCTAAAACCTTTCGGTGATGCATAAAGCTTGGACCGAGTTGGAGTGGATACGAGGTGGCCCATCTGAAATGGATTCTCTTTATACAATTTATGTTTCAAGTATTTTAAGTATTTAATTTTTGTAATAAGGGCCATTTTAAGTATTTAAGGACTTTTATTATGTTTTAAGTTGGGTTGTCGATTATATTATTATTTAAAATGTTTTATTTTAAACAACTTAGTTTTACTTGAAATTTTAATTACACAATGTTTTAGTAAAGACAACAAAATTTTATGTTTTTAATTCTAAGTCAAAAGTTTTTCAAACGTTTATCGCGATGGCATTTCAAATTCGGTCATAGTGAATGGGCGGGTTTGGGGTGTTACAAATTGGTATCGAGCCGGTTCAAAACTCGGCTTTGAGGGTTTTGGGCCCAAAACATTTTTTCTTAAGATGGGCTTTTCAAAGATTTGGGCTTTCATAAATTTTTCAGGATTATTCTGGCATGGCACCTGTATCTCCAAGGCAAGTCCACCGGTAAGTACCTTTAATTGTTGTGTGAATTATTATATGATTGGTATGTGGGTATGATGGGAGCGTAGATTAGTATATTAAGTTATCGAACTTTAGGATTAGCTTACTCCAACACAAGATGCATAAGACTTAAAGAACAACCGAACAAACCTGTGAAGTAAGTCGCCGAGTTATGGTGTGGCAACCATTGTGCACATGTCTAGGAGTGGATTCGGTAAGAGCTTGGTATTTAAGCAGTCCTAGCGACTCACCTCCTCTTTACTCGAATCCTACCTGGTGCGTAGCTACGGTTCACCCTAACCAAGAGGACTTATTCACGGGCTAAACTCGATAATTAAAACCCGAAAGGGACTAGCCATACTATTTTATAAAAACCTTAAGTTTTCAAAAAATTACTCCTTTGAATTGTAAAACCATTTTATAGTTGGAATTTTTTTTGAAAAATTTCTGATTTACAAAATTACCCAAATACCCCTGTGTTGAAAAAATTACCAAAATGATCTTGGTTTATAAAATTACCAAAATGACCTTGGTTTATAAAATTACCATACTACCCTCGACTTTTAAAAAAAAACATTTTTACTTTAAAAAAATACCAAAAAAAAACTTCTATTTTACAAAATAGTAAGATACCCTGATTTGGGAAAATTTACTAAAATGTCCCTAACTTCCAAATTACTGAAATAACCCCGAATTTTAATTTTTTTTATATCTTGATTTGGAAAATCTTTCTTTCAAAAATATCCATCAGTTTGGAAAATTTCAAATAACTTTTGGTGATTTTGAATTTACCTGATTTATTACCAAAATACCCCTGTAGGGAAAAATGACGAAATTACCCCTGGGTTGGGAATGGTCAAGAATGCCCATAGTAGCATGGTAAATGTTGTGGAAGAGTGAATGTGTCTCTATTGATGTGAATGTGTGATTCTCTGAATTAGAATAGTGATCTTGAACTAGAAATTTTGATTGATCGAAGAACAACTTCAAAACTTTGTTTCATAAAATTGTTCGCGATAAATAAGTGGAACAAAAGTACTAATGTATAAAACTCTTTAAATAGATTAAATCGTGACGTTAGACATGAGCTCTAGGGGACGTGGTCGTAATGTGCGAGGACGCAGTAGAGGCAGAATGGCCGTGTCGGAACCCGTTAGGTCGGGTCAAGGGTCTGACAATGTGGTACCCCCACCAGCTGTTGGTGTGGAGCAGCAAGCTCAGTTGGGATGATCTTTGATCATAGGTGTCTTTGCGAGTTCTTGAGATGGTGGCTAGAGGGGTGGAAATATGAGAGCTAGGAAGTCCGTACTGAGCGACTCAGGAGCCAATGAAATGAGGTGTTTAGTGGAGTATCTGGGTGGCACCCAGACTGGTGAGTATTGGTTGGAGGCGACCGAGCGAATTATGGATGAGTTGGATCGACCCCGAGGAGAAAGTGAAAGGAATGGTGGCGATGCTACTGCGATGAAGTGTATCAATGGTGGCTCACGATTCGGGATGGGGCCACGGTGAAGATCTCACTTGGGATGCGTTAAGTTAAAGATATCGGAAGAAATGCGTTGGTACTTACTATATTGATGCATAAAGGAAAGCGCTTCGGGGTGGTTTAAGGGAACAAGTCCGTGGCAGAGTACGAAGCGAAATTTTTACGGTTAAGCCGATATGCTCGAGGAGTAGTGGCTACAGAGTATGAGCGATGTGTCCGATTTGAGGATGGACTAAGGGATGACCTGAGATTATTGATAGCTCCACAGCAGGAATGAGAGTTTTCCGTATTAGTGGAGAAGGCTAAGGTGGCCGAAGGAATTAAGGATTCTATGAGGCAAAACAGAGAAAAGGATAGGAACCGAGATAAGAAGAGTTTTGGACCATCAGAATCGTCTGGGAGTCTTCAGGAAAGACCCAAGGATCGAGAATTCTGCTCGTGTTTTTATGCCAACTGCTGGAAATCAGGACCGTTCGTGTGCTCGGTGTGGAAGGTATCATGTTAGCGAGTCTTTGGAATCGGGGCCGGAGTGTTTTAGGTGTAAATCCAAGTCTCATTTGATTAAAGATCATCCCGAGGATCCGAGAAGGGCTCGGACAAGAGGCCAAGGTTTTAAACAGCTGAGTAGAGGTAGTCAGCAAGCGACGAGGGGTCGTGGTCCGAACCATGGAGGAAATGGTTCCGGCTAAGGTCGTGGAGCATCAGGCCGAGGTAATGGTAACACTGAGGCAAGATAGCTAGGTCTGTGTATGCGGTTAAATCGGAGGAGGATAGTGATGTGCCGATGTGACAACAGTAAGTTTTATGTCGGAATACTCTTTATTGTCTTGTTTGTTATAGAGCTAGTTCGTATTTGTGTTGCTAGTGAAGTATCTAGAACCTTGAGTGTGAACTTTGGGAATTTGTTCATAGAAAGTATGTTAGTTTTATTAAGATCGAGTCTGTGACATAAGCGTAGTGTGATGAGTAGGATTGTACGATTGTTAGTTAGTTGGAAATTTCGAGGACGAAATTTCTTTAAGGAAGGTAGAACTGTAACATCCGAAATTAGGCCTAGTAGGATTGGGCGATTGGGCCTTGGGCTTTAGGAAGAAAATTTGAGTATTATTTGTATTGGCTCGGGTATGAATCTTGTGTATTAGCATAGTCTTGTGAAGGCTTGATTTTATTTAGGAAGCTAGAATAATTTTTAGTATGGTTTATTTAATGAAGTGGATTAAGTGAACTTGACACTTAAGTTAACTTAAGTGTTAGATTCTAGCACATGAGGAGTTAGTGGCAAGGTGGTTATGATGCTTGAAGGGTTGCTTGAGGGAAGAGGTTCAAGTTGCATGGATTGCATTTAGAAGACTTTATTTTTATGTAGCTTTGCATTAAATGTCGGTCAAACCTTATTTATGATAGGTTGGACTCTTAACTTTTGGTAAGTTGAATATTGGTTTATGGAAAGCTTGAAATTGGGGATAAGAATCTTAAGGTTATGGTATGATGAGGGGACAAAGGCATGGAATATGGAGGATGTTTTGGAAAGTAATCCTAGGCCTTTAGTGCATGTATGTGGACGGTATGGGTGTCTAGGGGGATGGTAGAATGTTGTTAGTTGGCTTGGGGGAATAGTTAGTCAACATTTGCTTTTTGTGCATCTTTTGTATTGTTTTCTTTCTCTCCAAAAACTCCCCTCCTTGACCGAATGTGTGCTATGCTTTTAGTGCAAAATTCCTTTTGGTTTTAGCCTTATTTTGTTGGAACCAAATCCTACTTTTTCTTTCTTTCATTTTATCCTTTTGAAACCGAAACAACATTGGTACTTTTGTACACTTTTCTTTTTTGCAAACAAGGAGTTGGCCGAATCTCTTAACCCCATTTTCTCTCTTATTCTTTTTCTTCTTTTTGGCCGAAACTCTCCTCTCCAAACTCCCTTTTCTTTTCTCCATTGTTGCTAAAATCGAACTCTCTCTCTCTCTCTCTTTCATTCTCTTTTCTATTCACATATTTTCTTCTCTCATAACCAAATTGCCGAAACTCCCTACTTCCTTTTTAGTTTTAATTTGACCAAATATTCAAGGGTAGACTCTCTTTGGTTTTCTTCAATCGATTTTGGAAAAGAGTAAGTATTCTTGGCCGATTTTCCTATTATTTCTTTCTCCTTTCTATATCACTTTCTTGTGGACATAAGCCGAATCTTTGGGCATTGGTTTGCAAGGTTCTAATCATTATAGGAATCGATTTCAATTAGGCTCATTGGGATTTCGGAAACAATCGATCTAAGCCCATTCCATTAGCAATCGAAGTTGGTAAGTCAAGTGGTAAGGATTCAATATTCTTTAAGTTGGTTGAGAAAGCCTAAGGCTATTGGGATTAAGATTTGATGTTGGCCGAATGGTCTTGATTAAAGTGTTGTGGTTTGCCGAATGTAGGATAAGGTGATCTAGTGTGGTAGATCGGGTCTTGAGGATTTAATGCCGATTGTGCCAAAAGGTGCGTAGTTATCGACCATCTCTTGATTGTGTGTATGTGTTATATTTATGTATATGTGATATGATGTTAATGGTAACCAAATTAAGGGCTAAGATTGTGAATACCCGTGGTGGGTGATCGAATACTCGGTCGATGATTTCGATATTAAATGATCATTGATGAATATATGAAATGTGATGGCATGTGATGCATTATTGTTCAAGTGATATGTTGCCATGATATACATATTTGCATGGGACTTGGGATGTGACTATTGAAGGAAAGGGTGTACATTATGTACGTGGTCTGATGTTAGCCTTGTGCTACATTGGCGCTTGATGGTGGCTATGTGCTCCATTAAGGGAGGTATTGGCTAGGTGCCCATCTCGGCGGATAATAGCTGTGTGCATCACCGTAGATTGAGGATGACCTCGAGTCACCTCGTGGATACATATATGTGGATCACTATGTGATCGGTGGCTTAGCCACGGCCTTGGGCAGCGAGTCTGCCAAGGTAAGATATGAGGATCATTATTTGATCGGTGGCTTAGCCACGGCCTTGGGCAGCAAGTCTGCCAAGGTAAGATATGTGGATCACTATGTGATCGGTGGATTAGCCATGGCCTTGGGCAGGGAGTCTGCAAAGGTAGGAGTAACGGATGGGCTCTAGGTTGGGTTGGGCTTCATGTTACATATTTATGCATTTTGCATGACTATTTATGTGGATCAATGTGGATATGGGCCAAGCCCAACATGTGGAATTATGTGGATATAATGCCTTATCATTTGATATGTGATTGATGTGTGGATATGGGCCAAGCCCATACGTGAGAGGCATATGTAATAACTATGCACCGAGTCATTTGACTCACCCAATTTTTCTAAAACCTTTCGGTGATGCATAAAGCTTGGACCGGGTTGGAGTGGATACGAGGTGGCCCATGTGTAAATGGATTCTCTTTATATAATTTATGTTTCAGTATTTTAAGTATTTAATTTTGTAATAAGGGCCATTTTAAGTATTTAAGGACTTTTATTATGTTTTAAGTTGGGTTGTCGATTATATTATTATTTAAAAATGTTTTATTTTAAACAACTTAGTTTTACTTGAAATTTTAATTGCACAATGTTTTAGTAAAGACAACAAAATTTTATGTTTTTAATTCTAAGTCAAAAGTTTTTCAAACGTTTATCGCGATGGCATTTCAAATTCGGTCATAGTGAATGGGCCGGGTTTGGGGTGTTACAGAGAAAGTTTAATTGTGAATTGAAATTGAGATTGAGAATAAAAGGAATGAACTAAATGGTCATGAAGTGATTGAAATTCCAATTGATGATATGTGATATTAATTAATGAATAGCTATATTGATTTGCTATTGTTAAGGAATGAAAATTAAAGAAATGAATTAGTACATAAGAAATTAAATTTTTATATGTTTGATATCTAAATTTTATTAATGCTATTATAGTTTGAATTATGGTAATACCATTGAGTATATCAATATTCAGCATATGGTTGTTTCCGTGCGTAGGTTAGTAAAAGTCAAACGTTTCGGTCTAGCATCTAGAGCTGATCTCGACCTCTGAAATTTGGTGATGTATATTTCTTTTGGTAAAAGTGGGACGTACCTAGGTATTGTATAGGTCATTTTGGTTTTGGTTGTAAAGATTGTGATAAGAATGTTTGGATGCATATATGGGATGTTAAGTTATAAAATGGTATTTTGATATGAAAATTATAAATGAGATTGAATGAAGTATTTTTAGCCCAATTTGAATGATATTTATGAATGATCATTTAGTAAATTAATAAGTTAATGTTTTAGGTATGATTTAGATGTGTTTGAGTATAAATTGAATTGGTTGTGACATTGGTTTTGAATTGATTGCAATTTAAGTCTACAGGGTGATTAGATGATTATAAAGGGGTTATATTGAGTCCACAAAAAAAAAATGAAATTTTACGAAAAATTTTGAAGCACTCAAACAAGTCCCGATTCACTTCTAACACGTATTTTGGGCCTAGAAGGTCCATTAAAGGGACATCATGAATATTTTATAATATGTATGCTATTTATTTATATAATGCTTGTAATTTGTCTGAAATGTCCGATAATGCTCTGAACCTTGTTCCGGCGACAGTTTAGGGTTAGGGGGTGTTACAACTCCCGCTCATTTCACCTTCTCATTCCTCTCACAATCACACAATACTCATCATGGAAGCTCTTAGAATGTGCCTTTAAAGACATATCCCATCCCATCTCTGTAACGTCCAAGTCTTTGATCATTCTAACTTGATAGAAAGAATCATTATGTCCTAAAAAACCACAGAAAAAGAATAACAATGTCAATCTCTCATACTTAAACTTGACATAAGTACATTTTCCATACGAAAACATTATCTTCTTCTTTCGCTTCAAAGGTCATCTAACATCCATGTGGACTCGTATACGTAAGAAATTTCTCATTCCCCTACTCAAACTCTTGGAGTCATATTCTAAGAACTTGCCAATGAAATCGCCTAATTGCTTTGCAATAAACTCAGAGAATAACCCTGGAGGTAACTCATGTATTTGCACCCAGAAAGTTGAAAGAACTAGTGGAACCTTCATCAAATCCTTGCCATCCTCCAAAGGATGAAACACCAAAAGATGATTATTAAAAGTCTAAGGTGCCCCATTTACCACTCGTTCAATATCCATTTTATGAAAAAAATCTAAATAGAAACATTTTTTCCCGTAGATCTGATATCTAAACCACTCTAAAAGGATGCCATAGATTTGTCATAATACTCATCATTGCCAGAAACTGGACTATACTTAACGTGAGAAAACAACCAACCAGACAAAAAGCATTCACCACGTTTTGTGAATCAGATTCATTCTATATCAACCTCCTCCTCACTATCCTCCAAAGATAAATTTGCCAAATCGTTCTCCATCACCAAAAAACCAACACCCAGCTCGGTTGACGACCACCCCAAAAACCCACAAACCTATTGCCATAGCCAAAATAAAAAACCTAAAAATAACTAAAAATATGCTAGAGTAGCAGACAGAGACGTGATAGAGTAGCATACTTTTTCAATCGTATTAATTAACAAAAAAAAGTTTTTTATACAGTTTCGATGAGAGAAAAGAGTATTTAGGGTATGTCACAAGTTTATCGTGAAAGAGAAGGAAAACGGAGAAGAAAGGAAGAGAAAAAAAATTGAAAGTGGAGACAAAAAAGAAAAAGGTAAAATTTTATTCAAGTTGTTCTATTTTGATTCTTTAGTTTTTTCTTTGGCCCACAATACCACATGAATTTTATTTGTTGATCCTGTGTCAAAAACCCAGAGAAATTACACCATATTTGGTTGGGTATAATCCCATAACTATACTTATCTATTCGATTAGCTCAAGTTATTAACTTGTTTGGTGGGGGACTTGGCGAGTCAACCCGTAATGGAAATAGACGCTATTATGAGATGACCCATAATAGCCATTCTATGACATGGGCTAAGAATAGGGATTCCAATTCGGATGAAAGGAAAATGAAATTAGGGATGGACCAAAATATCCCCTCTTCATCTCGTTCCCTCACTTGCTTCCTCAAATTGAAACCCGCCAACGACTTATAGAGGCTCTATTTGTAATGCCTAAATTCTGAGTTATCGAAACAGTAGTTTCGTAACCATATTTTTTATTTAAAAAAATTATATTAAAAATTTTACATGAATATTGATATGATAGGGAAGTCGTATGAAAATATCGATAGGAAAATTTTATCGATTATGTAGTTAATTAAAGAAAGGACTAAATTACATGAAATGTGAAAATTGTGTGCTAGAAGTTAAAAGGACCAAATAGTTATGAAATTGAAAACTAGAGGTCCTTATATGATAATTAGACCATCAATTATAATATGGAAAATATCAAGGTTGATTCATCCATGGAAAATTTAAAAAGGGCAAGGACTAAATTAGAATTTAGGGAAATTAAAAGATGATAATGATTAGGATGGAAATATCACATTTCATTCTCATCTTCTTCATCCAAAAATACATGGAAACCCTAGGAGAGAGAAAAGCTACTAACAAAGCTTGAATTGGTAAGTTTCCATGGCTCGTTTTTAGTAATTTTTATATTTTTGAGATCAGTTTAAATTGCTCTTTCTATTTTTGGGACTAAATTGAAAAGATGAAAAAGTATAGAATTTGTGCCATGGATGAATATGCTATAAATTGAAAATTTATGGTAGAAAATAAAGTATAGATGGTGGAGAAACAACTTTTACAAAGTGATTTTTCATGAAATTGTGAAAAAGGGACTAAATTGTAAAATCGTAAAATTCAAAGAAAAATTGTGATTTTTGTGAAAAATAAGTGCTGTAATTAATACATATAAAATTTGGCTAGGCTTGGATAGATGATTAAATTGCATGAATTTCATTTTAGAGCCTAGAGGATGAAAGTTAAATTAATGAAAAGTTAGAATATGAAATGGCAAATGATTATTAAATTTATTTATACAGATCCGAAAGATACAAATACGAGGCTAGACTGAGGAAAAGAGAAAGAATTTGGTTAGTTGATAACAAACACGAACAATTGTCAAGGTAAGTTCGTGTAACTTGAATTGTATTCTTACATGCTTGAAATGGTTGTTTATGAGATGTGTATGTGATTTAAATGTTCATTGTATGATAATTGATGAAATATTGAAATATATCCAATAAAATGGAGAAATAAATCCCGGTTGAATGAAAAAGGCATTCGATGGATCTCTGAAAAGAAATTGACGGTACTAAGGATCTAGCCTGGACGAGTGATCCAAATTTTAGCCCTCCTGTGTAATGGATTTAGCTTGGACGGGTAATCCAATCTGAGCCCATTAGTAGGGGATTTAGCGTGGACTGGTAATCCCGACAATGCTCTATGAGTTTATATTACAGGGGATTTAGCCTGGACTGGTAATCCCTTTGTAAAATGTGAGGTTCACGGGAGTGTGCTCTCTGAACTGAATATGTGTGCACATGGAAATGAATTGACGGACCCGAATTTGTACACTAGAAGTGTACCTCTAAAATATCCATCGAAATTTTGAGAAATTCAACGGGATTAACACGAAAAGTAATAAGGGAATGGAAATTATGGAATTGATAAGCTCATCAATTATTCAACATGTTTTGATGCTCTATGATGTTACTTGATTAATGTGTTGTTTGAGTTGGTGAATGATAAGTAAATGTGTATTTGTAATGGATGTATGCATGAATTGTTAAATGATGGATATAAACATGGTAAGTTTAATCCTTGTTACATGAGCTTACTAAGCACTATATGCTTATCCCATTTTATTTTTCCCTATTTTATAGTGCTCGGGAGCTCGATGATCGGGAAGTGGTCGGAGCATTGTCACATTATCAACATCCACATTTTGGGTCTATGAATATGTTTATTTTCGAAAAATGGAATGTATAGGCTAAGTAAACTATTAAGAATGTGAAATGGATGGATATGCAAACTAGCTATTGGTATGGCTAGTGTTGGATTGATTTTGTAATGTTGATAAATTATGTTATGGTTGTATATAACTATATCATGTTAAATGCTTTAAAATGGTATTAAAATTGTCTGGTTGGAATTGGATTGGTTTGGTGCAGGTATTGGATGAAAAAGGTAAGAAACAAGGCTTGGATATAGCCTAGTGTTTGTCCACATAGGTAGACACACGGGCGTGTGTCTAGGCCGTGTGTGATACACGGTCTGCCACATGGGCGTGTGTTAAGGCCATTTGTCCCTTGCATCCAAAAATTACAAAACAGAATGTCCAGGTTTGAGCACACGAGCTCCCACATGGGTGTGTGCCTTGCCCGTGTGTGGTACACGGCCTGAATACTCGGGCATGTGATAAGAACATGTGAATCTTGCACTTAATTCGAAAATAAAAATTAATCACACGACCTAGTGACACGGGCATGTGACTGGCCATGTGAGCAAGTCAGTATACCCACTAAGTTTCACACGGCCTAGCACAGGGGCGTGTCTTTGGCCATGTGGATAAGTCAGGATGCTCTCAGTTTTCGCATGGGCATGGGACACGGGTGGGTGATGCCACACGGC
The DNA here is from genome assembly GCA_025506655.1 of Gossypium rotundifolium. Lineage (NCBI taxonomy): Eukaryota > Viridiplantae > Streptophyta > Magnoliopsida > Malvales > Malvaceae > Gossypium > Gossypium rotundifolium. Next base: position 126,207,374 of record CP106732.1, on the reverse strand, counting down.
CTATAGGGTGATAAGGTACATGGGCGTGTGTGGCCACACGGTCTGACCACACGGACGTGTCCCTAGTCCACACGAGCATGTAATGCCTAAAATTTAGAAAAAAAAATTTAGGTTTTTACGAAAAAGTCCATATAATCCCAATTTAATCTCGATTTGATTTCGATGCATATTTTGGGCTTCAAGAAGGGATGATATGTTTTGCCTCGATAAAGGAATAGTACTTGTCTTGGTTTAATAGAAAAAGAATCGTACCCTATTTCGGCGACGGATACGGGTAGGGGGTGTTACATTTGTTGGTATCAGAGCTATGGTTTAGCCGGTTCTCTGACCAACGTAGCGAGTATAGGATTAGCTATACATGCCATTGTTATATTTTTTATAGTGTGATATCTCCTGACCATTTAAAATATGTTTTTCTTATAGTAAATGCCTACCGACCGAGCTCAACCCAAGGAAGCTGAGAGTCATGCTTTGGCTCCGGAACGGGAACATAGAGAAGTTGTAGAAGGTCCGAAATAGATGACCAAAGTGAAGAGGCTAAAATAGCCTTCTATCAAATGATGAATGAATGGTTTACTCAGTATATAAAAACTAACCCTGTAGTGCAGCAAGCTCAAGTTCCCCCTCTTCCTCCTCCTCCACCGGTTCAAGTTCCACGGGGTATAGATACTGAATCCGCTAAAAAGGGGAAATCACCAATAGATAAAATCAAAAAATATGGGCCAAATAATTTCGAGCAACTGTTAATGATGATCCTGAGTGGGCTAAATTTTGGTTAGAAAATACTATTCGTGTTTTGGATGAATTATCGTACACAGGAGGAATGTCTGAAATGTGCCATATATTTACTAAAAGATATAGCCTACCATTGGTGGAATACTAAAGTTTCGGTTGTTCCAAAAGAATAAATTAGATGAGAATTTTTCCAGACTGAGTTTAGAAAGAAATATGTCAGCCAGATATTTCTCGATCAAAAGAGAAAAGAATTTTTTGATCTTAAATAGGGTAATATATCAGTATCTAAATATGCAAGATAATTTGTTCGATTAAGCAAATATGCTCAGGAATGGGTATAGTCTTAAGCTAAAATGTGTAAACGATTCGAAGAAGGGTTGAATGAAGATATCAAACTACTGATTGGAATTCTCAAAATTTGGGAGTTCGCTACATTGGCAGAGTGAGCTTATGAAGTAGAAGAATTGAGTAAAGAGAAGAAGCAAGCTAAAAAAAAAGCTTGGATTTTTAGTAAGAGGCCGATGGGAAAATCCCAATCATCTTCTGTTTTGAAGAAATTAAAGAAGTACCAGGATTGTTTCACCTCGGCTACTGGGTATTCGAGTAGAGAACGAGGCTCCCAACGTTCTAACCCGAGATCTCCTACCCCATATGTAACTAGTGTGGGTAGTGTCAGCATTCCTAAACTGAGATGTCCAGTATTGTAATAAGATTCATTTTGGAGAAAGTCGACTGAAGACTGGTGCTTGCTATAGATGTGGTTCTTTGGATCATTTGATCAAACATTATCCTAGAAGAGCTAAAGAAGATATTGATCAGACTTCGAATCCGAGTACTCCTGCTACTAGGGGTAGACCACCTCGACTTACGGAAAATGTCAGTGGTAGCCGGGGAGCTACCAGGATTCCACAGTCAGATTCGAGGCTCGGGCTCCTGCGAGAACATATGCTATCCGAGCCAAAGAAGATGTCTCAGCACCAGACATTACCATTGGTACATTTTCTTTACTTGATACTGATGTTATTGCATTGATTGACCCTAGTTCTACGCATTTATATGTATGTATAAAGCTTGCACTTGTTAAAAATTTATCTGTTGAACTAACTGAATTCGTGGTTAAAGTATCGAACCCCTTGGGCCAGTCTATGATGGTGGATAAAATTTGTAAAAATTGTCCATTGATGGTAAAAGGTTATTGTTTCCCAGCTGATCTCACGTTACTGCCTTTTGATGAATTTGATGTGATATTGGACATGGATTAGTTAACCCAGCATGATGTGATAGTAAACTATGGACAGAAATATATTGTGTTGAAATGTTAGAATGGTGAATTACTTCAGGTTAAATCTGATCAGTCAGAGGGGTTATCTGATGTGATTTCAGTTATGACGGCTCAGAGGCATGTCAGAAAAGGGTATGATGCTTACTTGGCTTATGTGCTAGATACTAACGTATATGAGTCAAAAATTCAGCTAGTACCAGTGGTATGTGAAATTTCTGATGTGTTTCCAGAGGAATTACTAGGGTTACCACCAGAAAGAGAAGTGGAGTTCTCTATAGACTTGATTCCGGGGAATACTCCGATTTCTATAGCTCCGTACCGAATGGCTCCTATAGAATTAAAGGAGCTAAAGACACAGTTGCAAGAACTTATTGACAGAGGATTCGTTCGGTCGAGTCACTCACCTTGGGGTGCTCCAGTTCTGTTTGTGAAAAAGAAAGGCGAGTGTCTGAGATTGTGTATTGATTACCGGTAACTCAACAAAGTTACTGTAAAGAATAAATATCCACTGCCCTGGATTGATGACTTGTTTGATCAGCTGAAGGGTGCCACTATGTTTTCAAAGATTGATCTTCACTTAGGTTACTATTAGTTACGTGTAAAAGAGTTAGATGTACCAAAAATAGCTTTCAGAACCAGGTATGGACATTATGAGTTTCTGGTTATGCCATTTGGATTGACAAATACACTTGCAGTATTCATGGACCTAATGAATAGGATATTTAGACCGTACTTGGACAGGTTTGTAGTGGTATTTATTGATGATATTTTGGTTTATTCTCGAGATGAAAATGAACATGCAGATCACTTGAGACTTGTATTACAAATCCTGCGCGAAAAGAAACTTTATGCTAAATTTAGCAAATGTGAATTTTGGCTTAAAGAAGTTAGATTTCTCGGACATATAGTATCTGCTGATGGAATCAGGGTAGACCCGAATAAAATTTCAACTATTGTCAACTGGAATCCACCGAAGAATGTGTTAGAATTTCAAAGTTTTCGGGTTTAGTCAAATATTATCGAAGATTTGTACAAGGATTTTCTATGATAGCTTCTCCGATGACTCGTTTACTGTAGAAAGATGTAAAGTTCGAGTGGACTGAAGAATGTTTGTAACACCCCAAACCCAGCCTATGTATTAAGCCTAGATTTTGGCATGCTACACAAATTTAACGTACATTCAAATCATTTAACGAAGTAGAAATCAAATTCCAAAACGATTAAGAGAATGACTTTATCGAAAAAAATCGAAGTTCATTAAAAACCATAATTAAAAACACAAGAATTTGTCGTTTGATCTATAGAATAGTTATTGATAAAACTTTGGATTTATTTAGTCGAAATATTTCATCGAAAAGTTTTAAAAGAATTTCCTAAGTTTCAATGATATTTAAGAAAAACTTTTATTTTATACGAGAGTTATAAAAAAACATTTATAAAAAACTAAACCAAACCAACTTGGGAAAACTAAAACATAATAAAATCCATCCACATAATAAAATCCATAATTAAAGAGGCCTTATTACATCGCCATAAAAATAGTACTTAATAAAATTATTAAAGAAGTCTTAAAATTTAAAAAGCACCATTTGTAGTATAGCCTCCACACGAAGTCATCTCTCACCCAAGCCTCCATCAAATATTATTACCTGAGAAGGGTAAGAAAAATTGGGGTGAGTTACTTAGAACTCAGTGTGTAATTCACTTACCATAGTCCACTGGGCCAAAACCATTTAAGCATTTATTTGGGCCTAAGCCCATTACAAATATAATAATTTAGCATGTATGAAATGCAAGTGATAAGCAATTCCCAAAACCAAACCTAGATTTCCATCCGCTACACACCACCCATACCAACCAGCACACCTGTGGGGAGCTTTATTTACCCACCCTGCGAACACACCGAAGTAGGCATTAAGCCGTATATCAAATTTCGTGGACAAGCCACCGAATTCATAGAGTTTACATGGCATTTGCCATTTTTCAGAATTGTGGCAGAGCCACCAAAATATTGTAGCAAAGCTACCAGAACTTCTCTTCGTCAATAGCCCAACCCATGCAATCATGTATATAGCATGCATAACAATCCATTCATATAATTATTCCAACATAAGGCCCATTATAAAATTATTACAAACGGCCCATTTCACATTTTTGGCCCGAAGTGTCATATCACATAGGACCCATTTATCAATTATCACATATGGCCCAATTGTCAAATATCACATATGGCCCAATTATCAAATTTCACAATAGGCCTAATTATCAAATATCACATATGGCCCATTTATCAAATATCACATATGGCCCATTTATCAAATATCACATATGGCCCATTTATCGATTATCACATATGGCCCAATTATCAAATATCGTATATGGCCCAATTATCAAATATCACATATGGCCCAATTATCAAATATCACATATGGCCCAAATTGACACTTTTATCAAATTAGTCCGTTAAGGCAAATTTCGTAATTTCCATGATCTTAATACAATTTCAAAATTTTACCATTAAGGTGATAACTATGTTAATCTTCCCGATTTTACTAACTTGTGATTTCATCCAACGATTTATACGATATAGTCATCTAACCCATGAGATACGGTGTGAGATTACACACCTGATTACGGTGAGAACTACACTCTCCCACTTGTCGATATCTAAACACACATCACGATGGATTAGAACACTAAAATTTAATAACTATTCTAATATTAAGTGATCTAGATCTTACCCTTGGAATCTCGAACAACCACTATTTGTGATTTCTCTCTGATCAAAGGTTCAGAACCACGAGTAAACAATGGTTCGGGGGTACGTACGACTTCAAATAATTGATTTTTGCCGGATGAGGGTCCACAACCCGGTGGAAAATCTCGAATTCCTGAAACAGTCCTTCTCTTGAATTTAGGGGGAATAATGGAACCACCCCTCTTATGAACACTATTAACAATTCTTTTCGTCCCTATTTTGATTGTCTTCAAAGACAATGAATCATTAGTCTAACCAATAAGTTATCAAAATTTTGACTATCGGTTAAAAAAAAATGAGAATAACTTACCACAAATATCCTCGTTCCACAATATGACAATCGAGCGAGAACTCCCCTAAAACGAAATCGATTAATAAACTATTTATATCCATATGTCGAGTAATATGAAAATCCTTAATAATCCCTTACCTTTAACACTTTAAATTCGATTTCAACGATCCACGACGTTTACGAACACTTGAGTTTTGGCCCTCCACTATCACACTATTGTCCAAGGCTTCAAAGAAGAATGATCAAGAAGGATACTTATGTATAGTGGAAGATTCAGCTATGAATAAACAAAGAAAAGAAAAATAATTTGGCAATGGAGTAATCTAACATTCGGCCATGAGAGAAAAATAATGAAGAAAGTATGGTTAAAAAAAGAAAATAAGAGATGAAAGAAAGAGATGATGTTGATTCAGTTTTCAAGATAGAAAAGAGAAAGAAAGAGAAAGAGAATGATAAGTTTATAATTCTTTTATCAATGGTAAAAGAAAAGCAAAGAGAGAGTGTTTAAGACAATTGTGCATTCGGCAATAGGGAATGAAAACTATGGCTTGTTGTGTTGGTAGTTTCGGCACTAGGAGAGGTTTTGCAAAAATAAAGTGATCAAATGGTCAAAAATATGGACATAAGAAATGAAACAAAAGTTGTTGTTCTTCTATACCAATACATTCGGCCAAGGGAGAAAATAGATGGAGAGAAAGTGTTTTGCAAAAGCAAAAATGACCAAAGGTAATACCCCCAAAAGCTACCAACCAAACTAGCCTATCACCAAAATTCACCACCCAAATTTGGCTCCCCCCTTTAGTCCACAAAAGCGTCCCCATTCATGGTCAAAATGGCCATGAAAGAGTTACCAAAACATCAATCCTAGTCTCAAGCCTTACCATCCTCCATTTCCCTTAAGTTTGAGAAATCTTATCCCCAAAGTCAAGCAATACCATCCCTTAACTCATGCTTACCATAACCTTAAGTCTTCTTACCATAAAAATTTAATCCAACTCATCCTAATCCTTTTCCATGACCGACACTTGCTAAGGAAAAGCAAAAAAAAAAAATAAAAGCTTTCAAATTGCATGCTAGGAGATTTGAACCTCTCCCCTCAAGCAAACATACATGCGCCAACACCACCTTGCTACTAGCTCATCTTGTGCTAGTTTTTGACACTTAAACTTACTTACACCTCAAAGTCACTTGATCCACTTCAATGAAGTACTCCTAACTAAAATTTATTCTAATTCCGAATAGTTCTCAAGTCTTCTCAAGACTATACTAAACATGCAAAATTTTAATTATACACAAGTTAAGCACCAAAACATGCATCATATCAATACTAAAATTTTAGGATGTTACAATGTCAATGGAGTTTTAACATATTGAAGGATCTACTAACAAAAGCACCTATATTAGTACAGCCTGAACAGGGTAAGGAATTTATTATTTATAGTGATGCTTCATTGAATGGTTTTAGGTTGTGTCTTGATGCAATAAGGTAAAGTAATAGCTTATGATCTAAGACAACTTAAACCACATGAAAGGAATTACTCGGTACATGATCTCGAGTTAGCTGCTGTTGTATTTGCATTGAAGATATGGCGGCATTACTTGTATGGTAAAAAATGTCACATTTACACTGATCATAAAAGTCTAAAATATTTGATGACACAAGAAGATTTGAACTTGAGACAACGAAGGTGGCTTGAACTAATAAAGGATTATGATTTGATTATTGATTATCATCCGGGTAAGGCTAATGTTGTTGTTGATGCTATAAGCCGAAAATCTTTATTTACTTTACGAGCTATGAATACCTGGTTATCATTGTCTGGTGATGGTTTAGTTATAGCTGAATTGAGAGCTAGACCGACATTTATATAGCATATATGTGAAGCTCAAAAAAACGATGAAAAGTTATAGGCTAAACGGGTACAGTGCGTGTAACAGCCCGTTTTTTAGTCGAATCAAAACAGTGGTTTTGGAACGATAAATCTGATGTCAAATTATTAATTTTATTATTATAATGAGTTTTACAGTATGATAGAATGTTAGTATAAAAATTTCGTTAAGAAATTTTATTGTTTAAATGGCTAATTCGGTAAAAAGGACTAAATCATGTAACGTGTAAAATATGAGTTCTATTAGTTAAATGAGACAAATAGCTATAGAATGAAATGAATAAGCCTTGCATGGTAAATATACCATTATTAGAATGAGTGGAAATAATTAGCCATTGTTTAAATGATTTTCATATGTTTTAATTACGGTTATAATTGTAAATTATTAATTAAAGATGAATTAAGAAAAACAAAAACCAAATTATTAGTCCATCCATATTTGGAACCAAAAATAGAAGAAGGAAATAGCTAAAAAATTAGGGTTCTTCATTCGGCAATCTCTTGTTCATCAATTAGGTATGATTTTGATCTCGGTTTTTAATAATTTTTACATTTTTGAGCTCGTTACAACTCAATCTAGCTAGCTTGTACCATAGGTTTTGAAATGTCTAAAGATTTTGAATGATGCCATTGTTGAATACTTGTGTATTTTGAAGCTTCTTAATATATTATTAATGGTTGTTGATAGGTATAAAAGTTTTATAAAGTGATTTTTGACAAAAATGAGAATTAGGGATTAAATTGTGAAATATTAAAATATTGTGGTTTAAATGTGAAATAAATAGAAATATGGGCTGCTAGTATTATCACAAAGATTAGGCTATGCATGGGTTAAGGCCTAAATGCAAATTTGCAATTTTGTGTAAGGACTAGATTGCAAAGTAGTTAAAGTATAGGGGTAAATGTGTAATTTGCCAAATATATGAGTTATGGTCTAAATTGAATAGAATAATTATTGAATGTACTGAATTTGATAATATTAAGATCAAGATAAGCTGAGATTGGATCAAGATCGAGGAAAAGGCAAGATAGTCGAGTAGACGATGGTTTATCCGAGCGAGACAAGGTAAGTTCGTATAATTTGAGTTGAACCTTTAAATATTTGTACTTAATTGTATTGAATACTTGTAAATTGGGAAATTGACATATATTTGATTATTGAATGCTTTAATGATGGAATTGAATAATATCAAGTCCTGTTTGAACCATAGAAAGTCGTAGGATACAAGTGACATGTCAATAGGGTTACTGTTTGGTTGAGCTCCTGCATTTGTTGCGGACTCACACAGCTCGTATGAGCTTACTATTTCAGCTCTTTGGAGCTTACTGTTTCATCTCTTCGGAGCTTACTTTTACCAGCTCAGGAGGAGCTTACCGATCATGGCTCGAAAGAGCGAAAATGATGATGAATTGAAGGATTACCGATTTATACACTTAGTGTGTGTCACCCGAGTATCCCTCGATATTTCATTAGGTTCAACAAGCATTATACTATTACAGATTACATGATAGAATACGAAATTGATTATGAGTTATATAAAATGTATGGATGAAATGCTATTTGAGATGCATGCTAAGTGAATTTATCATAGTTGACATTGTGGTTATATGCATATTGAGATACTGATCAATCTATGATTCCATGTGTTAGGCATTTGAATTATTGAGTTTGGAATTTATTGAGTTTAATTGCTTGATGTCATATCGGTAAGTTTAATTCTATTTTATACGAGCATACTAGCTATAATGCTTACTCTATTTATTTTTCCTATTTTATAGAGTTTTGTTAGCTTGCTCGATTCAGACGAAGTCGGAGAACCGCATCACACTATCAGTCAACTCTTTGGTACTTTTGGAACTTAAGGAAAATGTGTAAATATGGCATATATAGTCTAGCTAATAGATTGAAATATATGGCCACTGATGTTAATGATTTTGGTACAAGCTTTGGTATATAACTAAGCTATGTGATATGGCTTATGTTGGCTAATGGTTGATTTAGTATATATGCATCATGATATATATATATTGGCAAATGTGATGAATGATGTTTGGTATTTGATAACGATGGTTTGAATGATGTTGTATGAAATTGTGGATGATTTATAGAATTGGTTATATTGATGTATTAAGGTATGTGTAACATGTGATAAAGATATGGAATGGATAAATGAATTAGTTGGTTAAGAAATGGTACAATAAATGAATTGATTTGGCTGATTTGGTTTCCTATTTGAATATGTTTTTGGTACCATATGATTGCTTGTAGGTACATGTAAATTGGGTGAGAAAAGTGGCTTAAACCAAGCCTATTTTCGTGTCACATTGTCTAAGCACACAAGCGTGTGACTCGACCATGTGACCCCTGCACCTTAGTTAAATAAGTCAATGAGTTACACAGCATAAACACATGGGCGTTTCTATTGGCTGTGTATGGCACACGGGCTGGCACACGAGCGTATGGTCGGTCGTGTGGCCAAGTCAGAGAGTTATATGGGCTGGACACATGGGTATGTGACTGGCCGTGTGACCAAGTCAGTAAGTTCCCTAATTTTCACACGGCCAGGCACACGGGTGTGTCTGGTGGCCATGTGGAAAAGTCAGTAGGTATGCCCTATTTTCCCACTGCCTAGACACATGGGCATGTTTGGTGACTGTGTGTGGCACACAGCCTGTTCACACAGGCGTGTGACCTTTGTTCGAAAATTTTACTAAGTTTTCTCAAAATTTTCAAATGTTATCGATTCAGTCCCGATTATATGTATTAAGCTTTATATGCTCGATTTAAGCATGTCATGATTATAAATGATTTATAAATACTGTAATGATATGAGATTGATGATTATATGATGATTGAATGTTCTGAATTGTATTAAAGATCCGGTAATGCTCTTTACCTATTTCGGCGATAGTTACGGGTTAGGAGAGTTACAGTGCGAATTAGTTTCTGACTTAGACTTCCAAATAGGGGTTGATGATTGTTCGTTATTCAAAGGCAAAGTATGAGTATCGAGGAATTCAAAGCTTATACAGAAGATTTTGCATGAGGCACACAGTAGTACTATGTCTGTACACTTAGAAAGTAATAAAATGTACAATGATCTAAAAAAGATGTACTAGTGGCTAGGTAGGAAACGTGAAATCCCTGAGTTCATATCGCGATGTTTGATATGCCAGCAGGTAAAGGCTGAACATCAAGTACCTTAAGGGTTACTTTAGCCAATCAATATACCGGAATGGAAATGGGAACGAGTCACTATGGACTTTGTGTCGGGGTTGCCATTAACTCCGAAGAAGAAAGATTCCATTTGGGTGATCGTTGATCGATTTACAAAGTCAGCACACTTTATTCCAGTACGTATGAATTATCATTAGATAAATTGGCTGAACTATATATGCCTAAGATTGTCAGATTACATGGGGTACCAGTCTCTATTATATTAGATAGAGATCCCCAATTTACATCTCGTTTTTGGGACAAATTTCAAGAAGCCTTGGGTACTCAATTGCATTTCACACTTGCTTTTCATCCACAAACAGATGGCCAATCTGAATGGGTAATTTAGATTTTGGAAGACATGCTTCGATGTTGTGTACTAGAATTTGAAGGAAGTTGGGAAAGATACTTGCCTTTGATTGAATTTTCTTATAATAACAGTTATCAGTCTACCATTAAAATGGCACCGTATGAGGCTTTGTATGGTCGAAAATCGAACTCTATTATATTTGATAGAGCTCAGTGAAAAGAAGATATATGGGGCAAATTTGATTAGGAAACTGAAGAAAAAGTGAAGGTGATTTGAGATAGATTGAAAACAACCTCTGATCACTAGAAATCATATGCTGATCTTAAACAAAAAAATTGAATTTCAGGTTGGTGATAAAGTATTTTTGAAGGTGTCTCCATGAAAAAAGGTTCTCCAGTTTGGTCGAAAAGGTAAGTTGAGCCCACGATTCATAGGGCCATATGAAATTACAGAACGGATCGAACCGGTTGCTTATCGGCTAGCGTTACCACTGGAACTCGACAGACTTCATAATGTATTTCACATGTCTATGCTACGGTGATACCGCTCAGACCCTTCACATGTCATTTCATCGACAGAGGTTGAAATCCAGCTTCATATGAGTTATAATGAAGAACCAATTAAGATTTTGCCACGGGAAACAAAGGAACTCAGGAAAAAAAAGATAAATTTGGTAAAATACTATGGAAAAAGAACGGGATTGAGGAAGCAACATAGGAACCGGAGGAGGCAATGAGGTAACAATACCTAAATCTCTTTACTGGTAAGATTTTCGAGGACGAAAATCTTTAAAAGGGGGAGAGTTGTAATGGCCTAAATTTTAAGTTATCGGAATAGTGGTTTCGTAACCACATATTTGATTTAAAAAGAAAATTTATATTAAATATTTGATATGAATATTGATATGATAGGGAAGTCGTATGAAAATATCGATAGGAAAATTTTACCGATTAGATAGTTAATTAAAGAAAAGACTAAATTGCATGAATGTGAAAATTGTGTGCTAGAAGTTAAAAGGACCAAATAGTTATGAAATTGAAAACTATATGTCTTTATATCATAATTAGACCATAAATTATAATATGGAAAATATCAAGGGTGATTCATCCATGGAAAATTTAAAAAAGGCAAGGACTAAATTGGAATTTAGGGAAATTAAAAGATGATAAGGATTAGGATGGAAATATCACATTTCATTCTCATCTTCTTCATCCAAAAATACATGGAAACCCTAGGAGAGAAAAAAGCATCTAACAAAGCTTGGATTGGTAAGTTTCATGGCTCATTTTTAGTAATTTTTATATTTTTGAGATCGGTTTAACTTGCTCTTTCTATTTTTGGGATTAAATTGAAAATTGAAAAAGTATAAAATTTGTGCCATGGATGAATATGCTGTAAATTGAAAATTTATGGTAGAAAATAAAGTATAGATGGTAGAGAAACAACTTTTACAAAGTGATTTTTCATGAAATTGTGAAAAATGGACTAAATTATGAAGTCATAAAATTTAAAGAAAAATTTTGATTTTTGTGAAAAATAAGTGTTGTAATTAATACATAGAAAATTCAGCTAGGCTTGGGTAGAGGATTAAATTGCATGAATTTCATTTTCCGAGCCTAGTGATGAAATTAGAATTAATGAAAAGGTTAGGGGCAAAATAGTAATTTTTCCTAAAGCATAAATAGAATGTATTAGAATATGAAATGAATGAAAATGATGATTAAATTTATTTATATAGATCTGAAATATACAAAAACGAGGCTAGATCGAGGAAAAGAGAAAGAATCGAATTAGTTAATAACAAACACGAACAATTGTCAAGGTAAGTTCGTGTAACTTGAATTATATTCTTACATGGTTGAAATGGTTGTTTATGAGATGTGTATGTGATTTGAATGTTCATTGTATGATAATTGATGAAATATTGAAATATATCTGATAAAATGGAGAAATAAATCCCGGTTGAATGAAAAAGGAATTCGATGGATCTCTGAAAAGAAATTGATGGTACTGAGGATCTAGCCCGGACGGGTGATCCAAATATTAGCCCTCTTGAAGAATACTATGTAATGAATTTAGCTCGGACGGGTAATCCAATCTGAGCTAATTAGAGAAATTGTCATTGCAGGGGATTTAGCCTGGATTGGTAATCCCAATAATGCTCTATGAGTTTATATTACAAGGGATATAGCCTAGACTAGTCATCCTGTTGTAAAATGTGAGGTTCACGGGAGTGTGCTCTCTGAACTGAATATGTGTGCACATGAAAATGAATTGACGGACCCGAATTTGTACACTAGAAGTGTACCTCTGAAATATCCATAGAAATTTTGAGAAATTCAATGGGACTAACACGAAAAGTAATAAGGGAATAGAAATTATGGAATCGATGAGCTCATCAATTATTCAACATGTTTTGATGTTATATGATGTTACTTGATTAATGTGTTGTTTGAGTTGGTGAATGATAGGTAAAAGTGTATTTTTAATGGATGTATGCATGAATTGTTAAATAATGGATATAAACATGGTAAGTTTAACCTTTGTTACATGAGCTTACTAAGCACTATGTGCTTACCCCATTTTCTTTTTCCCTGTTTTATAGAGCTCGGGAGCTCGATGGTTGGGAAGTGGTCGGAGCCTTGTCGCACTATCAACATCCACTTTTTGGGTCTATGAATATGTTTATTTCAAAAAAAATGGCATGTATAGGTGATAAACCGAAATAGTAACATATTTTAATCCCACATTTAGCATACTTTTGGATCATTTTTCCCTTTAACTATGGAAATAGGTGCTCCTAATCATTTGTTTTCATGTTTTATACTCAGTAGAGCACCGGAGGATGAAAAGAACAAATAACGGGCCGAATATAGAGAAAATGGGCCAAAGCATGAAATCCACATGGCCTGGGCCCAAGACCACACGGCCGTGCCTCGTGAGAATAGTCGACCACGGCACGGACCCAAAAAACACAGCCGTGCCTCATCAACAGGATTGACCACGGCCTGGCCACGACTTACACCGGCGTGTGCCATAGGCGTGTCTCTGCAGCAAAAAATAAGAATTCTATTCAGATTAGGGTACTTAGATGCAAAGAAACATATTCCAAAAGCCTATATAAAGACCTTAGAAGCCAACCTTTAGGGGGAGTTCAGCTAGGCCAAAGAGCCGAGCCAGAGCAATTAATTTCAGGGATTTACTCGAAGAAAGCCAGTTGATTCATCTCAAGAAGCCAAAATTATTCTTAAGATGGAGGATCTCTCATTGAATTCATTTAGGGGGTTTTAGAGATTTCTTATGTTTTGTTTTATCTTTTCTTCTGAGATGTTTTCTTTTACAATTATGAACTAAACCCTCAAATACTTGAGGGGGATGAAACCTAAGATGAATCTTGTTATTTTTATATGAACTTAATGATAAATATTTGATTTGTTCTTAACTATGTGTTCTTAATCCTTGTTTTGGTATTTTCGATATATTAAATCAAGAGTGATGTGCTTAGGCAGGGAGGAAGAGACCCTGTCTAAGAGTAGATCTAGCATAGTTAAGCGGAGTTGCTCGCGCGCCTAGAGATAGGGTGACGAAAATCTGTCGAATTAGGGTCAAACCTAATATGGGAGTCCATAGATCGAATTAATGCAATTCTAGGGGTTTTAATTAGAAAGAGATTTCAATTACTCAACCTAGGATTAGATGTTAATAGCCTTGAAGAGAGGGATTAATATAACTTAGGAAATCTTACGGATCAGGTCAAATGAATAAATCGTCTGGTTCAAAGTTAGATAACAAGTGAAGTCTACGTGGATTCTTCCTCAGGTATTGTCCAAGTCAATCGATTTTCTCTCAAGTCTTTTCCCCAATTTCTTCTTATCTTAGCATCTTTAGTTTAGTTAGATAGTTAATTTTAGATTAAATAAAAATCCACTTAATTCGTAGGCTAAATAATAGAAAGAGAGTTAATATTAGTACTTTTGGTTCCTTTCGGTTCGACAATCTGGTCTTGCCGCTAGCTATACTACTGTTCGATAGATGCACTTGCCTCCATCATTGTCTTAGTTAGTTTCCAGGTTCAATCATTCTTTTTATAAATTTTTAAGACTCGATAGACACGATCAATAGGCTAAGTAAACTATTAAGAATGTTAAATGGATGGATATGCAAACTAGCTATTGGTATGGCTAGTGTTGGATTGATTTTGTAATGTTGATAAATTATGTTATGGTTGTATATAACTATATAATGTTAAATACCTTGAAATGGTATTAAAATTGTCTGGTTGGTAGCGGATTGGTTTGGTGCAGGTATTGGATGAAAAAGGGTGAGAAACAAGGCTTGGATATAGCTAGCCTAGTTTTTGTCCACATGGGTAGACACACGGGCGTGTGTCTAGGCTGTGTGTGACACACGGTCTGCCACATGGGTGTGTGTTAAGGCCATGTGTCCCCTGCATCCAAAAATTGCAAAACAGAATGTCCAGGTTTGAGCACACGGGTTCCCACACGGGTGTGTGCCTTGCCCGTGTGAGGTAAACGGCTTGAATACACAGGCATGTGATAAGGACGTGTGAATCCTACACCTAGTTCGAAAATAAAAATTAATCACACGGCCTAGTGACACGGGCATGTGACTGGCCATGTGAGCAAGTCAGTATACCCACTAAGTTCCACACGGCCTGGCACATGGACGTGTCTTTGGCCATGTGGATAAGTCAGGATGCTCCCAGTTTTTGCGGGCACGAGACACAAGCTGTAACACCTCAAACCCAGCCTTTGCATTAAGCCTGGATTTCGGCATGCCACATAATTTTAACGAACATTCAAAACATTTAACGAAGTAAAAATCAATTTGCAAAACGATTAAGAATATTACTTTATCGAAAATCGAGGTTTATTTGAAATGCTTGATTTAAAACACAAGAATTTGTCGTTTGATATATATATAAAGTAGTAATCGATAAAAACTTTAGATTTGTTAAATCGGAATATTTCATCAAAAAGTTTTAAAAGAATTTTCTAAGTTTCTAAATAAGAAAAACTTTTACTTGAAATGAGAGTTATAGAAAACCATTTACGAAAAACAAAATCAATCCAACTTAAATAAACTAAAACATAAATAAATCCATCCACACAATAAAATCCATAATTAAAAAGGCCTTATTAGATCGCCATTAATAATACTTAATAGAACTTATAAAAGAAGTCTCAAAGTTTTATGAACCACCAATTGTAGTATAGCCACCCCACGAAGTCATCTCCGAACCAAGTCTCCATCAATTGTTATTACCTGAGAGGGGTAAAAATAATGGGGTGAGTTACTTAGAACTCAATGTGCAACTCACTTACCATAGTCCTTTGGGCCAAGACCATTTAAACATTTATTTGGGCCTAAGCCCATTTCAAAATATAATAATTTAGTATTTAAAAATAATAATGCAAATGATATGCAATTCCCAAAACCAAACCTAGATTTCCATCCGCTACACACCCCGCACTCCAACCAAAGACACACTGGGGAGCTTTAGTCACCCACCCCGCCATCACATCAAGTAGGCTTTAAGCCCAATATCATATTTGTGGCAACAACCATTTAAATATTTGTGGTAAAACCACCGATCTAGATTTCAGGCAACGGCCATTGTGACATAGTCACCTATCTAGAATTTTGGCATTAAGCCTTTCTTCTCTTCATCATTGATCCCAACCCATGCAATCATGTTTATGCATTACAAAATATTTGTAAAGAAAACCATATTATAATTTATAAATTTTGGCCCATTAAAACACATTTCACATATAGCCCAATTTATCCATTATCATAAATGGCCCAATTATAAATTTTCACTTAAGGCCCATTTATCGATTATCACATGTGGCCCAAATTCTCAATTATCACATATGGCCCAATTTGCCAAATAAAACATTTGGCCCAAATTTGCCAAATAACACATATGGCCCAAATTTGCCAAATAACACATAGGGCCCAAATTTACCAAATATCACATATGGCCCAAATTTGTCAAATAACACATATGGCCCAAATTTGCCAAATAACACATATGGCCCAAATTTGCCAAATATCACATATGGCGCAATTTGCCAAATAACACATATGGCCCAAATTTTCTAAATAACACATATGGCCCAAATTTACCAATTAACACATATGGCCCAAATTTGTCACTTATTATCGTTTTAACCATTAAGGGCGATTTTCAAAATTTCACGATCAAACCCTCGATTTCGAGATTTTAACACTATGTGTCAATAATGTCATATTTTCCGATTTCACCAACTTTGCTATTTTTAATCCAACTTTAACCATTGTATAGTCATCTAACCCATGAGATATAGTGTGAGATTACACACCTGATTACGGTGAGAACTACACTCTCCCGCTCGTCGATATCTAAACACACATTACGAAGGATTAGAACACTAAAATTTGATATTAAACTATTCTAATATTGAACGATCTAAATCTTACCTTCGGAATCTCGAATAACCACTATTTGCGATTTCTCTCCGATCAAAGGTTCAATACCCCGAGTAAATAATGGTTCGGGAGTACGTACGACTTTGAATATTTGATTTTCGCCGGATGAAGGTCCACAACCCTGTGGAAAATCTCAGATTCCCGAAACAGTCCTTCTCTTAAAATTAGGGGGATTAATAGAACCACCCCTCTTCCGAGTACTATTTACTGCCCTTTTCGTCCCTATTTTGATTATCTTCAAAGACAAAGAAACATTAGTCCTAACAATATACTATCGAAAATCTTAAAACTAAAGACTTGAAAGTGTAATCGATTTCCCTTAAAAATCTTTTACCTTGACTGATGAAATCTCCTTTTTCACCCGATCTATAATAGCTATAATCACTTAAGATGTAGAAAAGAAATTGGCACTCCACTAAACCACTACAAAGAAAGAAGAATTTGTTTGAAGGAGAAAAGATTAAAATAAAAGAAAAGAATGATTAACTAAGGTTTTACCATCAACATTCTACCATAATGAAGAATGAGAGAGGATGATATTTGAGAGTCTTTTCAAAAGAATGAAAGAACAAAAAGAAAGAGAGAGAGTTTATGTATCTATTTTCCAAGGATGAAAGATGAACAAAGAAATGGGTCTTGAAGTTGGTGTATATTCGGCCAAAAGAAAGAAAAAGAGAATGAATTTGGTTTCTTCAAAGTTTCATGGTTTCGGCACAAAAGAGAAAAAGAAGAAAATGATACTAATTGGTCATAAAGAAATGGCCAAACAACCAAAAATTTGCCAATGGTTACAAGTACATTTGGCTAGAGAAAAAGGGTTTTAGAGAGAATGAAAAAAATGCTCATGTTGCTAAAGAAATTGACCAAACTAGCTACTAATCCTTATCAAGCTACTAACAAAAATTCGGCCAACCTTCCTAGCCCTCAAAACCGTCCAAATACATGGACAATAGGCCATTAAAAAGTTTCCAAAACATCTTCCCTTAATCCAAGCCTTATGTCCCCTTATCATACCAAAACTTCTTAATTCCATACCTTAAGTTAGTACTTACCTTATTCCCTTAGTCTACTTTCCATAAATGAAAAGTCCATCCTTACCATAAGTATTGCTTGACCGACACTTGCCATACAAGTGCAAAAATTAAAATCATCTAATTGCTATCCAAAGGATTCGAACATCTCCCCTCATGCAATTACTCGTGCGCCAACACCACCTTGCCAATTACTCATCTTATGCTAATTTTAGACACTTAAATTTACTTAAACCTCAAAATCACTTGATCCACTTCAATTAAATACTCCTTACTAGAATTTATTCTAATTTCGAATAGTTCTCAAGTCTTCTCAAGACTATACTAACATGAAAAATTTTACTATACACAAGTTAAGCACTAAAACATGCATTAAATAAATACTTCAAATTTTATGATGTTATAATTCTACACTCCTTAAAGAAAATTTAGTCCTCGAAATTTACCTAGCTAAAAGAGATGAGGATATTGTTGCTGAATTGCATCCTCAGGCTCCCAAGTAGCTTCCTCCACTCCGTGATTACACCATAAAACTTTGACCAACGGTACAATCTTCTTTCTTAGCACTTTAACATCTCGGTCTAAAATTTCCACTGGTTCCTCCTCGAAAGACAAATCTGGCCTTAATTCCACTTCTTCTATCGGTACTATGTGTGATGGATCCGATCTATAGCGTCTCAACATAGAAACATGGAAAACACTATGAATCTGACTCAATTCTGGACGTAAATCAAGTTGATAGGCTACTGGTCCTACACGCTTCAACACACTATACAGCCCAATGAACCTAGGGCTCAACTTGCCTTTCCTTCCGAATTTGAAAATCTTTTTCCACGGTGAAACTTTCAAAAAGACCTGATCTCCCACCGCAAACTCAATATCTTTATGCTTCAGATCTACGTACGACTTTTGTCTATTCGAGGCTTTCTTTAATCATGCTCGAATAACTTTTACCTTTTCTTCTGTCTCAGTTATCAGTTCAGGACCCAACAACTGTCGTTCCCCTAATTCAGTCCAACAAGTAGGAGTACGACACCTACGACCATATAATGCTTCATAAGGTGCCATCTGAATACTGGATTGATAACTATTGTTATACGCAAACTCTACCAACGATAGAAAATCCTCCCAACTACCTCTGAAATCGATCACACAACCTCTTAACATGTCTTCCAAAATCTGGATTACTCTTTCCGACTGACCATCTGACTGAGGGTGAAAAGTTGTACTGAAGTTTAACTTTGTACCCAGAGCCTCATGCAAAGCTTTCTAAAATCGTGATGTAAACCGAGGATCCTTGTCCGATATGATAGACATTGGTACCCCATGCAACCTCACGATTTTAGATACATACAGTTTAGCCAACTTTTGCAACGAGTAATCTGTACGAACTGGTAGAAAATGAGCAGTCTTCGTTAATCGATCTACTACCACCTAGACAGAATCTTTCTTAATAGGTGTTAAGGGTAACCCACTAACAAAATCAATCGTTATCCTCTCCCATTTCCATAATGGAATCTTTACTGGTTGGAACAATCCCGACGGTAATTTATGTTCCGCCTTTACTTGTTGACAAGTCAAACACTTTCCCACAAAATTAGTAACTTCCCGTTTTAACTTTGGCCACCAATACTATTCACGGAGATCCCGATACATCTTATTTCCTCCGGGATGCATAGCATAAGGGCTACTATGCGCCTCTAGAAGAATCATTCGCCTCAAATCTGAATTCTCGAGCATACAAACCTTTCCACGAAAACACAGTACACCTTCTTTGTTCAAACCAAAATCTCCTATTACACCACTTTCAACTTGTCGTATTAAAGGACCCAACTTTTCATCGGATAATTGCTTTTCCTTGATTTGTTCCAACCATAGAGGTTTCACCTGAAGTTCCGCTAACAAACTGCCATCCTCATACAAATTGAGATGAGCAAACATTACTCTTAACTCTGATACAACCTTTCGACTCAACGCGTCTGCCACAACATTAGCCTTTCCAGGATGATACTCGATTGAGAAATCATAATCCTTTAACAACTCCACCCATCTCCGTTGTCTTAAATTCAAATCCTTTTGGGTAAGGAGATACTTAAGACTCTTATGGTCCGTATAAATGATTGACTTCTCACCGTATAGATAATGCATCCAAATCTTTAATGCAAACACTACCGCAGCCAACTCCAAATCATGAGTAGGATAATTGACTTCGTGCGGCCTCAACTGTCGAGAAGCATAAACTACCACTTTTCCATTTTGCATCAAGACACATCCTAATCCGTGTGTGACGATCATAGTAAGCGA
Organism: Gossypium rotundifolium; assembly: GCA_025506655.1. Taxonomy (NCBI): domain Eukaryota; kingdom Viridiplantae; phylum Streptophyta; class Magnoliopsida; order Malvales; family Malvaceae; genus Gossypium; species Gossypium rotundifolium. Next base: position 126,187,061 of record CP106732.1, on the reverse strand, counting down.
TAAACTCTTTTCCGGCCTCTGGTTGAATCGATCTTGGCGCTTAGTTAGAATCTTCTTTTTCAAAACTTTCCTATTGTTTATCGATCCATACATACGGTACTTCCTTCCATAACAAGTTATTTAAGGGTGCAGCAATCAACGAAAACCCCTCAACAAAGCGTCTATAGTAACCAGCCAAACCCAAGAAACTTTGGATCTCGACTCTCGACTTTGGCGGTTTCCAATCCAACCTGCCTCTACCTTTTGAGGATCAACTCTTATTCCTTGGTGACACTACATGACCCAAGAAAGTCACTTCCTTCAACGAAAATTCACACTTACTGAATTTGGCATAAAGTTGCTTATCTCGCAAAATTTGCAACACAGTGCGCAAATGAGAGTCATGCTCTTCTTCATTCCTCGAATATACCAAGATGTCCATAACTGGTCTAAATAGGGCTGAAAAACTCGGTTCATCATGTCCATAAATGCAGCTGGTGCATTAGTCAAACCAAATGGCATCACTTAAAACTCATAATGTCTATAACGAGTTTGAAATGTCGTCTTATGAATATCTGCCTCCTTCACCTTGAGTTGATGATAACCCGATCTCAAATCAATCTTGGAAAAGACTGAAGCTCCTCTTAATTGATCAAATAGGTCATCGAATCTCGGCAATGGATACCTATTCTTGATCGTCAATTTATTCAAGCGCCTATAATCAATGCACATACGCATCGACCCATCCTTCTTCTTGACGAACAAAATCGGTGCTCCCCGGAGACACACTTGGTCAAATAAATCCCGATCTAACGGTTCCTAAATTTGAGCTTTAAGCTCGCTTAACTTCTTTGGTGCCATTCTATAAAGAGCAATGGACTTTGGAGCGATTCAAGTAAAAGCTCAATGCCAAATTCTACTTCCCGATCTAGAGGTAGACCCGAAAGTTCTTCGAGAAAGACATCTGGAAATTCTTTCACCATTCTTACACCTTCTCCTGATAAATCCTTGGCATCCAAAGCACTGATGAATGCTAGGAATGCTCTATTCCCTTTCTGCACCAACTTTTCTGCCTTCAAAGCAGATTCCACATTTGCCCAAAAGTTTCTTCGCTTGCCTATCATTATTATCTCCTCATTATCCACAGTCCTAATTGACATCCGCTTTTTGGAACAATTCAATTGCGCCTGATGCTTCACCAACCAATTCATACCCAAAATAAGATCAAACTCACCGAAAGGTAATTCCATCAAGTCTGCTAGAAATACCTCTCTTTGAATCTCTAAAGGCACATCTCTAAATAATTTATTCACTATTATCGACTGTCCTTAAGGACTAATTACCGTCATCTCTCTATCGGTAATCTCAGATCTAATATTTAGGTTTCTAGATATAGCACTAGCAACATACGAGTGGGTAGATCCGATATCTATCAAAGTAGTAACAGGTACATCAAAGATGAAGAACGTACCAGTTATCACATCAGGTGCATCGCCGTCCTCACGACGCCTGACAACATAGACTAATCCTGGCTGTCTCCCTCATGTTACCTCTAACACCATTACCTTGACCCGATGTACCTTGTCCACGTCCATTACCATTACCACCACAACCTAGTCCACGACCTCTTGGTGCCTGCTGAGTATCTCTAGCTGGTTGAGCCTCAGGGTTGCGAGCTTCCTGAGTCATTTCAGTCCATCAAGGACAATTCTTAAATCGATGATCCTTAGATCCACATTTAGAACAGGCTCCAGTTTTCCTCCAACATTCTCCCGGATGTCATCTACCACAGTCGGCACATTCTCTAATCTGATTGGTCGTCACAAGTGCCCTAACTTGAATTGCCTCATCATTCTGTGGCCTCTTTTGAAACCTTTTTAGAAGAACTAGAATACTTAAAATCCCTCTTGCCTCTTACTTTTTCCCAATTTTGGCATTCTGAAATCTTAGCCTCTTCGGCTATCTTAGCTTTCTCTACTAGCGAGGTAAAAGTCCGCACTTGTTGTGGGGCTATCAGTACCCCCAACTCATCATTCAATCCAGTGCTCATGATCAGTCTGCACTATAGTACGAGCATAACGACTCAAACGAAGAGATTCTGCCTCTTAAGCTACTACAATCTTACTTCCTTGAACCAAACTCAGGAATTCCTTCCTCCGAGCATCTACATAACTTGTCCCGACGTACTTCCCTTGGAAAGCAGCTTTAAAGAAATCCCAATTAACCAATGCAGCCTCGATGCCTTCTCGGACAGTAAGCCACCATTGATACGCCTCGTCTCTTAACAAAGACACAGCTCCTTTCAGTTTATGTTTGACGGTGTATTCCAAATCATCCATAATTCGTTCTATAGCCTCAAGCCAATATTCTACCACATTCGGAGCTACACCAGAGTCACCTCTAAAAACTTCTGCACCACTAGACTTGAGTCATTCAGATATTGATCTGCGAGTTATTGGCCCAGTTCTGGCTCTAGCTACTCTTTCTAAGACTCACAATATTGCTCATCCGTATGATCATGAGATCCAGTTTCGCTCTCGAATGACGCAGGTGCATCCTTTTTCGGTATATGACCTTGTGCTTCAGACGCAGCACCTCGGCCTCTACCACGGCCACGTCTACTGCGTCCACGACCACGTCCTCTAGAGCTCATATTGACTAATTCGCTTTAATCTGATTATAGGTTTTATGAATCAGAATCTTATTTCAGTGTTTATTAACGATATTTTATGAGATATAAGAGATAGAGTTGTTTTCGCAATCACATCCTATAGTCTCAATCTCTATCGTTTTCAACACCTAAAACTAGAAATTCTAGAGTGTTCACGAGGTCTCATCACAAAATAAACAAATGCTTCTTGAACATACTTACTTGACTTGGTGTCGGATGCTCGTGGTGCCATACTACCTTTAAAACATAAAGTCTAGAAATTTAAGTGGTTTTTAACCAAAAATCATCGTTGAACCCAAACCACAGCCGAGTTTTGAAATTGGGCTCTGATACCATAAAATGTAACACCCCAAACCCGGCCTATGCATTAAGCCCGGATTTCGGCATGCCACATAATTTTAACGAACATTCAAAACATTTAACGAAGTAAAAATCAATTTGCAAAACGATTAAGAATATTACTTTATCAAAAATCGAGGTTTATTTGAAATGCTTGATTTAAAACACAAGAATTTGTCGTTTTTGATATATATATAAAGTAGTAATCGATAAAAACTTTAGATTTGTTAAATCGAATATTTCATCAAAAGTTTTAAAAGAATTTTCTAAGTTTCTAAATAAGAAAAACTTTTATTTGAAGCGAGAGTTATAGAAAACCATTTACAAAAACAAATTCAATCCAACTTAAATAAACTAAAACATAAATAAATCCATCCACACAATAAAATCCATAATTAAAAAGGCCTTATTAGATCGCCATTAATAATACTTAATAGAACTTATAAAAGAAGTCTCAAAGTTTTATGAACCACCAATTGTAGTATAGCCACCCCACGAAGTCATCTCAGAACCAAGTCTCCATCAATTGTTATTACCTGAGAGAGGTAAAAATAATAGGGTGAGTTACTTAGAACTCGATGTGCAACTCACTTACCATAGTCCTTTGGGCCAAGACCATTTAAACATTTATTTGGGCCTAAGCCCATTTCAAAATATAATAATTTAGTATTTAAAATAATAATGCAAATGATATGCAATTCCCAAAACCAAACCTAGATTTCCATCCGCTACACACCCCGCACTTCAACCAAGACACACTGGGGAGCTTTAGTCACCCACCCCGCCATCACATCAAGTAGGCTTTAAGCCCAATATCATATTAGCGACCATTTAAATAATTGTGGTAAAACCACCGATCTAGATTTCAGAACACGACCATTGTGACAGAGTCACCTATCTAGAATTCTGGCATTAAGCCTTTCTTCTCTTCATCATTGATCCCAACCCATGCAATCATGTTTATGAATTACAAAATATTTGTAAAGAAAACCATATTATAATTTATAAATTTTGGCCCATTAAAACACATTTCACATATAGCCCAATTTATCCATTATCATAAATGGCCCAATTATAAATTTTCACTTAAGGCCCATTTATCGATTATCACATGTGGCCTAAATTCTCAATTATCACATATAGCCCAATTTGCCAAATAACACATATGGCCCAAATTTGCCAAATAACACATATGGCCCAAATTTGCCAAATATCACATATGGCCCAAATTTGCCAAATAACACATATGGCCCAAATTTTCCAAATAACACATATGGCCCAAATTTGCCAAATATCATATATGGCCCAATTTGCCAAATAACACATATGGCGCAAATTTGCCAAATAACACATATGGCCCATATTTATCAAATATCACATATGGCCCAAATTTACCAATTAACACATATGGCCCAAATTTGTCACTTATTATCGTTTTAACCATTAAGGGCGATTTTCAAAATTTCACGATCAAACCCTCGATTTTGAGATTTCAACACTAAGTGTCAATAATGTTATATTTTTCGATTTCACCAACTTTGCGATTTTTAATCCAACTTTAACCATTATATAGTCATCTAACCTATGAGATATAGTGTGAGATTACACACCTGATTACGATGAGAACTACACTCTCCCGCTCGTCGATATCTAAACACACATTGCGAAGGATTAGAACACTAAAATTTGATATTAAACTATTTTAATATTGAACGATCTAAATCTTACCCTCGGAATCTCGAATAACCACTATTTGCGATTTCTCTACGATCAAAGGTTCAATACCCCGACTAAACAATGGTTCGAGAGTATGTACGACTTCGAATATTTGATTTTTGCCGGATGAAGGTCCATAACCCGGTGGAAAATCTCGGATTCCCGAAACAGTCCTTCTCTTAAACTTAGGGGGATTAATAGAACCACCCCTCTTCCGAGTACTATTTATTGCCCTTTTCGTCCCTATTTTGATTGTCTTCAAAGACAAAGAAACATTAGTCCTAACAATAAACTATCGAAAATCTTAAAACTAAAGACTTGAAAGTGTAATCGGTTTACCTTGAAAATCCTTTACCTTGGTGATGAAATCTCATTTTCACCCGATCTATAATAGCTATAATCACTTAAGATGTAGAAAAGAAATCAGCACTCCACTAAACCACTACAAAGAAAGAAGAATTTGTTTGAAGGAGAAAAGATTAAAATAAAAGAAAAAATGATTCGGCTAAGGTTTTACCATCAACATTCTACCATAATGAAGAATGAGAGAGGATGATATTTGAGAGTCTTTTCAAAGAGAATGAAAGACACAAAAGAATATAGAGAGAGTTTATGTATCTATTTTCCAAGGATGAAAGATGAACAAAGAAATGGGTCTTGAAGTTGGTGTATATCCGGCCAAAAGAACGATAAAGAGAATGAATTTGGTTTCTTCAAAGTTGTATGGTTTGACAAAAGAGAAAAAGAAGAAAATGATACTAAGCGGTCAAAAGAAATGGCCAATCAACCAAAAATTTGCCAATGGTTACAAGTACATTCGGCTAGAGAAAAGGGTTTTGGAGAGAATGAAAAAAATGCTTATGTTGCTAAAGAAATTGACCAAACTAGCTACTAATCCCTATCAAGCTACTAACAAAAATTCAGCCAACCTCCCTAGCCCCAAAAATCGTCCAAATACATGGACAATAGGCCATTAAAAAGTTTCCAAAACATCTTCCCTTAATCCAAGCCTTATGTCCCCTTATCATACCAAAACTTCTTGATTCCATACCTTAAGTTAGTACTTACCTTATTCCCTTAGTCTGCTATCCATAAATGAAAAAGTTCATCCTTACCATAAGTATTGCTTGACCGACACTTGCCATACAAGTGCAAAAAATAAAAATGATCTAATTGCTATCCAAAGGATTCGAACATCTCCCATCATGCAATTTGTAACATCCCAAACCCGGCCCATTCGATACGACCGAATCTGGAATGCCACTACGGAAAACTTTTGCAAATTTCTTACTTAAAGGGAAAAAACCGTTAAGAATTTGTCGCCTTTAATAAAAACTTTTTCGTAATTTAAAACATTCTAAGTAAAAGTTAAGTTGTTATAAAAACCTCCAAATTCAAAACTTTAATATGACTTTTGGGATCTAAGTAGCTTTTAAAATTAAACTTACAAAATATTAACTTAATTATAAAACTAACTTGGACATAACAAAATTCAAATACTTCAAGGCCCTTATTACAACAAATGGATATTTAAAATACCGAAAGCATAAATTATATAACATAAGGAAAGCAACTTCTTCTGCATGGGCCACCTCGTATCCACTCCAACCCGGTCTGAGCATCGCACATCACTTATAAGGTTTGATAAAAATTGGGTGAGTCTAACAGACTCAGTGTGTAATTATTCTACTGAATTCCACCCGCATGTCAAACCATGTATTAACCCATATAACAAATATTAATGCAACTTATTCACATGCTTTCATTTATTGGGCTTGACCCATATCCATATAACATCCATATAATAGTGTAATTAACCACATATTTCCATATACTGGGCTTGGCCCATTACCACATTAATCCACACCACATACTGGGCTTGGCCCACTTTCACATTAATCCACATATCATATTGGGCTTGGCCCATTTGCACATTTATTCATATCACATATTGGGCTTGGCCCATTTTCACATGTATTCAAATACAAAATTATGCAATTATGAAGCCCAACCCAGCCTAGGGTCCATCCTCTACACACCCCCGTATCCAGCCTACCACACACCAGGGGATTATTAAATCACCCTCCCCTTTTTACTCCAATAAGGCAACAAATGCCATCCACGCAAACTTAATCGCAAATAATCCACAACGCGACCTTAGTCGACGTCAATCCACGATGTAGCCGAAGCTATCATCAAAACCACGATGAGCACAAAGCCATCAATAACCACGATATGGCACATAGCCTATATCAATCACGATGCGGCATAGAGCCATTCACCAAACCACATACTTGAAGTACACCCTGTCCTTCTTTCACATCCCACCCATGCACATGCAACATAAAATAGTGCCATGATGATAATGCATGTACATGTTATTTCGCATATTATCACTTATTAATATCAATAATCACATTTCATCAGATTTGGTACTTACAAGATTATTGACATACCCCTTGAGGGTATCCATATCACAATTTCCACTGCACTAGTTAGCACATTCATAACACACATACAGATATCTCATACAATCATAAACCCAAAAAACGGTAGGCTAACTACACACCTGACTATTTAGCGAAATCCTTAGCTACTTGAATTTAACACGATCCCGGAACTTCCTTATGCCTGTCGATATCCTCCTTACTTATTCAAATCTCGAATACTTGCTCTACTTCTATCGACTTGCCCCCTAATTAACCATAATACAAATCGGTCACATTTAAACCCAAATATGGCCTATGGCCGAATAACACAAGCCTCCTTACCTTACTAAACTAAATCCCGAATCACCACTTGCTCCTTGAATAGTCAAAATCCACCTTAGCAACCATTAGAATCGGCTTAGCACATGAAAACTCTAAAGATGGCCTTTGGCCGAATGCCTTATTGGCCTACCTTGAAGAATCAAAACTGATTACCAAAGGAGAATTCACTTACCACTATTACACGTTTGCTTTGAAGAGCCTAAAGTAAGTAGTCGACAGCACCCTCCTTTAAAGATTCGACTTAGAGCACAACAATGATGGTTCGGCCTTTAAATGGAGAAGAGGAAAACGTAACAATGGAGAGGGTTTTTTGCTTGGAGATTTCAGCCACAAATAACAATGATAGAGGGGTTTTAGCTTTTGTGACTTGCGGCAAAACAAAGAGAATAGGCACTTTAAGCTTCGGTTATGGCTTCAAAGAAATAGAAATAGATTTGGTGTTGGATGAAAGGAAAGAATGAGAGGTGTGAGTGGGAAGAAATTCGCCACAAAGAAGTTTAAAGAAAAAAGATATCAAAGATGATTACTCCCCCTTATAAAGAATTCGGCTACTATATCCTTGCTATTATCAAACTCTTTGATAATCTCCTCTATTATCTCCTTAACAAATAAAATAAATTAATCCAACATTAATTCCTTATCAAACTCCTATATTATCTCTTATCACCTATTTAAACCAAAATAAATAAATAAATCCATATTTATCTCTTCTTCATCTTGCACAAAATAATTAAATCAACAATTATCCTACTTGAATAAATAAAACAACAATTATCTATTATCTACCAACTTAAAATAAATCAACCTTTAATATATATCCTAGTCGAATAAAACAAGCTTAATCCTCATCCAATTAAAAGTTCAATTGTCGTCCAAACTCTTCTCACCTTTCTTCCTTGACGCTAAAGCAAAATAAAACACTTCCTTCTCGCCAACAAGACTCGAACATGAGACACAGAGCCCTTTTGACTTTAAGTCGCAGTGTAATGCCCCAAGCCACTTTGCCAAGGCAGCTGTTGATGACATGTTTCACCCAAAATTTCTTTTAAAACCTCTTTCCCTAGTTCCCCCTTGTCTTAACGCCAAAAGCAAAATAAAAACACGCCTCCTAGCTGACAACAAGACTCGAACCAAAGCCCTTGCCCACAGCACATGGCATCATCACCAAGGCCTTAAGTAGCGCCTTGCAGCCACTTTACCAAGGCCTGTCTTATGCCAAAAATGCCTACAATTTTTCCCTTAAGGCCTCCCTAGCCCAACTTCCCTTCTTGACGCAAAAATACAAGCCCATTGCTTCCCACGTTGCTCGAACCTTCACCCCCTGAAGCTCCCTTTTGACGCAAGCCTCCCTGCTCCTTAGGTGGCGTCCCAAGCCACTTTACCACATGGCTACTTGTGTCCTAAACTCCCCAAAACTTTTCTTAAGGCCTCTTCAGCCCAGCTCCCCTTTTAACTTAAAATCTAATTATTTTCCCAAAGCTTTCACCTTCATCCTAGAGTTCTAAAAACTCTTAAAACACACTCAACCACACTTAAAGCCTACTAACACTTGAGTTATGCTCCAAACGCATAACCCCTAATTTAGGATATTACACAATTACTCATGCGCCAACACCACCTTACCAATTACTCATCTTATGCTAATTTTAGACACTTAAATTTACTTAAACCTCAAAATCACTTGATCCACTTCAATTAAATACTCCTTACTAGAATTTATTCTAATTCCGAATAGTTCTCAAGTCTTCTCAAGACTATACTAACATGAAAAATTTTACTATACACAAGTTAAGCACTAAAACATGCATCAAATAAATACTTCAAATTTTAGGATGTTACACAAGCGTGTGATGCCACACAGCCTGTAGCGAGGTAAGGCACATGGGCGTGTGTGGCCACACGGGCATGTCCCTAGTGCTCATGGGCGTTTAATGCCTAAAATTTAGAAAAAAAATTTGGGTTTTTACGAAAAAGTCCATATAGTCTCAATTTAATCCCGGTTTGATTTCGATGCATATTTTGGGCTTCAAGAGCCCATTTAAAGGATGATATGTTAAGCCTCGATATAGGAATAGTAGTTGTCTCAGTTTAATGGAAAAAGGATAGGTAAACTCGGTAATGCCTCGTACCTTATTTCGGTGACGGATACGGGTAGGGGATGTTACACCATTTGCTAGCTTCCACTTGTTCATCCTGATTGAAAGGTAAGTTATGTTAAAATTTCCATATTATTCGTTTCTCATCTTTATCTCTCTTTGGAAGATTTTTCATGTTTTGGAGGACTTTTTCTTTCCCTGTTTTCCCAGATTAACAAAGAAATATAAAGATTTAAAAAAATAATTTTTTGGGACTTTCTTTTTCCCCCGAATGTTACTTTGCCAACATTTTTTTAGTTTCCAAGATGAACCAAAAAATTTGTAGAAAAAAATCGTTTTTATCGTGTCTTTTCTTTTTGCTTCCCCTGAGTTTTCATTAATTTGGTAATGTTATTTTTTTCTCAAATTTAAATTTTTTTTCAACATATCTAGAAAAAAATTGATTTGTTTCAGGATTTATTTTTTGCTTCCCACTGAATTTTCCTTATATGTTTCAGAATTTGGCAATTTAAATTTGGTTTTTGTTTGTTGTTTGCTTCCCTCTAACGGTTTCTTCATAGTTTTTTTTGGTATGAATTCTTAATCTGTAAAAATTTTGCAATTGACTTGTTGCTTATTATGGAATTATATTAATTTATCGGTTTTCTTTTATTTTGTAACTAAGCAATCTAAATTTTATGATTTTGTGCTGGTTGTTTCTTAGAAAAACTTATCTTTCAAATGTAAATTGAGAAACTAGATCTGGGTATTTGCAATTTTGTGTTGATATGGTTAAATTTGTCTTCTGTTCAATGTATTAGTTTGATTGCTTGGTTGTAATTTAGATTTAGCAGAATTTTAAATGGTTATTTTAATTTAATAGAAGTTAATTTCCAAATTTTTCACATGTTAATCATGAAACACCCCAAACTCGGCCCACAAGCCCTGATCGGATCTGGCATGCTTCTAAAGAAAATCCTTTCGAATTCTATTTGGGCTTTGCCAAAATCTTGTGTGTTTTCGAAAACAGTTGACTTGGGAACAACTGTGGCTAGTTTAGAAATTTTATGAACCAAGGGCATTTTAGTAAATTTTTTTTTCAACCAGGGTATTTAGGTCATTTTAATAAATCGAGAATATTTTGGAAAAGTTTTCTAAATAGTTTTCCTACACATCAAGGGATAATTTGGTGATTTTAAAACTAGGGTTTCTATATAAAAATATAGCTAGTCCCTTTCGGGTTTTAGTTATTGGGTTTAGCCTGTGGCTGAGTCCTCTTGGTTAGGATGAACCATCACTACGCACTGGTAGGATTCAAGTGGGTAGGAGGTGAGTCAATAGGACTGCTTAAATACCAAGCTCCCATGAAACCAATCCTAGACACATGCATAACAGGTTGCCACACCCTAACTTCGGTGACTTAGACACAGTTTGTTTAATTGTGCATTAAAGTTTTATGTAATTCTCATGTTGGGGTAAACTAGCCCTAGGGTTTAATTCCTAGTCCACCAATCTACATCCCTATATATCCCCACATACGATTCATAGAAGAGCTAGGGGTACTTACCTAGTGGACTTCGGGCCGAGACTCATGTGCCATGCTAGAAAAACCTACTGCTTATTACTTAGAAAAATCCACTTTCAAAAAGCAAAAACGTTTGGGCCTTAAAAGCCCTCGTACGAAGTTTTGAACTGGCTCGATACCAAATGAAACACCCCAAACCCGGCCCACAAGCCCCAGCCGGATCGGCATACTAAAGAAAATCCTTTCAATTTATTTGGGCTTTACCAAAATCTTGTGTGTTTTCGAAAGCAGTTGATTTGGGTTGGGTTCGAACTTAAATTTTCGTGTTGATTAGGTGTCAAAACGCTTGATATTTATACTTAAGAAAATTTTACTTTTAACTTTAATCGACAATAATTATATCATACTATGTAATTTAAAAGCATGCATAAACAAATTAATACTTTGGCCTTATTACATTAAATAAAACCCGAAAATAATTCAAAACTTGGGAATTTAGAACTGAAAAAAAAACAAAACATAACAATCTTGAATTGTGCATGGCCACCCCTGAGCTTCTCCAGACCGGTCCATTACTGAGTGTCACCTGAAAAACAATCCCACAAGGGGTGAGTCAACAGACTCAATGTGTAACCACAACACTAAGTCCTAACAAATTCAGGCATATCAAACCATACATGTACATATATCATTTAAATAATATGATGCAAACCCGAACCCAAACTTAGATAGCCATCCGCTACACATCACCCGTACCAACCTGTACACAATGGGGACTACTAAGTCAACCCTCCATCCGCTACACACCATCGAAGGCGGTCGCTGCAGTCGACGTGCTCATCGCCTTTATAAAATTCGTGGCATAGCCACCAGATATATATATATATATTTTTTGACATAAGTCACCACATTCTTATATTGTGACATAAGTCACCACATTCTTATATTGTGACTTAAGTCACCACATTCTTATATTGGGGCATAGAACCACCAATTCACTTCCCCTTCATATATCATCCATATGCCCATGTCATACAAAATATGCAATATTATGCTTTATTCACATTCTTATATTTGCACTCATGTGCCATAATAGATCGTATTGTATTCCTAGTAGGAGTAGGAAGACGTACCTGAGTACTTTGTACCATCGCATGGTAACTTAGCCATATTTTTCACATTTTTCTTATCACATGCATTAAAGTAAAGCCATAATCTATTAAGGTTTAGTGTGGGTACACATCCGATTTACTTAGTGCTTAATTGAATTTCAAAACCCGATCTAACGCTTTAGATCTTAGTTCCTATATTCGGCCATTATTAGACATATTAGCAAAACCTATTCGGCTAGTTAATTAAATCCCGAAGGACTATCGAAACCAAAACTTACCTTGTTGCCGATTGGATTAAAATCAAATCCCAAAACTTTGTGATCTTGCCCCCTAGCAATCGGCCAACACTAGATTAATTGGCACGATGAGTTTTCGGCTAAAAAATGAATAAGAAACAGATCTAAATACCACAATAGGGCCTTGGCCGAATGTCAGATTCACTTACCTTTGTGAATCTAAAATCCCGAAAACCACCTCCTTCTTTAGAAACTGTCGAAATCCCTATATGCCATATGTTAGTACCGGCTTTATACAATAATCCATAAGATTGGCCCTTGGCCGAATACCATACTTGCTTACCTTGATCTCTTCAAATCCCGAAAGGATCCTTTACGGCTCCCTAACGTTGGCTACACAAAAAGAATGCATCACTATTGGCCTTACACACATTCGGCCATCCCTAAGACCGAGGTTAAACATGGCTTTCGACATCTTTAAAAGAATAAGAACCTAAAATTGATTGCTTAAGGAGGAGATCACTTACCCTTATGACTGAAATTGTTTGCTCTTTGTTGAATCCACAGAGAGATTCAGCTATGGGCTAGATTTTATTCAACAGATTCCGGCTTTTGATGTTATTAAGAAATCAGCTAGAGTACCTTGAGATTCGGCTTTTGAAGAATTAAAAGAAAAGAAAAGAGAAGGGTGTATGAGACTTATAGAGAATTCGGCTATGGCTTGGGAAGAACTTGCTTTCGGCTTTTGGAAAGTTTGCAAAAAGAAGAAGAGAAAGGTGAAGAAATCGACAATGATGGACTTTGAGTAAGGAGTATTCGATTTTGGCAAAATAAAATGGAGGAGAGAAATTTTGCTAGAGAATTTCGGCAGATGAACAAAAGAAAAAGGAAGAATGAAGATTGGCCTCTCTTTCCCCCCTCTTGCCGAAATTACTAAGCCTAGAGTCCCTTATTCGGCCATCACTATCATATCCCTTGTTTTCCTCTTTATCTTCTTAAAATTAATCTAAAATAAATCATCCATTTATCCACCACTTAGCCGAAATTATTAAAAGAAGAATGCTTCATCTTAAACTCCTCCCATAGACTCCCCATGCCGTCCATCTCTTCTCCTTATTGCGAAAAAATAAAAACTTTACTTAGCTTCCCATGACGACTAACCTTGGCCCATCTCCACCTACTTGTGGCGTCATTCCCAGGGCCTTAAGTGGCACCTCCAAGCCACTTTTCCAAGCCCAATTTCATGTCACCTTTCCTCTAATATTTCTTTTAAGGCCTTTCTGCTTAGCTTCCTCTTTTAGATTTAGAATCTAATACTTTCTAAGGCATTTGTCTACGCACTAAGGTTCACAAAATTCATAATGCACATCCACAACACACATAAACATGCTATTTCATTTAATTAAGCAATTAATGCATAGGCCATAATCCAGGATATTATAGTTCTACCCCCTTAAAATAATTTTGACCTCAAAATTACCTGGCTAGAATAGGTGGGGATATTATTGTCTCATTGCTTCTTCCGGCTCCCATGAAGCTTCCTCCGATCCATGATTTCGCCACAACACCTTGACCAAAGGGACCGATTTCCTTCATAGCACTTTCACATCTCGTTCCAGAATCTAAATTGGCTCTTCCTCATAAGACAGATTTGGTCTCAGCTCCACCTCTTCAACCAAAACTACATGAGATGGATCCGATCGATATCGACGTAGCATGGAGACATGAAATACGTCATACATCTGCTTCAATTCTAGTGGCAACTCCAACTGGTATGCCATTGGTCCAATTCGCTTCATTACTCGATAAGGCCCTATAAACCTTGGACTTAGCTTCCCTTTTCGACCAAATCTCATCACCTTCTCCCAAGGCAAAACTTTAAGGAACACTTGATCTCCCACATCGAATTCTATTTCCCTCCGTTTGAGATCTGCGTACGACTTCTGTCTATCGGATGCCTCCTTTAATCGAGCTCGAATTATACTAACCTTCTCCTCAGATTCTGCCACAATTTTTGGCCCCAAAATCTGACGTTCTCCCAATTCCATCCAACATGTAGGAGTCCGACACTTTCGACCATACAATGCTTCGTACGGTGCCATCTGAATACTTGCCTGATAGCTGTTATTGTATGCAAATTCTGCTAGGGGCAAATATTCTTCCCAACTTCCTCTCAAGTCTATTACGACTTCTCAAAGATATCCTCTAGCACTTGGATCACCCGTTCGATGGCCGTCCATTGTGGATGGAAAGCCGATCGAAATCCAATCTAGTGCCTAAAGCCCGATGTAGAACTTTCCAAAACTGAGACGTGAACCTCGGGTCCCTATCCGAGATAATTGACATCGGTACTCCATGCAACCTTACAATCTCCACTACATACAACCTTGCTAACTTCTGTAGGGAGTAGTCAACCCAAGCACAGGAATAAAGTGCACTGACTTTGTAGTCGATCCACTATCACCCATACCGAGTCCTTCTTAGTAGGCGTAAGGGGAAGCCCACTAACGAAGTCCATGGTGATTCTCTCCCACTTCCACTGCAGAATTTGTATTGGTCAAGCAACCACGCGGAACTTGGTGTTCAACCTTAACTTGTCGACACGTTAAACATTTGCCGACAAATTTCAGAACTTTCCTCTTCGCACTGTGCCACCAAAACTGTTCCCTTAAATCTCTGTACATTTTACTACCTCTGGGATGCATAGCATAAGGGCTACTATGTGATTCCCGAAGAATTCTTTGCCTAAGCTCCTCATCCTTTGGCATATAGACTTTTCCCTTGGAACACAATACTCCTTCATTATTAATACCATAATTTTCCAATTCTCCATTCTGCACTTGTCTCAGCTTAACACTTAGATCCTCATCCACCAATTGTCCCTCTTTCACTTCATTCAACCACGTTGGCTTAATTTGTAGCTCTGCCAGCAGACTTCCATCATCATACAAGCTTAGATGTGCGAACATCGCCCTCAGATCCGTCACTACCTTCTGACTTAAGGCATCCGCCACTACATTTGCCTTGCCTGGGTGATATTCTATGGAACAACCGTAGTCCTTCAATAGTTCCACCCACCTTCGCTGTCTCAGATTCAACTCCTTCTGAGTTAGCAGATACTTAAGGATTTTGTAGTCTGTGTAGATCACCGACTTTTCTCCATAGAGATAATACCTCCATACCTTAAGGGCAAAGACCACTGCCGCTAATTCCAAATCATGTGTCGGGTAGTTAACTTCGTGTGGCCTTAGTTATCGAGATGCATAAGCGACTACTTTTCCGTCTTGCATAAGGACACCTCCCAATCCTGTATGGGAAGCATCACAATATACCACAAAATCCTTCCCTGCCTCCGGCTGAATCAAAACTGGAGCTTCGGTCAAGACTTTCTTAAGCTTCTCAAAGCTCTCCGTTGTTTATCGGTCCATATGAAAGGCACTTCCTTCCTTAACAACTTTGTCGTGGCCTTGACTATCGACGAGAACCCTTCCACAAAGCGTCTATAATAGCTCGCCAATCCTAAGAAACTCCAAACTTACGCCATCGACTTAGGGGTTTCTAATCGAATCGCCTCAATCTTTCGAGGATCCACCCTTATTCCTTCAGCAGATACCACATGTCCTAAAAACGTCATCTCCTTAAGCCAAAATTCACACTTGCTGAATTTGGCATAGAGTTCCTTCTCCCTCAACACTTGCAACACTATCCAGAGATGCTCATCATGCTCCTCTTCAGACTTGGAATACACCAAAATATCGTCTATGAACACAACGATAAACTGGTCTAGATAGGGTTGGAAAACCCGGTTCATCATGTCCATGAACGCGGCTGGGGCATTAGTCAACCCAAACGGCATTACTACGAATTCAAAATGCCCATACCTTGTCCGAAAGGCTGTCTTATGGATATCTATCTCCTTCACCTTAAGCTGATGATATCTGGACCTCAGATCTATCTTTGAGAAAATCGCGGCCCCCTTAAGCTGATCGAACAAGTCATCTATTCTTGGCAATGGATACTTGTTCTTGATGGTCAGCTTGTTCAACTGACGATAATCTATGCCCATTCGCATAGTTCCGTCCTTCTTCTTTACAAACAAGACCGGTGCTCCCCATAAAGACACATTGGGCCGTATGAACCCACGGTCAAGCAATTCCTGGATCTGAGCCTTAAGCTCAACCAACTCCTTTGGTGCCATTTCAGATGGGGCAATGGACAAAGGAGTATGCCCGTGAGAAGTCGATTCCAAACTACACCTCCCTGTCTGGGGGTATTCCGGGTAATTCCTTGGAAAAAACAATCTCAAACTCCCTTATAGTTCTAACTCTACTAACTCCCCCTTCTTTCCTATCCAAAGTACTAATGAAAGCCAAAAACGCCTTGCACCCCTTCCGAACCATCTTATCTGCCTTTAATGCCGAAACTACGTTAGACAAGTAGTTTCGTCTTTCTTCTATCATAATTATCCCCTCATCCTATGGGGTCCTTAACTCCATTCATTTGGATGCACAATCCAATATAGCCTGATGCTCCACTAGCCAATCCATGCCAAGTATCAGATCAAATTCCCTGAAGGGTAATTCCATTAAGTCGACAAGAAATACTGCTCTTTGAAGTTCCAAAGGTACTCTCCGAAACATCTTATTCACCACTACAGTTTGACCTAGTGGGCTTACTACAGTCATCTCCCTACTAGAAATTTCAGAGGCTATGCCTAGTGTTTCAACTACACTACATGCAACATAAGAATGGATCGAGCCCACATCAATCAAAGCAACATAGGGTTTGCCAAAAATAAGAAACGTACCGGTTATGACATGGTGCGTCTCCATCTTCCCTCCGACGAACCGCGTAAACCAAACCTGGTTGTCTGGCCTCCGTGTTACCAACACCTCGGCCCGGTGTTCCTCGTCCTCTACCAGGACCATTACCTCTGCCAGCCGAACCACGACCTCGCGGTGGCTGCTGTCCTCCTCTTCTCGTCTGGTTAGGTCTTTGATTCACTAGTCGACCCCCTTCGGTTCTCATGGGGCAAACCTTAATCATGTGGTCCTTGGACCCACACTTGAAACATCCCCCTGTCTTCTTCCAGCATTCGCCTAAGTGCTTTTTCCCACATTGATCACAAGCACGATACTGCCCTCCAGTAGCAGCCCGCTGACCTCGTGGCCCATCTACTCTAGGCCTCTTTTGCTCATTCCTAGTCGGCCTTGATGATCCAAAGCCTCTCTTCTGCCTATTCTGTTCGGAGTTCTGCCTTACGAAATCCTTGATACCCTCAGCCACTTTAGCCTTTTCCACCAACACAGCAAACTCCCGCTCCTGTTGCGGGGCTATCAATAACCTCAGGTCATCCCTTAGTCCGTCTTCAAACCGGACACACCGTTCATGCTCAGTAGCCACTATCCCTCGAGCATAATGGCTCAGCCTTAAGAATTCAGCTTCGTACTCAGCTACGGACTTGTTCCCTTGAACCAGCCCCAGAAATGCCTTCCTCTGTGCATCAATGTAATGGGTACCAACATATTTCTTTTGGTATGCCGACTTAGTATAGTCCCAAGTGAGTTCCTCAGCTGTAACACCATCCCAAACCGTGAGCCACCATTGATATGACTCATCACGGAGAAGCGACACCAACCCTTTCAGCTTCTCCTCGTCAGTTAAGTCGAGCTCATCCATAATCCGCTCAGTCGCTTCCAACCAATAGTTAGCGGTACTGGGTGCCACACCTGATATACCACGGAACACCTCAGC
This sequence comes from Gossypium rotundifolium, assembly GCA_025506655.1. Taxonomy (NCBI): domain Eukaryota; kingdom Viridiplantae; phylum Streptophyta; class Magnoliopsida; order Malvales; family Malvaceae; genus Gossypium; species Gossypium rotundifolium. The sequence goes on along the minus strand of CP106732.1, from coordinate 126,168,883 downwards.
TCCGTTGGCTCGAAGTCATTCAGGTATCGAATTTTGAGCTCCCATGCCTCCACTTGCTCCAGCCACCCTTTCCAAAACCCGCAGCATCGCTTGTGACACTGCGTCATCCCCCGTCTGATCCTGATATTCCACATCAGTGGTTGGTGGTGGTGGTGGCATTTCATTCTCAGATCCTTGACCCGATCTAACGGGTTCAGACATAGTCATTCGACTTCTTCCACGGCCACGTACGTTACGACCATGTCCCCTTGAATTCATACTTTCACTTTGCGTTTATCTGATTAAAGAATTTTATGCATTAGTTTGGTTCCACTGATTTATCACGAACAATTTTATGTTTAGTAGTTTGAGGAAGTAATTCTTTTGATTCATACACATACAGTCTCACATCATTCATTTAGCCACACACATGAACTTGCGTTCATTACAGAAAATGTTGTAGTTGTTATTGTTTGTTGTTTTCCACTACCTAGGGGTATTTCCATAATTCTATAGGGGTATTTTGGTAATTTTCAAATTAGGGTATTTGAAAATGTTGCAAAATAGAGATTGTTGATATTTTTACAAAATTAGAATACTTGCTAAGTAAATTTCAAGGGTGAAATGGTAATTTTATACACTAGGGGTATTTTTGTAATTTTACAAGCCAGGGTCATTTTGGTAATTTTTTGCAAAATATGGTTCTTGGTGACTTTCCAAAATGAGGGTATTTTTAAAGATTTCTAGATTGAGGGTACTTTGGTAGTTTTCCTTTTGATGGTATTTTGGTCATTTGTACAAGTTAGGGGTAATCTGGTCATTTTGCAAATCAAGGGTAATTTCGTAAATTTTCCAAATCAGGATGTCTTTGACATTTTGTAAAGTTTTTGGATATTTGTAAAGTAAAAGAATCTTGGGAACAACTGTGGCTAGTTTAGAAATTTTATGAACCAAGGGCATTTTAGTAAAAATTTTTTTTCAACCAGGGTATTTAGGTCATTTTAATAAATCGAGAATATTTTGGAAAAGTTTTCTAAATAGTTTTCCTACACATCAAGGGATAATTTGGTGATTTTAAAACTAGGGTTTCTATATAAAAAATATAGCTAGTCCCTTTCGGGTTTTAGTTATTGGGTTTAGCCTGTGGCTGAGTCCTCTTGGTTAGGATGAACCATCACTACGCACCAGGTAGGATTCAAGTGGGTAGGAGGTGAGTCACTAGGACTGCTTAAATACCAAGCTCCCACTGAAACCAATCCTAAACATGCGCACAACGGTTGCCACACCCTAACTCGGTGACTTAGACACAGGTTTGTTTAATTGTGCATTAAAGTTTTATGTAATTCTCATGTTGGGGTAAACTAGCCCTAGGGTTTAATTCCTAGTCCACTAATCTACGTCCCTATATATCCCCACATATGATTCACAGAAGAGCTAGGGGTACTTACCTGGTGGACTTTGGGCCAGAGACTCAGGTGCCATGCTAGAAAAACCTGCTTATTACTTAGAAAAATCCACTTTCAAAAGACAAAAAACGTTTTGGGCCCTAAAAGCCCTCAAGGCCGAGTTTTGAACTGGCTCGATACTAAATCGAACGAAACACCCCACAAGCCCAAAATCTGCATGCTTCTAAAGAAAAAATTTATTTGGGCTTTGCCAAAATCTTGTGTGTTTTCGAAAACAGTTGATTTGGGTTGGGTTCGAACTTAAATTTTCGTGTTGATTAGGTGTCAAAATGCTTGATATTTATACTTAAGAAAATTTTACTTTTAACTTTAATTCGACAATAATTATATCATACTATGTAATTTAAAAGCATGCATAAACAAATTAATACTTTGGCCTTATTACATCAAATAAAACCCAAAATAATTCAAAACTTGGGAATTTAGAACTAAAAAAAACAAAACATAACAATCTTGAATTGTGCATGGCCACCCCGAGCTTCTCCCGACCGGTCCATTCTCGAGTGTCACTGAAAAACAATCCCACAAGGGGTGAGTCAACAGACTCAATGTGTAACCACAACACTAAGTCCTAACAAATTCAGGCATATCAAACCATACATGTACATATATCATTTAAATAATATGATGCAAACCCGAACCCAAACTTAGATAGCCATCCGCTACACATCACCCGTACCAACCTGTCCACCATGGGGACTACTAAGTCAACCCTCCATCCGCTACACACCATCGGGTCATTGCAATGGCGTGCTCATCGCCTTTATAAAATTCGTGGCATAGCCACCAGATATATATATATATTTTTTGACATAAGTCACCACATTCTTATATTGTGACATAAGTCACCACATTCTTATATTGTGACATAAGTCACCACATTCTTATATTGGGGCATAGAACCACCAATTCACTTCCCCTTCATATATCATCCATATGCCCATGTCATACAAAATATGCAATATTATGCTTTATTCACATTCTTATATTTGCACTCATGTGCCATAATAGATCGTATTGTATTCCTAGTAGGAGTAGGAAGACATACCTGAGTACTTTGTACCATCGCATGGTAACTTAGCCATATTTTTCACATTTTCTTATCACATGCATTAAAGTAAAGCCATAATCTATTAAGGTTTAGTGTGGGGTACACACCTGATTTACTTAGCACTTAATTGAATTCCCGAAAACCCGATCTAACGCTTTAGATCTTAGTTCCTATATTCGGCCATTATTAGACATATTAGCAAATCCTATTCGGCTAGTTAATTAAATCCCGAAGGACTATCGAAACCAAAACTTACCTTGTTATTGATTGGATTAAAATCAAATCCCGAAACTTCGTGATCTTGCCCCTAGCAATCAGCCAACACTAGATTAATTGGCTCGATTAGTTTTTGGCTAAAAAACGAATAAGAAACAGATCTAAATACCACAATAGGGCCTTGGCCGAATGTCAGATTCACTTACCTTTGTGAATCTAAAATCCCGAAAACCACCTCTTTCTTTAGAAACTGTCGAAATCCCTATATGTCATATGTTAGTACCGGCTTTATACAATAATCCATAAGATTGGCCCTTGGCCGAATACCATACTTGCTTACCTTGATCTCTTCAAATCCCGAAAGGCTCCTTTACGGCTCCCTAACGTTGGCTACACAAAAAGAATACATCACTATTGGCCTTACACACATTCGGCCATCCCTAAGACCGAGGTTAAACATGGCTTTCGGCATCTTTAAAAGAATAAGAACCCAAAACTGATTACTTAAGGAGGAGATCACTTACCCTTATGACTGAAATTGTTTGCTCTTTGTTGAATCCACAGAGAGATTCGACTATGGGCTAGATTTTATTCAACGGATTCCGGCTTTTGATGTTATTAAGAAATCAGCTAGAGTACCTTGAGATTCGGCTTTTGAAGAATCAAAAGAAAAGAAAAGAGAAGGGTGTATGAGACTTATAGAGAATTCGGCTATGGCTTGGGAAGAACTTGCTTTCGGCTTTTGGAAAGTTTGCAAAAAGAAGAAGAGAAAGGTGAAGAAATCGGCAATGATGGACTTTGAGTAAGGAGTATTCGGTTTTGGAAAAATAAAAGGGAGGAGAGAAATTTTGCTAGAGAATTTTGACAGATGAACAAAAGAAAAAGGAAGAATGAAGATTGGCCTCTCTTTCCCCCCTCTTGCCGAAATTACTAAGCCTAGAGTCCCTTATTCGGCCATCACTATCATATCCCTTGTTTTCCTCTTTATCTTCTTAAAATTAATCTAAAATAAATCATCCATTTATCCACCACTTAGCCAAAATTATTAAAAGAAGAATGCTTCATCTTAAACTCCTCTCATAGACTCCCCATGCCGTCCATCTCTTCTCCTTATTGCTGAAAAAAATAAAAACTTTACTTAGCTTCCCACGCGACTCGAACCTTGGCCCATCTCCACCTACTTGTGGCGTCATTCTCAGGGCCTTAAGTGGCGCCTCCAAGCCACTTTTCCAAGCCCAATTTCATGTCACCTTTCCTCTAATATTTCTTTTAAGGCCTTTCTGCTTAGCTTCCTCTTTTAGATTTAGAATCTAATACTTTCTAAGGCATTTGTCTACGCACTAAGGTTCACAAAATTCATAATGCACATCCACAACACACATAAGCATGCTATTTCATTTAATTAAGCAATTAATGCATAGGCCATAATCCGGGATATTACAAATCAAATGGTTGTAATTTATATTTAGCAACAATTTAATATGGTTAAAATGGTTGTAAATATAATGAGATACTAGATTGTTTGGCATGAATTTAAAATTTAGCAGAAGGTATTGGTTTGATTGTTTGGCTGTAAGTTGCATTTCTATAAATGCTTTAACTGATTGCTTAGGTGCCAATATGTTTTGTGTTCAATTGTTACCAATGTGATCAACTGGAAATGAACTGATTGTCAAATGTCATATTGTTTTGTGTTCAATTGTCTACAATTGGCCAGTAAGACTAGCTTAATTACAACTGCAAATTGGTGTTCATTGAATGAAAATGGAAATGAACTGAATATGCTAAATTTAATATGATTGACATTACATGTTGGGAAATGAAAATGAAAAAGCAATAACCTACATAACTTGATTTCAAAACATTTTTACATGTATATTGCAAAAGTAGAAAACAGATAGATTGCCGTCAATTGAAACTTTGCTTGCTAATTGAAAATTTCAGAATTGCTTATGTCCGACTAACTTTATTTTGCATATTGTTTTTGTATTTATAATTCTATAATGTTTTCTTAACATTTCAAATGTCTTTATTCATAATTAAAATATAACGCATCAATTTATGTTGTAATAATGACACGTTTGCCTTTAATAGTACAAAGTGAGAGGCGAAAAAGAATTGGTCTTGCATTACAAGTATGGTTGCAAATATGCACAGTTGCGAGTTGGATTTTAATTTTTTTGGGTGTCGTCTCTAGCCTACATACTTATAGACGAAGACAAAGGATTAGATAATATATTCTAGATTTTTATACAACGATATTATGTGAAAAGACTTGTACATGCTAGTGACGAGACCTGTATTGAACAAGTTAGGATGAATAGAGTTGTTTTTTTTAAAATATGCGAGATGTTACAAACTTTAAGATGATTGAAGTCGTCAAGGAACATGCTTGTTGATGAGCAAGTGACAATGTTCTTACATATCATTTCTCATCGCCTTAGAAATCGAGTTATCAAGCATCACTTTAATAGGTCCAGGAAAATTGTTAGTAGATCATTCCAAAATGTTTTAACTGTTGTCATATGCTTACAAGATGTGTTATTTAAAAAGGCAGCCAATTACAGCTAATTCTACAGACACAAGGTGGAAATGGTTCAAAGTATTAGAGTGGGTACCATATATAGCTTGTACATAATTCACTTGATTTAGATTTAAATATAGTATCCTAACCCGATATTTTTAAACTATTTCTCTAGAATTCTTTAGGTTCTTTAAATGGAACCCACATCAAGATCAGGGTTTCAAAAGTTGATAAACCTAGATATCAAACGTGAAAAGGTGACATTACAACAAATATGTTACGTTTTTGTGCACTCGATATACAATTTGTTTATGTTCTTCCTGGTTGGGAAGATTTCTTTGCTGATGGACAAGTTCTTCAAGATACCATTAGTAGGAGACATGGACTAAAAGTTCCCCTAGTAAAGTGCAATTTGAATTAATTTTTAATGTCATACTTTTTTGGGAGAGTTATTCAATATAAATATTTTTTTCTTTTTATAGGTTGCTATTATCTAGTTGATGTTGGTTACACAAATTGTAAGGGCTTTCTTGCACCTTTTAGGAGACAAAGATATCATTTGAATGAATGGCTCCGCCAGGGTCATCAACCAAGTACTCCAGAAGAATTTTTCAATATGAAACATGATTCAACGCAAAATGCTATTGAAAGATGATTTAGGTTATTAAAACTTAGATGGGGAATACTTAGGAGTCCATCATTTTATCCTGTGAAGGTGCATTATAGAATCATTATTGCATGTTACTTGCCCCATAATTTTATTCAATCCTATATCAGTCTTGATCCTATTGAAGCGGAGTTGGGAGAAGGATTACCTAGTAATGTGAAAGAGGATGATGAATTGAATATCATAAATATTCATCCATCAGATGCATAGGCTACTTGGAGGATGGAAGTAGCCAATCAAATGTTCTATGAATGACAAGCAACTAAAAATTAGTTAGGTTTATTAAAACATAGTAGAAGGTTAATTTGTTTATGTTATTTCATGTATCTAGTTTATGAAACTTTGGTGTTGTTTGTATTGTCTTTATGTATTATACTGGACTTGATGAATTGAAAATTTAATTTATTTTCTTTTGATTCATCATGTGTTATAATTTTATAAAGTGTCTATCTTTTGATTCAAAATATCGAACCTAATTTTAATTTTATTTTTTCTTAAGATAGTTATGTCAGACTTTTCACAAACTACAACTTCTTACAAAAATTCTCAAGGAACTAAAAGGAAATGGGTTCCAGAATATGTTGTATTGGTTGCCTATATGGTCGACTTCCACAATGTTGGAATGTTTAACGCTGATACAGGATTCAAGGTTGGTTATTTAAATGAGTTGGAAAGAATGTTAGAAAAAATTTTACCTTATGTTATGCTGAAGGCTAGACCTAATCTTGAATTAAGGATTAGGAAATTGAAAAAAGGAATAGACAATCATTTATGACATACTCAGAGGAAAAGATAACAGCAGCTTTGGTTGGGACGAGCATATGTAGATGGTTGTTGCCGAAGATGTTGTGTGGAACTCATATGTAAGTGTAAGACTTCTTTCCTGTCTTTATTATCTTGTTTTGATTAAACTTATATCTAATTTGGATTCCTTCTTTTTTATAGAGTCATAAAGAAGCCAGTCAATTCAGACATCGTAATTTCCCTTATTATGACCAACTTACTTCTATATATGCAACTGTATCACCCTATATTCGACTCGATCACTCGAGTCTAGACTACAAGGTGCTACACTCAAGTTTTGAATTTATCTAACTATTTCCTATCGCAATAATAGTATTCATAAACACATAGAATAAGTAATATGGACACGTGGACACTAAAAACTTTATTCAAACTTTAGTACAATAGTTTTTATAGGTATTTAAGATTCGCAACATGCAATTGAGATGATAAGAAAAATAAAAATATTTTATTAACCCTATAACAAATTTTGAATTTGATACCACCATTTTTAAGAATGCAAAGTTTATACAAGTAAATTTTAACCTATAGTTAGCTTGATGTAACTAATGAAATAGATATTCTAAAACTCTAAATAGATACAACTAATTTCTGGACTTGAGACTATGTCAATAGGCCTCCCCACTGTATGCACGATAATTAAGAAGAAATCTGAAAGAGCACGACAATTTCTAGCCTAGTCCCTTCACGAGCACTCCAGTTCTTCTTTATTACCTGCGAGTAGGATAGCACATAGGTAAGTTCTAAAGAACTTAGTGAATTCTTCATACCTTATTAACACAATGTGACTACTTTTGACGTTCTTGTTCAACCCGAATGTATAAGGACAACACAATTCTTATTGGCGTAGTGTTTAAATTCCATAACCCAACTTACTCTTGCTTGACACAACATCCTCAGCGACCATCTTGCTTCCGTATCCAACATAAAAATTAATAGCTTCTGATCTCTTGGTGAATCATCCCTGTGGATTCCATCTTACTAGATACCTTTGCGGATTCTTTTGCATTTATTTCCTCGAGGGGAAATCCTAGCTGATTCATACTTGCGATCTTATGAAAGGCAACCTATTAATAATTTCCATAATACGGTTTTCACAAAAAACACATAGGGCCGGTCTTGGTGCATAGTCCTTTTTGTAGACTACCATAAGCTACATGTCCTAATAGACTCAAGCTCATAATAAAATCCCCATAAATTTACATTTTCTTAAACATGCCAGCAGATTCGTTGTAAATACCCATTACAAATTAATAAAGAAAGCCTACCCCTCTCCATCAAGAAGATAGATTTATCGGACTAACTTGCCCTATATTCGCTACTCAACAATAGGTAACTCACTCATGGCAGATACCTCTTGACTGATATCCTATAGGTGGATTCTTAAGGGAGAATCCTCTATTTATAGACTCATACATTGAACATCCATGGAAGATGATCATATTTTTTATATGTGGTCTCACATAAATAGATAGCTCATACCTTTGGCTTCATACATAGCAACAATTTACCACATGGAGAACTTATTCTAGACTGCCCTATCTCACAGGTTCCATATTTGTGGATTCTTATATAAAGCATAGCCCTGACGGAATTCTACATACAATATAGTCCTGCAGACTTCCACATACATGAATGTCCTTGTGGACTTCCACATATAAGATTGTCCTTGTAGACTTCCACATATATGGTAAAGTCATGGATATGTTCTTCATTTTCATATATATGACCCCAAGCCTTAGACTCTTAGAGTCTTTTACCACCTCAAAAGGCTTCCACACGACATATAAATGGGACCTCATATATAAGTGTGCACTGAGTCTCCGTATCATTTATCTCCTTTCCTAGCTCAGTCCAATCGAACCTCTCCCAAAGCCACATAAATATAATGCATCTGAAATTCCTGTGTATGACCATCCAAACCTCTTCAAAGCTACATACATAAATAGAATGCATATAATACACACATTCTGCCAATACAAGCTATGAGTCATACTACTTATAACACGCCAATTCCCTTGACATATCATAAACATACTTTAATACGCAATAAATCATTACGCTAAAAAAATAGTTCAGTCAACATAGTTAGCTTATAACCATACAATTGCATCTCATTAAACAACATACATCACACCAATACACTCATCTATTCATTCATGATCAGATTCGTCTAAACAGTATTTGCACTCAATACCTTAAGCACATACAAGGTAACAACATGTCACCACAAATTGATTTGTCATTGGTAAAACACTATTTTATTATATTCAACATATTAAGGACACATAATACATCCATTTAAGATTTGAGTTTGAGAACTCACCTGGGATTCATCACCAATTCCATCTTTCAAGCCTTTCCCCTTGTTACACGAGCCTCCTTAATCAATACAACATGACAACTATACCATAATCCAACTGAGATCATTCATTATCACAAAAAACTATAATTTCTTTTCATGTAGAGGTCATTTGAATGATTCTCTGCCATTTTACCCTAAAATAGATTAGAACCAATAATTTACTAAAATTCTTAACTACTTTCTTTTTCTTGAATCTACTAATGCAGAGAGATTAATAAACTTACCAGCATGCAAGATTTCCAATTTCTAAGACTAAATCATTAGTCTCTTGCCTTCATGCACGAACATTCCTCAATCTTTCTCTCTTCCATGGCAAACCAAAGAAAAGAAGAACAAAAAAACAAAAGATTTAACCCTAGAGAAGAATGTTTCTCATATATATAGTCTTTCTGGCCTCTAACACCAAAACCAATTCACAGCCACTTGGAAATAACTTAATCGTCATGTCACCCACTAACTTATTTCTGGTTCATAACTAATTGGTTATGGTTGAAATCCAACTTTTCCTTAACCAACCCGTTACTTGATCTTATTAAAAAAGAAAAACTCGTTAGATTAGAAAACCTTTCAATTTTATGCCCAACTCTTTTGCTATATAAGACCTTTCAAATCTGGGTGTGACAGCAAAAGATCAAGCCACTAAGAAAGTTTTTCCAACAACAACTGATATTGTTGCAGAAATAGATGCTAAGGATATAGTTACTACAAAGAATCCTGAAGAAGAAAGCAATGACCATGGATGTGAAGCTGATGTTTCCTTGGATGAGATGGATGTCTTGGCTACACAATCGCAATTGTCAAAGCCAAACCAAGATAATTCCACATTTTCAAAGAAGAAAAAAATATTTCTCTACTTCACTTATTGATGTTGCCACGTTAATGGGGAAAACATACGTGTAACACCCCTCATCCATCCCCATCACTAGATTTAGGTTACAGGATGCTAAAGTATATAACAAAACATGAGCAAGTAGTTTAATACAAAAATTATTTAAAACATTCATTAATCATCAAATGTTCATTTAAAACATGTTACACATGCAAGATCGGTCTTCAATTGAGTTTACAAAAGCTCTAAAAACAATTAAGAGCTAAGTAGGGACTAATTTGAAATATTTCAAAAAATTGTGACAAAAATGCAAAAAATGGGTCACACAGCCATGTGGCCAAGCCGTGTGACAAGCTGAGGCCATGTGGAGCTGAACCAGATAGCCATGTGCTCTAACCATATACAAGGCTGATGTTGTGTAATGTAGGGTCACACGGTTTTGTCATCAAGCCGTATAGACCTAATTGTTAAAAATTTGAAAACATTCACACGGCCGTGTGGTTGGGTCGTGTGAGAGACTCAGACAGTGTCAAAAATCCTGCATCTAAACTACCAGAGGCATACGGCTGTTTCAATCAATCGTGTGTCAGTGGGAAAGTGAGTGACATAAAAAAATGGTTATTTTCCAAATGATGCAATCCAAACATTTAGAAATTACCTAAATACATGATCAAGTACAATATAATCTTATCTAAAACACTTAAAAAACTCAATCCAAATCATGATATAATATATCTTAGAGTACCTAACCAATATGCCATTTAGGCACCATTATATTCTAACTAATACATTATGAAATCACCAAACCAAGCTTGACAATTTAAATACAAGATCACATGCATCCAAAAATTCACTTATACAATATGACCCCTATATACATGCCACTTAACTAGGTCAAAAAAATAGAAAATATATTGAATCAAGGTTGGATAGTGTGAGCCTCGAGTTGATCTGATCGACATGTTTCGCAATAACACCTAAACAGTGACAGGAAAACAAAACAGGATAAGCATTACTAATTCTTAGTAATTTCATATGAAATTTACTTAACTTACCTTAACATTAAATTAACTTAAGCAATTAAAACACGTTGGTAATGAACTTGGCATCCCTTGACCTCCTAATGCTTTCATATACAATTCAACAAAACAACCAATAAGTTAGTTTTTTTACACATCAAGCACTTACAACATGTATCACATGTACATATCCAATATCCCAATATAGAATCATATATGATAACCAATTCATACTTAGTTCATAAGCATATAATTAATTTCATGTTCAGATTACATTCAAATCATGCTCGATTTACAACATAACAATTTAACTCATGTTCGATCTTTTGACCATTTATAACTCAAGTCATTTTTTGTTCCATTATCATCCATAGCTTAAGAAATATAACTCACCTTAGTTCATATTTAAATAAATGAATTAGCTACTATACAATTCTCTATCATAATCTCATAACAACAAGTGAGTTTATCACACATGAATCATATAACATTTATGTCATTCCACTTTCATTTATCCAATTCAGAATTGGTACAATTTCATTAAAAAAGATATCAAGGGCCTGATGAACTATAGCAAACATAACTCGGATACATGGTTACTTACACCACACCAGGGAGCATTGTAATGTTAATAGGGGCACCGAAGTGCAAACAGAGGCATAATTGTGCAATCAAAGGCATCAAACTGCAAACAGAGACATGATTGTGCAATTAGAGGCACCAAAGTGAAAAAAAGGGCACAAGTGTGCAATCTGAAGCACTGAAGTGCAAACCCATACAAGCGAACATTCTAACCCTTATTAGTAGGGCAATTGTATCCTAATCATTTACTACGTTCAAATGGGCATTTATACAAGATTTGTAACATTTATGAGTTAGAGGCACTTCATGATTTCAGGATACATGTCATAACCAAATCAAAATCATTCAGAATTTCATGCGAATTATATTTCTCAAGAATACATGGTCTACAATTAGATCCTTAACCCTTTCTCAACTTTAGTACTAAATTATAAATGTTTCAAAATTTCAAACCCTGTAGCTATATACACATTTCATATTTCAAAAAAAATTCAAATACATCTCAAACCATGTAATATCATCATATGCATGTCGTACATTTATATAACAACTTCACATTCAGTCGACACCATACATCTATTCTTATTTATCATATATTTTATATTTTACGATTAAATCCATTCAATGCCAATAATTTATGTATATAACATTTCTAGCTAATAGTAAGAAAAAATAATACAAAATATCAAAAATAAATAAAGTAAGTCCATATGAACTTACCAAACCAAGCCAGCAACAAATACGACATTGAGGACTATTTCGCAATTTTTTTTACTATTAAGCTCCGATTGGTTCAATCCTTGATCTGTATGATAATTAAGTTCAATTTATCAACTCCAATAGTCTTATAACATCTTAGTATATGCATATAACAACTTAATTCCATTTTTGACAACTTTCCTAAAGTTTCACATTTTATTCAATTTAGTCCTTAAAACCGAAATGGTTATATCTTTAAATTCTATGCTTCATTTTTCAGCCCAATTTCAATTTCATTGCCATACAGCCCTCTAAATTCAAAAATTACAAAAATTTCATGTCAATTTCAAAATATTTTCATTTTAGTCCTTAAGTTCAAAACTAACAAAATTCACTTTATAAATTAGTCCTTAATCGATTCTAAGCTTACAACCAAGCCATTTAACAACAAAAACATAAAAAATAATCAATGGCAACATGTCAAAACTTCAATATTTTTGTCAAATGAGGTAAGGGTTAACTACATTAAGCTACAACAATCTCAAAAATATAAAATTCATTAAAAAGGGGATTAGATAATACTAACATGCAAGAAGAACGCTTAGCCGAAACTTTCTTAGCTTAAAACTGGGGGAAACTATTTGGTAGCTTGAAGATGATCACACATTCTCTTTCTTTTCACTACCTTTTATTTTTATTTCATGTTTGTTTCCATTACTAATATTTTAATCATAATTTTTCTAATAAAAATAATGTCATCCTATGCTTAAACTGTCCACCTAAACGCATTAAGGCTTAATTACGATGCAAGTCCTTAAATGTTTACCATTTATGCCTTTTATTTATTAAAATCTATAGTAATTAACTTTTATGGTTTTATGATTTAATCTTTTTCCTTACTTAATCACTAAATCAACAAAACTACTTATCCAAAATATAATTCACTTATATAATAACTCGTAAATATTTAATAAAAATATTTATAAGCTTAATTTATAAAAACGAGGTACCGATACCTCAATTATTAAAACCACTTACTTCTGAACTGATACACTTATACTTTGACTAACTTTCCACATAACTAAAATTATTAGACCAAAAATCAATTTAATACTGTAATAACCTCGTAAATATTAATAAATAATATTTACTGACTCGATCATCAGAAAATAGAGTTTCAAAATAACAGTTTCTAATACCACTAAAAATTGAGCTATTACTATACAGACTATTTGTCACACCCAAATTTCCTTAGGACTCAAGTTTAAGGAAATTTTGGGGAGTCAATTGAGTAAAGTACAAAGTTGGCGGACTATACTAGAAAATTTTGGAAAGTTTTTTGTTTTTCGAGCAACTAATTATATTTCAATTCTAGCCTGGTTAGGATGGAACCAGCTGGTTCCATAATGGGAGACATAATGATTTCTGATGATTGGCTAAGAGGATTTGGGGGACCCTGTATAGGACATATATATGTGAAAGTGGACATGAATAAAATTCTCTTTAACTTAGTCTGTAAGTTTTTTTATTTGTATTGCCTTCTTCGGTTGCTTCAAAGAAGAGGAGGACTTAAGAGAGCTTTGCATAGAGCTGATTTTATGAGAGGTGAAGTCTGGATGTAGAGAAATTGAGGAACTAGTAAGCTTTTTAACCTTTTTGTGCTCGAGAATTTGAGAAATAATGAGGGTAAGGAATCCTAATAGGTTTCTGTGTATTGGGTTCTAGGTTTTAAGGGTTGAATATCTTTAATTTAACTAATAAATAGTTGTCATGCGTAGCTACTAGGGCAAATGAGGGTATGGTGTTTGGACAAGCTAATCTGACAAGGATAGATGATGCAAGGTGAGTTTATGTACTCCACTTTTAGGTGATTGATGATGTTATGTTGTATGCCTAATCCATGTTCACATCTGTTCTGATTCATGACTAGAACAATGGTTGCGTATGGTTAAGAAGGATGAGTATTTGCTGTATGAATAATATTACGAGTGTGCTCTATTGCAAGTCTAATTGCTGAATGATAGTGGTTGTGTTTGACACATAGGTAATGGTGTACTATTTATGATGATATTTAGCAAAATGGAATGTATGAAAATACTAATATTGTGTGTAGAGTACAAAGGGGTTTTACCTTGATGGGGCAAATCAAATTAGGAAATAGTGGTGAAATGGGGGAATAAACTGAAACACCCCAAACCCGGCCCATGAGCCCTGACCAGATCTGGCATGCTTCTTGAGTAAAACATTTTAAAACTTGTTTGTTACTTTGGAAAAATTTGTTTGATTTTGAAGAACATTTGATTTGTATTGAGTCAAAATTAAAAACGGTGTTGTTTTCGTAAACAATAAGTTAAAAGTATTGTCGGGTTTTTAGAGTTTAACAACAAATTGAAGATCGATTGTGATTAGGTGTCAAAACATCTAAAATTTGATTTTAAGAAAAATCTGTTCAACCTTTGATTTGATAATGATCGTATCATGATAAACCGAATTAAACGCATACTTAAAACAGTTAACAATAATGGCCATATTACATCATAGCAAAACCCGGAATAAATCCAAAATACTTAAATATAAAAACAACGAAAATAAAATAACTCTGAGCTGAGCATGGCCACCACTAAGCTCCCGCCGGGCCGGTCCATTTCTTGAGTGTCACCTGAAAAGATATCCCACAATGGGGTGAGTCAAACGGACTCAGTGTATACCCACCAACACAAAGTCCCAACAATTTAGGCATATCAGTTCATACATATATATATATATAGCAATTATAGATAATGATCCAATCCCGAACCCAAACCTAGATAACCATCCGCTACACATCACCCGTACCAACCATCACACCGTGGGGACTACTAAGTTGACCATCCATCCGCTACACATCATTGAAGGCGTCATTGCAGACGATCGCACATCGCCCTTATAAATTGTGGCATAGCCACCAGATAATATTTTGTGACATAAGTCACCACATTTAGATTACGTGACATGAGTCACCAGATTTCGTGGTAAAACCACCAGATCACTTCCCCTTAAAATAACACCCATATGCCCCATGTCATACAAATCATACAAATATCATTCTTTATGCCTTATTTCACATTCTTATCAATATTCACTTATGTGCCATATTTCACATGTTCATAACATTTATTGACGTGATATTAAAGATTACGTACCTGAATGTTCTGTACCATTGTATGGTTCCTTTAGCCACGTTCACATACTTTCATTAACACATATATTAAAACATTACCATAAATCTATTAAGATTTAGTGTGGGGCTACACACCTGATTTACTTAACGAGTTCACTGAAATCCCGAAAATCCTTGTACACCACTGTCGACTGCCCCTAAATAACCATAGTTAGATTCGGCTAACATAATGACCAATATGGTCGAATATTCACATTCACTTACCTTCCGATTCCAAATCCCGAAAATAGTCACTTGACTATGAAGATGTCAAAATCCTACATGGTACATACCAGGGTCAACCTTTTTGGACAAATATATGAAAATGGCCCTTGGCCGAATACCATATATGGCTTACCTTGGATTCTTAAAATCCCGAAGATCTTCTCTTATAGTCGACTATAGGCGAATCCCGAAACCTCCTTCATAGTTTCGGCCAAAGAACATTAAAAGAGATTAGTGCCCTAATTTATAAATCGGTTAGAGAAAGAAAAGAACAAGAGTTCGCCAAGAAAGATCCTTACCAACTCAATCGAATATCCTAGCTTGAAATGAGAGATTCGACTCGCTTAAATGATCAAGTCGACACCAAAAGGGTAGAGGAGCATTGGCTATGGCCACCAAATAGAGGATTCGGCTTAGGCAAAAGTGAACAATCGGTTAAGGGTCTCTTTGTATTCGGCTTTGATTGAATTTGCAAAGAAGAAGAAAAGATTGATGATGGAGATTCGCCTCAACAAGATTGGAAAGAGAGAAAGGAGCTTTTGGCTTTGGCAAAATAAAAGAAAAAGAAAAGAGTTGTTTGGTTTTAGTCAACAGAGGAAAAGAATTTCGGCAGAGGCTCAATTGGAAAGAAAAGAAAACAAATGGCCTCACTCTCCTCCCTTGGCGAAAATACCACCAAAAGAGTCCTTTGGTAGCCAACACACATCCCTATCTCAAATCCCACTTTTTCCTCCTTATTTTCTCTTTATCACCCATTCAAAATAATTGAAATAATCCAACATTATCCTATGCCCTTAGTCGAATTTTAAAAGGAATTAGACTATATCTAAAGCTCATCCAATCAGTCTTCCCATGCCGTCCACCACTGCCCATCTTAGCTGCAAAATAAAACTCCTCTTTACGTCCCTTACTGCTCGAACCAAGGCTCTTTCCCCTTGCTTGTGGCGTCACTTACTAAGGCCATAAGTGGTGCCTCCTTGCCACTTTGCCAAGCCCAATCTTATGTCCAATTTCCCTTACAATTTCTCTTAAGGCCTATCAAGCTTAGCTCCCCTTTAAAACTTAAAATCAAATATTTTCTAAGGCATTTTCCTACTCTCTAAGGTTCTCAAAATTCACAAGACACATTCAAACACACATAGGCATGCTACTTCATACAATTAAGCAAAAATGCACAAGCCATAAATCCCAGATATTACAGTTCTACCCCCCTTAAAATAATTTCGGCCTTGAAATTACCTGGCTAAAATAAGTGAGGGTATTACTGTCGCATTTCTTCTTCCAGCTCCCACGAAGCTTCTTTCGATCCATGATTACGCCATAACACTTTGACTAGAGGAACTGATTTCCTCCGTAACACTTTCACATCTCGTTCCAAAATCTGAATCGGCTCTTCCTCATAGGACAAATCTGGCCTTAGCTCCACCTCTTCAACCGGTACTACATGAGATGGATCCGATCAATAGCGACGTAGCATCGAAACATGGAACACGTCGTGCATCTGCTTCAACTCTGGTGGCAACTCTAACTGGTATGCCACTGGTCCAACTCGCTTTGATACCTGATAAGGTCCGATAAACCTTGGACTTAACTTCCCTTTGCGACCAAATCTCATCACCTTCTTCCAAGGCGAAACTTTAAGAAACACATAATCTCCCACAGCAAACTCGATCTCCTTCCGTTTAAGATCTGCGTATGACTTTTGCCTGTTAGATGCCTCCTTTAACCGTGTCTGAATTACCTTAACCTTTTCTTCCGATCCTGCCACGATTTCTGGACCCAAAATCTGACGTTCTCCCAATTCCGTCCAACACGTGGGAGTGCGACACTTCCGTCCATATAGTGCTTCGTATGGTGCCATCTGAATACTTGCCTGATAGCTGTTGTTATACGCAAATTCCGCTAAAGGAAAATATTCTTCCCAACTTCCTCTGAAGTCTATCACACAGGCCCTCAACATATCCTTTAACACTTGGATCACCCGCTCAGATTGGCTGCTTGATCATGGATGGAATGTCAGATCAAGTCTAGCTCGGTGCCCAAAGCTTGATGTAGCGCTTTCCAGAATCAAGACATAAACCTCGGATCCCTATCTAAGATAATCGACACCGGCACTCCGTGCAGCCTCACAATCTCGGCTACATACAACTTTGCCAATTTCTGTAAAGAATAGTCAACCCGCACCGGTATAAAATGTGCGGACTTTGTCAACTGATCCACGATCACCCATACCGAGTCCTTCTTAGTAGGTGTAAGGGGAAGCCCACTAATGAAGTCCATGGTAATTCTCTCCCACTTCCACTGCGGAATCTTAATTGGCTGACGCAACCCTGACGGAACTTGGTGTTCAGCCTTGACTTGCTGACATGTTAGGCACTTTCCTACAAACTCTGTAACTTCCCGCTTAAGATCAAGCCACCAAAACTGCTCCTTAGATCTTTGTACAACTCACTACCTCAGGATGCATAGCATAAGGGCTACTATGCGATTCCCAAAGAATTCTCCGCCTTAACTCCTCGTTCTTTGGCATATAGATCTTACCCTTGAAACACAATACTCCATCGCCATTAATACCATAATCCTTCAACTCCCTATTCTGCACTTGCCGTAGCTTAGCACTGAAATCATCATCTGCCAACTATCCCTCTTTCACCTCATTCAGCCATGTCGGCTTAACTTGCAATTCTGCCAATAAACTTTCGTCGTCATACAAGCTAAGGTGTGCAAACATCGCCCTTAACTCTGACATTACTTTTCGACTTAGGGCATCTGCCACAACGTTCACCTTGCCCGGGTGATACTCTATGAAACAATCATAGTCCTTCAATAACTCCACCCACCTTCGCTGTCTCAGGTTCAGCTCTTTTTGAGTCAGCAAATACTTCTGGCTCTTGTGGTCTGTGTAGATCACTGACTTTTCTCCATATAAGTAGTGCCTCCACACTTTAAGAGCAAAGACCACTACTGCCAATTCCAAATCGTGCGTTGGGTAGTTAACCTCATGTGGCCTTAATTGTCGAGACGCATAAGCGACTACCTTCCCGTCCTGCATAAGGACACATCCCAACCCTGTGTGAGAAGCATCACAGTATACCACATAGTCCTTCCCTGCCTTAGGCTGAATCAAAACTGGAGCTTCTGTCAATACCTTCTTAAGCTTCTCGAAACTTCCTTGCTGCTTATCAGTCCATATGAAAGGTACCTCCTTTCTCAACAACTTCGTCAACGGTGCGGCTATTGATGAGAACCCTTCCACAAACCTTCTGTAGTAGCCTGCCAAGCCCAAGAAACTACAAACTTTCGCCACGAACTTAGGTGGTTTCCAATCCAATACTGCCTCAATCTTTCGAGGATCCACCCTTATCCCTTCTGCGGACACCACATGTCCTAAAAACATAACTTTCTTCAGCCAAAATTCACACTTGCTGAACTTGGCTTATAGCTTTTTCTCCCTTAACACTTGCAACATGACTCGGAGGTGCTCATCATGTTCTTTCTCAGACTTCGAATACACCAAAATATCGTCTATAAACACAACAACGAACCGATCCAGATAGGGTTGGAAGACCCAGTTCATCATGTCCATGAACGTGGCTAGGGCATTTGTCAATCCGAACGGCATTACCAAGAACTCATAATGCCCGTATCTTATCCGGAAAGCTGTCTTATGAATATCAGCCTCCTTCACCGTAAGCTGATGATATCCAGACCTTAGATCTATCTTTGAAAATACTACGGCCCCCTTAAGCTGATCGAACAAGTCGTCTATTCTTGGCAAAAGGTACTTGTTCTTGATGGTCAACTTATTCAACTGACGATAATCTATGCATATGTGCATAGTTTCGTCCTTCTTCTTCACAAACAAGACCGGTGCTCCACATGGAGACACACTGGGTCAGATAAACCCATGGTCAAGCAACTCTTGGATCTCGAGCCTTGAGCTCAACCAACTCCTTTGGTGCCATTCTCAGACGGGCAATTGACACGGAGTGCATGCGATAGCAAGTCAATTCAACTCCACTTCTCTATCCGGGGTTATTCTAGGTAACTCCTCCTAAAACATCCACAAATTCTCCTCTTGTTCTAACTCCACCAACTACCCCTTCCTTTGCATCCAACGCACTAACCAAGGTCAAAAATGCCTTGCACCCTTTCCAAATCATCTTATCACCTTTAAAGCGTAAACTACATTAGACGAGTAGTTTTTCTTTCTCCTATCATAATTATCGCCTTATCCTCTGGCGCCCTTAACTCCATTCGCTTAGTCACAGTAATCCAATACAAACTTGATGTTCCACTAGCCACCCATACCAAGGATGAGATCAAATTCTCAAGGTAGTTCCATCAAGCTCGGCAGGAAATACCATTCCCCGAATCTCAGAGGTACACTCCAAATATCTTATTCACCACTACGTTTGACCTAATGGGCTCACTACAGTCATCTCCCTATTAGGCGCCTTCAGAGGCTATGCCTAGTGTTTCAACTACTCTACATGCAATATAAGAGTGCGTAGAGCCAACATCAATTAGAGCAAAGTAAGGCTTGTCAGCTATAAGGAACGTACCGGTTATGATGTCCGGTGCGTCTTCATCCTCCCTCCGACAGACTGCATACACTAGGTCCGACTGTCTTGCCTCTGTATTACCTACACCTCGGCCCGGTGTTCCCCGTCCTCTACCCGAACCATTACCTCTGCCATCGAACCACGACCCATGGTGGTCATTGCATCCTCCTCTTCCAGCCTAATTAGGACCCTGACTTACTGGTCGGCCCCCTTCTGTTCTCATAGGACAGTCCTTAATCATGTGGTCCTTAGACCCACACTTGAAACATCCTCCCGTTTTCTTCCAACACTCCCCCAAGTGCATCTTTCCACACAGCCACAAGTGCAGTCTTGCCCTCCGTGAAGACCTGCCGACCTCGTGGCCCATCAACTCTAGGCCTCTTTTGCACATTCCCGATGGCCCCGCCGATCCAAAACCTCTCTTTGCCTTCCTATCTCAGATTCGTCTTTACAGAGTCCTCAATCCCTTGGCTACCTTAGCCTTCTCCACCAACACAAAGAAACCCTCGCTCTCCGCGTAGAGCTATTAACAACCTCAAGTCATCCTCACCAATCCTCAAATCGGACACATCGCTCATATTTCGTAGCCACTATACTCGAGCATATCGGTTCAACCTTAGAAATTTCGCTTCAGACTCCGCTACGGACTTATTTCCTAGACCAGCCTCAAAAATGCCTTCCTCACGCATCAACATAACTAGTTCCAATATACTTCTTCTGATATGCGCCTTAAAATATTCCCAAGTAAGATCGCAGCAAAGACCATCCCAAACCGTGAGCCACCACTGATATGACTCATCGTGGAGGAGCGATACTATCCCTTTTAGTTTCTCCTCGGGGGACAGGTCCAAATCATCCATAATCCTCTCCGTTGCTTCCAACCAATACTCAGCCGTATTGGGTGCCACACCAGATACACCACGAAAAAACTCAGCTCCATTAGCTCTGAGTCGCCAGTACCGACTTTCGAGCTCCCATGCCTCCACCTCGCTCCACCACCCTTTCTTAACTCGCAAGATCACTTGTGATAATCGCATCATCCCCGTCTGATCCCCGATATTCCACATCAGTGGCTGGTGGTGGTGGCATTTCATTTTCGGACCCTCGGCCAGACCTAACGGGTTTCGACACGATCATTCGGCCTCTTCCATGGCCACGCACACTACGACCACGTCCCTTAGAATTCATGCTTCTGAATCGCATTTATCTAGTTAAAGAATTTTATGAATTAGTTGTTGTTCCACTGATTTATCGCAAACAGTCTTATGTTCAATAAGTCTAAGGAGTAGTTCTTTCGAGTTCATACACACACATAGTCTCAAATTCATTCATTCAATCATCACACTCATGAACTTACGTTTATCACAGAGAAGTGTTGTAGTTGTTATTGTTGTTGTTTTCCACTACCTAAGGGTATTTCTGTAATTTTATCCTACAGGGGTATTTTGGTAATTTTTTTCAAATTAGGGTATTTGAAAATTTCACAAAGTAGAGATTTTTGGTACTTTTACAAAATTGAAATACTTGGTAAAAAGATTCAAGGGTAATTTGGTAATTTTATAAATTGAAGGTATTTTTATAATTTTCCAAACTAGAGGCATTTCGGTATTTTTGTAAAATACGATTCCCGGTGACTTTTCAAAATAAGGGTATTTTTGGAAATTTTTAATTCGGGGGTATTTCGGTAACTTTCCATACAGAGGGTATTTTAGTAATTTACACAGGTTAGGGGTAATTTGGTCAATTTACAAATCAGGGGTATTTTGGTCATTTTTAAATCAAGGGTACTTTGGAATTTATAATCATGGTTTAACTTTAGAATTTCACAAAACAAGGTGACTGGTCCCTTTCGGGTTTTAATTATTGAATTTAGCTTGTGTTTGAGCCCTCTTGGCTAAGGTGAACCGTCACCACGCACTGTAGGATTCGGCGGAGAGGAGGTGAGTCACTAGGATCGCTTAAATACCAAGCTCCCCTAATCCAATCCTAGACATGCACAACAAATTGCCACACCTCTAACTTGGCACTGAGACGTGTTTGTTTGATTAGACTTTAAGTTTTATGTATCTTGGTGTTGAAGTAGGCTAACCCTAGGGTTTAATTCCTAATTTACTAATCTATGTCCCTATAAGTCCTACATACAAATCACAAAAGAGTTAGGAGTACTTACCTGGTGGACTTCGGGCCGGAGACTCAGGTGCCATGCCAGAAAACCTGCTTATTTCTTAGTAAAATTCAATTTTAAAAGAAAGAAAACATTTTGGGCCCAAAAAGCCCTCAAGGTCGAGTTTTGAACTGGGCTCTGATACCAAACTGAAACACCCCAAACCCGACCCACGAGCCCTGACCGGATCTGGCATGCTTCTTGAGTAAAACATTTCAAAACTTGTTTGTTACTTTGGAAAAATTTGTGTGATTTTGAAGAACATTTGATTTGTATTGAGTCTAAATTGAAAATGGTGTTGTTTTTGTAAACAATAAGTTAAAAGTATTCTTTGGTTTTTAGAGTTTAACGACAAATTGAAGATCGATTGTGATTAGGTGTCAAAACATCTAAAATTAGATTTTAAGAAAATCATTTAACCTTTGATTTGATAATGATCGTATCATGATAAACCGAATTAAACGCATACTTAAAACAGTTAACAATAATGGCCATATTACATCATAGCAAAACCCGGAATAAATCCAAAACACTTAAATATAAAAACAACGAAAATAAAATAACTCTGAGCTGAGCATGGCCACCACTAAGCTCCTGCCGACCCGGTCCATCTACTGAGTGTCATCTGAAAAGATATCCCACAACGGGGTGAGTCAAACGGACTCAGTGTATAACCACCAACATAAAGTCCCAACAATTTGGCATATCAGTTCATACATATACATATAGCAAATATAGATAATGATGCAATCTCGAACCCAGACCTAGATAACCATCCGCTACGCATCACCCGTACCAACCATCACACCGTGGGGACTACTAAGTCGACCCTCCATCCGCTACACATCATCGAAGGTAGTCATTTGCAGACGATCGCACATCGCCCTTATAAATTGTGGCATAGCCACCAGATAATATTTTGTGACATAAGTCACCACATTCAGATTATGTGACATGAGTCACCAGATTTCGTGGTAAAACCACCAGATCACTTCCCCTTAAAATAACACCCATATGCCCCATGTCATACAAATCATACAAATATCATGCTTTATGCCTTATTTCACATTCTTATCAATATTCACTTATGTGCCATATCTCACATGTTCATAACATTTATTGACGTAATATTAAATATTACATACCTGAATGTTCTGTACCATTGTATGGTACCTTTAGCCACGTTCACATACTTTCATTAACACATATATTAAAACATTACCATAAATCTATTAAGATTTAGTGTGGGGCTACACACCTGATTTACTTAATGAGTTCACTGAAATCCCAAAAATCCTTGTACACCACTGTCGACTGCCCCTAAATAACCATAGTTAGATTCGGCTAACATAATGACCAATATGGTCGAATATTCACATTCACTTACCTTGCGATTCCAAATCCGAAAATAGTCACTTGACTATGAAGATGTCAAAATCCTACATGGTACATACCAGGGTCAACCTTTTTGTACAAATCTATGAAAATGGCCCTTGGCCGAATACCACATATGGCTTACCTTGGATTCTTAAAATCCCGAAGATCTTCTCTTATAGTCGACTATAGGCGAATCCCGAAACCCCTACATAGTTTCGACCAAAGAACATTAAAAGAGATTAGTGCCTTAATTTATCGTTAGTTAGAGAAAGAAAAGAACAAGAGTTCGGCCAAGAAAGATCCTTACCAACTCAATCGAATATCCTAGCTTGAAATAGAGAGATTCAACTCCTGCTTAAATGATCAAGTCGACACCAAAAAGGGGTAGAGGAGCATTCGGCTATGGCCACCAAATAGAGGATTCGACTTAGGCAAAAGTGAACAATCGGTTAAGGGTCTCTTGTGTATTTGACTTTGATTGAATTTTCAAAAGAAGAAGAAGAGATTGATGATGGAGATTCGGCCTTAACAAGATTGGAAAGAGGGAAAGGAGCTTTCGGCTTTGGCAAAATAAAAGAAGAAGAAAAGAGTTACTTTCGGTTTTTAGTCAACAGAGGAAAAGAATTTTGGTAGAGGCTCAATTGGAAAGAAAAGAAAACAAATGGCCTCACTCTCCTCCCCTTGGCCGAAAATACCACCAAAAGAGTCCTTTGGCCGGCCAACACACATCTCCTTCTCAAATCCCACTTTTTCCACCTTATTTTCTCTTTATCACCCATTCAAAATAATTGAAATAATCCAACATTATCCTATACCCTTAGTCAAATTTTAAAAGGAATTAGACCATATCTAAAGCTCATCCAATCAGTCTCCCCATGCCGTCCACCACTGCCCATCTTAGTTGCAAAATAAAATTTCTCTTTGCATCCCTTGCTGCTCGAACCAAGGCCTTTTCCCCTTACTTGTGGCGTCACTTACTAAGGCCCTAAGTGGCGCCTCCTTGCCACTTTGCCAAGCCCAATCTTATGTCCAATTTCCCTACAATTTCTCTTAAGGCCTATCACGCTTAGCTCCCCTTTAAAACTTAAAATCAAATATTTTCTAAGGCATTTTCCTACTCTCTAAGGTTCTCAAAATTCACAAGACACATTCAAACACACATAGGCATGCTACTTCATGCAATTAAGCAAAAATGCACAAGCCATAAAATCCCGGATATTACATGAGCGAATTTAAATGGGAATTCAAGGGAGTTAGACAACACCATGGAATGGTGATAAATCTTGAAAAGAGTTATATTTCATGCCTTTAGACCTAGATAATTGCATGTACTTAAGTAAATTTAGTTGCATTTTAGGACATTCCATTCATAATTTTCATTGCATTACATTAAGAAGATTGGATTGTGGTTAAATGTTATTATATGTTACTTTTACTTGTTTCGGGAAGGATTTGTTTTGTAGTAATTGGCAGGTGCAGGATGCGGAGAAAGAAATAAAGGAATGAAGGTTTGTTGTGGCAAAATGTTGGACAGCTTGCCAACATGAATATCATGGCAATTCCAAGAAGACCGATTTAACAATCAGTGCATACCAGTTTTAGCCCAACTATACTTGTACCAGAAAAATATACCTAAAAAAAAGGAGAAGATAATCCAGGGATGTTGGTTTTTATCCTAAAAAAAAAATTTAAAAAGGAGAAGATAAACATGGGTTGTTGGATTTATCCTAAGGAAAAAGCTATATAAAGCCAAAAGAGGAAACCCTAAAGGACGAGCAAGGGTGGAGATCCATAGGCGAAACTAGAGGTAGTGGTTGAGTAGAGATGGAAAGAGGAAGGCGAAGGCAGTCCCTCTCAGCCATTATAGGACACTGTGTCGCTGGAGTGTGAACTAGACACGTGAAAGTTGTCTTCTCATTGTTCTTCTATTATTTCTTGACTATTTCTCTATGAATTGATTTGATGAAAATGTTATTGAATGATTTTTTGGTTTTGAATTTTATTTGCCAACCCATGAGCTAAATCTCATAGGGTTGGGATTACATGTTGAAACATTTATTTTCTTTAATGGTTGAAGCATAGATCTGAATTAATTTAATGTTTCATTCAATTGTTTTTATTTCTAAATTGTATGCGTGTAATCCCTAGACATAGACGACTGTGCAGCATGCCTATAAACTAATTTAATTCTGAAAATGTTGGATTAGTTGGACCGAAATTGAATGATATGAGCAAGAACTCAATAGATACTTGTATTAGACTCTAAACATAGAGCAATGTTCATACAGAAGGAAACAGTGCAGGGTACCATATTAAAGGTTTATAGACACTACAAAGTAACTTGAGGTTTTTTCTCTCGAAAGAAGCAGACCACTTTAGAACTCTTTTGAGCAATAGATTGATTACAATTTTACCAAGGCATTTCTGATAGTAAAGGTAGATTATTAGTAATTCCAACCTTCCATATCAACATCGTATATCCCTTATCCCTTGACGTAGTATCTTTGTCATCGCATCCTTCATTGTTTATTTGTTCAGTTACATATTATTCATATAATCATTTTCATAATTGCTGTTACATTTTTACTCTTGCATTGCCATAGCATTTTCAGTTATTCATCAATTACACATTTTGTTCACATTAATATTCCTTTTGTTTACCACTGTATTCTTATCATTATTTTGCTATAACATTAATCTAACTTTATTATAATAACTTCACCATTTTTATACCTAATCTCACTTATCAAGACACAAGTGAATAAATCATTTAATTCAGATCATAATAATAAGTGAAGTCTAGGAGGATTCTTTCTTAGGTATTGTCTATCTCATTGGTATCTTCGATTATTTTCCTATTTCATTCTCTATTGCGTTCTTAGTTAAATTAGTTTAGTAATTTTAGATTAAAAACAATCACTCCAATTTGTCGGCTAAATAATAGAAAAACAGTAATTACTAATACTTTTAGTCCTCGTGGATATGATATTCCCTACTCACCATAACTATACTATTGTTCGATACGTGCGCTTGCCTTAGTCATATTTGTAGTTAGTTTAGTGACAATCAGTGACACCTTAAAAGAGGTTTAATGTGTATGACCATAGTTCAACTATAGCAACCAATAGGGTTCGGCAAGACATTAAACATAGGGTTACATGTGTAAGAACTTAGCACGGCTATGGCAACATGGGTAGTCCATTGAAACAGTAAACACGAGGTAGTCCGTCGGGACATGTAAACATAGGGTTACATGTATAAAACCATAGCTCAGCTAAGGCAGCATGTGAAGTTTACAGATCAGTAAACCAGAAGACCCGCCAAGGTATAAATAAGGGGATTTGCCAAAGGCAATGACGAGTGAAGCCAAAAAAGTGTCTCAACCCAGCGATGTGTAAAAAGAAGAAAGAGATTCCTTAGACAAGATGGTAAACATGATGTCTACTAATAAGAGCCCGCTAGAGAAGTTGAGGATCCTACACTGCTTAAGTAGATATGGAATAGGCTATGATAGGATACAAATCTTAATTCATAAATTAACAAAGGCGTAGCTAAAATAACAAGTAGATGACAAGGGAATTCAAGGGAGGAAATGTCAACTTAAGATTGAAAGATTAATAAAGTTCGCCAAAAAATAGCAAGAAGTGGAAGTCCATTAGGGCTATGAAGCTCTAGAAAGATTTGATAGGACCATCAAGGGTAGGAACTATCAAAGGATACCTAAAAAAAGGTGTTATTCAACCACGCATTAAAGTTAAGTTTCGTAAAGGGACCTTAGTTAGGAAAAGGATAAATTTAAGGACCCGTAGTCAGGGCAGCCTATTGAATAATTACCAATGGATGTAGCAGTTCGCGGTGGCGAGTATAGGGAAGTAGTGAAGTATACTAAGAAGGGTACAATAAAAGTTAAGACCATGAATAGTTGAGGTAAGACCCTTGTGAAAGTATACCTAGATAAAACATGGTTATGACCAGACCAAGAATTATACCCACCAGCATTCAGCAAAGAATGATTGAAGCACTGGCTATGCCAATTAAGTTCATAGATTCCCTTACAAAATCCATGGAGTTTAATTATGTGCACAGAATCTCTTTTCTCAAAAATCAAGTAGTCTTTATAAAATTGTATGAACAGACATCATTAAATTCTTCTGAACTTATTGATAAATCATAAAAGTAACACATTGCTTAGCGTGTTTTGGATGTCTATTCATATAATTTTTTGAATTCAATGCTCCTAATCCTTTAAATTTGTATTTCTATACTTAGGTGAGCATAGAGAAGCGAAAGGAATGGAAAACGGGCCAAAATCGGATAACACGGGCCATTTTAAGGATCCACACAGCCAAACTCGTACTACACGGGCTGAGCACATGCCCGTGTGAACCACACAGGCTAGACACAAGCTTGTGTGCTAGCCCGTGTCAATTAAGAGCCATGCAAATTCTCACACGGCCTGGGCCTACTCACACGGACTAATCACACGCCCGTGTCCCTATCGCACCCTGCTTCGTTTTCACGCGAAAAAACCAATTTTTAGGGTTTCTGGGCATTCTAAAGTCTATAAATACACACCAGAAGAAGACCTAAGGGAGGACACAGAGTATGAAGCAAAAAGTACTCGAAGACAGCCATTAGGAGTAGCTTGGAATAAGGATCCCCATCAAGACTGAAGATCTTCTATCAATTTCTCTTAAAGTTTTTGGGTTTTCTTATGTTTTGTAGTTTTCCTTATTTTAAGATGTTTCCCTCTATCAGTATGAACTAACTCCCTAAATACCTAGGGAGGATGAAACCTAGATGAATCTTATTATTTAATTATCTAAATTACATGATAAATACTTGTTCTTGTTCTTAATTATGTGTTCTTAACCCTTGCTTTAATATTTTCAGGATATTAATTCAAGTCTAATGTGCTTATTTAGTGGAGCAAAAGTCCCGTTTAAGAGAAGATCTAGCATAATTAAGCGGAGTTGATTGCAACCCTAGAAATAGGATGACATAAACCTGCAGGATTAGAGTCAAATCTAATAAGGTAATCCATAGATCGAGTTAATACGACTATAAGGGTTTTAATTAGAAAGAGATTTCAATTATCAACCTAGATTCAATTGTTCTTAGTCTCGAAAGAGATATTAACATAATTTAGGGATTTCTACGGATCAAGACAAGTGAATAGATCGTTTAATTTAGAATCATAATAATAAGTGAAGTCTAGGTGGATTCTTCCTTGGGCATTGTCTTTATTCATTGGTTTATTCGATTACTCTCTTCACTCTCTGTTGCGTTCATAGTAAACTAGTTAGTTAAATTTTAGGTTAAAATAAACCCCCTTAATTATTAGGCTAAATAATAAAAAGATAGTTATTACTAGTAATTTTAGTCCTTGAGGATACGATATTCTGGACTCATCAAAGCTATACTACTGTTCAATAGGTGCGCTTGCCTTTGTCAAAATATTAGTTAGTTTCGAGCCCATCACTTATAAGATTTACTGCTTAAATGCAGGGTAGATAATGAAATAAGAAATCAAGTGAAAGAACCAAGCCAATCTTTGCCAATGTTAAGAGATGGTTATGATAGATGATTCACGTATTTAGAGGGGCACCTTTAGAGTGCCTCAGGGTCTAATATGATTGTGTTTGTAATTGATCATTAAATTAAAAATTGTAAATAATTGTCATGTTTATTTAAGGAATCTAAGCTGTAAGAATTTATTTTTCGTATAGAATGAGTCCTAGCGGTAGATGGTTTTTGGAGAAGTTGGATTGTTTAAGTACGTAGGAAAGTTAGCTAGAAATTTTCTTAAGATATTCGAGTTGTTTAAGATATGATGTTACACTGTTGGCCTTGAATTAAGTAGGAGCATTGCCTACGAAGAGCTAATTCAAGAGAAGTCAGAAATGCTCATTCAAGAAAATGCCCAAAAATTATATCTGGCCTTAGGTGAAGTACAAGGATTAATTGAGGATGAGCGCTTTCTTGCGTTGAGTAAAATTCCAAACTATTCAACGCAAATGCTTGTTTTCTTAAGTCTACCTACTTTTGTGTGATTAGAATGGGTGAAAAGATTTATTTCTACCCATTAAAAATCATGGTTGTGTTGGTGATGTTTTGGTAATTTTTTGTATATGTAACATTTGGATGGTATAATGACATGATAGAATGTCACAAACTATTGTAATTTTTTTATGCTGTAAAATTTAACATATAGATTATAACATATAAGCTAATTACATTATGTAACTTTTTGTTAATGTATAAATATTATATTTGGATGTAAAATATAGTTCTCAAACTATTTATTACTCCTAATCTTTTACTTTTAGTTTAGAAGATAATTAAATTATTTGTTTAGCTAATGATATTCTAGCACATTAAAGATGCATTGAAGCTTAAAAATAACAAAGTAGGCTATAATATTTTATAATATTATTTATTTTTATTTTATTAATTCATATTTTAGTAATAATTATATTAAGAATGTTATTAAATTTTAATAGGATAATTATTAAATATAATTTAATAACAATAATAATAATCTACCTAAAAAATTTTGTTAATGGTACCTCGTTAGATTTTCTTTTCTTTATACTATTAAAACATTTATTCCATTCAACCATACGAGAAAAATATTATTACGCTTTTATTCTATTCTATTAAACTAAACAATTGAATTCTTGATTACAACTTTTTTTTCATTACAATAAACCAAATATAGTGTTAATGTCATTAACTCTGAGTTCAAAAAGTTTGACGGAAAAAGAATTGAGGTGTCATATCAAATAAATTAAAAGTACAAGTACTAGATTAAAATTTTCTTTTAAAGTATGGAAGTATTTTTTTTTTTCATTATCCTAGTCATTTTACACATTTTATAATAATTCAAAAGCTATAAATATAAAAATAAATGTCAATAATATGTTAGGTTAATGATAAGAGTATTGTGTTATCTAGTATAAAAGCTTGGCGATTCTACCACTATAATATTTATTATTGTGTAAAATAGAAATCTTCTAATAATTTTATAATTGAATTAATTCAGTTAAAAGATTGACATCTATTCCATCAAAAATAGATATATAAAATATATAACATGTTAAATATATTATAATACAAAAATTTGTAAAAGAAAATTGCAAAAATATCAATTGCTAGGTGTCGAGAAAAATTATATGGCTTTGACGGACGGCCATAACCGTCTGTCAACTCGGGATTCATATTTCCGAAAAATTAAAAGAACAATGCGGTGAGAGAAGATCGAACTCTCTAGTATAACTCCGATGCACTAGCCATCTACACCTCCACCTCCCCTTTTCTGTTAAGATCATAAACAATATTTAATAAATGGAACTTTAGTGTCTTATTTGAATTTGAATCATTACTTAAGGTATGTTTGTTTATCTGTAAAATATTTTACAAAACATTTTCAATTCTTTTCCACTGTTTGTTTGGTGAAAAATAATTTTCTACTGTAAAATCATTTTAAAAACACAACAAAAGTAGCCTTTACTTTAGGAAAACGTCTTACCCTTTTCATTTGGTAAGACATTTTCCAAAAATTTTCTCCTCACCTGCAAACGAAACCTCTTCCCCTTCCCCCTTCCTTCCCATCCCAATTTAATGCTTGCCGCCAGCCAACAATGGTTCTCAGCATTTGTTCGTGATTTCACGAAGTTTTGGAATTTTTTTATAGTTTTAATTATATTAAATTATTTATTAGAATTTTATTAAAATTTTCAAAATTTTTATTTAAATAATTATAATGAAAATTATTTTTATTAATTAAAATATTAATTAATAATATTTTTACAAAAATCAATTTCTTTATTAAATGTTATGATAAATGATTGTGTTAGATATATTTTGTTTTATTTCAAATTATATATGGTTATAGCTCAACTATTTGTTTAAATTTGAGATTTAGTATTTATAATTAATTTGACATAATTTGGTTCATCAACTTTTATAATATCATGATTAGTCCATATAGTCGACATCCTTAATTATTCAGTTGAAATTTTGAGGTTGAATTTAAAAAAAAAAAAATATTCATTCCAACTTATCATATCAAAATAGATTTTTTTATTAAAAGATGTTCTAAAAAATTTCGAGCTAGCATTTTAATTGAAATAGTTAAAGACATTAACTATTTTGACTAAGTAATGTTATTGTAAAAAAGATACTTAAATTGTGACAAATTAAAATATAAATACTAAATCTTATATGAGAGTATAATAGAGGGCTAAAATTAAATTTCACCATTTATAAACTTTGGCATGTATCATATAAAGTAGTCATTTGAGACTTGTTTTGTTATATACAGTAATTGATGTATTATTTTTCTATTGATATTGTGATACTATTATCATGTCACGTATTAATATTAATATATTTCGAACACAAAATTTAAAATTTACCTCTATTTTCAAAAAGTATTTAATATGAATTTACAAAATATATTTATTATAAAACCCAAATTTTGTCTGGGGCTCAATACAAATCATAACTCAAACCAGACCCAAATCAGACTAACCCACAAAAGACCCAATCAACCCAATCCTAAAACTTAACCCAAATCAGAAAAGAGAAAAAATAAAAAACCCTAACCCCTAATCCAAGTGGCGCCGCAACCCTAGCCCACTTGCTCTGACGCCGCCAGTCTGACACCACCAGCCACTGTCCTTCCCACTTGCACCGCCACTAGTACCTGCACAAAAGAAGAAAAGTCAGCAAATAAATGAAGCTTGTAAAAATAGCTATAAAAGCCGATGAAAATTCATTGTAAATGGGGCCTTTTTTTAATAAAAATAGATTCAAAAAATAGAAACCGATTCAAAGAGAAATAGAAACAGATTCAAGAAATTTCAAACCTAAATACAGAGATCGAAACACGAAAGTGCAGAGAAAAACATTAAAAACTACTAAAAACAAAGGCCAAAGAAAAGGTAATCTTTTTTTTGTATTTTCGAAACTTTCCATTTTTCTTTTTTGGTATACACACACACACACACACACATATATATAAACATCAGTCTAATAAAAAAATATTAAAAAATACATTTTTACCTTTTCCGGCCACCGGAGCGACGGAAAACAGTGATGGAGCGACGCTGAACCCCCTTTTTCGGACCTGCAGAGAGCAGAAGAGAGAAGTCAGCCCTTTTTTTTAAAACACCAAGCAGAAATGATTTTTTTAACAACTTTGTCCCTTCTACTTTCTCTAATATTTGATTTAGCCCATTTTCGCTATTTTTGCAATTATTATCATTATCACTATCTTTTAATCCCTTTTAATCATTATTATTATTAATTAGTTACCATTATAATTATTTTATTATTAGTACCATTATTGTAACACCCCAAACCTGGTCAAAACACTACAACCGAATCTGGCGTGCCACGGGAAAGAAAATGTTTTGAAAATCGATTTTTCGACTTGTTTAAAGAGAAAACTGTTGTAAAATTTTAAAAAAACGTCGTTGGATCTTGTGATGTTTAAAACATGTTGAAACTTGTTTAAAAAACTTGGTTGCCTTATTGTTACTCCGTATTTAGTACTTAGTCAGTGTACACTTTAGAAAAATAAGTATTTATTTAGGGTTTGAAAACAACCAATTCATAATTACCAAGTACGCTTAACGAGAGTTAAAAAAACAACCAAATAAAATGCCCTACAATAATACTTAAACGACCTTATTACAGAACTGAAAACCCAAATTAAAGAGAACAACTAAGTCCATATGGAAAACATTGAATTCGGAATCACTCAAAGTCTTACTTTATGATCTCTAGTTCTGACAGAATCACTTGTAAGTACTCTTCCATCAGTCGAGTGCCTTTTGAATTCAGCCCGGGGATATTATCATTAACCATTTTACTCCACCATCCACTGTGCTTAAGAGTCATCATTAAACCTACGGCCCGCCTTTTCATTCGACGAGTCTGATTCCAAGCATTGGAAATCTCCTTTACCCTTTTCTTGTAATTGTCTCCCCGATACGAAAACTCACATTGAGCTAGACCATGCGTCGCCAGTATGAACTGTCTTGATTGATATTTCCTCAATACGAGCAAAGAGCATACTCAATGGCTCCTCAAATCCCAAGCAAAGGGACCTAGTCAAAACTCCCACATCGATAAAGAATTTCGTCGGGAATCAACCAATGAGCTCTCCACTTGATGTCTTCTTCCTGAAGATTTTGGAGGAGCGCTATCCAATTCTCTTCTGATATGTCATCCCTTCTTGGCGTGGCCACTATCTCCTTTAACAGGGAGTAATTCTCAGAGAAAACCCGATTAGAAACCTTATCCACCTTCCAGAAGTGATTGTGGAACCAAGCTAACAACAATTGAGCACAACCTATAAATCTTCCTTCATCGGACCTCCTACATGCATTCAAAGATCTGAATGTCTCAACCAAGATTGTCGGAACAGGTTTGACCCCTTTATCAAGTCGATCAAAAAAATTTGAGACCACCTCATCTACATACCCTAATGCCCTAGGGAAGATCATTAATCCGTAGATGTTCAAAGCAAACATATCGACTCTCTTCTTTGTATCAGGACACGCTAGAATTAAATCTCTCAAATTCTTCGTTGGGATGCACTTACATTCGCCTTTTTGCTTGATCCTAGCCGTGATCCATTGTTCGTTCATTCCAGTAATGTTCATCAATTTCTTCCAAAAGGTCAGGACACAAGCGGCTCTGGAATAGGCTTTATCAACTTGAACCTTTGGACAACGCAGTAGGGCTATATATTCTTCCACAGTGGGCACTAAATCGACTCTCCCAAAGGTAAAGCAACTGTAAGCAGGGTTCCAATATTGAGTGATGGCCCGAAACAAATGCTCGTCTATCTTGATGTCGAGTAGATACGGCAAGTCCCGTAATTATGGTAGAACTACTGCTTGGTCTCCTCGTTCCATTGATCTCATATATCTTTTAATTCCTAAAGGCTGTTTTACATCACACTGATATGGGTGTAATCCCATAATTCTAACGTGTACCCCTCGGCTAGACTATCTTCTTTCTCTAACTGAGTTTTCTCTGACCAAATACGGACAGCCACGTTATCCTCCACTTTATCAAGAAATTCATTCTCCATGATAGGCTCTCTAATTTAGTAATTGAACTCGAATTGACACTCTTTTGAATATGAAATGACATGTAAATAATAGTAAAAAACACAATAAGTCAATACAACATATAAAAATAAAATACAAAGTAAATAAAAGAGAATCAAACACCTATCTGGGTAACCATTAGGGTTTCTCGCATTACTATCTAAGGTGGGCCCTAGGGTCTTCTACATACGATTTGGTTCTAAAGTTGAGGTACTCGAACCAGCAGATTCCTTAATCCTTACCCATTATAGGCTCATACTGCAACACCCCACACCTCGCCCAAACACCACAACCGGATCTGGTATGTCACCAAGAAAAATTTTATCGAAACATGTCGCATTTTCGGAAAAGCCCAAATATGTTTTATATAGAATATGCTTAAGTAAAGTAAAATCCAAACTTAAATACATGCCTTTTTAATTAAAATAAAAAGCTTAAACGACTTAAAGTAATAGAAGCCCATAATAAAACATAATAGCCCATGGCCTTATTACAATGAGGTTTGAAGTCCATTAATTAAAAATATAAAATAAAACTTGAGTCTATTTTTGCCAAATCTACATATTCTTCGCATGGCCACCTTATGTTCCTCTCCATTTGGTCCAGAATCACTAGGTATCACCAAATGTTAATTAAAGGGTAAGTCGCGAGACTCGATGTGCAACCCTCATGCACCACTAGAGTTTGGGCCTTAAGCCCATTAAACAAAATAAATAGTGTAATAATCATAATAAAATTAATAGCAATTAATATGCAAGGCCCAACCTGCTTGCCTAGGTTTCTATCCGCTACACACCCCGTACCAACCGTTCACACCATTGGGGATTTCTACAATCGACCACACCACTACACACCATGATGGCGGTCATGTTGCTCATTCACATATGATGGCTGAAGCCCTTATAACATATAATGGTCGAAGCCTATATAACATTTAATGGCCAAGCAGTATAACGATTCACGGCATTAGCCGCTACACATGTAACGATAACTTCCTCCTTTCATCAACCCAACCCATGCAATCACATACAAGCATTTTACTTATAACATTTAAACAGATTATTTACTAACCTGGGGATCCACTTTTTCCCTCATTGGGCTTGCATCAATAAACCGAGATTTCGGCATTTATCAAAACATAAAAAAAAACACATGAACATACAATAATAGGCAGATCTAGATGGTGGGGAGTTATTACACACTTGGTTACCGCGAAAATCTATTATCCCTAACGTAGAGCCTTATTTGTCGAATCTCGAAAATCCCTAAGACAACGTCACATTCCTACCTTCGGCTTTTCCACCAAATCGGCACAGGAGACTTTTAATGAGATGATTCGACTACTAAAAGCGAGAGAGGGAAAATCGACAGGCCTTAAATAAGTGTTTCGGGTTAGATTTGAATGAAAAGAAAGAGTGAAATCGCATAGAATAAAATCCCGAAACTTACCAAATTACTAAGGAGTATGTGGCTTATGGTGCACCTTCGGGAAACAGAAACCTCCCTTGTAGGTTCGGCTATGTGAGATGAGAGTATGAATCAAATGGAATTCGACTTTTAGAAAAGAAAAAGAAAGCGTAGGAAAGGCTTTGAAATTTTGCAGAGAATGAGAGAAAATAGGGTTTCAGAATACCAAAATTGAAGAATACTACTCCCTATTTATAGAGAAATTTCGGCATATCATCCACACACAGAGTTGGAATTTCGGCCAACTCTTCCCTTCTCCTGATAGCCTTTATCTCACCTGATAACCCAATCCTTATCTCCTCAAAAAAACCCTCATCTTTCTCTTCATTATCTTCCTATTTATCAAGAAATAAAAGAATTAAAATCCTATTTTGTAGCTAGTGTACCGCCCACTCCTAGGGCTTGTAAGTGCTGAATTTTGTCTTAAAATTTGGGCTCTAAATGGCCATACTAGGCCCAAACTCCTCCCCTTATGATGCCATCTTATGCCCACTTAAAGCTCCTCAAATCCTTGGGCCTCAAGCCCACTTGTCACTTAATTAACTATCTACTTAAATTATAAGCTAACACCATGTATTAGCCACCCAACCCATATTTTTAAAGCCCAATATATCACTTTAAAATACCCAGAGCACTAATTTAAACCCTAATCCACATATTTAATCAAAAAGTTAGCCCGATCCTTAGAATCTCAATTTAACATATTAGACTATCATATAAATGAGTAGGCCCACTTTGAGGATGTTACATATACGGACTGAGTTCGGTTTAGGGAAATACATTTCCCTATGGCTGCACGGAGATGAAA
The DNA here is from genome assembly GCA_025506655.1 of Gossypium rotundifolium. Classification (NCBI taxonomy): domain Eukaryota; kingdom Viridiplantae; phylum Streptophyta; class Magnoliopsida; order Malvales; family Malvaceae; genus Gossypium; species Gossypium rotundifolium. The sequence continues at coordinate 126,131,748 of CP106732.1, read as the reverse complement.
ATCTCACGAAGACATAGGTCCGAATGTGTCCTGAAAGCAATCCACTATCCTGCACAGAGGTGAAAACCTCACGAAGGAGTAGCTTCCACTCCCACTAAAAAGGGTAAGACCAAACGGTTCTTATGCAATATGATGCGAAAATATTCTACGAGACTCAAACCATAGAAATCACACAAATGCAATGAAAGGATTGTAATTTTTCAAATCAAATTTTTATTTCGATGACAAGACAGAAAATAATCAATTTTACGACTCAACTCTCTTAATATCCCCAGTTGAGTCGCCAAGCTGTCGAAACCATTTTTTAGTTGAAAAACGGGGTCGACTTTAAAAGTGAAAATGGAGTCGCCACCAATGTTTTTATGAGGTGTGATCGAATCACCTTAAGATTAATCATTAAAACATTTTGGTTTATTTAAATGATGATTTTTGCCTACAAAATTTTAGAAAATGGGTTCAGAATTGATTATGCACGAGGAAGGATTAGCACCACCGTAATGCCCAAAATTGGTACCGAATTGATTGATTAACGTCTTAATGTCAAAATTTTGAAAAGAGTTTAAAATACGATCCTCTTTTTTAAAAAAAAAAACTTGAATAAATTAAAATGGATGCTGAGACTCACTTATTTCGAAGAAGTTAAATGTCATGTCCAATGAGTTAGGATATGACATTTTGAACCCTCGAAATTAAGTTTGTCTTTTTACTTTTAAAACTCGTGCATTTAAATTCAAAAAGGATATTCGGTTATTTGGGTCGAATGAAAAATTGGAACCCAGTAAGTTAGGGCACAATTTCTCAAAATTTCCAAATATGGAATATTACTTTCCTTTTAAATTCAAAGCATAAAACTTAAATAAAAGCTTATTCTCGGGAATTCAAAAAGGTTGTGTCCTAACTCACTGGATGTGACATTTTGTTATCTCGAGATAAGGATTTTTAAAAGCAAAGGCAATATTCCGTATTTGGAAATTTTGAGAAATTGTGCCCTAACTTACTGGGTTTCGATTTTTCATTCAACCCAAATAACCGAATATCCTTTTTGAATTTAAATGCACGAGTTTTAAAAGTCAAAAGACAAGCTTAATTTTGAGGGTTTGAAATGTCATATCCTAACTCACTGGGCATGATATTTAACTTCTTCGAAATAAGCGGGTCTCAGCATCCATTTTAATTTATTCAAGGTTTTTTTAACAAAGAGGATCGTATTTTAAAATCTTTTCAAATTTTTGATATTAAGAAGTTAATCAATCAATTCGATGCCAATTTTGGGCATTACGAGGGTGCTAATCCTTCCTCGTGCATAATCAATTCCCGAACCCATTTTCTCAAATTTCGTAGGCCAAAATCATCATTTAAATAAACCAAAATGTTTTAATGATTAATCTTAAGTTGATCCGATCACACCTCGAAAAAAGATTAGTGGCGACTCCATTTTTATTTTTAAAGTCAACCTCATTTTTCTACTAAAAAATGGTTTCGACAATCCCTATTAAGTTTGAAAATGATCAAATTGATTTCTCTCTCAACAAAATTACAAAAAAATCAAAATAGTTTTTAAAATTCAAAATATTTATAAAATTATAAAATTTATATTTTTAAAAATTAAAATTTTCTAGAATAATAATTTTGGGGACCTAAATAAGTTAGTTAATGATTCAAGTTTATTTAACTAAAATATTTTTTTATTTTGCTTTGAATTTATGTGTTTTAACATGAAATTAGTTATCTTTGTAACAAGATTTTAATTTGACATGTTAATTTTTAATATAACTCGAACAATTTCACTCGATTCAACTCGACTCGATTTGAAAATTTTTCAAATCGAGTTAGGATGATAAAATAAGACTCGTCAACTCGATTAACTCAAAATTTTTTCACTCAATTTGACTCAATTTGATCTCACGCTTAATTTTAACGGAATTAGAATTGAGTTGAGAAGATTATTTTATTGGAAATATATTGAAGTTTATTTTGGGAATTACAAAAATAAATATTAGGTTGAATCAAATTATAAAGCATTAAGTTAAAAGCCTAGGAAGTACTCATAATTGGACTCAATATGGAAGAATCATAAAAGGTCCTTATGCAAAAAAAGCGTGGAAGACAAACCCTAGTAAAAATAGCTAGGGTTGCGACTACATAGACTTCTAGTTAGACTAGGTGTTCATTTTTTTAGTTGAAATAAACTTCTACAATTCTATAAAGATTTTACATTTTCTCCCTATAAATAAATAGCACCGGTAGGGCTATTTACACAACTTTAATATATCATTATTCAGCCCGAAACTAGAGAGACTTTTATTCTATAAGAATTAAATATAATTTTCAGAATAAGGATTCTGCCAATTTTTATTTGAGAAGAGATTTTCATTTTCACACTAAAGAAAATAAATCTATTTTTGGTTCCGTGTTTGATTCGATTTGTTCGAGCCCATACTCAAAGCAGTTCGTGGTATGAGAATAGTAGAGAAGATCATTTGGTTGAAATTTGAGAATGACAATGATCCGTCTATCCAAAAACACAAGTGAGAATTTGGTCTAGGGTTTATTGCTATAAATAGAAAAAATTGGGTCGATTCTTAAAATTTTTATTTTTTGCTGTGTAAGAAAATCGTTTTGAATCAGATTTTTCCCACAACAGTATCATTTCATGCTTAGGACAATGATAGATTAAGGGGAAAGTAGTTAGTGCAGGGGGTGATTGATGTATTACTTGGCAGTAACATTGAATGGACAACCTTGAACTCCAATCGAAAGGGGCACCAATGGAGCATCATGTCTATTTTGCTCCACTGAAGAAGCCTAAAACATCTTCTTCTTAGCAAGTGAAATTCTCAAAGGTTGATGAAAAGGAAGTATGAGATGTTAAGGGTGATGACCCTCTTGTAGTCTCTACCACCATCGTCTCATTCCAAGTAAAGAGAATTCATATTGACACAAGAACGTTGATATACTTGCTTCACAGTTAAGGCATTCCATCAAATGGGCATCAAATAATCATCTTTGAAGAAAGCCAGTCATGTTTATAGCTTCGCTAACCAACTGATCATAGTTAAGAGCCCGATCACCCTCTTGTAACATTGGGTGATGGTGAGCATGTTGTTATGGATATGGTCAAATTCCTTGTCTTGGACAATTCAATTGCTTATAATGTCATTTCTTGGAGGCCTAATGGCAAAAATGGTTGTCGCCACGTTCTACATAATGGTTAAGTTTCCTATGTCCTCTAGCGAAGGATATATGAAATCTAACCAGTGAATGGTTAAGCAGTGCCACTATTGCTTTGCTACAATTGACAAAGGAAAATCATGAACTCCTTCCCCCTCGGTAGGTTACAATGATTTTCAATCTAGGACTCTTGTAGGAATTAACATTATTGGAAAGGCTATGTTGAATTTGGAAAGTTTGGGTGCAAGATCAGAGGCCAAACTTCGCAAAGTTGATGCAGTAGAGTAGACAGACACCCTCCACTTGTGTGATGAAGACTCGAAAAGAGTCACACAAACTACTTCCACTTTCCTACCGTTCGAGAAAGAATGGTTGAGTTATTTGTTGAAAGAACGTTGAGATGTTTTTTCTTGGTTGGTGGCAAACATGCCTAAAATTCACCCATTCGTGATTCAACATTCTTTAGGAGTAGATCCCAAGGCTAGACCAATAAACCAAAAGAAAAGAAAATTCTTAGAGGCCATTGTTGATGTTTCTAGGTAGGAGTTCAATAAGTTATCACTAGTAGGATTCATTAAGGAAGTCACTTACTTCGAGTGGATTTCAAATATGGTGATAGTGCCCAAAACTAATAGTGTGTTAGGATCTAGTACCCTTATTGTAGTGTTACATCTATATATTTATAATTTTTTTTAACAAGTTGGTTTAACAAAACTCCATCATTATCATTAATATCTTTTGTAAATTATCCTCAAAATTTTTTAACGTAAAGTAAAGTGAAAGAAATATTGACTCACTAATTATTTAAATATTTAACTAATATTAAGTGGCATTACATGGTTGGATCATAATGCGAGAAAGACAACTTATATTAATAAATAATCTAAAGACGTCCTTAGTCTATTTAGAATTGAGCAACTCGGTTAAAAGACTAATATGTTTCTATCAAATCCAAATGGGGAGATACATTGTCTTGGGTATCAGAGCAGATGATACCTAGAAGATAGAGATATATATGTGACTGACTGGACTAACAATACATAGGATTGAACCCAAGTAGAATAGATCCTAAATTTGTTTATGGATTTATTCATTTATGATGTTCATAGTGTAATTTATCTCAATCTTGAGTAAGTGGCTAACTATGTGTATGTGACTCATATACTTTGATATTTTGATGGTCTGTGTTCAATTAATAATAGAGCCGAAAACTAATACGTCGACTATATGACTTCTGTATGACATAACATCACTTGTATTAGTGGAATTCATAGCTCAATAATGGAAGTTCAAAGTGAGAATTAAATTAATTAGTCTTTTGAAGTGAGAATTAAATTAATTAGTCACCTAATTTCATGAATGAGGCAATTAAATATATTCCTCATAAATTCTAATACAATAAAGCTGCCATGATTTTAACGAAATTAGAATTGGGTTAAGAAAATAATTTAATTGAGAATATTAATTTAGTTATTTCGATTAACGAAATTAATAAATCAATTAAATAGTTTTTCTGAATAGAAAATAGTTATTGGATTCATAAAAGTCTGGATAACACATATAGTTGTACTCAATACATGAAAGATCCAAAAGACCCAGTTTTAATGTGAGGGGTGGCAAACCTTAGTTTCCTTAGGGATGTTGTCGGTCTCTTTGTGTTCTACTTTAAGTAGAACTTCGTATTTTCTATTAAAATATTATTATTTAATTACAAATTATTCAAGCAAAAATCTTGTATTATTTCTTTATAAATAGGAACTATGGGCTGACCTACTTATAGAAATCATTGATTGCCCCTATTCTGTCAGAAAATAGTGATAATTTATTTTTGAAATTCTTATTTTCTGTGAAAGCTCGTAGTTTTCTGTAACACCCTAAAAATTGAGTATTATTATATTGCATGAATTGGTGTTTAGATTTTTTTTAAGTGCTTATTGAAGTCCTAAAGAGGAGTATAGCATAATTTGGATAAGGAATAAAATTTATTAATTAAGAAATTATTGAAGAGAAGCAAATGTCATTAAGACTTAAGTTAAATTAAGTGTTAATGAGTGTCATAAGTTGAGTATATGGCATGGTGGAGTTGGCGCATGGGTTTTAGCAAGAGGAAGAGGTTGAATCCTTGTTTAGCTTTTAGGAAAATTTTGTTTTAATTTTTATGCACATCCATAGCAAGTGTCGGCCAAGGACAATTAAGGTAAGAGTTGACCATATTATTTTTGGTTAGTGTATCAAAGGATTATGGAAATAGAAAATATATGGCATGGAATCAAATACTTAAGGAAAGATAGGGGAACATAAGGCACATATCAAGGGAAATTTTGAAACAAATCATGGCCAATTGACCATGTGTTGGACAGCAATTTGGTATAGGGAGGAGCCTAATTTTTGAGTGAGTTTTGGCTAAGAATTTCTTTTCTCTCTTTGGTCATTCCTTGCACTTTGTGCAGAATTTTATTTCCTCTCCTTTCAACTTTCATCTTGGCGAATTTTGCAATTGGTAAAGCCAAAGTCTTTTGACCATTTGGTCACTTTTATTCATCTTGTGAATTTTCTTTTGTATTTCTCCTTGTGCGAAATCAACCATACCAAAACCATTCTCTTTCTTTTTTTCTTTTTTGCCATGGCGAATGCACTAACTCCTAAAATTCATCTTTTCTTCTCTTCTATTTGAAATCAAACTACCTCATCACCATCTCTTTTCATATTCTAATTCTTTCAATCAAAGTTTCTCCATCAAACACTCTCTTGGCGAATGCTAGAGTGCCATAACCAATTTATTTTCTCTTTTCTTTGGTTGCATAGCGAATTCTCCAACTCTCACAAACACCTCTCTCAATCCTTTCTTTTCAATCGTGGAAATAGGTAAGGAATTCTTTTTCATTTTCGATTTATTATTAGTGTCATGGCCGAATATCATTGGTATTATGAGGACCTTTTTGGATCGATATAACGTTCATTCTAATAACGTTTCTTTCGTTATTATTTAGTGCAATAACGAAGATCGGAACTCAAGTGATCGGGAGAATCGTAGAAAACGTTGGAAACGTTTTATTGTGGTAAGGAAATCCCATTCTTTAAAGCCTTTAGTACTGTTTGATATTATTTTAGATCTAACTAATATTCCTTTGATCGTGAAGACTTTCAAAATAGGGAAGAAAAGGCGGTGGTTAATCACGTTAAGAGGCGGATCTGTAAATCCCCATTCAAGCGAAGAGCGGTTTGGCGGTCAGGGATTTTCCACCGGGTGCGGACCATCTTCGAAGGAAGTCCATTATTTGAAGTGGTACGAACTTCCGAGCCATTATCGTTGGTGGATTCTCGTGACGAATCAATAAGCGAGGAGAAGTCGAAAATCAAGTGATTCAAAATCAAGAGGGTAAGACTTTGGATCTATTATCGATTAAGAATATTTTTCTGAAATAGTAATCTAACGGATCGAAATATGTTTAGGTGCCGAGGACGAGAAGGATTAGTACTCACGATATCGAGGTGTGTAACTTCACACTATTTCTCGGTTGGATGTCAATTTCGTATGGAAGTAAAAATCGTAAAAACGACTAGATTGGTAAAACGTAAAATTGATATTTTGACGAAAATACGTAAAACGACTAAATCGCGAAAATTATGAAAACGCCTCTAGAAATTACTTGTTATTATGTAAATTGTATGTTTCGATAAATTGGGCCAAAATACTCTAGTTCGATAAATTGGGCCAAAATACTCTAGTTCGATAAATTGGGCCAAAATACTCTAGTTCGATAAATTGGGCCAAAATACTCTAGTTTGATAAATGGGCCAAAGTCCACTAAACTGCTAAATGAGCAAATTGCTAAATTATTTTATGGGCCAATGAAATCTTTAATGATAAACCCACCATTGTTATGAATGAAATAAAAGAAATTATTATATGATTATATTTTGTTATATACGCACGATTGCATGGGGTGGGGTATATGAAGAGAAGAATGGCCAGTTGCCAAAAATCTAGTTCGGTGGCTCTGCCACAATTATGGCTTATTGCCTCTAGTTCGGTGGCTCGCCACAATTATGGCTTATTGCCTCTAGTTCGGTGGCCTTGCCACAAATAATAAAATGGCTTATTGCCTCTAGTTCGGTGGCTCGCCACAAATATGGCTCTTGCCTCTAGTTCGATGGCTTTGCCACAATCATAAAAAGGCTTAATGCCTACGATTGGTGTGTTGGCGGGTGGGTTGACTTGATCCCCATAGGTGTGATGGTTGGTGCAGGGGTGTTAGCGGATGGATATTAGGTTTGGTTGGGAAATTCATTTTACATGCATCTTTAAATTATTTTATTTTATAATATATTGAATTCTGTAATTGGGCTCAAGCCCAAGACAATATCTTGATGATCCGCCCAATAATGGTGGTAAGTGAGTTACACACTGAGTTCTAAGTAACTCACCCCCTTTTAATTTTTCCATCTCGTAATGGAAATTGATGTGGACTTGGGCGAGGATGACTTCGTGGAGGCCATCTTGCAAAATATGGGTTATTTAAACTCTAAACTTTTTAATAATTATTTTTACTATTTTGGGATGTTGTAATAATGGCCTCTATAAATAATTTATGGATTTTATGTGTGTTTGCTTTTAAACTATACTTTGGATTTTTTTAAATATGGGTTATGATTATATGATGTTTTATTAAAATAAATTTGGGCTTTCAAGTATATGAAATTCACTTATAATATTTATTATTGTTAACTCTTTAATAAATTACCTAAAGGTTTTGATAATAAAACAATGTTTTTCAACCGATGTTTTCTAATATTTATCAAATTCAAATACTCTTCTATTTTATTAAAATCTGAAAATTAATATTGTAGTTTTCAACTTATTGCAAAATTTAAAATAGTTCGATTCATGTAACAAACCAAATCTAGTCTCAACGCATAGACCGGGTTTGGGGTGTTACATTTAGTGGTATCGAGCAGTTTCAAAAACTCTCGGTCCGTGGTTTGGGTTAAATAAATAATTTCGTATGAAATTGTACAATTATATTTTAAAGATCGTTATGGCACCACAAGCATCCCAAGCAATAAGTCAAGTAAGTATTTACTACTTAATGATTACTATGATATGATCATAGGAACACTCTAGAACTTCTAGTTTTAGATGTGAAAAGCTGTAGAGATTGAGACTATAGGACATGTTGCGAAAAACAACTTTATATCTCAAATCTCATAAAATATCGTTAATAAACACGAAACAAATTTTACGATCCATAAAACTTGTAATCGGATAAAAGCGAACAAGCTATCATGAGCACTAGAGGGCGTGGTCGTGGGCGCAGTGACGTGGCCGTGGTAGAGGCCGAGGTGCTACTGATGAAGCACCAAATCATATCTGGGAAGTAGACGCACTGCGTCAATTGAAAGTGAGCGGGATCATGTGATCACATGGAAGAAGATAATGCATTGACTCAAGCAATCTCATGAGTCTTGGAAAGGTCATTTGGAGCTAGAATTGGGCCAACAACTCGTGGGTCAATCTCGGAGCGACTTAAGTCAAATAATGCGAAATTTTTAGAGGAGTCTCGGTGTAGCTCGAATGTAGCTGAATCTTGGTTCAAAGTCGTGGAGCAGTTATGGATGATATGGAATGCACGGGTGAGCAAAAAGCGAGAGGAGCTGTATCCTTATTGAGAGATGAGGCGTGTCGATGAGTGGCTCCTTTGTTCGAGAAGGCATGAAGCGACCGATTAATTGGGAATTCTTTAAAGTCGCATTCCAAGGAAAATATGTTGGAGCGAGTTATGTAGACGCTCGAAGGAAGGAATTTCGAATCTTGTCCAAGGAAGTAAGACCAGTGGCAAGATATGAAGTCGAGTTTTTACGTCCGAGCCGCTATGCGGACAATTGTAGCAACAGATCATGAGCGTTGTGTGCGTTTGAAGATGGACTTAATGATGAGTGAGGGTTACGATTGCTCATGACAAGTTAAAAATTTTTCCACTCGGTGGAGAAGGCCAAAATAGCCGAAGAGGCTAAGAATTGAACAGTAGAACCAGAAAGATTCGAAACAAGAGAGAGACACATGATCGGTTCTTCAAAGAGATTTGGAAGAAACCTCGGAATGATGAATCGATTCAAGGTAGAACCCCAAGTAGCAAATAATCGAGTCGAGATTGCGAGTGTGGGAAAAGACATTTTGGAGAATGTTGGAGGAAAAGCGGCGCATGCTACAAATGCGGTTCAATGGATCATCGATACAAAAATTATCCTCGACGTTTGGATACGACTCAAGAAGTCCGTAATAATGATGCACTGATCGACCAGGGTAATCAGCAACCACCGAGGGGTCGTGGACCAGGTCGTGGTGGTAATGGGGCTGGTCGTGGTCAAGGTGCACCGGGTCGAGGCAATGGTCCGAGAGGAAATGCAGATGCAAGACGACTGGGTGGTCTATGCGGTTAGGCGCCATGAGGGCGGCAATGCACAGATGTGATAACCAGATCGTTCTTCATTTTGATGTACTGTTATTGCCTTAATAGATATTGGCTCTACCCATTCATATGTAGCTAGTGCCATATCTGGAAACCTGAATTTAGAATCTAAAATTACCGATAGTGAGATAACAGTAATTAGTCCTTTAGGACAGTCGGTAATTGTTAATAAAATATTTAAAGACGTGCCCTTGAAAATCCAAGATGAGGTATTCTTAGCAAACTTGATGGAACTACCTTTGGCGAGTTCGATCTCATTCGGGCATGGATTGGCTGGTCAAACATCTAAGAATTGGATTGTCTTTGAAAAACAAATGTCGATAAGAACCTCGGATGATAAGGAAGTCATAATGATTGGTGGCGAAGGAACTATCGGCAAATGTGGTATCTGCATTAAAGGCGGAGAAGTTGGTGCGGAAAGGATATGGTGCATTCTAGCCTTTATCGTGCTTCGGATGCCAAAGAGTTATCTGTGAATGATGTGAGGACGGTGAAAGAATTTCTCGATGTATTTCGAAGAACTTCCTGGTATACCTCCAGATCGGGAAGTGGAATTTGGCATTGAGCTTTTGCCTGGGACAGCTCCAGTGTCCATTGCTCCTTATAGAATGGCACCGAAGGAGTTGGCTGAGCTCAAAGCTCAAATTCAAGAATTGCTGGATCGGGGATTTATTCGACCAAGTGTGTCTCCGTGGGAGCACCGGTTTTGTTAAATCAAGAAGAAGGATGGATCGATGCGTATGTGCATTGACTACAGACAGTTGAATAAATTGACGATCAAGAATCGGTATCCTCTGCCAAGAATTGACGACCTGTTTGATCAATTAAAAGGAGCTTCAGTTTTCTCCAAAATTGATTTAAGGTCGGGTTATCACCAACTCAAGGTGAAAGAAGTGGACATCTATAAGACGGCATTTCGGACACGTTACGGACACTATGAGTTTGTAGTGATGCCGTTTGGACTAACCAATGCACCAGCTGCATTTATGGACATGATGAACCGAGTCTTTCAACCATATTTAGACCGGTCTGTGGTAGTGTTCATAGATGATATATTGGTTTATTCGAGAAATGAGGAGGAACATGACCAACATTTACGAATAGTATTGCAACTACTGCGTGATAAGCAATTATATGCCAAATTTAGTAAATGCGAATTTTGGCTAAAGGAAGTGACTTTCCTTGGTCATGTAGTATCAGCCGAAGGAATAAGGGTGGATCCTCGGAAAATTGAGGCTATTCGGATTGGAAACCACCAACATTGGTAGTGAAATTCGGAGTTTCTTGGGTTTAATTTGGATACTATAGACGTTTTGTAGAGGGTTTTCGTTGATTGTCGCACCCTAACTAAACTGTTGTGAAAGGGAGCTCCGTATATTTGGACCGAAAAGGCAAGAGAGTTTGAGAAATTGAAGAAAATCGTGAAGCTCAGTTTGATTCATAGGAGGTGGAAAAGAATTCACTGTTTATTGTGATGCGTCTCACACGGGTCTGGGTTGTGTGTTGATGCAAAATGGAAAGGTGGTGGCCTATGCTTCTCGTCAATTGAGACCACACGAAGTAAACTACCCTACTCATGATTTGGAGTTAGCTGCCGTTGTCTTTGCTCTAAAGATTTGGAGGCACTATCTCTATGGTGAGAAGTCAATAATCTACACGGATCACAAGAGTCTTAAATACCTCCTTACCCAAAAGGAGTTAAATTTGAGACAAAGAAGATGGGTAGAATTATTAAAAGATTATGATTTCTCAATCGAATATCATCCTGGAAAGGCTAACGTGGTAGCTGACGCGTTAAGTCGTAAGACAGTATCTGATTTGAGAGCATTGTTTGCCCATTTGAGTGCATGCGAGGATGGCGGTTTGTTAGCGAACTTGGTGAAGCCTCTGTGGTGGAACAAATCAAGGAAAACAGACATCGGATGAGAAGTTGGGACCTTTACTTGACAAGTGAAAATGGTTAAATTGAGGATTTTGGAATAAACACGGAGGGTGTGTTGTGCTTTCGAGGAAGAGTATGTATGCCTAAGGATTCGGATCGAGGCAAATGATTCTCTGGAGGCGCATAGTAGCCCTTATGCTATGCATCCGGAGGAAATAAGATGTATCGAGATCTCCGTGAAGCAGTATTGGTGGCGGGGTTGAAGCATGAGATTACGAGTTTGTGGGAAAATGCTTGACTTGTCAACAAGTGAAGGCAGAACATCAATTACCGTCTGGATTGTTACAACCGATAAAGATTCCTCTTTGGAAATAGGAGCGGGTAACTATGGATTTTGTTAGTGGGTTACCTTTAACACCTACTAAGAAAAATTACATGTGGGTAATTGTTGATCGGTTGACTAAGACCGCTCATTTCTGCTGTTAAATGCGGATTATTCATTACGAAGTTGGCGAAATTATGCGATCCGAAATTGTGAGGTTGCATGGGGTACTGTATCTATTATATCGAGATAGGGACCCTAGGTTTACATCACGATTCGAAAGCTCGCATGAAGCCTTGGGGACAAAGTTGAACTTGATGACGGCTTTTCATCCTCGGTCGATGGTCGATTGGAGAGAGTAATTCGATATTGGAAGATATGTTAAGAGGATGTATAATCGACTTGAGGGTAGTTGGGAGGATTATCTACCATGGCGAATTCGCGATATAACAACAAAGCTATCGATCTAGCATTCAGATGGCACCTTACGAGGCATTGTATGGTCGTAAGTGTCGTTCTCCAATTTGTTGGGTGAGTTGGGCGAAAGGATGATGTTAGGTCTGAGATGATATCCGAGACAGAGGATAAGGTAAAAGTTATTCGAGCACGGTTGAAAGAAGCCTCGAGATAGGCGAAGTCGATGGACACTGAAGCGAAGAGATATCGAGTATGATGTGGGAGATCGAGTTTTCTTGAAGGTATCTCCTTGGAAAAAGATCTTGATTCGGAAGGAAGGGCAAGCTAAGTCCTAGATACATTGGACCTTATCGTGTCTTTGAAACGTGTTGGTCCGATGGCTTATCGATTGAGTTACCTTGAATTGGATCAAATCCATAATGTTTTTCATGTTTCCATGTTCAAAGCGTTATAGATCGGATCCTTCGCACATTATACCGGTAGAAGAATTGGAGTGAATTCATTTATCTTTCGAAGAAGAACCGGTGGAAATCTTAGACCGAGATGTCAAGGTGCTAAGAAAGAAAAGCGTGCTGTTGGTCAAAATTCTATGGCGTAACCATGGAGTGGAGGAAGCTACGTGGGAGCCCGAGGATGCAATTCGCAACAATACCTCGCCTCTTTCAACCGTAAATTTTGAGGATGAAATTTTTTTTTAAGGAGGGTAGAGTTGTAACACCCTAAAAATCCGAGTATTATTATATTGCATGAATTGGTGTTTAGATTTTTTTTTTTTTAAGTGCTTATTGAAGTCCTAAAGAGGAGTATAGCATAATTGGGATAAGGAATAAAATTTATTAATTAAGAAATTATTGAAGAGAAGCAAATGTCATTAAGACTTAAGTTAAATTAAGTGTTAATGAGTGTCATAAGTTGAGTATATGGCATGGTGGAGTTGGCGCATGGGTTTTAGCAAGAGGAAGAGGTTGAATCCCTTGTTTAGCTTTTAGGAAAATTTTGTTTTAATTTTATGCACATCCATAGCAAGTGTCGGCCAAGGACGATTAAGGTAAGAGTTGACCATATTATTTTTGGTTTGTGTATCAAAGGATTATGGAAATAGAAAATATATGGCATGGAATCAAATACTTAAGGAAAGATAGGGGGAACATAAGGCACATATCAAGGGAAATTTTGGAAACAAATCATGGCCAATTGACCATGTGTTGGACGGCAATTTGGTATAGGGAGGAGCCTAATTTTGAGTTAGTTTTGGCTAAGAATTTCTTTTCTCTCTTTGGTCATTCCTTGCGCTTTGTGCAGAATTTTATTTCCTCTCCTTTCAACTTTCATCTTGGCGAATTTTGCAATTGGTAAAGCCAAAGTCTTTTGACCATTTGGTCACTTTTATTCATCTTGTGAATTTTCTTTTGTATTTCTCCTTGTGCCGAAATCAACCATACCAAAAACCATTCTCTTTCTTTTTTTTTTCTTTTTGCCATGGCCGAATGCACTAACTCCTAAAAATCCATCTTTTTCTTCTCTTCTATTTGAAATCAAACTACCTCATCACCATCTCTTTTTCATATTCTAATTATTTCAATCAAAGTTTCTCCATCAAACACTCTCTTGGCCGAATGCTAGAGTGCCATAACCGAATTTATTTTCTCTTTTCTTTGGTTGCATAGCCGAATTCTCCAACTCTTACAAACACCTCTCTCAATCCTTTCTTTTCAATCGTGGAAATAGGTAAGGAATTCTTTTTCATTTTTGATTTATTATTAGTGTCATGGCTGAATATCATTGGTATTATGAGGACCTTTTTGGATCGATATAACGTTCATTCTAATAACGTTTCTTTCGTTATTATTTAGTGCAATAACGGAAGATCGGAACTCAAGTGATCGGGAGAATCGTAGAAACGTTGGAAACGTTTTATTGTGGTAAGGAAACCCCATTCTTTAAAGCCTTTAGTCTTGTTTGATATTATTTTAGATCTAACTAATATTCCTTTGATCGTGAAGACTTTCAAAATAGGGAAGAAAAGGCGGTGGTTAGTCACGTTAAGAGGCGGATCAGTAAATCCCCATTCAAACGAAGAGCGGTTTCGACGGTCGGATTTTCTCCGGGTTGCGGACCATCTTAGAAGGAAGTCCATTATTTGAAGTGGTACGAACTTAGAGCCATTATCGTTGGTGGATTCTCGTGAACGAATCAATAAGCGAGGAGAAGCGAGAAAATCAAGTGATTCAAAATCAAGAGGTAAGATTTTGGATCTATTATCGATTAAGAATATTTTTACGAAATAGTAATCTAACGGATCGAAATATGTTTAGGTGCCGAGGAACGAGAAGGATTAGTACTCACGGTATCAAGGTGTGTAACTTCACACTATTTCTCGGTTGGATGTCAATTTCGGTATGGAAGTAAAAATCGTAAAACGACTAGATCGGTAAAACGTAAAATTGATATTTTGACGAAAATACGTAAAACGACTAAATCACAAAAATTACAAAACGCATCTAGAAATTACTTGTTATTATGTAAATTGTATGTTTCGATAAATTGGGCCAAAATACTCTAGTTCGATAAATTGGGCGAAATACTCTAGTTCGATAAATTGGGCCAAAATACTCTAGTTTGATAAATGGGCCAAAGTCCACTAAAGCGCTAAATGAGCAAATTGCTAAATGATTTTATGGGCCAATGAAATGTTTAATGATAAACCCATCATTGTTATGAATGAAATAAAAGAAATTATTATATGATTATATTTTGTTATATACATACGATTGCATGGGGTGGGGTATATGAAGAGAAGAATGGCGATTGCCAAAAATCTAGTTCGGTGGCTCGCCACAATTATGGCTTATTGCCTCTAGTTTGATGGCTCGCCACAATTATGGCTTATTGCCTCTAGTTCGGTGGCCTTGCCACAAATAATCAAATGGCTTATTGCCTCTAGTTCGGTGGCTCGCCACAAATATGGCTTCTCGCCTCTAGTTCGGTGGCTTTGCCACAATCATAAAAAGGCTTAATGCCTACGATTGGTGTGTTGGCGGGGTGGGTTGACTTGATCCCCACAGTGTGATGGTTGGTGCGGGGTGTTAGCGGATGGATATTAGGTTTGGTTGGGAAATTCATTTTACATGCATCTTTAAATTATTTTATTTTATAATATATTGAATTACGTAATTGGGCTCAAGCCCAAGACAATATCTTGATGATCGGCCTAATAATGGTGGTAAGTGAGTTACACTTTGAGTTCTAAGTAACTCACCCCTTTTAATTTTTCCATCTCGGGTAATGGAAATTGATGTGGACTTGGGCCAAGGATGACTTCGTGGAGGCCATCTTGCAAAATATGGGTTATTTAAACTCGAACTTTTTAATAATTATTTTTACTATTTTGGGATGTTGTAATAATGGCCTCTATAAATAATTTATGGATTTTATGTGTGTTTGCTTTTAAACTATACTTTGGATTTTTTAAATATGGGTTATGATTATATGATGTTTTATTAAAATAAATTTGGGCTTTCAAGTATATGAAATTCACTTATAATATTTATTATTGTTAACTCTTTAATAAATTACCTAAAGGTTTTTGATAATAAAATAATGTTTTTCAACCGATGTTTTCTAATATTTATCAAATTCAAATACTCTTCTATTTTTATTAAAATCTGAAAATTAATATTGTAGTTTTCAACTTATTGCAAAATTTAAAATAGTTCGATTCATGTAACAAACCAAATCTAGTCTCAACGCATAGACCGGGTTTGGGGTGTTACATTTTCAGTTTATAGAGAGAATTAACTTTCTCACTAAAAGTTAAGAAAGTTTTTATTATTTGCACTTGGTTTGTTTTGTTTGAGCTCACACTCAAAGCAATTTGGGGTTTGAGGATAGTAGAGAAGGTCGTTCAGTAGAAAGCTGATAAATGACTTAGACTGCCTCGTAAAAAGCACATGTAAAATTTCAATTAAAGGCTTATTGTTATAAAGATTACAATGCTCACTTTTAAGAAAAAAAATTTTAACTTTCGTCATGCCTAAAAACACTATTTTCTAAATTGATTTTTCCAACAAAGTGGAGAATATGCGTTGACTTCACCAATCTCAATAAGGCATGCTCGAAAGATAGCTTCTCCCTCCCTTTTATTGATAGGTTGATAGATGCCTCCACGGGACATAAATACATAAGCTTCATGGATGGTTTCTTCGAGTACAATAAGATCTTTTTAGTCGGAAAAGACTAAGAGAAGACCATTTTTATAACTGAATATGGACTATTTTGTTACAAAGTCATTGCATTTCAACTCTCATTTTTTTCATTCAACTTTACAAGATAAAATAATGTTAATATCAAATAATAAACGTTTTATTAAATATCAAATAATGATAGAATAATAAAATAATAAAAATTGATGATATTAGTGAAAATAATATTTTAATTAAAACAAATCCTATAAAAAAACTAAAAGCTAATTTTTAATAATTCTCTAAATGTTAATTGAATAAAATGTTTTGCTAATAAATCTGTTTATAGTACTATATATTAGTTACTAATTAAGTGATAATCTATATAAAACATTAAGTATAGTTTAATTTGACTCAAAAATTAATTAAGTGATAATGATTGCAACAATAATAGTGAAAAGCTAATAATAATAAAATAATTTTTGGTAAACACTATTAATAAAATAATTATAATTATTATTTTGTATATTAATAATATTTTATCATATTTATTTGAAAAGAAACTTGAAAGTAAAAATCACCTACATAATTAGATTATTTTTGTTATTATTACCTAATAATTGCTATGAAATATAAGAATAGAAAGAGTAAAAATAAGAATAAAATAAAGAA
Source organism: Gossypium rotundifolium (assembly GCA_025506655.1). Taxonomy (NCBI): domain Eukaryota; kingdom Viridiplantae; phylum Streptophyta; class Magnoliopsida; order Malvales; family Malvaceae; genus Gossypium; species Gossypium rotundifolium. Next base: position 126,114,633 of record CP106732.1, on the reverse strand, counting down.
TAAAAAGAAAGTAAAGACCCAAAGATAGGAGAGAAAAAGAATGTATTTTATTCATTAATAGAGACGTATATAATGCTTTTCCAAAGTCTATATTTATAGACATAACAAATATAAAGGAAATAAAACTCTACTTCTAATGAACATTAGAGTCCTAATGTATATCAAACTTATCTTGATCTTAATTGACAAACACTTAATAATAAAATATTCATAACACTCCTCCTTTAATGTCCATTGATATAGTGCCTCATTAAAAACCTTATGGAAAAAATTCTTAATGAAAGAAAAAGAGTGCACATATTTATAATACGCATAACATGTTACCTTATTAAAAATCTTACCATGAAAACTCAATGGGACAAAACCTTGGTTAAAGGAAAAAGAGTACAACGCATATTTAGTCCCCTCATGACAACATCATGTTCAAGAAGAAAGAAAGGATTCCAAAAGTTGAAGAACCTAGATATAAAGTAAGGCTGGTTGCAAAAGATTACAATTATATTCCAGGTGTAGACATCACAAATGTGTTTTCTCCAGTTGTGAAGCATAGTTCAATTTGAGCCTTACTTGGTATTGTAGCCATGTATGATTTGAATCTTGAGCAATTAGATGTAAAACTACCGTTCTTGCATGGAGAACTTGAGATGCAACAACTAGAGGGTTTTATAGTCTCAAAAAAAAGAGCATTATGTTTGCTTGCTGAAAAAGTCCCTTTATGGCCTGAAACAGTCACCAAAGCAATGGTATAAGAGGTTTGATTTATTTATAACTACTCATTATTTCAAAATAAGCAGCTTTGACAATTGTGTTTATTTTAAGAAAACTAGTGATGGTTCTTTTGTATATCTACTCCTTTATGTTGATGACATGTTGATAACAACCAAATATAAATGAGAGATAAGAAAGGTTAAAGCCTAGTTTAGTGAATAATTTAAGATGAAAGATTTGGGAGCAATAAAGAAGATACTTGGGATAGAGATTCTCAGAGATAGAAAATCATCTAAATTGTACCTAAGCCAGAAAGGGTACATTGAAAAAGTTCTTTATAGGTTCAATACGCAGAGTACCAAGCCTATTAGTACTTCATTAGCAACCCACTTTAAACTTTCATCAACTTTGTCTCCGTAATCAAATAATGAGATTGACTACATGTCACATGTTCCATATTCCAGTACGATGGAATCTCTCATGTATGTTATGGTTTACTCAATTCAAGATTTATCATATGCAGTTAGTGCAGTTAGTAAATACATAGTGAATCCCGGTAAAAAATAATGGAAAGTAGTTCAGTGGATTTTCAGATACTTATGAGGTACTACTAATGTTTTCTTACAGTTGGAAGAACTAGAGATGGAGTTTTTGGGTATGTTGATTTTGATTTTTCTAAAGACCTTGATAAAAAAAGATCTCTCATAAGTCATGTCTTTACTATTGGAGGTTGCGCAATCAGTTAGAAAGCCACTTTGCAAACTACATTTGCTTTGTCTACTACTAAAGTTGAGTATATAGCGATTACTAAGGATTGTAAAAAATCTATTTGGTTAAAAAAACTCTTTGGTGAACTCAATAAAGACCTTTAGAGTAGTACAATGTTTTGTGATAGTCAGAGTGTCATCTTCCTTACAAAAGATCAAATGTTTCATAAGAGAACAAAGCACATTGATGTTCGGTATCATTTTGCGCGTGATATTATTGCTCGTAAATATATTGTTGTGAGCAAAGTTAGTACTCATGAAAATCCTACAGATATGATGACTAAATCACTTCCTATAACCAAGTTTGAGCATTTCTTGGACGTGGTTGGTGTTCATTGTTAAAGAACACCCCTTAAGGGTTTTCGTGGAAGAGGTGAAAAACTTGTTTGTTGAGAGTTCGTGGTGAAGAATTTATTCATTGAGGATTTTTGTCAAGGTGGAGGTTGTTAGAGTTGAGTGACTCGAATCTTTTTTAAAATAAAATACAGTGGTAAAATAAAATAAAAACAAAATTCATATAGAACTATACTTCTTTTATTTTACATTGATTAGAATAAGGTGTTTCAACCTTACTACACTTCATCTATTTGACAATGATTAGAATAAGGTTTTTCAACCTATAAATAGGTGTAGTCTAAACTCCTCTTGTATCATTCGAGTTCAACATTAGTCAATTTTTTTCTCCTCTGCCCATGGTTTTTTCGAAAGGGTTTTCCACGTAAAATCTGTGTACTTTAATTTTCTTTTTGTTATTGCTTTGTGATTGTTTTATATTTTCATTATTGACGTTAGTTCTACAGATATTAAATCCAATCTTTCCCCCAACAATTTAACGATAATAGTTTTATCCATTTGACGTTCAATATACTCTTGCACCCTATCTGAAAATGTAACTGATAGGACACTTTCTACAATTTTAGTTAACACATCCCCATCAATTAGGGAAAAATCTTCCTCCATGAATACATTTTGTTCGTTCTCCGATGACACCCCTAAGAGGGTTGACTTGTATGATGCTTTGGAAACATTTAGACTTTGAACTTTTTGCTCATTTCTGTCCATCGTCGGATCATCTTTGTCTAAATGTAGCTCCGGCCTCTAGCCTGGTGCGTACTGTGTTCGTAGCCCTGCCAACACCACTATTAGATCCACAACTATTAGCACTCGTTGTGAGATCCACCGTAAGAAGCGTAGCACTCGTCATTAATCAAAATGTACTGTATAAATCTCAACCGTTTAGTAATTAATATTATGATATAGATAATACATGAAATATATAAACTTTAATTCATTAATATTAAGCTTAATGACAAATTTGGCCACTAACATTTATATGTTTTATCAAAATGACCCAAGTTGTATTTTTTAGTCTTTTTGGCCAACAACCTTTATTCTCTTTTTTTCAAATTGTATTTTTTAAATGATTTGATGAAGCTACCTTTTTAGACAATTATGTTTATTTTCTTTAAATTAAGCGTAGTTTTTTAACTTCATTAATTAATTAATTATTTTATTATTTTCCACATTTAATTATTTTATTGGGTTATCTAAGTAATGAATTATATCTCATTGAAAATATTCCACATATGAAATTCCACATCATTTGTTAGTTTTTTAATGGTACTTTCATCAAATTTGTTAGAAAAAGCAATTTGAAAAAAAAATAAAGGTTGATTGCCAAAAAGGCTCAAAAATACTATAAGGGCTATTTTAAAAAATACATAAACATTAGTTGCCAAATTTATCATTAATCCTTAATATTATGATATATGAAATATATAAACTTAAGTTATAATTAATTACAATAAAATTATAATTGACTCAAATGTAAAGCATTATCATTTTCTAGTGTTGCTATTAGCAAGATGTCAAGTTATTATTATTTTGGTATTAAAAATATTCAATTTAGATTATAATATAAATACAATAAAATAATTTATGTTAACTTATTGTTAATATTGTGGTATATGAAATATAATTTTAAATAGATTATTAAATGTAATATAAATTATTTGTAAAATTTAATTTGAATATATAAATCATATTTTTATTTTATAGTTATTTAAATGAATGAAAATATTATAATTTGCCTCCAAGCGGCTTTGAAAAGCCAAAAGTTAGAATTTTTTTAACTTTTTTGGGCTTTTTTACTTAAATAATATAAAAAATAAATTTAATAACTGAAATGGTATGCCCATTAGATTATTTACCAAAACGGTATGGTTTTACTGGTGCCGTATATCAAATTAGCGGCATTGAACTGAAATGTAATGATCTAAAGTATTTAAGGACATGATATGCAAAATTTCCATTTTAAGTAGCTGCTAAAAAATCGCCTGATAGTGTGGCGGCACCAAACCGTAAATGTGGCTAATTGCCTTGTAAACCCTCCTTATATATTATTTTCTTTTTATTCCCCTCAACTCACTACATTATGTTTAAACAAGCCCTCAACCTATTTTTGTTGTTAAATAAGCTCTTAACCTATGATTTTTACTAATAAAAGCCCTTTATTTTAATATTAAAGTAAATATATTTTGAATTTCAAGCTTTTATCTTAATTTCTTGTTGATGTAATAAAATTATATACACTTTAACATCAACCTAAAATCTAAAAAGTAATCAAGAATTTCAAAAGAGTACTTAAGAATGTCATTTATATAAGCACTCTCAAGAAATTTTAATTTTTTATTTAATAAACTATTCTCATCAAATTCACATCAACATAAAATGCGAATTATTTTATATTTTTAAATAGTTTTATTTTAATATTAAAATTTAAGACTTTCATGGGTAAAAATCAAAGTTTGAATCCTATTTAACTACAAAGATAGTATAAAAGCTTGTCTAAACAAAGTACAATAGTTTAAGCGCTTTTTAGTATATTAGCCTTCCATCTATGTTTTCATCGATCCTTAAGCATTGAAAATAATCAAACAATTTCTACAATAGTAGGTGTCAGGTTCAACAACATATAGTCTAGCAGGGCTAATATACTAAAAACCCTTTTAATGTGGGTAAAATATATTTACTTTAATATTAAAATAAAAAGATTTTATGAGTAAAAATCATAAGTTAAGGGGTTAGTTAACTACAAATGTAGGTTAATGGCTTGTTTAAACACAATGTAATGAGCTGAAGGGGAATAAAAAGAAAATAAAAAATAAGGAGGGTTAACAAGGCAATTAGCCACTCAAAATGGAAAATTTGCATACCGGGTTCCTGAATACTTTAGATCATTACATGTCAATCCAGTGTCGCCAATTTGATAGGCGGCACCAATAAAATCATACCATTTTGGTAAATAATCTCATGGGCATGCCATTTCAGTTATTAATTTTATTTTTGTATTATTTAGATGAAAAACGCCACTTTTTTATTGGTTTGAAAAACCATTTTGAAAATCTGGTTTGGTTTGAAAAACTAATTGTTTACCAAAACTTTTGACTTAAAAAACTGGTTTGGCTTCAAAAGCATTTTTAAAATTCAATGGTAAACAAAGCCTAAGCTTAGTTTCCTCTTCTATTAATAAAAGGAAATCACCTATACTATTATTTAAACTCCTAACTAAGTTGGTGTCATAAGTAAATATTTTACAATCGCCTGGAAGTGACAAAAGAAACATCTTGTTCTTTCTTCAATATTTTTTATCTCTAGTGGACCTCTCAATAGGATTCGAGCCCAGATGAAGTTTTGACCATCTATCGAAGAAAAAAGAACGAATGGATCTTGTAGGATTCCCAATAAATTCTTCGATTTCTTCCGGAAGTAGATGATTATTCATCTACTTCTCATGTTTCGTGAATAGCCGGGACATTGAGGAATATCCAGAAAGGCTTTTAGGGAGTCAGTTTGATTCTATTTTCATTCGTTCCATTTGAAGAAAGGTTGGGAAATTAAGGGAATATCCTTTTGTAAATAAAATAAGTAATATTATTTGAGGGAATTTTAGTTTTTTCTTTAAAAATCAATAAAATATGCATATAGTGGAATTGAACTCACGAGAATTACATTAATAAAAATTTTAATTTATCACTAAACTAGAACTTTATTTTAATATTTTTTACATTTTAATTTTATTATACGTGTGATGTTTTTTCTAGTATATATAATATAAAAACTACAAAAGCATATAAGAATGACAAGTGCCATATTTTTTATATTTAATTTCTATGTATTTAAAACCTAATTTTTGTAATTTTCATTTACATTAAAAAAAAAAGCAATCTATTAAACTTTTTAAAAAAAAATACCTTACAAATAGTGGTAGTGGTACGATTTAGTTTTCACCAATTAGTGGAATGACGAGGAGGATCAGATCCTTCACCTTCACTTTGAGAGCGATCTTGACTTGATTCTTTTGGCCTTTGTCCAAAAAATATCCAAAAAAAAGTAACATTTTTGGTTTTCATATAATTGATATGGAGGATATATTTGAGGAGGAGGATACATGATAGGTGGAGTTGGGTGATACAATGGTGGTGGAGGATGCATTCGAGGTTGATATGGCACACCATAATTAGGAAATGGTGGATAATAACCATATGGTTGTAGATAACTATGTGAAGGTTGAAAATATGAAGGTTGTTCTAGTGGATAAAAACGTTGAGTGCTAGTAGATGAATTACTACAACCAAGGTTACTAAAACTCGGTCTCCTACCAAATGAAGAGCCTACAGAAGTATGCTTCTTTCCTTTTCCTTTTGATGGAGCTCTAGGTTCACTTCTATCTCTCATAGGTTCAAAAAACATATTTCCATCAAATTCTGATCTATCACAGAAATGTGCACTAGTGGTACCAACCCCACATTCTCCTCCATAGAGGCTAGAAGACCTAATTTCACCTCTAGCAACACTATGCCCATCATCGTCATCAGTTGGACTTAAACCACCACCATCGGGTCCATCGCCACTCTGACTTGGTGTTGCACTAGAACTTGAATGAGACAAATTTTGTTGTTGAGATTGATTAACATTCATTTCATCATTAGAGGTATCCACAGCCAATACACCGACATTTTCACCATCTAACAATGGATTCTCTTTCTCTTGAAGCCATTTTGATAGTGCATTAACATATTCAAAGATATGATCAAGGCTGATAGGATTAAAACTAGCATTTATATCATCAATGCTCATTCTTTTTTTATGCCTTATATGAAGCCTCGTATTATAGTACGTAAACACTAGTTTCTCAAGTTTTTTATACTTCAACCTATTTCTATCTTGGTGTGAATATAACTAAATGTACTCCAATTTCGTTTGCAATTTGACGCAGAAGTTTTTTGACTAAGCACTTTAATTGCTAATTTTTGTAACTCAAGAACACATGTGCCGTATATTATCTAGCACTCAGCTGCATAATATTATTTAAATTTTAAAATAACTTCAAAATGTACAATATAAATTAAATTAAATAATTTAATTAACTATTTACATGGATTCATTTGCTTCCAAACTCTTTGTGCCTGTAGAGTACCGAATGTCTCCTATTTATCTCTAAATAGTAACAACTGCATAAATAAAATATAGAGGAAAAAAGAAAAAAATCAATTTCAAATTATGTAACTAAGTTACAAATAATAGTACTTGAACCTAACCTGATTAACCATTCTAACTTGAGTATCAAGAGAAGGTTCTAATATTTCAATTACTGATCTTGTACCTTCTAATATTTCTATTAGTACATTCTCAGAATGCTCCACTCCAAATTGAAATTGAGGGTTGTGAAAATAACCTAAGCATAATTTATAAGAATATCATTAAATAATAATAATCTAAAGCTTAAAATAATAAAATATAAAAATAGTTCTTAATTATATGAAACATTTTATCTTACTAGCTAAATGCAAGTCAGAATGCATAAGATTCCATCTATTTTCAATAATATTTTTGTACTTGGTGAAATAGCAACAATCTTGTTAAATTGCTCGTTTAGCTTTATCAACAGCCTCATAAATAAAGCCCGTTGTTGGTTTTTTATCACCATCCACAAGTCTCTATACTTATACTAAGGGCTCGTAAACTTTTATGAGGTCATTGGCATCTTTCCAAAAAAAATTTCCCAAAACAATTTTTTTGGCTTCATAAGCAGGCCCTGACTTTTGTTGTCCCATTTTAATTCTTTAAATTCCTATATATTTATAATTTTAAAACTAAATAATTTAAATTATTTAGAACTAATAAAATCATTAAAGGTTGCTATATTTAAGTAATTATATTAACTAATTATAAAATACTGACCTTTGAATTAAACATTTCTCTCAGACCTTGTTTTTGCCTTATTATCTCTTCAAGTTGAATGAAATGAGTTGCAAATCGAGAAAGAGCGAGTCAAAGTTTTTTCTTCTCTTGTGTATATTTCTTCATCAAACCAACATTCCAAATATGATTATATATAAAGCAAGTCACTTTGTCTAATACTTTTGTTAGATTCAATATCTTCATAGGAGAAATATAAGAGAAAGTTACATTGTCCAAATAGTGCTTTGATAATAAGGTAGCAATGAAAGTAACTTTCTCCAATTTCTCCTAAACTGGACAATGTATAGCTCTCTTAAGGACTCAAAATCATATTTGAAATGGAGATAGGAAATTAATGAATCTAAATTTTAAATATCACACATTAGAGTTTAACCCAATGACTTCAATGAGTCTTTTCAATTAGCAATCTCTCGTGGTTGTATAACTTAATTCAAGTGTCAATAGAAGTTGGACAATGTGTAAAGCTCCCAACACCTTATCCAACTTCTATGTGTATTTGAATTAAGTATAGTATCAACGAGTTTGTGATTGGGTAAATGGACTAAAGACTCATTGGAAAGAATTAGGTGCAACTCTAATGTATATTCATTATACTTGGAGAAATTGGGTAAATGAGTTGCTTTGAGTTTTTGCTTCTAACCAATTCAGGTATAGCTCCCCTTAAGGAAAAATCAGACTCACTTGGGATGGATTTACTTGTTTCTATCTCCATGATATTCTCCAGCTAATCTATGAGAAGATCACCCTTCTTCATAAATGTTACTCCAATCACTAGTACTTTGTCTAAATTCTTCCTTTCCATGCCACTCATGTTTTGATTGAATACTTTCTCTAGTTGTTTGCCTTATAGTAGAAACCTCATCAATTAATTCCTCGTGTTCATCCTCCTCTCTTCTTAATTGGGATAAAAATTCATCTATTCTCCTCTTTTTGTCTATTTTCTTTGTGTTGCTTTCTTTCAGTATATTCATTATACTTTCTCTAATGACACCTGTTAATAAAATAAAAATAATTCACACTTTATATTATTATCAATTATGTATAATCCTTATTGATAAATTAATAATAACATTTAAAAATAATAATGTATCACATACCATTAACATTAGGGCATAACGATACATTGCCAGTTTTATGAGCAACGTGCTCTTTAAATCTTGTTATTCCTCCTTTCACAACTTTACCACAAAGTTTACATACGACATTTCCTTTCATATTTGGCATTGGAGTTCCAAAGTGCCAACCTATATCATTACTTGGTGCACCCTCCAATGCTTTAGTTAGGAACTCTTCACGTGGTGGCAAGCTTTATTTTTATTCATATATAAGAAGCATAAAATTATATTTAGAAATATAAACAATTTATTGCTTATATTATCAACAATATAATACAAAAAAAAGTAGACATCACTAACATTGAAAAATTAAATTTATTGAATAATCCATATTTTAAAAAAAAAAAAAAACAACAACACACTATAACCTATTATTACCCAGTCACCCAAAGCCAAAAAAATAAAAATAAAAAGTCCCCAAATCCCCCCAAGTCCCAAGCCCCAACCCCCTTCCTCTTTTTTTTTTTTTAAATATAGTTTAAACTTTTTATTAGAGAAAAGAAACCTTAAAAACAATTACAAAGTAATACAACCTAGCCTAAGCCAACCCACCAACTAACAACCTAGCTCACCAACTAACTCTAACTAACTGCCCCATAATAGATTAAGCTACTGTATAAATTGTAATATTTTTTTATTAGGGTTAAGGAAATTGCTATGTGCATTTTATAGGTTTTTTAAATGCAAAGCTTCAATGTTAATATTCATTATAATTTTTTTCTAAAAATAGTTTAGGGTTAGATAAATTTCATTATTTTGAATGAATATACTATATAGTGAAGAAAATGTACATACTGTCGTATTGTTATTGAAGTATATATTTTAGTTGTAGGATGGTTTGATGGGCCACACTCAAAATGACCATTTAATAAATATATAATAAGCTTATATAAAGTTATATGATTTAACCGAATCCTTTATTTAAAGAAAACCAAGTACATACCTAAACATAATAAGTATTCACCAATGTATAACTATATTATAATCCAATGAAAAACTCATATAGATCTATACCGAATGTACCAATCAACAACTTTCGACATTTATACATTCCAACATTCGAAAACGCAATTTAGACCTTTAAGCTTACCTCCTAGCAATCCATCTCATATATATAAATACTTATGCTTATAAGGAACATACAAGCTACTATACTTATAATTCACTTATAATCACCACACATATTATAATGGAAGACATGAAACATTGGAAAACCATGACATTGAAATTAAGCCATTTTCGTATCGCTTTAATATATACATAAACAAAAGTTTTCTACTCAAACTTAGACATTATCCATCCTTTACATGCCTTTATCCACAAATAAAATAAAATAAAGGTGTACCAAAAAGATGATAGTGTGATTGACTTTGCTGACAATTCCCCGAGCCCATAGCTTGACCAAAATCTATAAATAGAACATTAAACATAAACGGAGTAAGCTTACTAGCTTAGTAAGTCTTAAGCAAATACAAAAAAATGTTCATACAATTAAACTTTTAATCATTAAATTCATGGCAAAGATTAAAAACATTATATTAAGTAAATTAGTCATAGCTGAATATCATTAATCCCATTAATCTAAGTATTGACTTCTCTCTACCATGAATGTATACACCATTACATCACATATTAATCATAAGTATCAGTATATTCCAAGTTGAATGAAAATATCATGCATATCAATCACATTTCATCTTTTTGTACATATACGCAAACACATACGAATTCACTTTCCATTAACAATTCCACTTATAACCGATTCATCAAAGTAATGTATACATTAAGCTCAATTACGCATAAATAAAATTCTTATTGAATTATCAACTTGGTCTCATAATACGTAACTCAAATGATATTATACTTACTCACTTCATTCCTTACTACACTAGTAGAATAGCACTTACCCGAGCTAATGGCACATTGCATTAAATATATGCCCCACCTCGTTTATATTCCTGAATTCTCCATTTATAGCATATCACCGCATTAAGCCTGCTAGGCATTTAAGCCCAAATTACACATCGGCATTGAGCCTTCTAGACCAAAGGTCCGAAGTTTGAACACCGGCATTAAGCCTGCTAGGCATTTAAGCCCGATATAAATCACCAGCACAAGGCCTGCTAGGCTCAAAGCCCGAATATAAATCACCGGCACAAGGCCTGCTAGGCTCGAAGCCCGAATATCAACACATTTAACATTTCAATACACATTACTTAATACTAAAATCACAAACATCTCATATACCTCAAATTACTTTCACATATCAAACCAAACATACTTATTCACATTACATTAAACAAAATAAATTCACTTTAATAACATACCCTCATATTCTGTTATCTCCTATATCTACGCTTTAAATTTCCAAATTTCATCATTTACTAAATTCATAATTAATTCTTTGACATTTATTTGCTTAATGACTTACCTCGACTGTCGACGGACAACGTAGACCGGCTATTCGGTAACCTTCACCTTTCCCCGATCCAAATTCGTTTTTCTTTGTTCTTGATCTAAACACATTAAAATTTAGCCCATTCAAGCACATTTCATCTCAATTTAGTCCCAAAACACATAAATGGGCAACTTACCATTTTACCCCTAATGTTTCACATTTTTACAATTTAATCCTATTTGCACAAAACACAAAATAAACAAAATTTCACTATAACACCTTACGGCCGAATGTTCATAGGGACTACACAAGTCCATTTCTTTCATTTATTTTGCATTTTAACCCCCTCAAAATTTCATTTTTGTAATTTAGCCCAAAATACTCAAATTCACTAAATTTCCCAATACAAAACATGATAATCTTTAACATATCTTCAATATAAAATCATCAAACATCAAAAACCACAAGAACATGTCATTGGCTGAATTTCAAGCATGCACAAATTTAAAAATTCTCACATGGGTCAACTAATGTTCGAAGCAACGATCTCAAAAACATAAAAATTAACAAAAACCGAACTAAAATTCATACCTAATTTAAGCTTGAATGATGGTCGAATGTATAAGATCTCCCCTTATTTCTTTATTTCTTATTTCGATCATGCAAAGATGGAGAATCAAGTTTTATTTCATGTTTTATTTAACATATATTATAATATTTGATAATTTACTTATTTAACCTTATAAATAATAACATTTAAAAACATAACATAATGGCAAAAATGGACTTTAGCCGTCCACTAACTCCTAGAATGGGCTAATTGCCCTTTTAATACCCCATTTTAAAAAGCCATCATCAATTTAGCACATTTCACTATAGTTTGCAACTTTTACATTTTACACGATTAAGTCTTTTTTCTAAATTAAACACACAAACGATTAAATTTTTCTACGAAACTTTCACACACCTTTATTCACATATAATAAGCACAAAATATAATATTTAAATATTTCTTGGACCCGAATTCGTGGTCCCGAAACCACCGTTCCATTAGGGTCAAATTCAGTTTGTTACAACTCTCCCCCTTAGGGAATTTCGTCCCCAAAAATCTTACTATTAAACAAAGTCGGATATTGTTGCCTCATTGAATCTTCAAGCTCCGACGTAGCCTCTTCAACTTTGTGTTGATTCCATAATACTTTCACTAATGGAATTTTCTTTTTTCTCAAATCTTTCATTTCCCAAGCTAAAATACGGATCGGCTCCTCTTCATACGTCATATCAGATCTGATTTCAATCTCAGATGGAGCGATCACATGTGACGGATCTGATCTATATTTACGAAGCATTGAAACGTGAAATACGTTGTGTATCTTTTCTAATTCAGAGGGCAACTTCAATCTATAAGAAACAGGCCCAATACATTCAATGATCTTGTACGGCCCGATGAATCTCGGACTTAGTTTGCCTTTCCGACCAAATCGGAGTATCTTCTTCCACGGAGAAACTTTCAAGAATACCCGATCTCTGACCTGAAACTCAATGTCTTCGCGTTTCAAATTAGCATAAGACTTTTTTGATCCGAGGCAGCTTTCAAAGTATCTCTGATTACAGCCACTTTCTGCTCAGTCTCTTTAATCAAATCAACCCCGTATATCTTATTCTCACTGAGCTCGGTCCAGTACAATGGAGTACGACACTTGCGGCCATAAAGAGCTTCGTATGGTGCCATTTTGATACTAGATTGAAAACTGTTATTATAAGCGGATTCAATCAATGGTAAGTATCTTTCCCACGTACCTTCAAACTCAAGAACGCAACATCTCAACATATCCTCAAGTATCTGAATGGTTCATTCAGACTGACCGTCTGTCTACGGATGGAAGGCTGTACTAAAGTGGAGTTTAGTAACTAAAGAATCTTGTAACTTCTTCCAAAACCACTACGTGAATCTCGGGTCTCTATCTGAAACAATATAACTCGGCACACCATGTAATTTCACAATCTGTGATACATACAATTCAGCAAGTTTATCAAGTGAATAGTCTGTATGAACTGGCACAAAGTGAGCTGATTTGGTCAGTCTATCTACTATAACCCAGACTACATCTCTCTTGCTCGGTGTCATAGGTAAACCGGATACAAAATCCATAGTAATTCTATCCTACTTCCATTTAGGTATCATGATTGGCTGAAGTAATCCAGAAGGCACTTGATGTTCGGCTTTTACTTGCTGACAAATTAAACACCTTGATACATATTTAGATATATCCTGTTTCAAGCCAGGCCACCAGTAAAACTGTCTCAAATCATTATACATTTTCGTGCTACCCGGGTGTTTCAACAATCGACTATTATAAGCCTCGTTCGAAATCGTCTAAATCAAATCCACATTCTTCGGAATACATATTAGGCTTTTGAAGTTCAAACAATCATTTTCATCAATTCGAAATTCTGACTCTACATTACTTTCACACTGAGCTCATTTAGCAATCATATCTTTGTCAATTTTCTCTGCCTCACAAATTTGCTGAATAAACAACGGCCTAGCCTTCAACTCAGCTATGATCGAATCATCACCAGTCATAACCATATGTGCGTTCAACGCACGAAGAGTAAACAATGATTTTCGGCTTAAGGCATCTGCAACAACGTTAGCTTTTCCCGGATGGTAGTCAATTACCAATTCATAATCTTTCAACAATTCTAGCCATCTGCGTTGTCTCAAGTTCAAGTCTTTCTGAGTCATCAAATACTTCAGACTTTTATGATCCGAATACACATGACATTTCTCACCTAATAAGTAATGACGCCAAATTTTCAATGCCAATACAATGGCACTAACCAGATCATGAGTGGATAATTTCTTTCATGAGGCTTTAACTGTCTCGAAGCATAAGCTACTACCTTGCCTTCTTGCATTAAAATGCAACCCAAACCATTCAAAAAAGAATCACTGTACACAATGAATTCTTTACCCGATTCAGGCTAAATTAACATTGGAGCTTCAGTCAAAAGAGCTTTCAACTGATCAAAACTTTTCTGACACTTTTTCGTCCACTCGATCTTGACATCTTTCTATAGTAGCTTTGTCAAAGGTGTAGCTATCATGGAAAAAATTTTCACGAATCGTCTGTAATATCCCGCAAGTCCTAGAAAGCGTCGAATCTCTGAAACATTCTTTCGTGCCTTCCAATCAAGTATAGTTGATATTTTATTCGGATCAACCTGAATACTTGACGCTAAAACAACATCCCAAAAAGTTGACTTCATTCATCCAGAACTCACACTTACTAAACTTTGCATACAACTGTTGATCTCGTAAAGTTTCTAGCACCAATCTCAAATGCTCGGCATGTTCGGTTTCATCTTTAGAGTAGATCAGGATATCATCTATAAAAACACTACCACAAACCGATCTAAATACTATCTGAAAACCCGATTCATCAAATCCATAAAAACAGCAGGTGCATTAGTAAGCCCAAAAGGCATAACCAGAAACTCAAAATGTCCGTACCTCATTCGGAATACAGTCTTTGGCACATCGAAATCTCTAACTCACAGCTGATAATAACCCAATCTCAGATCTATCTTTGAAAACACTGAAACCCCTTTCAACTGGTCAAACAAGTCATCAATTCGAGGCAATGGGTATTTATTCTTTATTGTCACTTTATTTAGCTTCCTATAGTCAATACACATTCGCATAGTCCCATCTTTCTTTTTCACAAATAGAACTGGTGCACCCCAAGGAGAAAAACTCGGTCGTGCAAAGCCCCTATCTGTCAACTCTTGCAACTGTGCTTTCAAGTCTTTCAGTTCAGTAGGTGCCATCCGATATAGAGCTATCGAAGTCGGAGTCATCCCCGATACTAATTCAATACCAAACTCTATCTCTCGAATTTGTGGTAAACCCTACAATTCTTCAAGGAACACCTCTGGGTATTCACATACAACTGGCATGGATTCAATCTACTTTTGGACACTTTATCATCCAACACAAAAGCCAAGTAAGCTTCACATCCTTTTCTCACACATTTACGAGCTAACATCGAGGATATTACTGCCGGTAACCCATTCAAGTCATTAGATTCAATCCGGATGATCTCACCGTTCTGACATCTTAAATCAATAATCTTTCTTTTACAATTCACCACTGCATCGTGCAAAGTTAACCAGTCCATTCTCAAAATCATATCGAACTTGTCGAAAGGCAACAACATTAAATCAGCTGGAAAGCAGGAATCCCGAATCATCAATGGGCAACTTTTACACACTTTATCAATGAAAACACATCTTCCCAAAGGGTTGGACACACGGATCACAAACTCAGTAGACTCAACAGGTAGAGTCTTACTGGATACTAGAGTTTCACACACATATGAATGAGTCGAACCAGGATCAATCAATGCAATCACAGTAGTATCATAAAGTGTAAAAGTATCGGTAATGACATCTGAGGAAGAAGCATACTCTCTGGCTCGTATAGCATAAGCTCTAGCTAGTGCTCGAGCCTCTGATCGATCTGCAGTGTCCTTAGTTCCTCTCTGACTGCCACCTACATTCCCTGAATGCGGGTAGTTGCCTCGTGCTGACACATTACTTGATTTAGTATTCTTAACCATATTTTGCTTGGCTAGCATAGGCACTCTCGAATAAAATGGTTCGACGATCCACATTTATAGCAGGACCGATCACGGAATCTACAACTCCCAAAATGCCATTTTCTACAATGCTTGCACTCAACCCGGATCTACTAAACATTACCAACACTGGCCATCGAAGTAGCTCGAGAACCCGCAGGAGGTCGATCTCGTCTAAACAGGTCTGAAGTAGCTTTATATTGGCCGAAGTCATCTTTGAACTTTTTAGACGTTGAATGAAAAGACTTACTCGATGATCTTTTTCGAGTGTCTCTAGCTTCTATTTCAGCCTTTCTTTTCTCTTTCCCAAGCTCTTCAACTTTGCAAGCTCGTTCGATAAGTACTACGAACTCTTTGATTTCAAGAATGCCAACAAGCAACTTTATGTCTTCATTCAGATTGTCTTCAAATCTTTTGCACATAATGGCTTCAGTTGGTATACACTCTCGGGCATAACGGCTCAATTTGACAAACTTTCACTCATATTCTGTCACAGTCATACTACCCTATTTTAGTTCCAGAAATTCTTTTCGTTTCTGATCAATGAATCTGTAACTGATATATTTCTTACAGAACTCAATCTGGAAGAAATCCCAAGTCACTTTTTCTTTCGAAACCACTGATACTAGTGTATTCCACCAGTGATATGCAGTGTCCCGAAGTAAAGATATAGCACACTTCAGGCATTCATCTGGAGTGTAGGATAGCTCATCAAGTACCCGAATAGTGTTATTGAGTCACATCTCAGCTCGTTCTTCATCGTCATCATCATTATCTTTGAATTCTTCGGCCCCATATTTCCTAATTTTATCAATGGGAGGCCGACTAGATCTCATCGGATCTATCATCGGAGGTGCAGAAGGTACCGGAGTTGGATTATTCAGGGGTGGAGGTTGTTGTACAGCCGAATTAGTATGAATAAACTGGGTAAACCATTCGTTCATCATCCGGTAGAAGGCTTGCTTAGCCTCCCCCTCTCGAGACAGGTCGAGAGTATACGGTGCTGACCCGCGTACGAGATCAGGCGCTACACTCTCTACATCATCCGCTACGGCTCTGTTAGGATTAGAATCCATTTAGTATATAAAACACAGTTTGAAATGTTAAAAGTCACCACACTATCAAATGTATAATAAAGGCATGTATAGCTAGACTCACACGCGCTACGGTAGTCCTAGAATCGACTAAATCGTAAGCTCTGATACCAATCAAATATAACACCCCAAACCCGTGTCCGTCATCGAATTAGGGTTAAAAGGTATTACCAAACTAAACTCAATTCTAAATAAACATTCAATTGAATTCAAGCATAGGCAATGCGATCATTACTATATCATATAACATTGAAACACATTAACGTTAATTTCTAATATAGCTAAATACATGAGCATTATCACTTAAAATCACTTCGCATCACATTACTAAAGATCCTTTATCAAATTATAGCAATTGACTTCATCAAATAGTCAAGCATAGTTTACACACATATCTTAGCTGTATGCACCATGAACATAATCAAATGCAATATCTTACATACCATAATTTAATCATATGATAAATTTTATCCCATGGATTCGGCCGTACAATGTAACATGCTCATCATTACTATTTTGAATTGTATATAACATACTCCATTACACTCATGTACTATCTAATTAAAACGCAGGCTCATAATAGTACCATAGTGATCATTTAAGCTATCTGTTAACATACATTCACAAACTTTTCCTATTTAACAACACATTTGGCATTTGAATAATGCAATTAACTACCTCATATAAACCATTCAATCAATATCAAGATTACTCATTGCCATTCACACCATACTCAAAATGACCATTTAATAAATATATAATATGCTTATACAAAGTTATATGATTTAACCGAATCCTTTATTTAAAGAAAACCAAGTACATACCTAAACATAATAAGTATTCACCAATGTATAACTATATTATAATCCAACGAAAAACTCATATAGATCTATACCGAATGTACCAATCAACAACTTTCGACATTTATACATTCCAACATTCGAAAACGCAATTTAGACCTTTAAGCTTACCTCCTGGCAATCATCTCATATATATAAATACTTATGCTTATAAGGAACATACAAGCTACTATACTTATAATTCACTTATAATCACCACACATATTATAATGGAAGACATGAAACATTGGAAAACCATGACATTGAAATTAAGCCATTTTCGTATCGCTTTAATATATACATAAACAAAAGTTTTCTACTCAAACTTAGACATTATCCATCCTATACATGCCTTTATCCATAAAAAACATAAAATAAAATAAAGGTGTACCAAAAAGATGATAGTGTGGTTAACTTTACTGACAATTTCCCGAGCCCGTAGCTTGACCAAAATCTATAAACAGAACATTAAACATAAACGGAGTAAGCTTACTAGCTTAGTAAGTCTTAAGCAAATACAAAATAATGTTCATACAATTAAACTTTTAACCATTAAATTCATGGCAAAGATTATAAACATTATATTCAGTAAATTAGTCATCGCCAAATATCATTAATCCCCTTAATCTAAGTATTGACGTCTCTCTACCATGAATGTATACACCATTACATCACATATTAATCATAAGTATCAGTATATTCCAAGTTGAATGAAAATATCATGCATATCAATCACATTTCATCTTTTTGTACATATAAGCAAACACATACGAATTCACTTTCCATTAACAATTCCACTTATAACAAATTCATCAAAGTAATGTATACATTAAGCTCAATTACGCATAAATAAAATTCTTGTTGAATTATCAACTTGGTCTCATAATACTTAACTCAAATGATATTATACTTACTCACTTCATTCTTTACTACACTAGTAGAATAGCACTTACCCAAGCTAATGGCACATTGCATTAAATATATGCCTCACCTCATTTAAATTCCTGAATTCTCCATTTATAGCACATCACTAGCATTAAGCCTGCTAGGCATTTAAGCCTGAATTACACACCAGCATTGAGCCTGCTAGACCAAAGGTCCAAAGTTTGAACACCGGCATTAAGCCTGCTAGGCATTTAAGCCCGATATAAATCACCGGCACAAGGCTTGCTAGGCTCAAAGTCCGAATATAAATCACCGGCACAAGGCCTGCTAGGCTCGAAGCCCAAATATCAACACATTTAACATTTTAATACACATTACTTAATACTGAAATCACAAACATCTCATATACTTCATATTACTTTCACATATCAAACCAAACATACTTATTAACATTACATTAAACAATATAAATTCACTTTAATAACATACCCTCATATTCGGCTATCTCCTATATTTACGCTTTAAATTTCCAAATTTCATCATTTACTAAATTCATAATTAATTCTTTGACATTTATTTCCTTAAGGACTTACCTCGACTGTCGACGGACAACGTAGACCGGCTATTCGGTAACCTTCACCTTTCCCCAATCCAAATCCGTTTTTCTTTGTTCTTGATCTAAACACATTAAAATTTAGCCCATTCAAGCACATTTCATCTCAATTTAGTCCCAAAACACATAAATGGGCAACTTACCATTTTACCCCTAATGTTTCACATTTTTACAATTTAATCATATTTACACAAAACACAAAATACACAAAATTTCACTATAACACCTTAGGGCCGAATGTTCATAGGGACTATACAAGTCCATTTCTTTCATTTATTTTGCATTTTAACCCCCTCAAAATTTTATTTTTGCAATTTAGCCCAAAATACTCAAATGCACTAAATTTCCCAATACAAAACATGATAATCTTTAACATATCTTCAATATAAAATCATCAAACATCAAAAACCACAAGAACATGTCATTGGCCGAATGTCAAGCATGCAAAATTTAAAATTCTCACATGGTTCAACTAATGTTCGAAGCAACGATCTCAAAAACATAAAAATTAACAAAATCGAACTAAAATTCGTACCTAATTTAGCTTAAATGATGGCCGAATGTATAAGCTCTCCCCTTATTTCTTTCTTTCTTATTTCGATCATGCAAAGATGAAGAATCAAGTTTTATTTCATGTTTTATTTAACATATATTATAATATTTGATAATTTACTTATTTAACCTTATAAATAATAACATTTACAAACATAACATAATGGCAAAAATGGACTTTAGCCGTCCACTAACTCCTAGAATGGGCTAATTGCCCTTTTAATACCCCATTTTAAAAAGCAATCATCAATTTAGCACATTTCACTATAGTTTGTAACTTTTACATTTTACACGATTAAGTCCTTTTTCTAAATTAAACACACAAACGATTAAATTTTTCTACGAAACTTTCACACACCTTAATTCACATATAATAAGCATAAAATATAATAATTAAATATTTCTTAGACCCAAATTCATGGTCCCAAAACCACCGTTCGATTAGGGCCAAATTCGGTCTATTACAATAGCCCTGCTAATCCTGTTATCCCCGACCTTGATGAAATGGCAGAAAAAGAAAGGGCAATGACAGAATTGCCAAAGCAGTTAGATGACTGATGTAAATGGTAGAGGAGAAATTCAGGGAAATGAAAAATGCTGATAGTCAACATGGAATCGATGCTAAGGATTTGAGTTTGGTCCCAGATTTAGTGCTTCCTCACAAGTTCAAAATGCCAGAATTTGAAAAGTACAATGGGACTAGTTGCCCCGAAGCTCAAATCACCATGTTTTGCAGACGGATGATGGGTATGTTAACAACGACCAACAACTAATACATTGCTTCCAAGACAGTCTGGTGGGAGCAACATCCAAATGGTACAACCAATTGAGTCGTACTAGGATTGGTTCTTTGAGAAACTTAGCACAAGCATTCATGAAGCAGTATAGCCATGTGACGGATATGACTCCTGATAGAATTACTTTACAAAACATGTAGAAGAAACCGAGTGAGAGTTTCAGGCAATATGCACAGAGATAAAGGAAATTGCCATACAAGTTCAGCCATCACTCCTAGAAAAAGAAACTACTATGCTCTTTATCAATACCCTAAAAGCCCTATTCATCACTCACATGATAGGAAGCGCTACAAAAAATTTTCAAACATAGTGATGACCAGCGAAATGATCGAGAATGCGATAAGAAGTGGAAAGATAGATGTAGGAGAGAGTAACAAAAAGGTCAACCTCGAGGAAAAAGGAAAAAGAGGTGAACAACACAAGTACATATAACAAGGGTTACTTAAAATCGATCACTGTAAATCAGCCAAGAACAGTGGCTACTGGTCAATAAGGTTTATCAAGGCAAGAGTTCGGCATAAAGGCAAAACACTAAAAAGCTCTAATTTATGCCAATCCTAATGACATATAGGGAGTTGTATCAAATTTTGTTTGACGCACACATGGTATCCCCTTTTTACCTAAAACCATTACAGCCTCCATATCCCAAATGGTACGATGCAAATGCTCAATGTGACTACCATGCAGGAATTTCGGGGCATTCAATAGAAAATTACATTGCCTTTAAGAAAGTAGTTGAAAGACTTATTAAAATTGGCATTGTGACATTTGATGATGCACCTAGTGTCAAAAATCGCTACCCAATCACATTGATAATGGGGTAAATGAGATAAATGAAAAGGTGGGAGAAGAATCAAGAGCGATATTGCAGAAGTAAAAATTCCTTTGAGATAGGTCTGGATGGAGATGGTAAAATGGGGTTGAGCATTTCGGATCCTGAAGGGAGTTGTGAAAACATGAGGAACTACTGTAAGTTCCATCATGGAGAGGGGCACAAGATTCAAGAATACAGAGAATTTAGGGCCTTGGTGCAAGGTCTGATGGACAATTAAGAGATAAAGTTCTGTGAATAAGTTAAAAAAGAAGGAAGCATATGTGCGTTAGAATCAACAATGAAGGTCCCAAAAGTTAATCATCCTGTGGTCATCATTTCGTGACCTAAAAATAATGAGCTAGAGTACAGATGTCACCAAATATCATAATTTAAAAACCGGTGGTCTTCTCTTATCAGGATAGCAAAAGGGTCCCCTGGAATTATGATTGCAACATGACAATCCCAGGAAAGGAGAACCCAGCTAGTGCTTCAAAATAGGATCAAGATGTAGGTTTTCATACGCATAGTGGAAGGCATTATGAGTTGATAAATGCCCACACAGAACCCTTAAAAGGAAAGACCCTAATGGTGGAGCAAAAGAAAGAAAAAGTAGCCAGAGTTGAGCCACTTATAAATAAGCCAGTAAAGGAGGAGGAGGTCAAGGAATTCTTGAAGTTTTTGAAGCACAGTGAGTATAATGTTGTGGAACAGTTTCATAAACAACCAGCTTTCATATCTATACTAGCTTTACTCTTGAGTTTGGAGGTACACCGAAGTGCATTGATGAAAGTGCTGAAAGAGACATACGTGGCCAATGGCATCTTTGTCAATAAATTGGATTAGTTGGTTAATAACATAAATGCCAATAACTTCATCTTCTTAAACGATGATTGTAATACCCATAATTTGCGGCCCATTTTTCAACCCAAATTAACCAACTACAAAACCCATTTACCTAGTCCATTAACCAATCAGCCCAATCAGAAAATAAACAAAAAAGGGAAACCCTAATTTTTCCCTAAACCTAGCAGTCTTTGCCGCCTACGCTAACCGACTAGCCGCCAACACATCCACCGCCGCTGCCAGCATCACCCAAGAGCACCTGCAACAATAAATAGAAAAGACAGAGCATTGATCAAGTTGTAAAACAAGGGCTATATAAGTCGATTCAAACAATTGTAATGGGGGTTCCTCTTTTAATCAATAAAAAAAACAGAAAAAGGAAAAAAAACATAGAGATTCAAACAAAAAAGAAAACAGATCTGCAAATACAAAACAGAGGCAAACCAAAGTAGCAAGATTGAGCATTAATCCACCAAAAATCAAAACAGAAACCGAAGGGAGGTGATTACTTTACGTTTATTTTCCAAAGCCTTTTGTTTTACTCTTTTTTTACACATATATATATGTCATAAATATAAAAAATATAAAAAAATAATTTTTTTACCTTTTCCGGCCACCGTGCTTGTGGTGGCAATGATGCACGTCGTAAAATGTCGGACCGAGCTCACGTAAAATCTCCCCAACTTGGACGTGTAGAGAGAAGAGAGGAAAGTGAGAAAGTTTTTTTTTAAGTAAGCAGGTTAAATGATTTTTTTCTGATTTTTAGGCCTTTTATAGACCCTTAAAACAACGTCGTTTTGGGGCTGGCCTTAAATGCCCAAAACGACGTCGTTTTGCTCCTCAAGATCCGCGTGTTGACCCGACCCGCCTCAGGATCCTCTTTTTTTGTTTTTGGGTCTTATTGCACAAATGGCCCTTCCATATTTTTAGTATTTCAAATCAAGTTTGCAGTATTCGTACATTGGCCCTAAAATTTTGCACGGTTTCGCGATTTGGTCCTTCCCTCAAACGCCACGTTTAACTTACTGGGGAATATTACCTCTTTGGTCCCCCACCTTTTATGCGCGTTTCTAATTTAGTCCCCAAACCTCTGTTTTATTTACAATTTGACCCGAAACTTTTGTTTTTCATGCAATTTAACCCATTTTTCAATTATTTTGCAATTTTTGCAACTTTTACTATTATTTAATATTTTTATTATTATTGGTTATTATTATTATTATTATTATTATTATTATTATTATTATTATTATTATTATTTCCACTTGTATTTTATTATTGTTTATTTTACTTATTCTTTTTGTACTTTCTATTATAGTTTTCATTATTTTTCTTAGCAATATATTGTTATTTTATATTTAAGTTATTATTATTATCATTATTAATATTCATATTAACATATTGTTATTATTTTCATTATTATCATTATTTTATTTTTAATATTATTATTATAGTCATCGTCATCACTTTATGTTCGTTATTATTTTGTTATTGTCATTATTTTAATATCTTTTCATTATCTTTATTTTATTATTACTACACTACTACTATTTTATTTTCATTATTATTACTATTATTATTATCGTTACTATTATATTGTTAGCATATTATCCTTCCGATATCTCAGCTTTTATAACAATCGACATTCCGTATTAGCAATTCGAGTGGGCCGAGCCCTAACTTACTGGGTTCCAATTTTTTTGGTTTAAGCTAAACAACGGAATGTCCCTTTTAAAAATCGCAATTCAAATTTTGAACAAAACACTTAATCCCAGAAATTCGAAATGTCACGCCTTAACTTACTGGACTCGACATCTAGATACCTCGGATAAGTTTTTTAAAAATAGGGGCAATATTCCTAATTTGGACCTTCGAGAAAACGAGCCCTAACTTACTGGGTTCTGACTTCTCGTTTGACAAATGACGGGAGATCCTCTTCAAATATAAAACCAAGTTTTTAAAGGCAAGCTTAGTTTCGGGAGTCTAAAGTATTGCGCCCTAACTTACTGGACATGGTGCTTTATCTCTTCGAAAATAAGAGAGCCTTAACGTCCCTTCCGATCCCTTCAAATTTTGAAAGTAAAAGTATCTATTTTCGAATCGTTTCAAAGTTTTCAATGTTAGGACATCGATCAATCAATTTGGTACCAATTTTGGGCGTATCAAAGGTGCTAACCCTTCCTCGTGCGTAACCGACTCCCGAACTCATTTTTTGGATTTCGTAGACCAAAATCGTTGTTTTGATAAATCAAATTGTTTATTAAAAATAACTATTTTATGAGGTGACCTAATCACACCTCATCAAAAAAGATTAGTGGCGACTCCCTTCTTTTTTATTTTCAAAACCCTCGAGTCAACCACGTTGTTTCCTGTTTTATCAAAAAAATGGTTACGACAGCTTGGCGACTCCACTGGGGATATCGAGAGTCAGGCCATAGATTGATTTATTTTTGTCCTTTCGATTAAAATTGGAAAATGGTTTCGAAAAATCATGTTTCTTTTAATGCACTTTCAATCTTGAGTCTTGTAAACACTTTGGCATTGCATTGCATGATCGTTGTGGTCACACCCTTTAAGTGGAAGCGAGAAGCTATGCCTTCGTGAGGTTTTCACCTCCGCATGGGCTAGTGGACTGCTTTCGGGATACATCCATACCTATGTCTTCGTGAAGTTTTCACTTCCGTATGGCCATAGGGAAATGTGAAACTCGGTTCGTATGAGCCTATAATGGGTGAGGATCGAGGAATCTGCTGGTTCGGGTACCTCAAACTATAGAACTCAACCACACGTAAGGAGCCTAAGAACCCACCCCGAGCTAAACTATGTCAAACCTTAGTAGTTACCCAGATAGGCGTTTGTGTATTTTACATGCTTTATATCTCATTCTGTGGTAATAATTAATGATGTTTTATTTCCTCTGCATGTTATTTCCATTTTTAAGAGGCATCGATTCACGGTCAGTTTCTGAGTTAGAAAGCTGGTTATGGAAAGCGAATTCCTTGATAAAGTGAAGGACAATGCGGCCGCCCGCACATGGTTAGAGCAAAGCCAATTAGAAAAAGGGGACAGCTTAGCTGAGGGATATGTGTCGGAATTACGGGATTTCACCAATATCAGTGTCACGCAGAATAAACTCCAGGAGTTGAAAGAAATATGGACTCAGTAGGATGATGAGGCAAAGCAGTTGTTCTATAGTACCTACGGCGATCTGCCATACCTGCTTGATGTCAAAATAGATAAGCACCTATTTCGAGCAATGACTCAGTTCTGGAATGCTGCTTATAGCTATTTCTCATTCGAGAAAGTAGATTTGGTTCCCACAGTAGAAGAATACACGACCTTGCTACGTTGTCCGAGAATTCAAGTTGATAAAGCTTATTCCAAAGCAGTTAATAGCCCGACTTTTGTGAAGAAATTGATGAATATCACGGGAATGAGTGAACAATAGGTCTTAGCTAGAATGTAGAAGAAAGGCGGGGGTAAATGCATACCTTGGATATATTTGAGGGACCTAATCCTAACGCATCCTGATGCAAAGAAAAAGATTGACATCTTGGCCTTGTGTATTTACTGTTTGTGATCTTCCCAAAAGCTCTAAGACACATTGACGAAGCAGTTATTGATCTATTCGGCCGATTAGACAAAGGGGTCACGCCTGTTCCTGCCATCTTAGTCGATACGTTCAGACCCTTGAATGCATGTCGGAGAATAGGTGAAGGTAGATTTATTGGATGTGCGCAATTGTTATTGGCTAGGTTCCATAGTCACTTCTGAAAAGTGGAGAAAGTGTCTTATCAGTTTTTATCGGAGCATTACTCCCCATTGAAAGAGATAGTAGCTACGCCTAAGAGAGAAGACGTGTCCGAAGAAAACTGGATAGCACTCCTTCAAAACCTTCAAGAAGACGACATCGAGTGGAAGGCTTCTTGGATGATTCCCGACAAGATCCTTTATCATTGTGGAAACTTCAACTGGGTTCCTCTACTGGGAATTTGGGGTGCCACTGCATATGCCCATTTGTTGGTCCTAAGACAATATAGTTCAAGGCAGTTTGTACCAATGACATACGGGCTGGCTCAATGCGAGTTCTCATACGAAGGGGGAGCTATAAGAAAAAGGTTAAAGAGATCTTTAGTGCCTAGAATCAGATTCATAGAATGAAAAGGTTATCCGTAGGCCCGATGACGACCCCAAAGTACAGCGGATGGAGGATTAGAAGGATTAATGATAATGTCCCTAAGCCAAATCTAGAGGGCGCCCGATCGAGAGAAGAATGCTTACGAGTGGTCCCATCAGAATTAGAGATTGTGAAACAAGATTTTGAACGGATGAGTTCGGAGCTTGGAAAAAGGATAGAAAAGCTGGAGGAAGAAAAGATGTTCCTCAAATTAGAAGTGGACGGTCAAAAATCATAGGCCGAAAAACTTAAAAAGGAAAAATGAAAGGTAGAGGAAGACCGAGATAGCTTGAAGACGGAATACAAGAAGATGTGTCTGATGATAAAAAATGCTGGATTAGAAAAAACTTCGGAGCAGTGGCGACAAGAGATCCGAAAGGAAAAAGGCAGAGTTAGTAATTGGGAGAAAAAGTTTCAGAAAATGCAAACACAAAAAAAGGCCTTAGAGAAGGGAATGACAGAAAACCAAAAGGAGAAAAAGGGACTAAAAGCTAGAATAGCTGAGCTTGGGTGGTCTCTGCACCACTATCGAAGTTAAAACTTGGAAAGCAATCTAAAATCAAGTCTGAACAGAATCAAGGAAATAAAGAATAGGGTTGAAGATCTAGAATTGGCATACACATTGGTGAGCTCCGGATTGAACTTCTGGAAACAAGAGAAAGGCGTTGGGAAAAGGAGCTTCGCCATTCTTGTGAACAAGTCAAAAGTCGGGATTACCTCATGGGTGAAGCAATAATCCAGATTCGAGAGGTAATGATCACCTACAGACTTTGGCTGTAGAGGCTGACATATTGAGCGTGAGATATGAGCTACAACCGGGTTGTAATCAAGAGCTAATCTCTTTGCTTGGGAAAATCAAAACCTTAGGCCGTAGGGCGAAAGCATATTTGTAGTCTGTTTTATGTAAAGGATTTTGTTTTCTAATAAAGTTTTCTAAAATGAAGTTGAATCTGAATCGATGCCTTCTTCTTGCATTCATGCATTTGCATTGCATCATCAAAGAAAGGAGGTATTGATTAATATTCGATTGCTAAACAGAAGAGTTTGTCATAAGGAAATAAATTTCTTGATAAAGTGGATTGTGTCTGATTTGCCCAAATATAGTCCAAATAAACGACGAGAGAAGGTCGATAGTCCATAGAAGAATGCAAGACTTTTCCCGATGATTCAAGCTAACGCAGATTATTCAAGAGTCCTCACGTCTCGATTTTCTTAAAGAAGCTTATGAATATCACGGAGGATAATTGAGCAACAAGGAGCTAAAAGAAGCATCTATGGAGAAAGTTTATGGGACACGACCATAACATACAGATACGAAGAAAAAAACTGGTGTTTCCACTTGGATTATGATGACAAAATCGTATACGCAATCCGTTTTATGTAAAAAGCTTTATTTTCTAGAAAAGTTCTTCTAATGGAATTGAATTTATAATCAGTGCCTATCTTTCTTTTTGCATTCTCTCTATGCATTTGAATGGCATTGCATCATCTTAGAAAGGAAGTGTTGATTCATATTCGATTTCTAAATGGAAGAGTTTGTCATAAGAAAATGTGTTACTTGATAAAGTGGATTGTAATACGGTCGTTCGAACATAAGGACATGGCCGTATATGCGATCCATTTTATGTAAAGAAACGTATATTCTAGAAAAGTTCTTCTAATGGAATCAAATTCATGATCAACACCTCTCTTTCTTTTTACATTCATGCCATGCGCTTGCATTGCATTTTATGCATTTGCATTACATCACGTTATATGCATTTGAGTCCAAAGAAAGAGCCTAATAAGTTAAAATTATAGAAGAAGAAAACAGTTGCAGAAAGATCAAGAAAGGAGGATTACAAGAGCCTTAGGTCGGGAATCGGAATGGGAACCCATAGTGTATCCTCCTTTGTCAAAAATATTTACATCTGCAGGAATGATGTACCCAGGGAGATATAATTCACGAAGCACATTGTTATGGATTGAAAGGGGTCTTCAGAACGTCAGTATAAATGTTGTTGACAAAGGGGATGATGCAATTGAATATGTTTCAATGATATACCCTTGTCCTCCTAGATTCATTTTGAAAAATTAGACCGCTGTGGATCCTCTTGTAGTTTCTAAGTCCTCTCCAGAGTAATGCTCATTGTTAACTCTCTTTTTGTTTGCCCCAAGTAATAGTGGGATTCTTTTGTAAGAGCTTATGTTTGCTCTTTATCATTTAAATGAACATTCATGGAGATGCATTTTGGCATAGTCTTTTCATTTTTGTTAACTTCATAATTATTCCTTCTTCTCACAGCCTGTCTTTACATGTACCTCATATCATGCCGTAACATTATGTTTGTTTGGTTCCAATACTTTGATGCTCCTCTATAGTTTTCTTTTCCATTCACCTTTCAGGTGCTCAGATACCAATGACATAAACAATCCCGTTACAAGTCCTTAAATTAATTTTGAGAAAGCTATTTGTGTAGGAGAATGCAAAGCTGAGGAAAATGGTGAAGATTATGTCTCATCTCCGACTTACTAAGAATGATAGAACAAGAAGACAAATATATTCTACCCCATCAAGAATCTGTTGAGACAGTGAACTTGGGAAATGAAGAAAGGAGGAAGGAAGTAAAGATTGGGACCTCCATTTCAGAGAAGACCAAGTATGATTTGATCGCCTTGCTTTGTGAGTACAAAGATGTATTTGCCTGGTCGTATCAGGATATGCCAGGGTTGAACGAGGATGTAGTGGTCCATAGACTCCCACCGAAACCAGAATGCAAACCCATTCAACAGAAGCTAAGACAAATGAGACCTGAAATGTTGTTAAAGATAAAAGAAGAAGTCAAGAAACAATTTGATGCTGGCTTCCTCCAAGTCTCCAAATACCCAGAATGGGTAGCTAACATAGTCCCAGTACCAAAAAAAGATGGCAGGGTACGAATGTGCGTAGATTATCGCGATTTGAATCGAGCAAGTCCTAAAGATAATTTTTCCTTGCCATACATCGATACGTTGGTGGATAACACAGCAAAACATTCATTGTTTTCTTTCATGGATGGATTCTTGGGTTATAATCAGATAAAGATGGCTCCCGAAGATATGGAGAAAACCACATTTGTAACGATGTGGGGAACATTCTGCTACAAGATGATGCTATTTGAATTAAAGAATGTCGAGGCAACATATCAGAGGGCTATGGTGATGTTGTTCCATGACATGATGCATAAAGAAATAGAAGTCTACGTCGATGATATGATTTCCAAATCTCAGGGGGAAAGAGAGCATGTCGAGAACCTCAGGAAGTTGTTCAAAAGACTAAGGAAGTTCCAGCTGAAGCTTAATCTAGCCAAGTGTACGTTTGAGGCTACCTCGGGAAAATTACTAGGCTTCATCGTCAGTGAGAGAGGTATTGAGGTTGATCCAGATATGATAAAAGCCATACAAGAACTACTACCTCCATGCACACAAAAAAAAGTCAGAGGATTTTTAGGGAGGTTAAGCTACATTGCTCGATTCATTGCTCACCTTACCAACTGGTGTGACCCAATTTTTCGACTCCTTCGGAAACACAAACCTAGAAAATAGAACGAGGAGTGCCAAGTGGCTTTTGATAAAATAAAACAGTATTTGTCTAGCCCTCCGGTGCTAGTACCACCAACTCCTGGGAGACCGTTAATATTGTATTTGACTGTATTTGAAAACTCAATGGGTTGCGTACTGCGGCAACATGATGAGTAAGGGAAAAGAGAAAGGGCAATTTACTACCTCAGTAAGAAGTTCACGGAGTATGAAGCAAAGTACCCGTCAATTGAAAAATTCTGTTGTGTTTTGGTCCGGGTAGTTCAAAGGCTCAAACAATATATGTTGTATCATACGATGTGGTTAATTACAAAGCTGGACCCAATAAAGTACATGATGGAATCACCTGCACTCTCAGGGAGAATGGCACGATGGCAGATCCTACTATCAGGGTACGACGTCATATACGTGAGTCAAAAGTCGATAAAGGGGAGTGCTATAGCTGACTTCTTAGCAACTTGAACAACAGAGAAATACGAGCCATTGAGATTTGATTTCCCAGATGAAGACTTGATGTGCATTACAGAAAAAGAGAATGAGTCTTTAAAAGAAAAATCATGGAAGATGAGCTTCGACGGTGCATCAAATGCATTGAGGCATGGGATTGGAACAGTCCTAGTGCCACCATAGGGGAACCATTATCCGCTCACTGCCAGATTAAATTTCTTCTATACCAATAATGTTGCGGAATATAAAGCTTGCATCATGAGACTTCGTGCAGCCATCGAAATCTTGAAAGTGTACGGGGACTCAACATTGGTGATTTACCAAATCCGTGGAGATTAGGAAGTGAGAGATTCGAAGTTGGTCAAATATCGCGATCTTGTTGCGAAGTTGGTCAAAGAGTTCAAAGAAGTGACTTTTAATTACTTCCCACGAGAAAAAAACCAATTGGCTGATGCCCTGGCCACTTTGGCCTTAATGTTCAAAGTAAACAGAGAAGCAGAAATAATGCCTCTCCAAATGAGCATATATGAGATCCCTGCACATTGTTTTAGCATTGAAAAAGAGGCAGATGGATGACCATGGTTCCACGATATCTTAGAATATGTCAAGAATCAAAGATATCCTGAGCAAGCAAATGAGAACGACAAAAGAACAATCAGAAGAATGGCGGTGGGATTTGTTCTTGATGGAGACATCCTATATAAAAGAGGAAAAGATCAAGTGCTCTTGAGATGCGTGGATGCTGTTGAAGCTAGAAAAATACTTGAAGATGTCCATGAAGGAGTTTGTGGAACACATGCCAATGGTTTCACTATAGCCAGACAGATTATGAGACTCGGTTATTACTGGCTGACAATGGAAAGTGACTGCATTAGTTACGCACGAAAGTGCCACAAATGTCAAATTTACGGCGATAAAATTCATGCAGCCCCTTCGCCCCTTCATGTCATGACTTCTCCGTGGCCTTTTTCTATGTAGAGCATGGATGTTATAGGGCCAATTTCCCCAAAAGCTTCTATTGGACACCGATTCATTTTTGTGGTCATAGATTACTTCACAAAATGGATAGAAGCCACTTCATTTGCTAATGTGATGAGGATCGCAGTTTGCAAGTTCTTAAAGAAGGAGATCATATGTCGATAAGGTTTGCCTGAGAGAATCATTTCAGATAATGCTTCGAATCTAAACAACAAGATGATGAATGAAGTGTGTGAGCAATTTTAAATAAAGCGTCATAACTCCTCACCCTATCGCCTAAAGATGAATGGAGCAGTAGAAGCTGCTAACAAAAATATTAAGAAGATTATTGGGAAAATGACTGAGACATATAAAGACTGGCACGAGAAGCTACCGTTCGCTTTGTACGCATATCGCACATCTATGCATACATCTACGGGAGCAACTCCTTTCTCTCTAGTCTATGGAATGGAAGTTGTGCTGCCCATCGAAGTTGAGATCCCCTTTCTACGAGTCTTAATGGAGTCGAAACTAGAAGAATCAGAATGGGTTTGAGCTCGATATGACTAGCTAAATCTTGTCGAAGAAAAATGCTTGAAGGCGATCTACCATGGACAAATGTACCAGAAGAGAATGATCACGGCCCATGACAAGAAGGTGCGGCCAAGAGAATTTCGTGAGGGAGAACTTGTACTGAGAAAGATTCTCCCAGTACAAAAAGATTTTCGAGGAAAATGGGCACCAAATTGGGAAGGGCCATACGTCGTAAAGAAGGCTTTCTTAGGTGGAGCTTTGATTCTCATCGAGATGGATGGGAAAGAGTTACCTAATCCAAATGAACTCGAGATCTTTGTGAAAAGTACTATGCCTAAAAAATTAAGATGAAAACCCAAAAGGCGTCTTGGTAAAAAAAAAAAGAGATCAAGATGAAAACCCGAAAAGGGCATCTTGGTGAAAAAAAAAGAAAGATTAGGATGAAAACCTGAAAGGGCATCCTAATGAAGGGGGTTCAGACATAAAAAGCAAGACGATTTGAACAGAGAGTCAAAACCCGAGATTATAATATTTGAAGCGAACTCGGAAGCTTAAAATCTTCTGCACAATAAGCTTTGCTCGAAAAGATCCAGGATGAAGAAAGGTGGAGAAGTTCATGCGTTGGATATCTAGAGCATTTGCGACAATTGAACCTACTTTCCTTTTTTATAACGTTTTCTTTATTGAAAATTTTTTGTCAATTTTCTTTGCTTATTGCTTTTGAAATAAATATGAGTGTGAGGTATCCCTTTCATACCTACTTTGCCATTTTCATACATCTCATGTTTGGTTCATTTAAATGATAAATAGTGAAATTACATACTCTAAACAAAAGGAACATTGACCATTACTTGGATGAGAATTTGGTAAGTACAAGAGCCTCAAAGCAAGGACAAAGTTCAACAGGAGGAAAAAGGGTGATATACGAGAAACGCAGATTACTTGTAAAACTTGAGGACGGGTACAAAACCTGAAAGAAAAGTCAAGAGTCAAAGCAATGAATACAGGTCATCATGAAAGTCATTTTTTGACGAAAAGAGATACATAACAAACAAGCCCAGGGCGCATGGCATAATCATGTAGGCATAAAAGCATTTAACACAAACACGTGCATATCATGATAACATCATGCATGACACATACAGGTACGCCAATAAAGCAAGAAGTTTTGACACTAGTTGTACCAAACCAAGGAAAAAGAAGACATCCGAGTTCCACCAGATGATATGTTTTGAAATTCTGATTGCAAAATATCAACTCATATCTGAGAAGTGAGTTGAGCCTCAGTCACCTGCCGAGGTGTTTTCAACATTTGTTTTTCAAAATATCAACTCATAATACGAGAGATGAGTTGAGCCTCGGGTCACACGTTGAGGTGTTTTTCAATTTCTATCAACTCATAATACGAGAGGTGAGTTGAGCCTCGGGTCCATTGCTTGAGGTATTTTAATTTCATCTTTCAATTTGCATTCAAAAATCAACTCATAATACGAGAGGTGAGTTGAGCCTCGAGTCGCACGCCGAGGTATTTTTAATTTCTATTATTCAATTTCTGTTTAAAAACCAACTCATAATACGAGAGGTGAGTTGAGCCTCGGGCCACACGCCGAGGTATTTTTAATTTCTGATTTTCAATTTCTGTTTAAAAATCAACTCATAATACGAGAGGTGAGTTGAGCCTCGGGTCACACGCCGAGGTATTTTCAATTTTTGTTTTTCAAATTCTGTTTGTTTCAAAAATCAACTCATAATGCGAGAGGTGAGTTGACCCTTGAGTCGCACGCCGAGGTATTTTTAATTTCTGTCTTTCAATTTACGCTCAAAATCAACTCATAATACGAGAGGTGAGTTGAGCCTCTGTCGCACGCCGAGGTATTTTTAATTTTGTCTTTCAATTTCTGTTCAAAAATCAACTCATAATACGAGAGGTGAGTTGAGCCTCGGGTCACATGCCGAGGTATTTTCAATTTCTGGTTTTCAAATTCTATTTGTTTCAAAAATCAACTCATAATACGAGAGGTGAGTTGGGCCTCGGGTTATAGGCTGAGGTATTTTCAATTTTTTTGTTTCTATTTTTCAAAAGAATAAAAAAGTCAACTCATATTGCGAGAATAAAGAAGCAGTTTGAAAAGTTCAGATTTATTTCATCGAAGTCCTAGTGGAGCAATTAGTAGATCGAAGCTACAATTCTCTGGTTGGAGCAAGTTAAAAATAAACAAATCTCACCCCTTAAAAGATTGAGGAAAAGCAAATTGAAGCTACAGGTCATATCTCTCGGAAGTAATAGTGGAGTGGATCAAAGCAACAAGTTACAGTGGAGTTTGAAGCTACCTAACAAAGAAGAGCACCCAAAGGAATCAAGGCTCGACAAGACTGGGAAAATTTAGGCCTTTTAAAGTCTTTGCTCTGTTCCCGTTGCACGACAACGAGCAAAGAGGGGCAGTTGTAATACCCATAATTTGCCCGGCCCATTTTTCAACCCAAATTACCCAACTACAAAACCCATTTACCTAGTCCATTAACCAATCAGCCCAATCAGAAAATAAACAAAAAAGGGAAACCCTAATTTTTCCCTAAACCTAGCTGCTGCCGCCTCTGCCAACTGACCAGCCACCAGTCACATCCACTGCCACTGTCAGCACCACCCAAGAGCACCTACAACAATAAATAGAAAAGATAGAGCATTGATCAAGTTGTAAAACAAGGGCTATATAAGCCGATTCAAACAATTGTAATGGGGGTTCCTCTTTTAATCAATAAAAAAATAGAAAAAGGAAAAAAACATAGAGATTCAAACAAAAAAGAAAACAGATCTGCAAATACAAAACAGAGGCAAACCAAAGTAGCAAGATTGAGCATTAATCCACCAATAATCAAAACAGAAACCGAAAGAAGGTGATTACTTTACGTTTATTTTCCAAAGCTTTTTCTTTTACTCCTTTTTTACACATATATATATGTCATAAATATAAAAAAATATAAAAAAATAAATTTCTTTACCTTTTTCGCCACTGCTTGGTCTTGGTGGTAGCATGATAATGATGTCGCCAAAACGCTGGACCGGAGCTCGCCGAAAATCTCCCCCCACCTTGGACCTGCAGAGAGAAGAGAGGAAAGTGAGAAACTTTTTTTTTTAAGTAAGCAGATTAAATGATTTTTTTCTGATTTTTAGGCCTTTTATAGCCGCTTAAAACGACATTGTTTTTGGGCTGGTCTTAAACGCCCAAAACGACATCGTTTTGCTCCTCAAGATCCGCGTGTTGACTTGACCCGCCTCAGGATCCGTGTGTTTTTGTTTTTAGGTCTAATTGCACAAATGGCCCTTCCGCAGTTTTAGTATTTCAAATAAAGTTTGCAGTATTCGTACATTGGCCCTGAAATTTTGCACGGTTTCACGATTTGGTTCTTCCCTCAAATGCCGCGTTTAACTTACTGGGGAATATTACCTCTTTGGTCCCCCACCTTTTATGCGTGTTTCTAATTTAGTCTCCAAACCTCTGTTTTATTTACAATTTGACCCGAAACTTCTGTTTTTCATGCAATTTAACCTATTTTTCAATTATTTTGCAATTTTTGCAACTTTTACTATTATTTAATATTTTTATTATTATTGGTTATTTATTATTATTATTATTATTATTTCCACTTGTATTTTATTATTGTTTATTTTACTTATTCTTTTGTACTTTCTATTATAGTTTTCATTATTTTTCTTATCAAGATATTGTTATTTTATATTTAAGTTATTATTATTATCATTATTAATATTCATATTAACATATTGTTATTATTTTCATTATTATCATTATTTTATTTTAATATTATTATTATAATCATCATCATCGCTTTATGTTCGTCATTATTTTGTTATTGTTATTATTTTTAACATCTTTTCATTATCTTTATTTTATTATTACTACACTACTACTATTTTATTTTCATTATTATTATTATTACTATTATTATTATCGTTACTATTATATTGTTAGCATATTATCCTTCCCGATATCTCGGTTTCATAACAATCGACATTCAATTAGCAATTCGAGTGGGTCGAGCCCTAACTTACTGGGTTCCGATTTTTCTGGTTTAAGCTAAACAATGGAATGTCCCTTTTAAAAATCGCAATTCAAATTTTGAACAAAACACTTAATCCCGAAAATTCGAAATGTCGTGCCCTAACTTACTGGACTCGACATCTAGATACCTCGGATAAGTTTTTTTAAAAATAGGGGCAATATTCCTAATTTGGACCTTCGAGAAAATGAGCCCTAGCTTACTGGGTTCTGACTTCTCGTTTGACAAATGACGGGAGATCCTCTTCAAATATAAAACCAAGTTTTTAAAGGCAAGCTTAGTTTCGGGAGTCTAAAGTATTGCGCCCTAACTTATTGGACATGGTGCTTTATCTCTTCGAAAATAGGAGAGCCTTAATGTCCCTTCCGATCCCTTCAAATTTTGAAAGTAAAAGTACCTATTTTTGAATAGTTTCAAAGCTTTCAATGTTAGGACATCGATCAATCAATTTGGTACCAATTTTGGGCATATCGAGAGTGGTAACCCTTCCTCGTGCGTAACCGACTCCCGATCTCATTTTTTGGATTTCGTAGACCAAAATCGTTGTTTTGAGAAATCAAACATTTATTAAAACAAGCATTTTACGAGGTGACCCGATCACACCTCATCAAAAAAGATTGGTGGCAACTCCCTTCTTTTTCGTTTTCAAAACCCTCGAGTCAACCACGTCGTTTCCTGTTTTATCAACAAAATGGTTACGACAATGATAAAATACCACCAGGGGGTATGGGATCCACTAAAGCTCTGCACATTACTACCAGATGCAAAGGGTACTCATTGCTAAGGGTTCTGATCGATAATGGATCTACACTAAACGTATTGCCCTTATCCACACTTAATAGGTTACCTGTGGATAGCTCACACATGAAGGTATGCCATAATATAGTAAAGGCGTTTGATGGCACAGAAAGAGGGGTCATGGGAAAAATCGAAATACCTCTATTGATTGGCCCAACTACCCATGAAGTGGACTTCCTAGTAATGGATGTCAAGCCCTCTTACAATTGCTTATTAGGAAAACCTTGGATACATTTGGAAGGGGCAGTGCCTTCGTCACTACATCAGAAGTTAAAGTTAGTATCAGAAGGTCAGTTAGTGACAATAAATGCTGAAGATATTATCGCGGTCGTAACTAGTGATGTGCCGTACTTGG
This sequence comes from Gossypium rotundifolium, assembly GCA_025506655.1. Lineage (NCBI taxonomy): Eukaryota > Viridiplantae > Streptophyta > Magnoliopsida > Malvales > Malvaceae > Gossypium > Gossypium rotundifolium. Next base: position 126,077,398 of record CP106732.1, on the reverse strand, counting down.
AGGCAAATGATGAGGCACTTGAATGTTCTTTTCGGTCTTTAGAGTTTGTGAATGTAACATTCATTACTGAGGGAAACAGGATTCTAGTGCAAAAAATATCCAAGGCTACCAAGATGGGATTACAGCTGATGGTAGGAAACGGAGCTTCACCAAGAAAAAGACTCGGGAGACATTTTCAGGGAAAATTTGAGGCTCCAATGCTGAAGGACAAGCATGACCTTTTTGGCTTAGGGTATAAACTAGATGCAAGACAAAGAACGAAGGAACTGGAAAAGAGGCAAGAAAGAAAAAGGGCACGCGTGAGTGGGGAAGAAATCAAATGGGAACCAATGATATTCCCCCACATATCTAAAACTTTCATATTGGGAGGGATTATTCATCCCGAACGAAGACCGCCAAGGAAAGAAAGTGTTCAAGAAATGTTGGGAAATGTTCACATCAATGCCATATGTGAAGAAACAACTGAAGGAGAAACCTTGTCAGATATCCGCCCTTATGAACCTAGGAGTGTTCTGAACAATTGGGTTGCAGAAGAAATTCTTGTAGTTTTTAGAGCTTACTTAGAGTAATGTTCAAAACAAACTTGTTGCTTTAAGCCTAGAAGCAATAAGAATTCCTTTGTGAAATAGGCTTATGTCTAAACATCATTATGATATATATATTTGATATCATTTTGAGTAAATATTCTTCCATTCTTTTAGATTCTTTCATTCTTTCTATACAAGTAATTATGTTAGATTCTTTCATTCCTTGGACTTGTTCCCAAATCATTCTTTCATCTCATTCATATCATACCATACAAATAATTATTCTTAAATTTATTTGTTCTTTGTATATTCCTTTGTACCTACGACAGGTTCTCGAATATCAACGACATGAGTAACGCTGCTAAGGAATTAGAACCTCTTTCTAAGCAAGACATGTGTTTAGAAGGATCCCAAGACTTTGAAGATGATATAAATTGTGGCTTATCTCCGGACTTTTTAAGAATGGTAAAATAAGAGGAAAAACAAATTCTACCTCATGAAGAGATAGTAACTATTGTGACCTTGGAAGAAGGAAAGGTCGTGAAAATTAGAACGTGCATAATCGAAGAAATGAAGAGAGACCTCATAAAGTTACTTTAAGAATTCAAAGATGTCTTCGCGTGGTCATACCAAGATATGCCTAGGTTAAGCACTGACATTATTGTACACGCCTCCCCATAAAAGAGGATTGTAGGCCAGTTCAGCAGAAGCTCCGGAGAATGAGGCTTGACATTGTGCTAAAGATAAAAGAGGAAGTCAAAAAGTAGTTCAATGTTGGATTCTTATAGGAGGTCAAATACTCAGAATGGGTAGCCAATATTTTGCTTGTCCGTAAGAAAGATGAGAAGGTACGAATGTGTGTAAATTATAGAAACTTAAATAAGGCCAGCCCGAAAGATAATTTCACCTTACCTCACATTGATACTCTAGTAGACAATACGCTAGGCTATTCGTTGTTTTCCTTCATGGATGGTTTCTCGGGATACAATCAGATAAAAATGCATCCTAAAGGTATGGAAAATAACACATTCATAACCTTGTGGGGTACATTTTGTTATAAGGTGATGTCATTTGGGCTGAAAATATAGGAACAACATATCAAAGGCCATGGTGACCTTGTTCCATGATATGATGCACAAAGAAATCAAAGTTTATGTCGATGATATGATCGCAAAGTCTCAAATAGAAATGAAACATATCCAAGTTTGAGAAAGTTATTCTTGAGACTGAGGAAATTCCAATTAAAGCTCAATCCAACAAAATGTACTTTTGGAGCTAGATCGAGAAAATTATTGGGCTTCGTAGTCAGGGAGAGAGAAATTGAGATTGACTCAAACAAGGTCCGGGCTATACAAGAATTGCCTCTGCCGCGCACTCAAAAAGAAGTTCAAGGTTTCCTTGGAAGGCTAAATTACATTACTCGGTTCATTTTACAATTAACCGAGAAATATGATCCTATATTTCGTCTTCTTAAGAAACATAATCCAGGCGTGTGGGATAATAAATGCCAGAAAGCTTTTGATAAGGTTAAACAGTACTTTTCAAGTCCTCTAGTATTGTCACTTCCATGCCTAGATAGGCCATTAATACTATATTTGACAGTGTTTAGCAACTCTATGAGATGTGTGCTGGGTCAACATAATGATTCGGGAAAAAGAGAAAATGCAATATACTACCTCAGTAAGAAATTCACTGTGAGAAATAAGATATTCTCCAATTGAGAAATTGTGTTGTGCCTTAATTTGGACAACTCGGAGGTTGAGGTAATACATGTTGTACCATACGACATGATAATCTCAAAGTTGGACCCTCTAAAATATATGATGGAGTCAACTGCTTTGAATGGAAGGATGGCTAGATGGCAAACTCGGCTCTCTGAATTTGACATAGTTTATGTGAGCCAAAAGGCTGTGAAAGGAAGCGCAGTAGCAGATTTTCTAGCCAGTAGAGCTCTAGAAGATTATGAGCCTCTAAACTTTGACTTCCCCAATGAAGAACTAATGTTTGTAGCAACTATTGAAGAAAACATTACAAAAGATCACCTTTGGAAATTGAATTTGACGGAGCATCAAATGCTGTAGGTAATGGAATTTGGGTAGTCTTAATATCCTCAAATGGAGATCATTATCCATTCACGTACAAATTAGATTTTGATTGTACAAATAATATGGCAGAATATGAAACATGTATCATGGGACTCCATGTAGCTATAGAATGCAAAATTAGAGTGCTGGAAGTATATGGAGATTCTGCACTGGTGATCTACCAACATAAAGGTGAATGGGAGACAAGGGACCCCAAATTGATCAATTATCGAAGGATAGTTCTGGGGTTAATTGAGGAGTTTGATGATATCACTTTCAATTATCTCCCGTGAGATAAAAACCAGATGGCAGATGCTTTGGCTACTTTGGCTTCCATGATCAAAGTGAGCAAACAAGAGGATGTAAAACTCATTCAAATAAGTATTTACAAGGCCCCAGCTCATTATTACAACATGGAGGAAGAAGAATGAGATGATCACCCCTGGTACCATGATATATTACGATACGTGAGAAATTGTGAATACTCTGATCAGGCAACCGAGAATGATAAAAGGACGTTGAGAAGAATAGCTTGTGACTATGTCTTAGACGGGGAGACCATGTACAAAAGAAGAAATGATAAGGTACTATTGAGATGTGTGGACGTTGTTGAAGCTAAGAAAATTCTAGAAGAAGTCCACGAAAGTGTTTGTGGAACACATGCTAATGTTTCACAATGGCTAGACAAATTATGAGATTCGGGTACTATTGGTCTACCATGGAGGGAGACTGCATCAATTATGCTAAGAGATGTCACAAATTGTAAATTTATGGAGACAAAATTCATGTACCTTCTTCACCTTTGCATGTTATGACTTCCCCATAGCCTTTCTCTATGTGCGGTATGGATGTCATCGGGCCGATCTCCTCAAAAGCTTCAAATGGGTATCGATTCATCTTTGTAGTCATCGACTATTTCACAAAGTAGGTAGAGGCTGCTTCATATGCCAGTGTTACTAAGTCAGCAGTCAGCAGATTCCTAAAAAAAGAAATCATATGTCGATATGGAATGCCTGAGAGGATCATATCTGACAATGCATTAAACTTGAACAACAGCACGATAGCGGAGGTCTGCAGTCAATTCAAAATCAGACACCACAATTCATCACCGTATCATCCAAAAATGAATGGTGCAGTGGAAGAATCCAATAAAAACATTAAGAAGATCGTGGGGAAAATGGCTAAAACTTATAAAGATTAGCACGAGAAGTTACCATTTGCTCTCTATGCTTATCGAACGTCTATCAGAACTTCCACCGAGGCAACGCCTTTCTCATTGGTTTATGGAATGGAGGCGATTTTACCCATTGAAGTAGAGATACCTTCCCTTTGAGTTTTGTCAGAGCTAAAGTTAGATGAAGCAGAATAGATCTAGTCTCGATATGATCAGTTGAACTTGATTGAGGAAAAGAGGCTAGGGCTATTCGTCAAGGTCAGATGTACCAAAAATGAATGATGCGAGCTTACGACAAAAAGGTTCATCTAAGAGAATTTCACGAGGGAACCTGGTATTGAAAAAGATCCTCCTCATACAAAAAGATTTCAAAGGGAAATGGATGCCAAATTGGAAAGGACCTTATGTGGTAAAAAAGGCTTTCTCCGGAGGGTACTGATTTTGACTAAAATGAATGGGAAAAACTTGCCCAGTCTTATAAATTCTGATTCAGTTAAGAAGTACTATACTTAAAGAGGAAAAGAGGCTAATGTAAAAACCCGCAAAGGGTACTTTGAGACCTTCCTTAAAAAAAAAAGCGGAGAGATTAAGGTGAAAACCCGTAAAGGGCGCCTTGAGACCAAAAGGGTTTTGATTCGAAAACCCCAAAAAGGGCGGCCCAAATCCTGATCAAAGATTGGGCATGCAGTGATCTTGCTATACCTAAATTAACAAAGAGAGGGTATGCAACATCTTGAGGCATCGACAAAGTACTCTAGACCTCCTAAACACATATTAAGCTTAAAATGGTTTTCAAAAAGTCCGTACAGAGAAGCTCAGGCTGCGATATATGGGGCACCTATCTTTTCCCCTCATTATTTTGTATTCCAGCAATGTTTGCTTTCTTTAATTAACTTATTCTTTTCAGATTTTGTTCCTAATAAATTTTAGTTTTGTCCATCATTATGATCATTTTTAAGTATTGAAATAATGATTAATGAACTAATAATATTTTCATAAAAGGAGTTTTGCATATTACTCGGGAAACTTCTAAATAGTATGGGAACCTAAAATAGGACTATTATTTAGAACTCACTAAGCCCAAAGGTTGGAAATATTTGAGAAAGAACTCTAAATAGTTACTATTTCTTCGAATTTTCTGTCAAAATATTAGCTAAACAAAAATACAGGATATTACGTCAGTGATACAACCTTGAAGAACAACGAGTAATGACAACCTAAACATTAAAAAAGGGATCATTCTCGTAACATTCTGCATTCATGCAAATATCATCCATAACACATCTAGTTAGGAACATTCGATTCATTCTGATCATTGCATTCTAATCATTATGCATCAGCATATGCTCATAAAATCGATTCTACAGGATATGTCCCCCAGAAGACGGTGTAGCAAGATCGGTGAATCCATAAGTCCTATACATCTGAAGTTGCAGTAGGTCGGATCAAATCTATCATGGAGAATCTTATCTCCCTAAAGTTGCAATGGAGCAAATTGAAGCCATTAACCTTATCTCCCTGAAGTTGCAATGGAGCAAGTTGAAGATAGCAAATCTTATTTCCCTGAAGTTGCAGTGGAACAGATTAAAGCTACGAGTCACAAGTTATATACCTCTGAAGTTACAGTAGGTTGGATCAAATCTATCATGACGAATCTTATCTCCCTAAAGTTGTAGTGGAGCAGATTGAAGCCATTAACCTTATCTCCCTGAAGTTGTAGTGGAGAAAGTTGAAGATACCTCTGAAGTTGTAGTAGGTCGAATCAAGTCTACCGAAACCAAACTTTATCTCCTTGAGGTTGCAATGGAACAGGTTGAAATTATCAATTCTTATCTCCTTAAAGTGCCAGAGGAGTAAATCAAAGTTACAAATCACTTCTCTCTGAAGTTACATTGGAACAGATCGAAGTGCCAATTCCTATGCCCCTGAAGATGCAGTGGATGGAATGAGACTACTTGAGGAAGAGAAGCACCAAAAAAAGTCAAGATGCGAGAAGACCAAGCAAAATTGGCCCTTTTAAGGTCTTTTCTCTGTCCTATTACACGACAACGAGCAAAGTGGGGTAGTTGTAGTGGGCCAATTTAGCTCGAGCCTAAATAATAACAAAACGTCCAGTTACAAAAACAGCCGAATGCAAAATATACCATGCCCAAAACTACCTAATTTACAAACCAAACTAAACCTAATTACCCTAGCCCAAATGACCCAAAGTTACAAGGCCCAAATGGCCCAAAGACTTAAGCATCCTCAGCCAAACTAAGAAACCCTAGGATTTCCTCTTGCGCCGCAACAGCCTCCGTACCTCCGCTGTCTCCACGTCAACACACCCAGTGCCTCCGTAGCACGTCCAACCTCCACCCCGTACCTGCAAAAAAGGAGAACAAACACGCACAGCAGAAAAAACAAGAGAAAAGAAACATTGTATTTTATATGATTTCTTCAACTTCGGCTATAAAACCGAAGAACAAACCTTTTTTAATTTTGTTTTTCCCTACGGACAAACAATCGAATACAAAACAGAGAGAAATATCAATTAAGCTTTGTTCATCAAAAAATAGTAAGTTTCTTTTGCATTTTTCTTTATCTTCTTTTTCTATATTTTCTTTTTTTTTCCTTTTTTTTCTTTTCGAAACTCTTTATGTATACATATAAAGATTTTTTTAAGCTATACGTATATATTAAAATATGGCATAAAAAAGGGAAAAAAATGTACCTAAGGGTCCGACCGCCATACACTATGCAAGACTGACTGCAGTGGTCCGTGACTAACAAGGAACAATGGGGGGAGAGCTTGAGGGAGAGGGGAAAGCTCAGATTTTTTTGAGAAGAAAGGAAAGGAGAATGATTTTTTTTTTCAGAAATTTGTTATTTATATAGGATCCCAAACGGCGCTGTTTTGGACTTAAGCACCAATGCCAAAACGACGTTGTTTCAGGCCACCCGCGCGCTATTCGACCCTTCAGCTGAAGGATCCGCGTGTTTTGGTGTTTTGGGGTTATTTTCATGTTCAGCCCTTCTGTATTTTTACTCTTTTGAATTCTGTTTTTATAAATTTAATTTGCCCCTATATTTTTACTCGCGTTTCATTTCAGTCCCGAAGTAAATGGCGCTGTTTTGGGAAAGGGAATAATTTCCTCGATGACCCCTCCTTCTTTAGGCGCATTAATTTTTAGTTCTTTTTCGATTTTTACTTTTAATTTATTACGATTTTAGTCGCCTAATTTTATTCTCGATTTCAATATAGCCCTCGATTAATTTATTTTATTATTTGTTTATTAATTGGTCTAATTCTTCTTATTTTAGTTAATATTATTATATCATTAAATTGGTTGATTTAGTATCAAATATTTTTGTTTATTTACCCTTTTTAAACAAATTTTGCTTATTTTATCATTATTCCTATTATTGCGATTTTGTTATTTACCTATTTATTTACATATATATCTTTTATATACTTTCTAAATTTATATTATCATTAAATTAAATAATAATTATTATTACCATTATTATTTTATTATTATTCTCATTATCATTATTAACATTTTAATTTGTTTTTATTTAATACTTTGTTCAAGTTACTAGCCTTTTATTTTAAACTTTTATTTATTTATATATTTTAAAACTATTTTTTAATATAATGTTTTTTTAAATCAAGTTTATATTAGTTTTATTTACTTATTCCTCATTCCTTTTTTTTTAAAAAATTGACTTGTTTATTTCATTTTCATCGTTATCATTGTTATTTTATTCCGTTATATATTTATTTACTACTTTTCATGTACTTTTAAAATTTAGATTTATTATTATTATTATTATTATTATTATTATTATTATTATTATTATTATTATTATTATTATTATTATTATTATTAGTGTTGTTGTTATTGTTATTGTTATTATATTGTCATTTGCATCATTACCCTTTTTTAAATCAAAGTATATAGGTTAAATAAAATTTATTCTCGGAATTCAAAAATATTGTGTTCTAACTCATTGGATGTGACATTTTGTTGTCTCGAGGTAAAAATTTCTAAAAATAAAGACAATATTCTTTATTTGAAATTTTGAGAAATTGTGCACTAAATTACTGGGTTCCAATTTTTCATTTGACCCAAATAACCGAATATCTTTCTTAAACTTAAATGTATGAGTTTTAAAAGTCAAAAGACAAGCTTAGTTTCGAGGATTTGAAATGTCGTATCCTAACTCACTGGACGTGTTCGAAATAAGAGGGTTTTAGCATCCAATTTAATTTATTCAAGTTTTTTTAAATAAAGAGGATCGTATTTTAAAATCTTTTCAAATTTTCGACATTAGACGTTAATTAATCAATTAGGTACTAATTTTGGGCGTTACAAGTGTGCTAATCATTCCTCGTGCGTAACCGACTCCCGAACCCGTTTTCTCAAATTTTGTAGGCTAAAATCATTGTTTTAATAAATCAAAATGTTTTAATGATCAATCTCAAGGTGATTCAATTACACCTCAAAAAAAGATTGGTGGCGACTCCATTTTCATTTTTTAAAGTCGACCCTATTGTTTTTCTCAAAAAAAATGGTTTCGACAAATTTCATTTTATTTTTATTTTTATTTTTGTCGAATTCAATAAAAATAAATTTTAATTAATAAAAAATGTTTATAAAAATCAATGAAATTAATCAAATTATTGATTTACGATACAACAGGTTGGATTGTTGGAATTTTAAATAAAAATAATAAAATCACATTGATCATATGGGTGAAAATGGTGTCCCATAGTGGCACCACTTCTCCCCCTACAATGTGATGACACACATGAAGAATGGTTTGCAATGATGCACCGGGGTAAAAATACCACAGCATAAGTGCACCGTGGTAAAAATACCACAGCATAGGCGCACAAAACTTGATCAATACTTTGGCATAAGCGGCACCAAGCTGGAAAATGTGTTGGAGGAGGCACTGCATTTCCCACACCTTAAAGCAGCACCTCCCCTTCCCCACGGAAGAAAGAAGCATCAAAGGAGGAAGAAGTGGTCTGGGAAGAAAAAAAGAAAGAGAGGAAGGAAGAAAATTGAGAAGAAAAATAGAGGAAAATTAGGTATAAATTTTTTAAATAATATTTGTGAATTTAATTTTTTTATTATATATTAACTTTTATTTTATTACTTAGTAGTTTAGTATTGTTAGTAATTTAGTTATATTATTATTAGTAGGTAATTAGAGTATAAATCCTAAAAATATTTAGAATATTTGTGTATTTAAATTTTTATTATATATTAACTTTTATTTTATTACTTTAATTAGAGGTTTTATCTCTTTATTTTAGTTAGTATATTATTATTATTGTGTAATATTATTATTTTGTTAGTATATTGTTATAATTATTGTTAGTATAAAAATATTAAAATAATATATAAAAATTATGCCATTTTATTGTTATTATTATTTTTATTTTTATTATTATAATATTGTTATTATTATTGTTAGTGTAATATTGTTATGTTGTTAGTAAAAATGGTAAATGTTATTTTATTTAGGATTATATTATTATTAGTAGATAATTAGAATATAAACCCTAAAAATATTTATGTTAGTTAGTTAGTATTTTAGTATAATATAAGGTTTTAATTAGAGTTTTTATCTCTTTATTTTAGTTAGTATATTGTTATTATTATTGTTAGTGTAATATTATTATTTTGTTAGTATATTGTTATAACTATTGTTAGTATAGAAAACATTAAAATAATATATAAAACATTATGCTATTTTATTGTTATTATTATTGTTAGTGTAATATTATTATTTTGTTAGTATATTGTTATAACTATTGTTAGTATAGAAAACATTAAAATAATATATAAAACATTATGCTATTTTATTGTTATTATTATTGTTATTATTATAATATTGTCATTATTATTGTTAGTGTAATATTGTTATGTTGTTAGTAAAAATGGTAAATGTGATTTTAATTATTTTTTATTATTATTAGTAGGTAATTAGAATATAAACACTAAAAAATATTTATGTTAGTTAGTTAGTATGTTAGTATAATATAAAACCTTAATTAGAGTTTTTAACTCTTTATTTTAGTTAGTATATTGTTATTATTACTTAGTGTAATATTATTATTTTGTTAGTATATTGTTATAACTATTGTTAGTATAGAAAACATTAAAATAATATATAAAACATTATTTTGTTTTAAAGTTATTTTGTTTGTTTATTTTGATTTGTTAGTAATTTATGTGTTTATATTAATTAATTTTTATTGTGAATGTTACGTTTTAAATTTTGTTTGAGAAATTTTGTTTATTTTGAACAGATTGACCATTGAAGATGGATGATCGAGTTTTTCAGATATCGTTTATTTCGATGGAATCATCTTGACAACAACCGTTGGATGCATATTTGAATGTCGGCAACAAATAGCAATGAGATTTAATAGAAATGTATCGTTGGATGATATGAAGCGAAGGATAAGCGCAAAAATCGTTAGGCGTTGTGGGAAAACGATATCGAGAATTTTCTACAAGTTTCCAATTTCGCAGATCCGATCAAATTCACGAAATGGAACTTGTAGATTTACGAAGACCTGGAAACAATGATCATTTGTCTTGTGGGAATGGGAATGTAAATGCACCGATTCACTTATTTGCTGAGTTAGCCGGTATTGAGGCAAATGAAGACAGCAATGCATATGGTGAACAACATGGAGCTCAAGAACCGTGCATGGTGCCTCCAATATCGTATGTTGATGACGAATCGAATATCGTCGGATCGATATCGATCTTAATATTACACCGATATTGATGTGGTTGGTGATGATGGACATGACAGTAGTGATCATTGTGAAGAAGAGGTCGATATTGACAGTGATCCCGATATGGATGATATACCGGATGATATTGACGATGAAGACGTGAATGACGATGGGAACATTAGTGCGTCTTCGTCGGGAACCATATCGCGATGTATTACGATACACAATAATCTGGGCCGCACATGTCACTCATAGACCACGGCCGCAGTAGCGTGTAATCGAAGTTTCAGTACCACGAAATATATCCCGCTCATCGGCTTACCGTAAATTCTAATCATGAGGAGTTATTCCTAGGCGAGATTTAGAAATAAAGAAGAGTGCGTGTCGCTATTAAGCGGTATAGCATGGATATATCGATGGATTACAAAGTCGCAGAGTCTAAATCGATGATATATATTGCGAGTGTTGGAAGGCGGTGGAAGGATGCAATTGGCGGATCGGTGCATTCATTCAAAAATCGCAGATGTGGGAGATTAGAAAATGGTTGGGCCTCATACATGCGGATCGACACGTATGACGAAGATCATCGAAAACTTGATTCCAAAACTATATGTACGTGTATCATGCCAATGGTGAAGGACATGCCGACTATTAAAGTTTGATCGATTCTTTGAAATACAAGCACGATTCGATGTCGAGTATCATATCGAAAGGCGTGGATAGCTAAGCAGATGGCAATGGAACAATTGTATGGGGATTACGATTCATCGTATAATGAGCTACGAGGATGGATAGGCTGCTATGCGGGGAGTACATCTGGGAAGCGTGATTGAGTTCTGAACACGACCTTCTTACGGCCCAAATGACCAATTACGGTAGGGAAAAGAATTTTTCATCGGATGTTCGGACGTTGATCCATGTGTACTGGGCATTTCCACATTGCAAGTGGCCAAATGCGGTGGATGGGACATGGTTATCTGGAAAATATACACGGATCTTACTTATTGCGGTTGCTCAAGACGGCAATAGGAATGTACTCCCAATAGCGTTTGCAATAGTAGATAAGGAGAATATGGAATCTTGGGAATTCTTCCTCACCAACTCGGAGGTATGTTATCGAAACGATAATATTTGCATCATCTCCGATAGAGGGAAAGGATTAATTGTCGCAATTAGGCGTTCGGTGTGCCATGGAGATCCGTTCATCGATCCGCTACATTGCGGCTAACTTTCTTCGAGTATAAGAATGCAAACCGGAAGAGAGAAGTGGTGAAAATGGGTAAAGGATAACCTTATATTTTTAATATGTATAGTTTAATATTTTTATGTTATCCGATATCAGTAACTAATATTTTTAAAACATGTACAGACGTCTGAGTTAGAACCACATATTTTTCGCGAATGATGACTCAACTCGAGAGTGACATGGAAGGTCAAGCGAACAAATCTTTTCGGGAGTGGTTGGGTACAATGGAGCCGTGGCAATGGGCTCAAAGTTTTGACGAGGGCTTTTGTTATGGTCGATGACCACAAACTTGGTGGAGGGTCAACGTGTGTTGTTGAAAACACGGCATCTTCCGATTTCATCTGCCTTCTCGGCAACATTCTACAGGTTGGCAACCTTGATGCCAAGAATGGGTGAACAACAAGTCAACCAGATGGATGCGGGACACGTGTTTGTGGAAGATGTGAGGGATGCATTGATTGCAAATCGTCGGATTGCGAGGTCGATGACTGTAGAAATATATTCACGACGAATGGAAACTTTTCGAGTTACCGAGTCTATCGGTCGTCGACCCGGTTTGCCACCTAGGTCTTATGGAGTCGATCTTCGGAACAGACAGTGTGAATGCAAGAGGTTCCAAACACTTCATTATCCGTGTGCACATGTTGTGGCAGCATGTGCTAAAGCGAACCTTAGTGTTGAACATTTTGTGAATGATGTGTACACGCTAGAGCGTACTTTGCGTGTCTGGGAAAATGAGTTCCTGTCCTGCCCGACCTGTCTACATGGGAGGTGCCCGAACGACTTTCGAGCTTGTCCCGGATAGGCGCTACGCAGAATCCGAGAGGTCGTCGCAATCATCCAGAATCCGTAATGAAATGGACATTATGGAAAAATCCGACGGTAAGCGCTGTGGAATATGTAGGTTAGGTGGTCATAATCGAAGTAAATGCCCGCAGCGAAACTATCATGTTGGACAATCGTCACGAGCGACTGGGAATTGAGCTTATTAATATTAACATGTGCTATCTATCAATATATGATGCTGCTATATATATAATTGTAATAAATTTGATTGATATATATTATAACTGTATACGATAATAATTATGAAACTTCCTGCTAAATTATTTGCGAATGAATTGTTTGAATCTTACTAAGCTGTGGAAGCTTATTTCGTTTGTGGTTGATGGTATTGATTTGTAGATTCATTTGGAGAGTATATAAATGTGGTTAAATTGCAACTAGATCCCATGTGTAAAGCAAACAAATCAATTTAGTTGTTGGTGTACAGTGAGCTATTAGTGTCATGTCTTAAAATCTTGTTATGAAATTGTAAAGCTCCAAATCATCAAAACTCATAACAATATTAAGTAATCATAGCTACAAATAATCAAGTTAATTTTATAAAAATAAAGTATAAACATAGTTATATTTACAAATACAAATAATCAAGACCGGAATAAACACCTTAAAACTGATGGTTCGATGGTGTAGTCCTCGGTGTGTATTTCTGCGGTGGTCGACGTTCACGTCGTCCCTACCTGCGATGACCAACATCCTCGTCAGTCTCCGGTGGGGGTCCAGATGGCGGTGTGCTAAACATGGCCGAAAAATCATGTCGCTCGAAGGGCATAGATGAACTCGAGCCAGATGGAGTGTCCTGATGCAGTGGATACGACCCAGGATACGAACCGAGAGTGCCATACTGCGGTGTGTACGATCCGAATATATCAACCCGTCTTGGTATCCACCTCCCGACGAGCCGGAAGTTGTCGATTCGCACATATGGATGATACGAATGTGCATCCGAATGTGATTGTAATTGCTCGGGCTCCGGCTCGACCTCTGGCTCGGGCTCCGGCTCAGGCTCCGGTTCGGGCTCCGGCTCGGGATCAGGACCTGCAGCTGCCTCGGCCTCCATATCTGCCACTGGCTCATATGCCCCATGCACGCACATGTGGGGATTACTGATCGATCGCCTCCGAGAATATATGGCTTCCCCATAATAGAGTACCATTGTATGTACTCTAATGGAGGTTGAAGACTGGAAGCCATATCCATCTGAGGGATTCGGGACATGCGATCATTCCACAACGCAATAAATTGACCATGTCTAACCCCCAATCCAAGTCTGGTCTCCCTCTCTTATTTTTGCAATGAATCGCTCCCACCTGGCACGGCGGTTCCGGGATGTATTGGACGCAACCAAATTGCCGCAGCACTCGGTCCCCGTGATACCACTCTACTACATGGAAACAGACAATTGGTGCGTTTGTGCACCACATATACGAGTGAATATAGGAGGACGGGGGTATAACAGCTGCAATTTCCGGTCTACGGTATGGCATCCATATAAACTGCACGATTAATAACATTGTTAAAATTAAACACAGTGTGCATAAGATATACAAACTACTACGTAACTAATATTGGAATCGCTTACCCCTTCCCCGGCATGTTGTTCAATCATAAGCCGGTATATCGGTACAGTGTACGACCTCCCGATACCCGGATAATTACTCCACCTACAAAAAAAAAATTAAGTCAAATAGTATCGATATAAAGAAATTTCAATTAAAAATAAGTTATATTTTATCACCTGTTCACTAACGGATATACGTATGGTTGGTAAGTGGCGATGCCAAGAATGGCATCCTATACAAAGCCCAGATCGCAATAGTGTAAGGCATCCGCCTATGTCTCCGGTCGTTGGTCCTGCTGTCAAACAAAGCTCACGGTACAACCACGTAAGAAGCTGCGGAGCCCCAACTATCTGACCGAGCATTGCTTAAATCACCAATAGGGCGGTCTTGAATATGAACCGTATTATTGTTTGAACGGGCATCGATATACCCCTATGATGTGCATAATGCACGCCGACTAAGCGCACATCAAGTCGCCTTGGTGGCATCGGTGATATATTTTGGTACCTCGTTCTCGACCATGTAAATTTTAATTACGTAAAATATTTTCCATCGATCAGACGGGTGCCCTAGTAGGCTCGACGGAGGGTAAGCGTCGGCCACTACGACTTGACGCGCTCGTAACGGGACTCCGTCAATGGGAGCCCAAGCTGCGATGCAACATCCTCTAGCGTGTGTGCACTCTCCACACGGAAAATGAAAAGTGTGGGTCTCCGGCGCCAACGCTCGACTAGTGCGGATATTAAATCATACCCATAAGTCAAGCGTCCGGATCGGTCTTCTTGACCGAATCCGCTTGCTCTATATATGGCATCGATCGTTCATCCGGGATTTTTAGGCCATTCACCCGGCCCGTAATACAGTGCGAGTCCGACAGTGTTAAATCATAAAAGATTACTACTTATGTAGAATAACATAATTTATTATGTAGCTATTTTGTTAATATAACTTTGTAATTAATAAATAACAATACATTACCATATTTTTAGCGTCACGCATATGTGAGGAACTTTACTAATCAATGAAGCCATTTCCGTCTCAAATCAAATTTTTACCTACATAAAAATAATAAATCTATATTCAATTAGTAACAAATAACATGCCAATACTAATCATATAATAAGAATATCATGTCAACGATGCATAATAAATATAATATTTTATTATTTATACAAACATCATAATATTAAGTTAAATATTAATTAGAGTTTTTTATAAACAATGATAATAACTAATAATAATATTTACGGTTTCTTCATAATAATATTATATTAACATAGCTAAAGTAATAATATAGTTTTTACGATTCCTTAATAATAATATTACGATATCGTATAGCTTTTTCTATTACTAGCCTTTGTCCGCTTTTAATTATTTTATATTATTTTCGTACATAAGCATTCAAATATATTATCTCTGATACATTTTAGTGCATAATAAATCAAATATTTTATTTTACTATTTTCGCTTTTAATTATTTTATATTATTTTGTACATAAGCATTTAAATATATTATCTCTGATACATTTTAGTGCATAATAAATCAAATATTTTATTTTACTATTTTCGTTTTTAATTATTTTATATTATTTTCGTATATAAGCATTCAAATATATTATCTATGATACATTTTAGTGCATAATAAATCAAATATTTTATTTTACTATTTTCGTTTTTAATTATTTTATATTATTTTCGTATATAATCATTCAAATATATTATCTACGAGACACATTTTAGTGCATAATAAATCAAATAGTTTATTTTACTATTTTCGTTTTAATTATTTTATATTATTTTTGTACATAAGCATTTAAATATATTATCTCTGATACATTTTAGTGCATAATAAATCAAATATTTTATTTTACTATTTTCGTTTTTAATTATTTTATATTATTTTCGTACATAAGCATTCAAATATATTATCTATGTATACATTTTAGTGCATAATAAATCAAATATTTTATTTTACTATTTTTGTTTTTAATTATTTTATATTATTTTCGTACATAATCATTTAAATATATTATCTATGAGATACATTTTAGTGCATAATAAATCAAATAGTTTATTTTACTATTTTTGTTTTTAATTATTTTATATTATTTTCATACATAATCATTCAAATATATTATCTATGTATACATTTTAGTGCATAATAAATCAAATATTTTATTTTACTATTTTCGCTTTTTTATTATTTGATATTATTTCTTTTACTACGTAATATTTCAAATGTATTGTTTTATTACTTTTTATATATCAATTTAATAAAATCCACTTATTTTAACTATTTATTCGTATTTTTTTCTCAAATACTATTACTTTAAAAAATATATTATTTTCGTATTTTATTATTTTATATTATTTTTTATAAGTAATATTTTATGTATTATTTTAATGTTATTTATACTAACAATAACTAGAATATATTACTAACAATAGTAACATAATACTTAACAACATCACACATTTACCTTTTTTATTAATGATAATATTACACTAACACTAACAATAATAATAATTATTTTATATATATACTAACTAAATTAATTATTAAAGTTTAACTAATAATAATATACTAACTAAAATCATGTTAGAGTTAAAACTAACATATTAATACACACTAACATAATAAATTATTAGCTAACTAACATAATTAAATATTTTTTAGGTTTCTATTCTAACTACCTATTAATCATAATAGTATTTAACTTAGTTACTAACTAACTACAACTTAAACAACTAATGTTACTTATAAACTAAGTCATAAAATATAAATTAACATATAATAAATTTAATAAAATTATTATAAACTCTTAAACTACTTACATTATAAACTACTAACAACAAATATATCATAAAATAAAAACTAACATATAACAAAATAATTTAATAAAAATAAAAAAATTAACAACATAAACATTATTTTAAAAAAATTATACCTAATTTTCTCCTAATTTCTTTTCCTTCTTCCTTCCTTCTTTTCTTTCTTTCTTCCTTCCTTCCTTCCTTCTTTTCTTTTTTTCTTTCTTTCTTCCTTCCTTCTTTTCTTTCTCCGGCGTTGCTCCTTCTTTTCTACTGAGCTTCAGCTCAATGTTGTTTGGGGGGGGGGGGGACGGGGGAAGGGGGAAGGGATTTAAGGACCTTGGTGCCGCCTATGCCAGGGTATTATTTACCCTGGTGCCGCCCATTGCAAACCAATCTTCAGGCGAGTGTCAGTCTGCTGGGGGCGCATCTTTGTGTGGGGAGAAGTGGTGCCGCCTATGGGACACCATTTTTCACCTATTTCGGTAATTAATACCTGCCCCGTCCCATTTTCGATTTTTTTTTTTTTTATCCTATTTTAATAAAAAACCCTAAGTAATGACTTGCCTTCGTCCTCTCATCATAGACAATGTTGCTAAAACAAAGCCAAGACTCCACCCTAGTTGGAAAATTTTATAAAGTCAATCACCATATATAGAGTCGACTTTATTCGATGAATCTCAAAAAGAATCTCACCAAACACTACATGACTATTAACACGTAAGCTGTGTGAAATCTATGTCACCTCATGCATCCCACATTTGTCCCACAAAATATAGGAGCTATATAAGCCACCCCTATTACTCAAAAGATTCCACCACAAGAAACCATGAGAAGAGAGAGATCTTCTTTAGAAGACCACATACAGGTTTTGTACTCTGAGAATACCTCCAACTTCCTTCATCCACCTATACGCCTCTCAGCCTATGCTGGAATCGCCGTTAACCACAAAACCATGTTTATGCAACAACACTACCCTAGTAAACCCAATTGATTCCATTCTAGCCGTACACTTAACTGACGCTGTAAACCCCCAATTTACCAGCACCCAATGACAATGGTGAAGCTATGTAAAATTATACAATTTTTCATTAACAAAATACCACTTCTAATGTTGTGCTTTATATTTTCTTGTAAAAAAAAAAACTTGGACTTGCAGGAAGAGTCAAACTATGAAAATTTTCTTTTCATTGGAATATCATGAAATTTTGAGTTTTCTTCCTTTACCAATAAAAAAGCCACTACAATAACAAATTAATTTTGTTCCGTGTTTCCAGCTCCCAGTTTATTATTAGATTTAATTTCCAATATTTGGGCCACACAGTAAATTAATCCTTTTTTCTCTTGGAGGAAAAAGAATTCTAGTAATTATGGAAGGCTTAAGCACCAAAATAAACTATAAATAATTGAAAAACCAATTAAATCCCTCGTTGAAAAGCAATCAATTGACTCTTTAATCGAAAGTCTGTAATTAATTCAGTTCTTATAATATGATTTTCCGTTAAAACTCTAGACAGACTGTTAAATACAGACATGACAATTGAATGAAAAAAATAATAATATGATGGCTAGCTTGGCATTTAATATGAAAAATACTGACATGAAAAACTTAATTAATTTTTATTATTTTAAGAGGACATAATTGACTTTTAATTATTTTAAAGAGTTTAATTGATTTTTAAAGATTATATAAAATTATTAAAATAAAAATTATAAAATCTATAAAAGCATAAGTTCTAAAATTTTTATAACATTTATATAATTTTTTATAACTTTATGCATCTTTATAATATTTTAATAATTTCTAATAATTTAAAAAAATATTTTAATAAAAATAATTACTCATTATTGTTTTCATTCGCACACTATCTTATATCATACCTCAATCTATTTTTATCGACTTTTCTCATATCATCTCTCCTCAAATAAAACTATTACTATCCCTCATCTTAAGTTACCAAACACTAAATTTATTGTCCCTCATACCTCTTACTCGACACCCCATACAAAACTAACCATCATCATATTTCAAGCTTTCCATTAAAATAAGATCCAAACCTTCTAACTACTAAAATTTTCTATAATTTTCTTATATATATTTCTAATTTTTTAACTTTTAATGCTGTTAATAAGTTTTATAACCCTTTTTGTAATAATTTTAAAATTGTTATATATTTGTCTTAACTTTTTTTTTTTTTTGCTAAACCTATATTTTTATAGCTTTTATATTTTAAAAATAATTATGTAACTTTTAAATTTTATATTATTATATATTTTCATATTTTTGTAACTTTTCTATATTTTTATAATATTTAATAATATTTATAGGTTTTCATATAATTTTTATAATATTTTAATATTTTTCTATGTCAAATGCCAAGTCTGCTAACACATCATATTTTTTTTACACGTTAGCCATCTCATCACCTTTCATGTTAACATTTAATAGTCTCGATAAAAAATAATAGGGTACAACTAAATTCATTTTTCAACAAAAAAAAATACAATTGAATTTTTAATTATTTTACAGGAACTTTACAGGTTATAGCAACAATGGAGAACTGAAAGACGACTTTAAAGTAATTCATCAAGTTTTTATATCATGTTTATGGTCAATTACGAAAATAGTTGTGTACTTAAGGTGGAAATGCAGATTTAATTTTACAAAATTAATTTTTAAAGGTTAAATTCTAAATTTATCGTAAATATTGAAATTTGTCACTATACTTTATTTTCATTTATATTTGTCATTATATTTAAAAATTATGAGTAAATTTATCATTCAATTCTTATGTGATTAAATTTTACCACTAAACTTTAAATTTTAATAAATTTAGCCGTCAATTTTTTAATTAAATTTTACCATTCAATATTAATTTTGATGATTTAAAATTGTTAAATTTGTGTGATTCAATTTTGTTAAAAAATAAAATACGATAGCAAAACAAAGGGATTTGTACAGGACTATAGTTCTTCTTTTTCACATTGATTAGAATAGGGTTTTTTAACATTTAAATAAATGTAGTCAAAACTCCTCTTGTATGATTTGATTTTCAACATTAATGAATTTCTCCTCCTTTGCCCGTGATTTTTCTTAAAAAAGGTTTTCCATGTAAAATCAGATGTTTTATTTTTTTTCTTATTTGATTCGCGATCTTGTCATTATCGACGTTAATTTTAACAAAAACATGTTTTGATAAAAAATCCTTTCAAATATTTTATTTCAATAGTTAGCAATAATCTAACTTATAAATATTAAAAATAATAAACTAAATTGGAAATTCTATTTAATGAAATAAAAATAAGAAAAATGGAATACATATATTGCAAAAGAAAAAAAATAAGTAATAACCATTGTTATTTAATTTTAATATTATATTATATTAATTAATTATTAAATATTAAATTAAAATATAAAAAATATTTTATTAATTTTTTCTTCAAATTCTTTCAAATTAAAATCGAATAGTGAAATTGAATAAAACAATTTAACTTCAATGGCAAATTCAATTAAATAAAAGTAAAGCACAAAATCCAATATAGAGTTAAAGTAGGGTAAATATCCTATATATACCAAAAATAAAGAAAAATTATGGAAATGTGTCGGTTTGAAAAATAATTACGGAAAGTACCATTTTCCAAAAACGCGCCCACGTCGGTAGCGTTTTGGGGATGTGAAACTAAAGCGCCCTTAGGATGCGCTTTTGTCCACCTCAAAGAAAAGTGCCCACGTAAGCGTGCTTTTGATGAGGTGGACAAAAGCGCGTCCTAAGGGGCGCGCTTTAGCAAAAACGCGCTGACGTGGACGCTTTTTTGCCCTCCATTCCCTTATGAAAAATTAATTGAATTTTTGGGCCAGTAGTCTCCGGCAAAATAATTTTGAGGAGACGTTTCAACAAACAATGTAAAAACGCTTCAATAGGTCTGTTGTCGCAGGAGTACCGAAAAGAGCTCCCACGTGGACGCTCTTTTGCTACAGTGGTCTCTGGTAAAATAATTTTGAGGAGACGTTTCTGAACAAACAGTGGCAAAAAATGCTTCCAGCAGGGTGCACTGTCAGCAAGAATACCGTAAAGAGCTCCCACGTGGACGCTCTTTTGCTACAGTGGTCTCCAGCAAACTTAGGCTATAAATCAGCCAAATTTCATTCTCAGTTGGCAGGAGGCAAATTCAGGCAAAAAAAAAAAAACTTAAAATGAGTGAACGTATTAATGATGTTATTTACTACGATGGTGAAGTTCGTGACACCGAAAATGGTGTTATTTTCTTATCGGTGAACACAGCACGACTGAGTTTTAATCGGAACGTTGATTTGGTAGAACTTCGCAAAATAATTAGGCATAAAATATTCAGAACAACGCCAATGAAAGTTCAGTTTATTAAGTATAGATTTTGTGCTTCGGTTGATCCAGTGAGATATGACTCATTCGACATCAAAGGTCCTCGAAGCTTTGAGGTAATAGTAGAGACTCATCTTGCCAGTGGGTCGCCCTATCTCGAGTTATATGTACAATTTTCATCTCCAAGTGATCTTTTTGCGACCTCAACATCTCGCCATTTTGGGGAATACACGACCCCAAGCTGACACTCTGTAAGTGGGAGGCAAAACACAGAAGTGCCCGTGTGCGATGGTAGTATGGAAAATATAACCCCTACACGACACTCGATTGGTGGATGGGATATGCATATCCGTCCTTCGACGTCCGATGATAGAAATACGTATTGGGGGACGTCAGCAACTTCTAGTGGTTGGCAATCCACATATGATTGGGATCTTTACTGAAAGATGTTTAAGGAGGATGATGTACTCCGACGACATCCACGGCGAGGGCCCTCGTTTGTTGCAGGTTATGGAGGGTCGGACGATGAATCCGATGTGGATCCACCTCAGGAGCCAGTGCCCGATGGTGCAGAAGTTGGATTATTTTCTAAACCAGAGCCCGTTCCAATCTTACCTGAAGACGTTGAGGGCGGGTCAACGAAGAAGAAGAAGATCCGCTATTCAGGGCATACTCACCTCCAGCCCACATGCATAATGTCGATCTATCTCAAGATGATGCATTGGAGTTTCCTGAACTACCACACCGGACGCGTGACCGTACAAATTCTTCGTTGGATTCGGACCAATTAGAAGTTGGTAACTAGTTTTCCAATAAGAATACTTTTCTTGCTGCATTGAAATAATACAGCATCAGGAACAGGGTTAACTACAATGTGGTTAAATCCAGGCTCGATAAGTACGAGGCAAAGTGTGCAGTGCAAGACCGCACATGTTCATGGAAAATCATGGCGTCGTTGAGGAAAAAGACAGGGTTGTGGGAGGTCAAAAAGTACAAAGGTCCACATACATGTCTTGCCGGTACAGTACCACTATATGTTCAATGATTTTGAATAACACTAATATTATGTAATGTTGCATTATTTAACGTACTTCGATGGCAGGTGTAACACAGGATCATCCGAGGATGGATTTAGACATGTTGGCTAACTTAATAATCCCGATGGTGAAGGTCGATCCCAAGACTACGGTGCCGGCCTTAATTGGCAATATTCGTAGCCAATTGGGGTACACGCCCTCTTCGTAAAAGCTTGGATAGCCAAGCAGAAGGTGTTAGAAAAGTTGCACGGTCGGTGGGACACTTCATATAATGAAGTGTGGCAGTGGTGTCAGTCTTTGAGAGATATGTCCCAGCAAAGATGACGGACCTTGAAATAGAACCGGCAGACTACAACGATCGTCGCTCCGTGGATGCACGGTGTTCAAGCGTCTATTCGGACATTTAAGCAATGTCGAGATGCTTTTAGATACCGCAAGCCATTGGTACAAATTGATGGTACCTTTATGTATGGTAAATATCGCGATCGGCTATTGCTATGTGTGGCACAAGACTACCGTGGAGAATCCTTCCGATTGCGTTTGCAATAACATCGAGGAGTCGGTGATGACCGGGACTTCTTCCTATCTAGGTTAAGGAGGCATGTTTGTCCCCAACGACATATCGTTATATCGGATCGGGGCCTAGAATACTTACGGCAATAGAACGCCAGGAAGCATGTGGCATCGCACACACCCGATATTGCCTGAGGCATGTTTCATCCAACTACTATGGGCAACATCGATCTAAAAGACAGAAACAACAAGTGACCGATATGGGTATGAAATATCTATTAATATAATTTCATTTGTAATATTCAATTTATTCTCAATTGAAGAGTGGTATGTAATATTCACTATCAACGTATGTTGGTAGGGTACGAGATCAATAAAGACCATTTTAGGAGATGCTGGCCAATTTGCACTCAGATAACGCCGAAGGTGCAAACTACCTGTGTAATATTCCTTTCGAACAGTGGACACAAGCATATGATGGCGGCCTACGATATGGTTATATTACCACAAACCTGGCCGAATGCATAAATTATGTTCTAAAAGGAACCCGTCATCTGCCGATTACATAGGTTGTGTGGGAGACATATATTCTTTTAGTGGCACTATTTTCGAAGAGAGCAGCGAGTTATAGAGGGCAGATGCAAGGAGGCCATGTATGGAGCTCAAAGGTCTTGCAAGAAATAAACCGTGGGAAGGCATGGGCGAACACCATGCACACAGTGTGTCACGACCGCGACAGCCTATGATTTCGTGTCACGGAGTTTGACAAACCAAACCAAGGTATTGTTGGCGGGCATTATCGTGTACACTTAACAAATAGGACATGCGACTGTGGGATATTTGATGCACTTCGTTACCCATGTGCTCATGTACTTGTGGCTTGTCAGAATCTCCGTCTTGATCCCATGAGCTATGTCGACGAAGTGTACAAATTAGAAAACATGTACAACGTGTGGAGACACGTATTCCCACCAGTCCCAGATGAACGTAAGTGGCCATCGGTATCGCTTGCACCGTATAAGCTATTGCCGGATAAACAATTGAGGCGCAAACCAAAAGGTCGACCTTGCTCGACTAGAATACGCAACAATATGGATATCCAAGAAACGAGCAACCAAAATCGGCTGTGCGGATGGTGTAGGAACCCGGGCCATACATCTCGCTCGTGTCCAAATCGGAATAGTTGACCGTGTTCTTAGCTTTTTTCTCTCCGGTGGCTATGTAATTTCTATTTTTTGGAGGAAAACGGTGAACTTTTGTACAAGAACTTTTATTTTATTCAAGTTATTAAAATTAAATTACAAAAAAAATTAAACCATTTCTATCTTATCAAAGATATTAAAATTAAAATAAAAATTAAATTACAAAAGAAATAAAATTAAACTCAAATTTTATTAAATATAAAAAATTAAATTACAAAAAAATTAAACCATTTCTATCTTATCAAAGATATTAAAATTAAAATAAAAAATAAAATTACAAAAGAAATAAAATTAAACTCAAATTTTATTAAATATAAAAAATTAAATTACAAAAAAAATTAAACCATTTCTATCTTATTAAAGATATTAAAATTAAAATAAAAAATTAAATTACAAAAGAAATAAAATTAAACTCAAATTTTATTAAATATAAAAAATTAAATTACAAAAAAAAGAAATTAAACCATTTCTATCTTATCAAAGATATTAAAATTAAAATTAAAAATTAAATTACAAAAGAAATGAAATTAAACTCAAATTTTATTAAATATAAAAAATTAACAAAAAAATTAAACCATTTCTATCTTATCAAAGATATTAAAATTAAAATAAAAAATTAAATTACAAAAGAAATAAAATTAAACTCAAATTTTATTAAATATAAAAAATTAAATTACAAAAAAATTAAACCATTTCTATCTTATTAAAGATATTAAAATTAAAATAAAAAATTAAATTACAAAAGAAATAAAATTAAACTCAAATTTTATTAAATATAAAAAATTAAATTACAAAAAAAAAATTAAACCATTTCTATCTTATCAAAGATATTAAAATTAAAATAAAAATTAAATTAACAAAAGAAATAAAATTAAACTCAAATTTTATTAAATATAAAAAATTAAATTAAAAAAATTAAACCATTTCTATCTTATCAAATATATTAAAATTAAAAAAAAAATTAAATTACAAAAGAAAAAAATTAAACTCAAATTTTATTAAATATAAAAAAATTAAATTACAAAAAAATTAAATCATTTCTATCTTATCAAATATATTAAAATTAAAATAAAAATTAAATTACAAAAGAAATAATATTAAACTCAAATTTTATTAAATATAAAAATTAAATTACAAAAAATTAAAATCATTTCTATCTTATTAAAGATATTAAAATTAAATTTAAAAATTAAATTACAAAAGAAATAAAATTAAAATCAAATTTTATTAAATATAAAAAATTAAATTAAAAAATAAACCATTTTATCTTATCAAAGATATTAAAATTAAATTAAAAATTTAAATTACGAAAATAAAAAATTAAACTCAAATTTTATTAAATATATTAAAACTAAATTACAAAAAAATAAAATTACAAAACTAAATTATGGTTTAGGGTCGATCTGGGGTGGGAACCAAGTACACACGGGCGGTCGGCGATTACGCTAGATTCCTCCTTCTTCTAGCTTCCTGGGGTCGTGGAACCTCAAGGGAATCGGGTTCTCTGGCGGTGGGTTTAGTTCAGGTGTTGCGATGATGACCCACCTTGATAAAATAATGACCGGAGGTGTTTGCATAAACCACGGTGGGGTGATCGCATCCCGTCTGTGAAGGAGCACGGTAGAAAGAATCGCCCCGACGGCCTCTCCTCTAATCCCACATGTGACGTCGACCTCACGATCGGTCAAGAAGGGAGTACTCGGAACGGACTCGAACCCGCCATACATTCCAACAGGGTGGGACCGGAAAAGGAAACATATACGTTAGGAGGATACATATAAGGGTAGGGTACGCACCGCATAAGCAGTGGAGGTGTGATGTCGGTATTTGTCAATTTGAACTGATGGGCTCGGTGGATGTAGGTAGGCGCTGTTCTTGGGGCGGATCGTAGGCGCTGTTGATGGCCCCGTCTCTTCACCCTTCTCCTTGGATTTAAAGGGCCCGACGTTCCTTCGCTCATGAATTTGCCGTCGCCTCTCTTCTTCCGACAATAAATACGGCTTGCCATGGATCCTAAACCATGGCACATACTTCGGCACGCACGCTAACTTAGGAACGATGATCGGTTCTCGAATAGGTAAAAAGTCATACCGATTCTCCCACGCCTCGATATGACTGACCAAAATCTTGGCCAATCGGCATGCGGTATCGCCAGAAGTCCACTTTGTGCTCATCATCGAGCACCTCCGTGGCACGGGATCGGTTGTCGGAATCGAAGTTGCCGCAGAACCCGATCTGAGTGGTGCATCTCCACGGTCACGTAGGTGATCAATGGGACCTTCATGTGCCAACTGTTCGGATTTTGGAAGAACTCCTCCGAATTACCGCCCAAATTTTCGGATCCTCGTTACGGTGTCCATTGAAACTATATTAACATTACCAAAATATTAGTTATATACATAATATTAGAGACTACATACGAAATACTAAATTATAATAACGAAATTAAACTTACTAAGGGCGCTTTAGCTCTGCATTCCCAAAAATCTTGTTGACGTGGACGCGTTTTGGGGAAAGCAATTACTTTCCGTAATTATTTTTCAAATTGGCACATTTCCGTAATTTTTTTATTTTTGATATATATGGGATATTTACCCATTAAAGTATAATGACAAATTTTCTCTAAATATCAATTAAAGTTGGATAAATTTTAATTTCCACTTAAAGTATAATGAGAAATTTACATATTAACTCTTTTTCAATAAAAAATTCAAATTTATTAATTTGTTGAAATTTTAAATTTCAATTTTAACTTTACTTGATGTAGAATTAATTTAATTAATCTATTCAATGAAGATATGAATTAATTATAGGGTTAAATATAAAATTAGTATAAAATTAGTATCTAAACTTTTCATTTCTCCTAAATTGATAATTATAATTTTTCTTTTAAATTGGTAATCAAACTTTTTTTATCAATTAAATTAATACTTAAATCTAATAATATTAAGTCTAAGACACGTGACAGAATAATATTTTGACACATTGTATAAATAACGTTCATGGTAATGTCATAATCAAAGAAATTTAAAAAAAATTCTTTTTAACTTTTCTCCCCCAAATTATTCTTCAAAAACTGAGCATATGAATCACTATCATCCATTTTTTTTCTCACCTAATTCCTTTGCTTTTTTAATCACACCATTTGTTTTATATTTCCCTTTAAATGCCGAAGTTATAGCTTCCCATCTAGTTGGTTTCCCGACTGGGTTTTTCACCATTTGTTTCTTCAAAATCTCAATCTCAGCTTCACTCCATTCCTTCTCCATCGAAATTGCTCCTCAGATCTTTTTTCTTCGACTCTTTGCTTTTCACCTTTGAATCTGAAAACCCATTTCCATCTTCAACTAAATCCCCATGATTTCCAATTGGTTCATCAATTTTATCAAGCTTTGAACGTCTTTTAGATGATTTTTTCTTAGATTCAGTCTCAGGTTTATATAACATATTAAGGCTCAACTATAAAAAAGCACCTAAAAAATCTTTACAGTGAAAGTTTTGGCCGATAAATCGTATATTTTCAATCAATTGCAACAAAAGAAAATTTGAAAATTAGATGCCATTTCATCCCCGAAATGTTAGCAAGCAAGCTCTTCAGATCTAATATTCTCGAAACCTAATTTCCAAACAGAAGTGAAGAAATCGACTGACGCACACGTAAACAAAAGAAGAAAATTTCCAAATCTGAAATGGGCAAAAAAGGGAAATGAAAAAAATGGATTGACTTCTTCTTCATCGAAAGTGCTTGGATCGTGGTATTAATTTTATATTTAACCCTTAATTATATTTCCTCCACTTAATCAAAATTTAATTAATCTAATAAAATTTTGTTATTAGGCTCTATATTTTATGTAAATTGTAGATTTAATATTTATATTTTAATTTGATGAATTTTAGTCCCTATATTTTTAAAATTTAAAATTTTAGTCTTTATCCAATGGTAACATTTAAATATGTTTAGTTAAATTGTATTATTAGTCCTTTATTGTGCATAAAGTTATAAATTTAGTCGACATTCACTAATTGGATCATTTTTAGTGGTTATATTTTTAAATTTCAAAATTTAATCTTAATGCAAACGCATCAATCGTTAAATCTATTAAGCGATATTTTGTGTGAATAATATGTGAAAATAACAAATAGACATAGCATTGCACATGTGATAATATATTCGACACATTAAATTTTAAAATAATATAACTTAACTTGATGGATCTAATAGTTACTATTTTATTAGGACTAAAAATTTCAAATTCTAAAAGCACGTAAATTTAAAATGATCAAATTAAAGTATAGGTACTAAATCCATAATTTAGTCAAAGTACGAGGTCTAATAGCATAATTTGACTAAATGAACTTAATGGTATGGTTTTTTTTTTTCAAGAGAATTCAAGCAACTATTGTTTGAAGAAAGGCCAACTACTCTGCTCTTGTTGTAAATAAAACCAATATCGAACAGTAACATCGCTAGCAACATGATTATTTGATGGTGAAATATATGAAGCGAAACCCCGATTTAGCCTGTTCTGATCACAGACATATATACCCATATCTGATACTCAAGCTAACTTAGTCAAATACATCCTTATTGGAACCACTTCAGAAGGCCATAAACCATCCTTTCCTTCGCCACCCAAACCACCCCTTCTTATAAAAGGGTACACATATTACAAACGGTACATATATTATATAAGTTGTGTTTCTAGTATTGGTACACTTCAGAAGTACTCTTTAACCATCTGGACTCTAGTATTGGTTTATATATTATATAACTTGTGTTTCTAGCTGGCATGTGTAGTGTTTAACCGTCTGGTTTGGTAAACATGTGATCTTGAAAATGGTTGTTATATTATTATATTATACATCTTGCAGTTCAAACACTGTAATTGAAATGTCTTGCTTATGAAAGCAGTGCCAAATTTAATTCCAGATGTGAAACATAGGGTAGAACAAAAAAATTTACACCGGGAAACTTTGCTTTATAAACCAAATGATTTATCTGGCTTCATCCATTTTCAATTGGAAGAAAACTCCACATGCTGTTGGGACTGAGTCAGATTCATCCTCCTTTATGATGGACATATCATCTCCCTCAAATTCGATATTTGTGGAAGGTAAACGCTGGATAACATGCGATGATAGCATACCGGAAGCATTTGATGCGCTGTCCTCGTGTGGCTCTTGGACAACTGCTGTTTGCTGGAGCTGTAACGCATACTCCAAGTCCCATGCTACATCACCCATGCCAGGCCTATCACAGGCATCTTCTTGCAAACATTTCTCTGTTATCTCTGCAAATTTTCTTAATGAGTTGGGATTGATCTGATCTCTTATCGATGGATCCACAATCTGATCAAGCAATCCTTTGTTCTTGCAACGCATTCCCCATTCTGCTAGGTTCACTTGCTCTCTTGAGAGTGCAGGATTGATAGCCGGCCTTGCACAGAGCACCTCAAGAAGAACCACTCCGAACGAATAAACATCAGATTTTTCTGTCAGCTGTTGTGTTTTAAAGTACTCAGGATCAAGAAAACCAAAAGTTCCTTCAATGCCTGTGCTAACATGGGATTGATCCGGAGGACCTGATCTTGAAAGGCCAAAGTCAACTACATTGGCTACAAGATTCTCATTGAGCAAGATGTTTGTCGACTTGACATCACGGTGAATGATGCCCCCAGATGCACCTTTGTGAAGGTAATGAAGTCCTCTTGCAGCACCAATGCAAATATCGAGCCTTTGCTTCCAAGACAAGCAAGGTAGTTTTGCGTTATATAGGTGATCCCTCAAGGTTCCTTTCTCCATTAACTCCTACACAAGTATCATCTCAAGCCTTTCATCACAATATCCGATCAAGGAAACAAGATGGCGATGTCGAATTTTTGATAAAACCACATCTTTTTCTATACTCTAAATGTATTTCTCCTCAAACCACATCTTTTCTTTTAAAATAAAGAATAATAACTAAAAACATTTCTTTGATTTAATAGCCCAAAATTAATTAATTTTTCTATTGATTATTTTAATATACCCAAAATTACAAATCATTTCTTTCTTTGGTTCTCAGTTGTGAGTTTGTT
The DNA here is from genome assembly GCA_025506655.1 of Gossypium rotundifolium. NCBI lineage: Eukaryota > Viridiplantae > Streptophyta > Magnoliopsida > Malvales > Malvaceae > Gossypium > Gossypium rotundifolium. The sequence continues at coordinate 126,047,237 of CP106732.1, read as the reverse complement.
AAACAGTCGGAGTCTTTTAATTTCTGTGTCAAAGTCTTGCACAATAAGAAAACATAATTAGATACCTCTTCCATTGCAGCTGTCTGTTTTTTTATCTCTCTAATTTTTAATTCCATCCTTTTTTATTAAATTTGAAAAATTAATCCTTTTAGTTTAAACGATCATCCTATTTAATAAAAATTTAAAAGTTGTTCAGTTGTTGATAAACACATTCATCAAAATTATTGATTTTATTAATTTGTTGCATATAATTTTTTTTGTTTATAAAATGTTTTACTGTTAATTCCAACTCAACATTTTAATCACAACCTTTAATAATTTTATCCAAATTGGACTAATTTTTAATTTTTGTAAAATACGAAAAAATGTCCTAAAATTAACTTCTCAATTTTTGGAAATTGCCTCTAGGTCAATATTTTTGAAACATCCTTTCCGGTAATTTTGTTTTTTGGTATTTTTGGGATATTTGCCCTTGAAAAATTAATCCTTTTATTTTAAACCATCATCCTATTTAATAAAAATTTAAAAGTTGTTGAGTTGTTGATAAACACATTCATCAAAATTATTGATTTTTATAAATTTGTTGCATATAATTTTTTTTTGTTTATAAAATGTTTTCTTGTTAATTCCAACTCAACATTTTAATCACAACCTTTAATAATTTTATCCAAATTGGACTAATTTTTAATTTTTGTAAAATCTGAAAAAATGTCCTAAAATTAACTTCTCAATTTTTCTAGGATTTTTTTTTTTTTTTGAGTTTGAGTTTGAGATTAAAGTGACAAGAGAAAGGATTGATCGAAATAGTTAAGCCACGTCATCTGTATTCCTTTCTAATAGATTTATGCCACATCAGTATTTTTATCCTGAATTTCATCATTTTATCTTGAACTTCAGAATTTTAATTTAGATTTGATTTTTCTCAAGATAAAAATGCTGAAATTCAGGATAAAAATGCTAATGTGGCATAAATCTATTGAAAAGGGATACAGATGGCGTGAGGTCACTGTTTCATTCAATCCTTTTCCAAGTGGCAATGAGTTTCAATTGTGAATTGATCGTCGTCTGCTAAGTGGAACACCAGATATCTCCTTTTATAGCTTCCATTATTTTTTAAGGAATTTAAAATTTCATTATTATATAAAATTTCAGGAACCATTTGGCAGAAATTAACCTACTATAAGATTGATATAGAAACTAAAAACAAGATCACTCATGAGAAATTACTTTGTATTACTGCAGTGAAACATGTACATTGATGGGGTTCCCATTGTCCTACACCACTGAAATTCTTCCAAAAAAATGGGGTTTTTCCTTTAAACCAGTGGAGATTATCTAGAATCACCAATCCTCAATTCTGTGAATACTTCACTAGCAGTTACATCTGAAGTATCATCAAATACTAGAGTAGTGTTGTCTTCATCAACAGCTGGAAAGCTATTGGACGGTAATCGATGGAGAACAGGCATCGAAAATTCCAATGAAGCATTGATTATACTATCTTCAGTTGGGCCTCTGTTGATTGGAGTAAGCTGAAGCTGCAATGCATATTCCAAGTCCCACAAAACATCACGCATGATTGGCCTTTCACTACCATATATTTTCAAACATTTCTCTGTTGTTTCAGCAAACTTCCTAAATGAGTTGGGATTAATAGTATGCACTAGCATTGGATCAATAATATTCTCAAGTTGACCTTTCCTCAGCCAATGCATTCCCCATTCAGCTAAGTTCACTTCCTCCCTCCTGTTCGAGTTGATGACCGCTGGCCTAGCACAAAGGACTTCTAGGAGTACAACTCCGAAAGAATACACATCGGATTTATTTGTCAACTGTAGAGACATGAAGTATTCAGGGTCAAGATAACCGAAGGTACCTTTTACATCGACGCTATGTTCTACATCAGGAATGCCTGATTTTGAAAGACCGAAATCAGCAACTTTGGCCACAAACTGTTCATCAAGCAAGATGTTTGTTGACTTAACATCACGATGAATGATTCCTCCAGCTGCACCTGTGTGCAGGTAATTAAGGCCTTTAGCTGCACCGATGCAAATTTCTAGTCTTTGCTTCCAAGATAATTCAGAACGTGCACTGTATGATTTCTCAAGATTGGCAGTTGAATAATAGAGATGATCTCTAAGAGTTCCTTTCTCCATGAATTCATAGACCAGTATCATTTCAAATCTTTCATCACAATATCCGATCAAGGAAACAAGATGACGGTGGCGAATTTGAGATAAGACCACTATCTCGGTTTGGAACTCTAAAGGGCCTTGGCCATGTCCTGGTTCACTCCTTTTCACAGCCACTTTCATGCCACGAAACATTCCTTGATAGACTTTTCCGAATCCACCCTCCCCAATCACCAAGTTGGAATCGAAGTTCTTGGTCGATTGCTCAATATCATGATATGATAATCTCAAAGCAAGGTTTAAATTTGAAGGCAACATATTGGAAGTCTTTTCAGCCATTCTATTGTAAGAATTGCTCCTTGCATAGAAAGGCCGGGAGAAAGGCCAACTTGAAGATTGTCCAGGCTTTGCTTTTCTCCTTTTCAAACTCAAAAGCACAATTGCTGCCAAAATAATAACAAATGAACCCCCACCAATGGAGCCAACTATAGCAAACAGACTAGTCCTGTTACTTTCAGGCTTCCCTGGCCACGAAACAAAATCCGATTTCTTCATTAACTCCATTATCTCCAGCCCATTTAGAAAGGCAGTTTGATTTCGAGAATCCAATCGAGGCCCTATACTTATGTTCATGATTCCGGACTCATCAGAATCAACCACAAAATCATAGTAAAATGGAGCAGCCAACTGGCCCATTTTATCATATGGACTAATCCTCACACTAAACTTGTTGTAGATATAGAGATCGAAGATTATGACATTAAGAGATACACTAATTATGTCACAAAAGTGGACCCGAACGAAGTGACTAGAACTCTTGCTCACATTAAAACTCCATGTAACATTGAAGAAATTTAGTTGTCTGCTCTCATCTATATTCATTTCTTTTGCAGTCCTATACACAGGGGCTGGGGCAGTATATTCAGTGGCTCCTCCTTCTTGATATTGAGGTGAACCATAGAAGAAGTCACTGTTCCTTGCAGCCATTGGATTAAGCAAGAAACTATCATCCGGTATCCAGTTCCTCCACAATGTATCATTTGCTGGTGTGAGGGTAACCCCTCCAACATTAATCCTAAAGAGTGTATGCAACACCTGAGAAGGCAAACCATCAAAAGATTTTCTACTTCCTGCAGGAGTAACACGAGAAGTGGTATCGGGGATGAAATCCTCAGGGGCAAGAAAGACTTCGATGGCGTTTACGAAAGCCAAGTTTGATCCTTGGGAAGGTATGAAGTAGATCTTAAATCTTTTTACATTGATGGTGACCAAAAAGTCTTTGATGACAGGTGAACTAATACTGTTCTTGAGAGTAAAGTTTGATAACAGCCAAAATCCTGAAGCTGAGACATTAAATTTAGCTGTGGCTAGATTAGAATCAGATGAAGAAACAAAGAAATGGAGACGTACAAAGTAGGTGCCGTTCTCATTAATTACAAACTCGTAAAAGGAAGGGTGTCGATAGATTCTTGCGGATTGATAGAGTTGAGATGAGGAAGGATTTGCATGAGGGACAGGGCTGCTTTGCCCTACAAAGAAGGAAACACCGGAATTTAGGTCACCGACAAAGGTCCGACCTCCGCTGCCTGAGACGTTAGAATTTGATCCACAGTTGATGAAGTACATATCTGGAGGTGTGTAAGCTGATGAAAGGGGAAGAAGCAGCAACAACTGGAGGAGGAGGTTTTGAAGCTTTTCCATTGGAGGAATGAGATGGAAAAGGAGGCAAGTGTAAGTAAGAATAGAAGGTAGTGGACAGTTGAAATCGAATAAAGGAAATTGAGAATCAAGGAAAGCAATGCATATGGTGAAATTTATGTGTTGATAAAAGAGGAAGCTGGAAAGCATTGCAATTTCCTTGATCCACTTAAAAGTAGATGAATTATTAGTGTAAAACCAAAAAAAAAAGATTATCTTTCTTTAACTTTAATAAAGTAGTAGGGTCTATCTTTCTTTAACTTTAATAGACAAGTCCAGAATTACATTTCTTTTACTATGCTCTCATCTATTCCTCATCAAACCATATCTTTTCTATTAAAATCAAGAATAATAACTAAAATAATCGGTACAAAATTTGTCTTCTTTGATTTAATACCTCAAAATTAATTAACTTTTCTAACAAATAAATATATTTCAATTGATTATTTTAATTACAATTCATTTCTTTCTTCGATTCTCACTTCTGAGTTTGTTCAACTATTGCAGTCTTTTAATTTCTGTGTGAACATTTTTACATACGTCTTCCATTGCAGCAGTCTGTTTTTTTATCTCACAAATTGCAACATCTCTAATTTTTAATTCCATCCTTTTATTTTAAACCATCATCCTATTTAATAAAAATTAAAAAGCTGTTTAGTTGTTGATAAACACATTCATCAAAATTATTGATTTTATTATTATTTTTTTGTTTATAAATTGTTTTACTGTTAATTCCAACTCAACATTTTAATCACAACCTTTAATAATTTTATCCAAATTGGACTAATTTTTAATTTTTGTAAAATCTTAAAAAAAAATTGTCCTATAAATTAACTTCTCAATTTTTCTAAGAATTTGGTTTTTTTAGTTTGTGTTTGAGATTAAAGTGATAATGAATTTCAATTGTGAATTAGTCGTCGTCGCCATAAGTGAGACATCCATTTAAAAGATATCTCCCTAACTTCCATTATTTTTAAGGAATTTAAAATTTTATTATTATATAGTTATGTTGTAGTTTTGAGTTAGTATGCGATGCTGTTTTTCCTATAGAAAACATAAATAATCTTCGACTCATTATTTTGTTTTTTAATTTTGTTAAAATATTTTTGAAATATTTATTATATTCTAATAATTATAAATGAAAAGTTGAAATATAATATTTATAAGTGAAAGGTTAATAGTAATAAGTTATGTCTCTTAATTATTAAATGTTATTTTTTTTACCCACTAATTTCTTACACTTTAACTTTTAATGGATTTTTTTTATTTTGTAAAAAGAACAACATAAAACAATTACAAAAAAATACATATCTTAGGACATATGAAAGTTCCTTTTATAAACTAATAGAAGTTATTGGACCGATATCAAAGGTTCTTAAAAAACCACTAGTGTAATAACCCATTTTACCCGAGCCCGTACAGAGTCCAAAAAACAAAAAATAAAATAATAAATAAATAATGTCAAGTTTAACAGTCCACTTTACAAGACTAGTTTTCAAAGCCCAAAACTAGACCTAGACCCAACAGACTCTGATTCCTCTGACCCAAGACAGAATCGGCCCAAAAGGGCCCAAATGAGTTTCAGCCTAGGGTTTCAAACCCTAAGCGCCGCAAGCGTGCTATGTAACGACCTCAAAAGTATGGATATTGAAAAATGAGTTATCGGGTCTCCATTTTTAGTAAACGGACTCATAAAATATTTATTAAAAATATTTACGAAGTTAGTTGTGTGTTTAATAAGGTTTTATTTAGGTGAATTTGACTTAATTAGAAGTATTTGAGAAAAGGATTAAATTGAAAAAGGTGCAAAAGTTTAATTATAGATTAAAAGAAAGTATAAAGGACTAAAAAGGCAATTATGCCATTTTTAAATGTTAAAGCGGTTTAAGTATGAAAAATCTGAGATTTTTATGTTTAATATATATTATTATATAATAAAGATATTTTATGTTTTAAATATAATATAATATATTATATTGTTATTATATATTATAAGAGAAAGTAAAAGAAAGGAGAACAGAAAAGAAACATAGAACAAGACGAAAGCAGGGGGAAGAAAAAGGGAAAGAAAGAAAAAGGAGAAATTGATGATTTAAAGCTTGGATGTTTAATCGAAAAAGAAAAGGAAGGAGAGGACCGAATTGAAGGAAAAGGAAAAGAGAAGGTTAAGGAGTGAAGGAAGAAGAATTTATATCACCTCAACCTTTTGTAGTAAGTACTACAATAATTTTAAATTATTGTTATTTATCTTTTTTAAAATATTTATGCGAATTATTTAAATATATAAGATTCAGCTTTAATGCCCAAGTAGACGAAATTTAGAACTACTGGGATATTAGTGGCATGCCATTAAGGAACTTTAGCGCGCTCTCTGATATTAGCACGTTGGTGCTCTCTGATATTAGCACGTTGGTGCTCTCTAATTATTAGCACGTCGATTTCTCTCGATTATCGAAGCACGTTGGTGCTCTCTGATTATTAGCACATTGGTGCTCTCTGTTCACTTGTGCATCATAATGCACCTCTGTATCTGTTCCGTATATCCGGTGTGCTCTATAAAGTCTACTTTGGGCTAAGAAAGTGAAATGAGAACAAAAGTGAATCACTGATGTGTTAAGGTAATTTTTATACCTTACAAAAGATAAGTTAAATTTATTTAAAGCAATGCATAGTTGAAGAGACTTATATGTGAGTAGATATGCAATAATTGATTGAGTTTAAAATATTTTGTTATGATTACTTATTTAATTATTCTTGTAGTGCTTACTAAGCCTTCACCGGCTTAACGCGTTTATTTTAACGCGTAAGTACAATTAGACTAGAAGAGAAGTCCAACTAGAAGATCTCTCATCTCATCACATCCTCAAGGGCTTCAAAAGTATGTACTATATTTTGTATTAAAGTGGCATGTACATATGTAGTTCAAAGGTGTTCCCATGTGATAGGGACTAAAATGTAGATTCTTGAAATTTTATCTATTTTCAGTTACTTGAAGTATTTTGGTATATATGGAATGAATTAATAAACAATAAATATGTTAGTAAAAAATGGTTGGTAAGTTAAAATATTATATACAAATGTTTTAATTAAACAGTATCTGGCCATAATTGTTTTGGCACCAAATGTAATAGTCTTATACCGGGCCTGCATGATTGAATCGGGTATAGGGGTATTACATGCTAGCAGGATCCCAACCATCGCGCCGCAAGTTTTGCTCCAACTTCACGCCGCAATCGACTCCTTGCACCCACGCCAAGCTTTCGGTCGCGCCACAATCCGCGCCCAAACTAGCCATCGTCGCCAGAATCCTCGCTTTTGACACATACGCAGAAAAGGAAAGGACGACAATAAAATGTGGAAAAAATAAAACGAGATCTTTGTTTCCTTTTTTATTTCATTTTTCGGGTTATAAAAACACCCAATGAGCAATCTATAAAAAAAACACAGAAATACAAAAGAGAAAAATATTCATAAGCAGACAGAAAGTATACGGAATAAAAAAGGGAAAGCTTTAACAGCAAAGGTAATTTTTTTTGCTTTATTTTGTTTTGTTTATTTCTTCTCATTCGATCTATATTTTTTTTTGTATAAAAACTGTTAAAAAGATAAAATAGGTGCGATTTACCTTTTAACGGCGCCAAAAATCGAAGCTTTAACCTCCGGCCACCATACGCGGTGGCGCGTGGCGACGGTCCAAAGGAGTGACAATCAGAATACTCGGCGAAGGCGTGGAGAGAATTTCCTGAAATTTTTTTTAAAAAACTGAAGACAAATGAATTTTTTTTCCTGAAAATGGATTTTTATACGCCCAAGAAACGATGCCGTTTTGGTGTGGTCAGTTAATGACCAAAACGATACCATTTTGAGGCTAGATCCGCGCGTCGACCTGAAAACCCAAATAGGGTCCGCGTGTTTTAAAAAAAGGGGAAATTTACCCTTTTAGCCCTCTCGCTATTTCATTAAATTCAATTTTGTCCAATTTAATTTTTTATTTATTTTTAATTAGCCCTAAAACTTATATACTATTTCAATTTGATCCTTGATTTTTTTTACTTAAATTAGTTTAATGTTATATTAAATTATTTCTACCATAGTAAAATACTATATTATTTTTTTATTATTTGTATATTATTGTATATATTTTTTAATACATATTATTTTTATATATTAAACTATTACTAATTATTATTTTATTTAATATTATTTATGTATATTTTTTATTATATTGTATTTCTAAAATTTTGTATCTTATATAATATTATATTATATCATAAAATCTTATTTTGTATAAAATTTATTTATATTGAATAACATATGTTTATTTATATTTTTATATGAAATATATATGTATTAGATTATTATATTAATAATGTTATTTGATTTAAAGTTATTTCTTTAACCATATATTTTACTTATTTTCTTATTATGAATATATATGTTATTTTTAAAATACTCCCCATCATTTGTACATATTAGTTTTTAAATTCATATTATTATTATTCCACATCATTTTTATTTAAAGCCACATTTTTTTTAAAACTTACAATATCTATAATAATTCTTGCTATGTTGATATGCATGTAATGTAATAGCCCGATTTAGGGGGTAGTCAGAATAGTGGTGTGAGACCACGAAACCGAGATGAAATTATGAGTTTTAAAGTTTATGTCAAGTTTGCATGCTAGTATGAAGGTTTCATGAAGCAATTTCGCTAAATTGTGGTTGAATGGTCCAAAAGGACTAAATTGCAAAAGTTGCAAAATATGAATTTCTAGAAGCTTTTTGTATGAAATAGCTTTAGAATAATAATTATGAACCCCTAGATAGCAATTTACCCAAAATTTAATTTTTGGACAAAATTGGTCATGAGATAGTTTTATGGAAGTTTTTAAAAAGAGGGGCATTTTGGTCATTTGCCTAATAACTTATTCAAATGGGAAAAAGATGACAAAAATCCATTCATCTTCTTCCTCAAGCTGCCGAAAATTCCAATAGCCATTGTTAGGGCTCTTTCAATTTTCCAAGCTTGCTAGTAAGTGCTCCTAAGCCCGGTTTTTGATATTATTCGCATTTTTGAAGTCCTAGTAACATGAGTAAGCTATTTTTAGCTAATTGATGAGCTATAATGGATGTTCAAAAATGTGGTAATGTATGAAATGCATGTATTTTGATGTTTTATGGAAGATTATGAAAGCTTGATGTAGTAGAAACATCTTTTGTTAAGTGATTTTCCATGAAAATGCATGTAGGGACATGATTGTGAAAATCTTAAGTTTGGTCATACATGTATGATTTTGTGAGAATTGATGATTTCTATAGTTGAGACTATTAATCAGCTAAGCATGTAAAAGTTGTATGAAAATCATTTTACGAGCCTAGGGGCAAAAGTGCAAATATGAGAAAGTATAGGGGCAAAATAGTAATTTTTCCAAAGAATGAGTTATGAGTCAATTTAGTCAATCTGCTTATTAAATGGTCTATTTATGATTATAGATCAAGAAAAATGAAGCTCGGATCAAAACCGAGGCAAGAACAAAGTCGAGGACTAAATTACATATCTACATACATTTTGTATATTGAGGTAAGTTTGTATGATTTCTAAGCTTTATGATTTCTATCATTGAATTGCTTAGTATAATGTACATTGTTATCATGGAATGCTTAATGTTTGTTAAATAAAGAAATCAATGTGATTAAGTATGAACAAGTTATCATGTAAGTCCAAGGACCCAAGCTTGGCATTGAACAAGTTATCATGTAAGTCCAAGGACCCAAGCTTGGCATTGAATAAGTTATCATGTAAGTCATGTAAGTCCAAGGACCCAAGCTTGGCATTGAACAAGTTATCATGTAAGTCCAAGGACCCAAGCTTGGCATTGAACAAGTTATCATGTAAGTCCAAGGACCTAAGCTTGGTATTGAATAAGTTATCATGTAAGTCCAAAGACCCAAGCTTGGCATTGAATAAGTTATCATGTAAGTCAAAGGACTTAAGCTTGGCATTGATCAAGTTATCAGGCAAGTTATCATATAAGTCCAAGGTAAGCTTGGCATTGATTCAAGAAGAGATATATCATGTAAGACCGTATCTAGGATATGGCTTTGGCATCAAGTTACGTGGGATGAGATTTAGTATCCTCGGTTATCCGTAGAAATTCATCGAGCAAATGAGTAAAGTTAAAATGAGATAACAAGAAAGCTAAGTAAGCAAATATATTACCAAGTTGAAATTGAGTATTATTTATGTTATGAATGATGAATTAGAGATCATGATTATTAAATTAAATTATGTCGATCAATATGATCGAGTGATACAGGCACCATGTTTGCCTTACAAGTATGATGATAGTAAGTATCATGAGACAGGTGAGAATCAGTATGAGTAAGTAAGCTCTAAAGCTGAAATTATGATACCATTGTTATGTCAAATAGTTTTTATTAAGCAAGTTTATTAATCTATGTTTTACATGCAAACTTACTAAGCTAAATGCTTACGTCTTTAATCCTTTCTTTCTATGTAGTCCCGCTAAGCTAACTTGTGGATCGTTGGAGTCGGAGCTCGTAGCACACTATCAATCCTTATTTTGGTATAGCCATGTTGTTTTACTAAGTATGGCATGTATAGGAAGCATTCATTTTGAGAACATGTTTTAAGAAGGGCCATTGTATAGGTTATCAAACCATTATTCTTTTGTATATGGCTAAGTGGTTAGCCAAAATTGGTTATATGTATGTTGTTGTATTCAATGAAGCATGTTGTATAGTTTTTGAAATCTATTGGTTTAATTTTGATTTCAGGGTGGCAAATGGCTTGGTAAATAGCCTCTAAGTGCTCACACGGTTAGACACACGGGCGTGTGTCTATGTAACACCCCATACCTAGGTTCGATGCTAAGACTGGATGCGAGACATTACCGTGCTTGAACTCACTTAATCAAGTACTTACTGGCTATAAAATTTCGTTTCGACTTAAAACCTTTCTTTCTTGATCTACACATACGTATCATGGTCATACGAGGCCTTAAACACTTGTTCGGACTTTCGAAACTTATCAAAAATCCTCTCTCAAAATTAGAGGTTACACACCTGTATGGTTTGGGGCACGCCCGTGCACCCCTAAACACGCCTATGTTTCCCATCTGTGGGGAGATACTGACTTATCTGACACGGCCTTGACACGCCCGTGTCCTCCAACCGTGTAGAGCTACTGACTTATTCGACACGACCTGAGCACACGCCCATGCCCAAGGCGTGGGTCTTACACGGCTCATGCACACGGCCGTGGGATCTATCTGTGTCCTATTCTAACATTTAATAATAAGGTACAGGGTTCGCACGGCCCAGACACACGCCCATGTGTCTAACCGTGTGGACACTTAGAGGTTATATACCAAGCCCTTTTCCATCCTACATTTCATACATTAATATACTAATTCAATAAAGTCTCAAATCAACGACTAAAACACATGAATTTATACATTTGATTCATGAAAATAAAGTGTTGCTACCATACAATTACAACAACTTAGCCATCATTAATGGCTATACACAATTAAACTACAAACCCTTTTTGGCCAACATAGTTTGGCACATTAACAATAACTTAATCAACTTTAAATTTTATGTCCTATACATGCCATGACTCATAAGGACTTGATACCTAAATCGAATGTCTACTCGATAGTGTGAAAACATCTCCAGCGGCCTCCAACTTGTATTAGTCAACATAATCTATAAAAGATGAGAAAAGAAAAGGAGTAAGTACTAATGCTTAGTAAGTTTATCTGCATAATCTGGCAAATATTAATATTCATTAAATATAGAAAACCACAAGATATTATGCTGGATCATTCCCATTAACTCATGGTTGCTTACTCAACCACTCTAGAAGCTTACTCATTTTATCTCTTACCGTACCACAAGCTAATTGCTCGTTTACAAAAGAATCCATTCCTGCACTGATTATCATGTAATCATATAAGACAACACATCAAGTCTTATTAATAAGCTACTCATCTTTCGGTGGTTTCACACTTAGCCCACCATTATCATACATTCATAAATAGTCATCCACATGTAATACTTTAATTCAATTGTTCATCCGAGAACACCCACACATTACTACTCTTATTTAACTTTTCCACGATATTTATTCGCCTTCACACAATATAACAATAAATCTAACTCGTACAATAAGGTGCATTAATTTCCTATATCCCAATAGGGGTTCATCATATATATATATATATAAATTGAAATCGTCTCAATTCAATTCTAATACATACTTGTGCCTTCCGTAGCTCAACCGCATACTTTCTTTACTTCAACATATACTCTGAAATACTCAAGTTATAAAATAACTCTCTTGAGTCTCATACTCATGAAATCACATAGAAATCATACCCCAATAGGGTCTTACTTGAATTAACATATCGATGCCATGTCCTTGACACAGTCTTATACGAATCCTTACATCGAGGCCATAATCCAATATGGTCTTATACGACACTTTAACTATCGTCTCAACATTCTTCATGCATTTCATCCAAGGGTGTTTCATACATCCATAGAGTGAATACACATTCCATACAACATCAGAATACTTACATGAACTCATACATAATTTCAATAATTGCATGTGAACTTACCTCGTTGTCAAAATAGCCGAAAATGACTATTAGCCCATATTTATCTTTTCATCCGTTCTAGGTCCTGAAACTTACTTTCCTTGATCTAGAACAATGAAATTTATTGATTTATTCATTTAATAACCATAAAATACCTTAATCTACAATTTAGGCAAAATGACTATTTTGCCCCTACACTTTGACAAAATTATGATTTTGCCCTAGGCTCGTAAATAAATTTTCATCACATTTTCTTGTTAATCAAGCCTAGCTGAACATTTAATCCTCTTACATCTATCCACAATTCCAACTATTTCATGCCTTAATGAACAATTTACAACTTTTGCATAATAACCCATTTTAGGTATTTTCCATGAAAATCCTTTCACAAAAGTTGTTCCTCATCATCCTATCATTCATTTTCTTCCATAAAAACTCATCAAACAACATAGAATCTCTAATGGCAAGTCCCTAGACTCTCAACCATATTGTAAAATAGTCCCCTCATTAGCTAGCTTAAGCTTTGGGAATCACAAAAGTACAATTTTCTTCAAGAAAAATGATCAAAATCACTTACTAGAGAGGAGGATTGCTTGCTGAAATTTTAGGCTTCAAAACTCCCTTGTTGCTGCTCATTTTCGGTGGAGAAGAAGAGAGAAAAAGATGATATATTTTTCCTTTCTTTATTTTATTATAAAACATCAATTTCAACCCACCAACTTTTACCAAAAATTAAAACTCTTGTCCCCTATTGTCTACATGGTGGCCATCATATTCAAGATGGTCTAATTGCCCTTTAAAACCCTCCAATTAATATTTCATGGCTATTTGGTACCTTTACCCTATAGAATGGAACTTTCGCACTTTATGCGATTTAGTCCTTTTTAGCGATTTAGCATGAAATCGCTAAAATTAAAACACCAAAACTTTCATAAATCTTTATAAACATGTTATAACACATAAGATAACATGAAAATAATTTTCCCTTTTCTTGGTTTAGTGATTTTGAGATCACTGTTTTGACAGCCCTAAATCGGATTGTTACAGCCTAGGCCGTGTGAACCCTGTACCTTACTATTATTAATCAGGATAGGCCACGGTACAACCCCAAGGCCGTGTGTATGAGCCGTGTAGAATACACGGTTTGAACATGGGCGTGTGCCCATACCATATGGATCAAGTCAGTATATCAAGGTTTATCACACGGTTTAAGCCCACGGGCGTGTTCAGGCCGTGTGAATACAGTCAGTAGCTCCCCACGGTTGAAAACATAGGCATGTCAAGGGGTACACGGGTGTGTCCCAAGCCACATGGGCGTGTGACCCTATTTAAAGAAAGGTTTCGATTAAGTTTCGAAAGTTTTTAGATATGTGCTTAAGGCCTCGTAGGCCCATGAAATGTATGATTAGACTAATATAGAAGTTTTAATTCGAACGAAATTTTACTGACCTATAAGTGTATGTTTTAATGAGTTCAAGCATGGTAATGCCTCGTATCCAATCCTAGCCTCGGGCTTGAGGTATGGGGTGTTACATTTAGTGGTATTAGAGCCACGATTTAGTCAGTTCTAGGACTAACGTAACACGAGCATGAGTCTAGCTATACATGCCATACATAAGAATGTTTTAATAATGATAGTGTGATGACACTGACTATTTAAATAATGTTTATACATATAGTAAATGGATCCCGAAGAAGTTGTGGTGGATGACGTAGAAAGTAACGCGTCGGCTCCCACAGAAGGGACGGTGCCAAACAAGAATGAGAATAGACCCACTACGGTGAGTCAAGGAGGAGGAGAAGAGGCTAGAGAAGATTTCCTCTATATGATGAATGCCTGGTATACGGAGTTCGTTCGTGTGAACCCGAATGCACAATCCCCTCTACCTCGCCTGTTCCATAACCTACTCCAATAGCCCCTCAAGTAGTAGAGGTGGTAAGAGGAGATAAACCTCCAATTGATAGGATTAGGAAACATGGGGTAGAAGAATTCCGGGCTAGAAAAGATGATGATCCAGAAAGAGCTGAATTCTGGTTAGAAAATACCATCAGGGTATTTAATGAGCTGTCATACACCCTTGAAGAATGCATGAAGTGTGTAATATCCCTCTTAAGAGACTCTACTTACCAATGGTGGAACACCCTTGTGTCGGTAGTACTGAGGGAAAGGGTCACATGGGAATTCTTCCAAGAAGAGTTCAAGAAAAAGTATATCAACCAAAGATTTGTAGACCAGAAGAGGAAGGAATTTCTAGAGCTGAAGCAAGGCAAGATGTTAGTAACTGATTATGAGCGAGAGTTTGTACGACTCAGCAAGTACACTCGTGAATGTGTATCCACTGAGGCCATTATGAGTAAAAGATTTGAAGATGGATTAAATGAGGACATCAAGTTGTTTGTTGTTGTCTTAGAATTAAAAGAATTTGTTGTGCTAGTAGAAAGAGCTTGTAAAGCTGAAGAACTAGTAAAAGAGAAGAAGTCTGAAATTGAGTCTCGTGACTCTAGAAAGAGACAGTAGAATAAGTCATTCCAATCTTCATCCAAGAAGTCAAGAGATTTCCCTACCCAATTGGCTACTTCCATAGGGCTTTTAAGGAAAGATAAAAGTAAACAGTATTCAGGGAATAAAGCACAGACTACTTCAGTTGCAAGTGTTGGGAATATTAGATCTGATAGACCTAAATACCCACAGTGTGGCAGACGTCACCTTGGAGAATGCCGAGCACATGAAAATGCATGCGTTATGTGGTTCTAAAGACCACTATATAAAAGATTGTCCAGAAATGATGAAAGAAGAAAGAGCTCAAAACCCGAGATCTGAGAGTATGGTCAGAGGCAGACCGTAGAGGAACCCGGGAAGTGGGGCAAGTGGAAGAGGTAACCCTAGAAAATGACTGCGAGCCCCGAGGGTAGAGCGCTTGCAAGGACTTATGCCATTCACACTTGCGAAGAGGCATCTTCCCATGATGTTATTACGGATACCTTTTCTTTTCATGATGTTAAAGTTATTGCTTTAATAGATCTCGGATCCACACACTAAAGTTATTGCTTTAATAGATCTCGGATCCACACACTCTTACATTTGCATGAAATTAGTATCCGGTTTGAGTATGCCTATAGATTCTACAGAATTTATGATTAAAGTGTCTAAGGCTTTAGGCAAGAGTGTGTTAGTTGATAAAGTTTGTAAAGATTGTCCATTAGTGATTAGAGGTCATTGCTTTAAAGCAAATCTTATGTTGCTACCATTTTTATGAGTTCGACCTCATTCTTGGCATGGACTGGTTGACTACCCATGATGTAATAGCTAATTGTGGGAAGAAGTATATTGAAATGAGATGTGAGGATGGAAATACTCTTCATGTAGAATCAGATGAACAAGGTAGATCACCGGGAATGATTTCTCTTATGACGACACAGAGATATATAAAAAAAGGGTATGAAGCATATCCGCCTATGTGATGAATGATAAAGGAATAGGCGAAGATTGTGTCGATCTTGATAGTACGTGAGTACGTGGATGTTTTTCCCAAGGAATTACTAGGACTACCATCAGTTAGAGAGGTTGAGTTCAATATCGAGCTAGCTCCCGGTACTGTACCAATGTCCATTACTCCTTACAGAATGGCTCCAACAGAGTTGAAAGAGCTAAAGTCATAGTTGCAAGAGTTAACAGACAAAGGCTTTGCAAGATCAAGTTGTTCACCATGGGGTGCTCCGATTTTATTTGTAAAAAAGAAAGATGGCACCATGAGATTGTGCATAGATTACCGTCAACTTAATAAAGTGACAGTAAAGAACAAGTACCCATTGCCTAGGACCGATGATTTGTTCGATCAATTGAAATGAGCCATTGTGTACTCCAAAATAGACTTGAGATCAGGGTACTATCAGCTTAGAGTGAAGGATTCAAATGTATCCAAGACCGCCTTTTGAACGAGGTATGGGCATTATGAATTTTTAGTCATGCCCTTTGGGTTGACCAATGCTCCCGCGATATTCATGGATTTAATGAACCGCATATTTAGACCATACCTCGACAAGTTTGTAGTCGTTTTTATTGACGACATCATGATTTATTCTCGAGATGACAATGATCATGTTGAACACCTACGAACAGTTCTACAGATTCTTCGAGAAAATCAGTTGTATGCCAAAATCAGTAAAAGTGAATTTTGGCTCAAGGAAGTAGGATTTCTTGGACATATTGTCTCGAAAGATAGAGTCCGAGTAGATCCAAATAAGATCTCAGCTATAATGGATTAGAAGTCACCGAAGAACACCTCTCAGATTAGAAGTTTTCTATGCCTAGTCGGCTATTATAGATGATTTGTCAAGGGGTTTTTCATGATTGCAACCTCGATGACTAAACCGTTACAGAAAAATGTGAAGTTTGAATGGTCAGAACGATGCCAACAAAGTTTTGAGAAGTTGAAAGAAATGTTGACAGAAGCTCCAGTTTTAGTACAACTTGAGTCAGGGAAAGAATTTGTGATTTACAGCGATGCATCCTTAAACGGATTAGGCTGTGTACTCATGCAAGAATGCAAGGTGATTACTTATACCTCAAGACAGTTGAAACCTCATGAGAAGAATTATCTGATGCATGATTTAGAATTAGCTACCATAGACTTCGCTTTGAAGATTTGGAGACACCATTTATATGGTGAGAGATGTCAAATTTTTACTAATCATAAAAGTTTGAAGTACTTGATGACGTAGAAAAAGTTGAACTTAAGGCAACGGAGATGGTTAGAGTTGATAAAAGACTATGAGTTGGTCATTGGCTACCACCTAGGAAAGGCGAATGTAATCGCCGATGCTTTGAGCAGGAAGTCCCTTTTTGTATTAAGGGCATTGAATTCCAGGATATCATTATCCGACGATGGTTCTATTATAGCTGAGTTGAGAGCTAGACCAATGTTTTTTCATGAGATCCTGGAAGCTCAGAAAGAAGATAGTGAATTGCAAGTCAAGAGAGCTTAGTGCGAGCCAGATGCTGAATCCGACTTTTGGATTAATTCTGATGGATACTTGATGTTTAGAGATTGAGTTTGTATACTGAGAAAAGAGGAGTTGATTCAGAGAATTTTGTATGAAGCACATAACGGATGTTTGTCTGTACATCTAAGAAGTACTAATATGTATAATGATTTAAAGCAATAGTATTGGTGGCAGAAAATGAAGAAAGATATTTCAGAATTTGTTTCCAAGTGCATGATCTGTCAGCAAGTAAAGGCTGAACACCAAGTACCTTCGGGTTTACTTCAGTCCATTTTGATTCCCGAGTGGAAATGGGACCGTATCATCATGGATTTTGTCACGGGGTTACAATTGTCTCCAAGCAAGAAGGATGCTATATGGGTTGTAGTTGATAGACTCACGAAGTCAGCCCATTTCATACCCATATGAGTGGATTACTCCCTCGGCAAATTGGCAAACTTGTATGTTTCAGAAATTGTAAGGCTTCACGGAGTTCCCTTATCGATTATATCAGATAGGGATCCGAGATTCACATCCAGATTTTGGAAAATGCTGCAAGAAGCCTTAGGTACAAGATTGAATTTTAGCACAGCTTTTCATCCTCAAACTGATGGTCAGTCAGAGAGGTTAATTCAAGTATTCGAGGATATGCTCAGATGTTGTATTTTAGAATTTCAAGGCAGTTGGGAAAAGTTTCTCCCATTGATAGAATTTGCCTACAATAATAGTTTTCAGTCGAGCTTAAAGATGGTGCCTTATGAGGCTCTATATGGGCGTAAATGCAGAACACCTTTGTTTTGGACTGAACTCAAGGAAAACCAAATTCACAGGGTCGATCTGGTTAAAGAAGCTGAAGAGAAAGTGAAAGTGATACGAGAATGTTTAAAAGTCGCCTCAGAGATGCATGTAAATCCTATTCGGATTTAAAGAGAAAAGAGATAGAGTACCAAGTCGGGGATAAAGTGTTCTTGAAAGTGTCACCATGGAGAAAAGTTCTTAGATTTGGCTGGAAAGGCAAATTGAGTCCACGTTTCGTTGGACCTTACGAGATTATTGAGAGAGTTGGGCCGGTAGCTTACCGTTTGGCTTTGCCATCAGAATTAGAGAAGATACATGATGTATTTCACGTGTCAATGTTGAAATGCTACCGATCAGATCCTTCACATGTAACTATCCCGTCAGAGATAGAGATTCATCCCAACATGACTTATGGTAAAGAACCAGTCAAGATTTTAGCTCAAAAAGTGAAACAACTGAGAAATAAAAGTATTGCCCTAGTGAAAGTATTATGGAAAAGACATGGAATAGAAGAAGCTACGTGGGAAACAGAAGAGAATATGAGAAACCAGTATCCAAACCTTTTTGCTGGTAAGATTTTGAGGATGAAAATCCCTAAGGGGGGAGAATTTTAATAACCCGATTTAGGGCCTAGTCGAAAATCCCTACTTACTTACACATAGAATTTTATTCTCTTTATTGATTCATGCGTGAATATATATATGCAGAACTTAGATCATATCTCAATATGTTACTCTATTTTTTTATCCATACTGAGAACATATTTTAAGCACACTCTCATCTGAGTTTTTCTTGCTATGCTAATCTAAAACCTTTACCCTCATCACATCTCACGACAGCATGGACATCTCGATCTAATCAATAATTTTATTCGGCTTGCTCAAAAACTCATCACACAACGTGAAACTCATGATTTCACTCTTTATACTAGAATCATCACCAACTTCCTCCTCAAAGTACCCGAATAAGGTTACGAGGAGATAAAGGAACATCAATTCCAATTACTAAATCGACAACCATTTAATCTGATTTCACAATCAGCTAACATTATCACACGATCTCGATTCATGAGATAAACAACTACATCACCCCTGAAAGGAAAAAGATATTAACACGTAATACTTAAAGACATCATTATGATCCATACAACTATGGTTATCATAATTGAACACTCTCACAGTTCAAACATTATTTCTTTAACCATTTCGTCCTCAACTCCTTAACAATTCCTTTCATTAATGAACATCAATTTAAGAAGATCTCGATAAACATACACTTCAGGCTTCCTACTTACTTGAGTCAAATAGCCTAGGCTAACTTTCTCTTTGTTCTTAACATTGCATAACCAATACAATCGTTAAAGTATTCAGACATACTTACTTACAATTGCCTTTATTAAGCACATACCGTGCTACACTCCGTACTCATTTCCTTGCGACTCGTTCATGAGTGCCTATATTCACTCATTCACATGACTTTAATACAATTCTCTTTTCTATCTCTAGACTCATTTATCTGTCCCAATGATCACTAGGGATACTCAAAAATGCATAACATCATCATTAACACAAATCCAAAGCCAATGCCACATTCTAGAGGTGATCTTATATGGAATCACTTCTAAATGCCACATTCTAAACGCATAACTTTATACTTATTTGTTACTTACTGTCTTATATTTTATATTTTTTTATTTTTATATTCTGCTTTAGTATAATTATTCTATTGTTTGCATCACTTATTATTTAGTGTTATTCTTTAATTATCCATTAGTAGTAATTATTAATATGAAACATAGTTATGATAAATTGTTGTTGTGCATGTATATTGTGATGTATTCGTGTAATGTCTTACTCAAACCATCGTTTTATAAAAATACCTTTTGAATTAAAGCATTTTATTCAAATAATTTTAAAAATACAGTGATATGTGATATTCGGGGACTTCGAGAAGAATTGTACCCTAACTTACTGGGTTTCGATTTTTCTCGTAGAACTTAAAGTATTAGATATCCATTCTCTTTTAAACTTACAAATTTCAAAATCAAAAACTTATTCTCGGGAATTCGAAACGTTGAATCCTAACTTACTGGATATAATGTTTTGAGTCTTGAGGTAGGAATTTTCTAAAATAAAGATGTACCTAGTTTCGAAATTATGAGATGTTATATCCTAACTTACTGGGTATGGTATTTTATTTCTTTTAAATTGGTAAATCTTAGTTTTCTTTCTAATAAAAGGATCATATTCTAAAATTTTTCAAATTTTCAACATTCGGACATGATTTTATCAATTAGGTACCGATTTTTGGGCGCTATGAGGGTGCTAACCCTTTCTTATATGTAATCGACTCCTAAACCCGTTTTCTTGTATTTGTGGACCAAAATCAATATTTTGAAATAAAATATTTTATAAGGTGATCCAATCACACCTAAGTAAAAAGGGATTGGTGGCGACTCCCATTTTCGTTTTCAAAAGTTGATCCCCGTTTTTAAACCAAACTTTAAAATGGTTTCGACAGCTTGGCGACTCTACTGAGGACCAATAAGAGAGTCAAGTCGTAAAATCGATAATTTCATGTCCCTTTGTCTAAATTTTAAAATTCAATTTTAAAAAAAATTGATCCTTTTTATTGCATGTGGTTTTATTTTCATAAAATGTCTCTGCATTGCATTGCATGACCATTGTGGTCACACCCTTAAGTGGGAGTGAGAAGCTACTCCTTCGTGAGATTTTCACCTCCGTGCAGGATAGTGAATCACTTTGGGATACATCCGTACCTATGTCTTCATGGGGTTTTCACCTCTGTGTAGCCATAGGGAAATGTATTCCCCTGAACTGAACTTGATCTATATGAGCCTATAATGGGTGAAGATCGAAGAATCTGCTGGTTCGGATACCTCAACTTTAGAGCTAAACTGCATATAGAAAACCTAAGAACTTACCCTAGGTAGAGCTATACCAAACTTTAGTAGTTACCCAGATAGGTGTTAGTATATTTTACTTGCTTCATATTTTATTCTACGAAACTAATTTGTTGTTTTTATTTTTGTGCATGTCATTTCATATTTTAAGAGGTATCGATTCACGGTCAATTCTAAGTTAGAAGCTGGTTATGGAGAATGAATTCCTTGATAAAGTGGAGGACAATGCAGCCGTCCGTAAGTGGTTAAAGCAAACACAACTATAGAAAGGGGATAGTCTAGCTGAGGGGCACACATCAGAATTATGGGATTACACTCGCATCAGTGTAACGCAGAACAATCTTCAGGAGTTAAGAGAGATATGAGATCAGTGGAGTGACAAGATCAAGCAGTTATTTTACAGCAGCTATAGGGACTTGTCGTACTTGTTGGACATTCAGGTAGAGGGGTATTTATTTCGAGCCATTACTCAATATTAGAATCCTGCGTATAGTTGCTTTACTTTCGGAAGGGTTGATTTGGTGCCTATGGTAGAGGAGTGTTGTAACACCCCTTACCCGTATTCTACACCGAATCCGACGAGGCGTTACCGTACTTAACTCACACGGTCATACAACTTTGAGCTATCAATTTTCATTCCAAATTAAAATCCTTTCCACACACACACCTCTAACCTCTTTATAGTGGGCATACGAGGCCCTAAACATGCTTCCAAAAGGTTTCAAAAATAGATCAGAAGTTTATACACACTTGGAAATTTTTTTACCTAAATAGGGGCCACACGCCCGTGTAGGCTTAAGGACACGCCGTGTACTCCTAAAACACGCCCATGTCTTCCACCCGTGGTAGACACTGCCAAATTACACACGGCCTTGACACGCCCGTGGCCTTAGACTGTTTGTCACACCTTGATATACTGACTTATTAGCACGGCTTAGAGCAGACGCCCATGTGCTAACCGTATGTCACACACGACCTATACAAATGGCCGTGGGGTTAGCCCGTGGTATATTCTGACTTAAAACACTAACATGAAAGGAACACACGGCCTAGACACACGCTTGTGTGTCTATCCGTGTGGGTACTTAGAGGCCATTTACCAAGCCTTTTCCCACTTTCATTTGTATACCATCATATATCAACACATAATCACATAACATCAATATAACTCTTGAATTTAAGACATTTAATCATAAGAGTGATAAAATCTTCATCCTACACACTAGGGAGAATTATTTCCAATACATTTACAATAACTTAAGCTATCATCTATGACTACATACAACCCAATTATAATTTCTCTTAAGCCAACACAATTTGGCTACATCAATAAGACTTAATCAACCTCAAGCACTAGCCCTATACATGTCATGACTCATAAGGACTTGATACCTCATACCAAGTGCCTGATCGATAGTGTGAAAACATCTCGGTGATCTCCAACCCGAACTAGCTAAATTAACCTATAAGAGATGAGAAAAGGAAAAGGAGTAAGCAATAATGCTTAGTAAGTTCATCTGTACGTAACTGACAATTTCTAATATTCATTGAATATCCATGACTACAAGGTATTATAATGAATTTTTCTCATAAATTCATTGTTACTTACTTAACCACTTTTGAAGCTTACTTATTTTATCTCTTACCACATTCTTACCATGCCACTAGCCAATTGCTTATTTAATTAGCATACATTCTTGCACTGATCACCACATGATTAAATAAACATCATATCAAGCATTTTTAATGAGTCACTCATACTACTAAACTCTCGGTGGTTTCGCACTTAGCCCACCATTGAATTTCTTATAGGGTGGTATCGCACACAGCCACCAATCATCTATAAGCGATGGTATCGCACGCAGCCCATCGATTACTAATTAATCAGGTGGTAACGCATATAGCCCACCGATAGCAATATATTTGATGGTATCGCACATAGCCCATCATTAACATTAATATGGTGATATCGCACTTAGCTCACCAATTATTTATAAGCGATGGTATCGCACACAGCCCATCGATAACAATATATTTGATGGTATCGCACATAGCCTATCATTAACATCAATATGGTGATATCGCACTTAGCTCACCAATCATTTACTTTCATGGGTAGTAATCCACCTGTATATCTCTATTTCAAAGGTTCAACCAACAATATCCTCACACATTTATATTCTTACTTAACTTTCTACGATTCTCTTTCGCATTCACACAATGCATTAATAAATCTATCTCATACAACTAAGGTGTATCGAATACACATAACCCACTAGAGGTTCATCATACACTGAATTCATCTCAAACTGTTAAATAACACTATTAAGTCTCATACATATAGTATCACATTAACATCATACCCTATTAGGATCTTACTTACATTAACTGTAACAATCCGATTATACCCTAGTCGAAATAGTGGTTTGGGGACCACAAATCTGAGTCTAAATAATATTTTAATATTATTTTCTATCCGTTGATATGTGTTTAAGCATGCACTAAATTTTCGTAAGTTAATTTGATTGTCTGTGTGGTTAATTTGACAAAAGGATTAAATTGCATGAAATGTGAAAGTTGCTTGCTATTTGCTAAAGTACTTAAGTGATGTGGCTTTTGAATTTTGTGGCCTTAATAGGCAAATATGCCATTAAGTGATTAGTGGATGGCTAAGGTCATGAATGACCTTGAATTATATGTTTTAATATATTTGATTAAAGGTTAAAAATGTCTTTTATGTATTAAATGATTATATGATAAGATAAAATATGAAAATGGACTTAGTACATCCATTCTTCCATCGAAAAACAAAAAGAAAAAGAAAACTTTGAAGCTTTGTAATTTCGGCTAGTTTGAGGCACAAATTCAAGGTATGTTTTAGTCGGTTCTTGATAATTTCTACATTTTTGTAATCGTTGCTTCGAGAGCTATCAAACCCATGTCTCAATTTGATGAATTGATGTTGTTCATGAGAAATTCCATTGATGATATGTTGAGTTTTGTGATGTTTTAAGGTGTTAAAAGATAGTTAGGTGTTAGATGAACATTGTTCTTGAAGTTTTGATGAATTTAGCTAAATAGGGCTAAAATGTGAAAATATTATTTTAGAGGACTAATTTGTGAATTTTATGAAATATGTAGACTTATATAGTCCCTAGGGAGGTTCGACTATGCATATGTGGGAACAAATTGTGTATATTTGATGTTTTGATTAAAATGGACTAAATTGATAAATATGTAATTATGAGGGCTAATTTGTAAATTTCCCTAAAAATATGTGTATATGGATTGAATTGAATGAGATAGTGAATAAAAGGATTAACTCTGAATATGTTTAGATCAAGAATCGAGGAAAACAGGCTTAGATCGCGGGAAAGCCAAAGTTAACGAGAAGCCATTTTCATTCTGATCCGAATCTGAGGTAAGTCACTATGCAAATAAACGTACTTGTATGATACTATATTTGATTATATGACTATTGTTGATAACAAATGCTATTGAGAGGGTATGCGTAGGAATTCCGAGATGAGTCCGTTATAATGATTAAGATTGGGAAGTCCCGTTTGAACCTAGGAATAGATAGGATTAGCTATGTCATGACATAGGTGTCTATTCTGTTTTATCATATAAGACCACGTCTGGGACATTGGCATTGATTTTAAGACTCGTGTAAGACCACGTCTGGGACGTTGGCATCGATATGAGTTTTACGTGTAAGACCACGTCTGGGACGTTGGCATCGATATGAGTTTTACGTGTAAGACCACGTCTGGGACGTTGACATCGTTATGATTTGTACGTGTAAGACCATGTCTGGGACATCGACATTGTATTGAATTGTGTAAGACCCTGTCTGGGATAGTGGCATCGATATACGAGTGCATGTAAGACCTCGTTTGGGACGTTGGCATTGTACTACTATTCCGAGCTTTTTGAGTATCCTACTAGGTTTCTAAGGGTTCAACGGAAAGTCTACAATACGAATGGTATATCCGAACTATGATCAATTAAGTGAATGAATATCCGATTCAGGTGCATTGAATGTGCATTAAGTATGCATATGACTTTGATTTGAAGAAAAGTATGTTTGAATAGGATAATGTGAATGAGATGCAAGAAAGATTATGAATGAGCTATGTGTTTCAAATGAGTTTTGAATGGATAAATGTGACAAATGTAGTCATAAGTATGAATCAAGCATATACATGATAGATTGTTAAGTGAATGAGATGTGCAAATGTATCAAATTGCATATATGCTTTTATGCTAAGTTTATTTTTATATGACTTACTAAGCTTTCGAAAAGCTTACTCCGTGTGTGTATTTTCTCTGTTTTATAGGTCGTCGAAGCTATTGAGGACTCGGGATTATCAAGGATCATCATCACACTACTAAACTGATTTTTGGTACCCTTTTGAAAAATGTAAATAGCAAAATATGGCATGTATAGGCTAGTATGCTGGTATAAGTTGTTATGTGATCTTAGCCATGTGATTTGCCTATTTATGAGTTAAGACTTTGCTTAAATGAAGGTGATATATGTGTATGAGGTGTTTGGTTGATTGGCTTGTAGGTTTGACCCTAAGTGGGTGGCATGTTGGCCTTGCAAAAATGGTCTATAATGTCACACGGTTGGGGCACACAGCGTGCCTCGCATAGTGGGTAAATTGGCGAGAATGTGGCTTAAAGCGCATACGGCCTTAGGCAGGCGTGCCCTACTGTGTCGTGCGAGAAATGGCAGTATATGACCTTATAGGACACGGCCTTAGCACACGGGCGTGCTTGTTAGCCATGTTGATTTTGGTAGTGCGTAACCACGAGGAGGTCGCATGGGTGTGTCATGTAGCCATGGGTGAGGCACGGCCTACCCCCACCGGCGTGTCTCCCCTGTATTCTAGAAAGGTTTCAATTTTTTTCATGAAACTTTATATGTGTTTCGGTTTAGTCCCGACTCGGTTTATAAGCATGCTTAGGGTCTTAATGATCTACATAAGGGACACCATGTTTGATATTGTTGAATGCATGTATGATTAATTCTATAAATGTTTTCGATCTGTCTGGTAACACTTTTAACCCTATTCCGGTGACGATTTTTGGGTTAGGGGTGTTACATTTAGTTGGTATTAGAGCTACGGTTTAGTCAATTCTCGGACTAACGTAGCGTGTCAGAGTCTAGCTATACATGCCATATATTTGAATTGTGATAGTGTGATGAATCCTGACGTGTAAAATGTGATTTTCATATAGTAATGGATCCGAAAGAGTCGTAGCTGATGACATAGAAAGTAATTCACCTGATCCCGTGCAAGGGACATCACCCTCTGATTCGAGACCGGTTATGAGCGGTCAAGAGGGAGAAGCTAAACAAGCTTTCTTCCAGATGATGAGTGAGTGGTTCACTCAGTTCGTAAAGAATAACCTGACTATTTCACAACCCCCACCCCCGGTTAATCCCCCTCAGATATCCAATATACCTCCGACTGTAAATCTAAATCTGTTGAGTAAGTCTCCGGTTGACAAGATTCATAAACATGGGGCAGAAGAATTCCGAGCTACTAAAGATGATGATGCTGAAAAGGCCGAGTTCTGGATTGAAAATACTATCTGGGTATTTGATGAGATGTCTCTGACTCCGGAAGAATGCATAAAGTGTGTTGTATCGTTACTTCGAGATGCAGCTTATCAATGGTGGAAAACTCTAATTTATGTTGTTTCGAAAGAGCGAGTCACGTGGGACTTCTTTCAGATTAAATTTTGGAAAATGTATATCAGTGAGAAATTTGTTGATCAGAAACGGAAGGAATTTTTGGAACTAAAATAAGGCCGAATGACTGTTTCTGAGTATGAACGAGAGTTCGTGAGATTGAGTCAATATGCTCGAGAATGTGTATCTTCTGAAGCTATAATGTGTAAAAGATTTGAAGATGGCCTTAATGAAGAGATTCGTTTGCTAGTCAGGATTTTAGAAATAAAAGAGTTCGTTGTACTCGTTGACCGAGCTTGCAAAGCTGAGGCACTCGAGAAGGAAAAAAGAAAAGCTGAGTCTGAAGCTCGTGATATGAAAAAGAGATTCAGAGTAAATCATTTCAGTCTACTCCGAAAAGATTTCGAGATGATCAAAGTCGTTCTAGAGATAATGTGGGACATTTGAACAGAAATCGAGTTAGATTGCAATTGAGTTCCAAAACTCCGCAACTTCAGTGGCCAGTGTTGGAAATGTTCGATTCGAGAGACCTGAATGTAAACATTGTGGAAAAAAACATTCGGGAAGCTGTAGATTAAATGACAGAGCTTGCTTCAGATGTGGATCGCTTGATCATTTTATTCGAGATTGTCCTGAGACTGTTGAGCTAGAAACTGTTCAAAATCTGAGATCTGATAGTGCACCTATGAGAGGTAGATCTTCAAATAATGTAAGAAATACCGGTGGTAGTCAGAGAACTACGAGAGAAAATGTTGTCAAATCTGAAGCTAGAGCGCCTGTGAGAGCGTATGCTATCCGAGCTCGTGAGGAAGCTTCATCACTTGATGTGATAACTGGTACTTTTACTCTTTATGATACTGCTATGATTGCTTTGATAGACCCTAGTTCCACGCATTCATATATATGCATGAATTTAGTATTCAGCAAGACTTTGCCTGTAGAGTCTACTGAGTTTACTATAAAAGTATCGAACCCCTTAAGTAAAGTGTCCTTGTTGACAAAGTATGCAAGAACTGTCCGTTAATGTTTCGAGATATCTGTTTCCCTATTGATCTGATACTTTTGCCATTTGATGAATTCGATATTATTCTGGGAATAGATTGGTTGTTTATGCATGATGCTGTTGTGAACTGTAAAAGAAAATCTATTGGTTTAAGAAGTCTGAATGATGAGATTGTACGGATTGAGTCTGATGATTTGAATGGATTGTCTGCTGTGATATCTGTTTTAAAAGCTCAGAATTATGTGAAAAAAGGTTACGAGGCATGTTTTGCTTATGTAATTGATTCAAAATTATCCGAGAAGAAAGTTGAATCAGTGCCCATTGTCTGAGTTTTCTGATGTGTTCCCTGAAGAGTTACTGGGCTTACCTCCAATTCGTGAAGTTGAATTTGGTATTGAATTGTTGCCTAGTACGACACCTATTTCGATAGCTCCGTATAGAATGACACCAACCGAGTTGAAAGAGTTAAAGTCTCAGTTGCAATAATTGACTGATAGAGGATTCACTAGACCGAGTTTCTTGCCTTGGGGTGCACCTGTTCTGTTTGTAAAAAAGAAAGATGGCACGATGAGAATGTGCATTGATTACCATCAGTTGAATAAGGTGGCCATAAAGAACAAATATCCGTTGCCTAGGATTGATGACTTATTCGATCAGTTAAAAGGAGCTACTATATTTTCAAAGATTGATCTGAGATTAGGATACTACCAGTTGAGAGTTAAAGATTCAGATATTCTGAAAATTGCCTTCAGAATGAGGTACGGGCATTATGAGTTTTTAGTTATGCCATTTGGACCAATGCTCCTGCTGTTTTTATGGATCTGATGAATAAAATTTTTAGATCGTATTTAGATCGATTTGTTGTAGTATTCATAGATGACATATTGATTTATTCACGCGATGAAAGTGAACATGCTGAACATTTGAGAATTGTGTTGCAAACTCTGAGAGAAAAGTAATTATACGCGAAATTCAGCAAATGTGAATTCTTATTGCACGAGGTTAGCTTTCTAGGACATATAGTGTTGGCTTCTGGAATCCGAGTGGATCCGAGTAATATTTCTGCTATTTTGAATTGGAAACCTCCAAAAAATGTGTCTGAAGTCCGTAGTTTTTGGGTTTTACAGGTTATTACCGTCAATTTGTAAAAGGATTTTCAGCGATAGCTACTCCGTTAACTAGATTACTTCAGAGAGATGCCAAATTTGAATGGTCAGATAAGTGTCAGAAAAGTTTTGATCAGTTGAATACTCTGTTAACAGAAGCCCCGGTGTTAGTACAGCCAGAATCGGGTAAGGAATTTGATGTATACAGTGATGCTTCATTAAACGGTTTGGGATGTGTTTTGATGCAGGAAGGCAAAGTTGTAGCGTATGCTTCAAGATAGTTGAAGCCTCATGAAAAAAATTATCCAACACACGACCTTGAATTAGCTGCAATTATGTTTGCGTTAAAGATTTGGCGTCATTATCTGTACGGTGAGAAATGTCATGTGTTTTTAGATCATAAAAGTTTGAAATATTTGATGACTCAGAAAGATTTAAATTTGCGTTAGAGAAGATGGCTTAAGTTATTGAAAGATTACGAGCTTGTAATAGATTATCATCCGGGTAAAGCAAACGTTGTTGCTGATGCATTGAGTAGAAAGTCATTATTTACATTACATGCTTTGAATGCTCAGTTAGACTTGTTTGATGATAGTTCTGTGATAGCAGAATTAAAAGCAAAACCGTTGTTTTTACAACAGATTTGTGATGCTCAGAAATTTGATAATGAATTGCTAGCGAAGCGGGCTCAATGTGAATTGAGTTCTGAATCTGAATTTTGAATTGTTGATGATTGTTTGAGATTTCGAGATCGTATTTGTGTTCCAAGAAATTCGGAGTTGATTCAGTTAATTTTGAATGAAGCCCATAATAGTCGTTTATCTGTTCCTGGAAGTACTAAAATGTACCATGATTTGAAGCAACACTACTAGTGGTCTGGTATGAAACGAGACATTTCTAACTTTGTTTCGAAATGTTTAGTCTGCCAACAAGTGAAAGCAGAACATCAAGTTTCGTCTGGATTGTTACAACCGATTCTGATTCCAGAATGGAAATGGGATAGAGTAACAATGGATTTTGTTTCTGGATTGCCTCTGACTCCGAGAAAGAAAGATACGATTTGGGTCGTAGTTGACCGATTGACGAAATCTACCCATTTTGTTTCGGTAAGATCTGATCTCTCACTGGAGAGTTTAGCTGAGCTTTATATTTTCGAGATTGTGAGATTGCACGGGGTGCCACTATCTATTGTGTCAGATAGGGATCCGAGATTTACATCGCGGTTCTGGAAGAAATTGTAAGACGCTTTGGGTACGAAATTACAATTCAGTACAGCTTTTCATCCGCAAACGGATGGTCAATCCGAGCAAATTATTCAGATTCTCAAAGATATGTTAAGATGTTGTATATTAGAGTTTAATGGTTTGTGGGAACAATACTTGCCGTTAATTGAATTTGTGTATAACAATAGTTTTCAGACGAGCATTAAAATGGCACCATATGAAGCTTTGTACGGACGTAAATGTCGTACACCTCTGTATTGGACTGAACTCAGTGAGAATAAGTTATACGGGGTCGATTTGATCAAAAATACCGAACAGAAAGTGAAACTGATCCGAGATTGTTTGAAAGCAGCTTCTGATCGTTAGAAGTCCTATGCAGACTTGAAACGAAAAGAGGTAGAATTTGATATCGGCGACAAAGTATTTCTAAAAGTGTCTCCGTGGAAGAAAGTGCTTCGATTCGGATGAAAAGGTAAGTTAAGTCCGAGATTCATCGGACCGTATGAAATCATAGAACGTGTCGGGTTTGTTGCGTATAGATTGAAGTTGCCCTCTGAGCTAGAAAAGATTCATAATGTATTTCATGTTTCAATGCTCCGTAGATATCGATCCGATCCGTCACATGTGATTGCTCCATCTGAAATTGAAATTCATTCTGATATGACATACGAAGAGGAACCAATACGTGTCTTAGCTCGTGAAGTGAAAGAGTTAAGAAATAAGAAAATTTCGTTAGTGAAAGTGTTATGGCATTGTCATAGAATAGAATAGGCAACTTGGGAGACTGAGGACTCAATAAGACAACAATATCTGACTCTGTTTAACGGTAAGATTTTCGGGGACGAAAATACCTAAGGGGAGAATTGTAACAGTTTGGTTTATACCCTACTCAGAATAGTGGTTTTGGGACCTCAAATTCGAGTCTGAATAATATTTTAATATTATTTTCTGTGCCGTTGGTATGTGTTTAAGCATGTACTAAATTTTCATAAGTTAATTTGATTGTCTGTGTGGTTAATTTGACAAAAGGATTAAATTGCATGAAATGTGATAGTTGCTTCTATTTGCTAAAGTACTTAAGTGATGTGGCTTTTGAATGTTGTGGCCTTAATAGGCAAATATGCCATTAAGTGATTAGTGGATGGCTAAGGTCATAAATAACCTTGAATTATATGTTTTAATATATTTGATTAAAGGTTAAAAATGTCTTTTATGTATTAAATGATTATATGATAAAATAAAATATGAAAATGGACTTAGTTCATCCATTCTTCCACTGAAAAACAAAAAGAAAAAGAAAGCTTTGAAGCTTTGTAATTTCAACTAGTTTGAGGCACAAATTCAATGTATGTTTTAGTCGGTTCTTGATAATTTCTACGTTTTTGTAATCGTTGCTTCGAGAGCTATCAAACCCATGTCTCAATTTGATGAATTGATGTTGTTCATGAGAAATGCCATTGATGATATGTTGAGTTTTGTGATGTTTTAAGGTGTTAAAAGATAGTTAGGTGTTAGATAAACATGTTTTGTTCTTGAAATTTGATGAATTTAGCTGAATAGGGCTAAAATGTGAAAATATTATTTTGGAGGACTAATTTGTGAATTTTATGAAATATGTGGACTTATATAGTCCCTAGGGAGGTTCGGCTATGCATATGTGTGAACAAATTGTGTATATTTGATGTTTTGAGTAAAATGGACTAAATCGATAAAATGTGAAATTATGAGGGCTAATTTGTAAATTTCCCTAAAAATATGTGTGTATGGATTGAATTGAATGAGATAGTGAATAAAAGGATTAACTCTGAATATGTTTAGATCAAGAACCGGGAAAACGGACTTAGATCGTGGGAAAGCAAAAGTTAACGAGTAGCCGTTTTCATTCCGATAAACCGAATCTGAGGTAAGTCACTATGCAAATAAACGTACTTGTATGATACTATATTTGATTATATGACTATTGTTGATAATAAATGCTATTGAGAGGGTATGCGTAGGAATTTTGAGATGAGTCCTTTATAATGATTAAGTTTGAGAAGTCCAGTTTGAACCTAGGAATAGATAGGATTAGCTATGTCATGACATAGGTGTCTGTTCTGTTTTATCATATAAGACCACGTCTGGGAAGTTAGCGTTGATTTTAAGACCCATGTAAGACCACGTCTGGGACGTTGGCATCGATATGATTTTTACGTGTACGACCACGTCTGGGACGTTGGCATCGTTATGATCTATACGTGTAAGACCATGTCTGGGACATCGGCATCGTATTGAATTGTGTAAGACCCTGTTTGGGACAGTGGTATCGATATACGAGTGCATGTAAGACCTCGTCTGGGACGTTGGCATTGTACTACTATTTCGAGCTTTCTGAGTATCCTACTATGTTCCTAAGGGTTCAACGGGCAAGTCTGCAATACGAATGGTGTATTTGAGCTATGATCAATTAAGTGAATGAATATCCAATTCAGGTGCGTTGAATGTGCATTAAGTATGCATGAATGGCAAGTATGCATATGACTTTGATTTGAAGAAAAGTATGTTTGAATAGGATAATATGAATGAGATGCAAGAAAAATTATGAATGAGCTATGTATTTCAAATGAGTTTTGATGGATAAATGTGACAAATGTAGTCATAAGTATGAATCAAGCATATACATGATAAATTGTTAAGTGAATGAGATGTGCAAATGTATCAAATTGCATATATGCTTTTTATGCCAAGTTTATTTGTATATGACTTACTAAGCTTATGAAAAGCTTACTCTGTGTGTGTATTTTCTCTATTTTATAGGTCGTCGAAGCTACTGAGGGCTCGGGATTATCAAGGATCGTCATCACACTACTAAATTGATTTTTGGTACCCTTTTGAAAAATGTAAATAGCTAAATATGGCATGTATAGGCTAGTATGCTGGTATAAGTTGTTATGTGATCTTAGCCATGTGATTTGCCTATTTATGAGTTAAGACTTTGCTTAAATGAAGGTGATATATGTGCATGAGGTGTTTGGTTGATTGGCTTGTAGGTTTCACCCTAAGTGGGTGGCATGTTGGCCTTGAAAAAATGGCCTATAATGTCACACGGTTGGGGCACACGAGCGTGCCTCAGACCGTGGGTAAAATGGAAGAATGTGGCTTAAACTGCACATGGTCTTGGTGCGGGCGTGCCTACAGGTCGTGCGAGAAATGGCAGTATATGACCTTATAGGACACGGCCTTAGCACACGGGCGTGCTTGTTATCCGTGTTGATTTTGGCAGTGCGTAACCACGGGGAGGTCGCACGGGTGTGTCATGTAGCCGTGGGTGAGGCATGGCCTACCCCCACGGGCGTGTCTCCCCTGTATTCTAGAAAAGTTTCAATTTTTTTCATGAAAATTTATATGTGTTTCGATTTAGTCCCGACTCGGTTTATAAGGATGCTTAGGGTCTTAATGATCTACTTAAGGGACACCATGTTTGATATTGTTGAATGCATGTATGATTAATTCTATAAATGTTTTCGATCTGTCTGGTAACACCTTTAACCCTATTCCGGTGACGGTTTTCGGGTTAGGGGTGTTACATTAACACATCGATGCCATGTCCCTGACATGATCTTATACTAATTCTTACACCGAGGCCATATTCCAATATGGTTTTACACGAAACTATAACTATCATCATATAATGCTATATCCATTTCCTATTATTCCCAAATTTAATTCTCTTAACATCTAATTAAAAGATATTTCATACATTCATCGAGTAAATATACATTCCATACAACATTGGTATACTAAATTAACTCATACAAAATTTTCCACATTCACACATGAACTTACCTCGATGTCGAAAGGGCCGAAAGGAACGTTTTTACCCACATTTCTCTTTTCACCAGTTCTAGGTCCAAAACTCATTTTTTTTTATCTAGAACAATGGAATTTACTGATTTAATCTCTTATAAATCATAATATACCATAATATACTTTTTAGGCAAAAATGACTATTTTGCCCTTACACTTTGGCAAAATTATGATTTTGCCCCTAGGCTCGTAAATAAATTTTTATCACAAATTCTTGTTAAACAAGCCTAGATGAACATTTATTCCTCTTACAATTATCCACAATTCCATCTATTTCATGCATTAATGAACAAGTTACAACTTTTGCATTTTAGTCCCAATTAGGTGTTTTCATAACAACACCTTTCACAAAAGTTGTTTCTCATCTTCCTAACATTCATTTTCTTCCATAAAAACTCAAAAACCAGCATAAAATCTCTCATGGAAAATCCCTAGACTCTCAACCATGTTGCAAATTAGTCCCCCCATTAGCTAGCTTAAGCTTCGGGGACTCCAAAAGTACAAAAATTATAAAGAAAGATCATCAAAATCACTTACTTGTAAGGAGAAATGCTTGCTGAAATCTTGAGCTTCTAAAACCCCTCCATGGCTGATATTTTTGGTTGGAGAAGAAAGATAAATAAAAAGATGATAACTTTTACTTATATCATCTTATTTTATTTATTTTTCCAACCAATATCACCAACCATTCATCATAATAAATGCTCATGTCCCCTTTGTATTTTATGACCGTTCAACCCACTTAAACAAGGTGAAATTGTACATTTGGGACCTTCAATTAATAATTCATAGCTATTTGGCACCTCTAGAAAATAAAATAGAACTTTCGTACTTTATGCGATTTAGTCCTTTTTCACAATTTAGCTAGAAATTGCTAAAATTAAGGCACCAAAATTTTCATGCATCCTTATAAACATGTTATAACACATAACATAACTTGAAAATAATTTTCTCTAACCTCGAATTAGTAATTCCGAGATCACTGTCCCTACTAGCCTCTAAATGGGGCTGTTACAATTCTCCCCCCTTAGGGATTTTCGTCCTCGAAAATCTTATCAGGAGGAGCTGCTCCAACATTCTTAAAATGTTTCTATCATCTCTTCAAAATTACAATTCCACTTATCCCTCGAGTCCCTTTCGCCAACAACCTTTAAGTTATAATACACAAGGTCAAAGCACAACTTAAGACTTAGGTTATTCTCCCTCTAGGGCATATACTCAGTAATCCACCAATTTGGAACCTTGTACATGTCCAAATGATTGTTCGAATCTTTACTAGATGATTCACTACAATTCAAATGACGTCCCTCTCCTTGGAAATTTTGTCAAACCAAATTTGAAATCTATAAGGTTTTACCTCACTTTTTCATTAAAGCATTCACTAACTGTAATAGTCTTGACTTATACGCTTTGAAAACTCAGCTTTTCATGGTTAACTACTTCTGACCATAACTTAATCATATCGTGAAATGTACTCTACTGTCAAAACATTCGTTCATGTAACTGTACTTCCTTATTCTTGTTTTAGTAGATATGCTGCTACTAAATCTCATACCAAATCTTCTGTATAAGTTCTGAATTTATCATTATTCAACTTAATTCTCAAGGAAACATCAACAACGGAAATCTTATCCAACCCTAATTTTATCACCCTAAATAAACTCATTCAGACCTTATTTAAAATACCATTTACTATCTCACTTCTGAACCCTTTTGTTCTGAAAAGAAAACTCGCTCTAGTCATTAACCTCGCTGAAACTGGGATATTACCAACTAAGATCAACCGAGTAACTAACTCACATTGCTTAACATGGATCTTTTATTCAGTCACCTGTACTATGTCTATTATCTGAGAAGTATTACAATAACTATACCCACCATTGTAATAGCTCAAACAGTTTCCACTAATTCATCTTCAAAATCTTTTGCAACATAAGGTACTCTCACTCATCAAAATTCAGAAAATACACATTGACTCTTTCATGAATCATTTCATAACATCTAACTCACAACGTTGGCACAAAAGTGATCGTCTCTGAATCACCAATCTGTCAACTCTTCTTCTCGATTCAGACTAAACTCAGTAGCTAGAACATTCAATTATTAGTTCCTTCTATAGCTTCCAACTCAAATATCATGGTTTGAACACTTCGAAGATCATACCCTTATATCATGCTTCCTACTCACTTACATACAGAATTTTATTCTCTTTATTGATTCATGCGTGAATATATATACAGAACTTGGATCATATCTCAATACGTTACTCTATTCTTTTATCCATACTGAGAACATATTTTAAGCACACTCTCATCTGAGTTTTTCTTGCTATGCTAATCTAAAACCTTTACCCTTGTCACATCTCACGATAGCATGGACATTTCGATCTAATCAATAATTTTATTCGGCTTGCTCAAAAACTATCACACAACGTGAAACTCATGATTTCACTCTTTATACTAGAATCATCACTAACTTCCTCCTCAAAGTACCCGAATAAGGTTACGAGGAGATAAAGGAACGTCAATTCCAATTATTAAATCGACAACCATTTAATCTAATTTCACAATCAGCTACCATTATAACACGATCTCGATTCATGAGATAAACAACTACATCGCCCTTGAAAGGAAAAAGATATTAACACGTAATACTTAAAGACATCATTATAATCCATACAACTATGGTTATCATAATTGAACACTCTCACGGTCCAAACATTGTTTCTTTAACCATTTCGTCCTCAACTCCTTAACAATTCCTTTCATTAATGAACATCAATGTAAGAAGATCTCGATAAACATACATCTCAAGCTTTCTACTCACTTGAGTCAAATAGCCTAGGCTAACTTTCTCTTTGTTCTTAACATAGCATAACCAATACAATCGTCAAAGTATTCAGACATACTTACTTACAATTGCCTTTATTAAGTACATACCGTGCCACACTCCGTACTCATTTCCTTGCGACTCGTTCATTAGTGCCTATATTCACTCATTCACATGACTTTAGTACAATTCTCTTTTCTATCTCTAGACACATTTATCTGTCCCAATGATCACTAGGGATACTCAAAAATGCATAATATCATCATTAATACAAATCCAAAGCCAATGTCACATTCTAGAGGTGATCTTATATGGAATCACTTCTAAATGCCATATTCTAAACGCATAACTTTATACTTATTTGTTACTTACTGTCTTATATCTTGTACTTTTTTTTATATTCGCTTTAGTATAATTATTCTATCGTTTGCATTACTTTTTATTTA
Organism: Gossypium rotundifolium; assembly: GCA_025506655.1. NCBI lineage: Eukaryota > Viridiplantae > Streptophyta > Magnoliopsida > Malvales > Malvaceae > Gossypium > Gossypium rotundifolium. Next base: position 126,009,916 of record CP106732.1, on the reverse strand, counting down.
GTGTTATTCTTTAATTATCCATTAGTAGTAATTATTAATATGATTCATAGTTATGATAAATTGTTGTTGTGCATGTATATTGTGATGTATTCGTGTAATGTCTTACTTAAACCATCGTTTTATAAAAATACCTTTTGAATTAAAGCATTTTATTCAAATAATTTTAAAAATACAGTGATATGTGATATTCGGGGACTTAGAGAAGAATTATACCCTATCTTACTGGTTTCGATTTTTCTCGTAGAACTTAAAGTATTAGATATCCCTTCTCTTTTAAACTTACAAGTTTCAAAATAAAAAACTTATTCTCAGGAATTCGAAAGTTGAATCTTAACTTACTGGATATGATGTTTTGAGTCTTGAGGTAGGAATTTTCTAAAATAAAGATGTACCTAGTTTCGAAATTATGAGATGCTATATCCTAACTTACTGGGTATGGTATTTTATTTCTTTGAAATAGGTAAATCTTGGTTTTCTTTCTAATAAAAGGATCATATTCAAAAAATTTTCAAAGTTTCAACATTCGGACATGATTTTATCGATTAGGTACCGATTTTTGGGCGCTATGAGGGTGCTAACCCTTCCTCATACGTAACCGACTCCCGAACGCATTTTCTTGTATTTCGTGGACCAAAATCAATATTTTGAAATAAAATATTTTGTAATGTGATCCAATCACACTTAAGTAAAAAGGGATTGGTGGCGACTCCCATTTTCGTTTTCAAAAGTCGATCCCCATTTTTAAACCAAACTTTAAAATGGTTTCGACAACTAGACTTGGAGGACCAAGTATCGCAAGTCTTGCCTTATGATCAGCAACCGCATTTTGGGATCTAGAAATATGGAGAATGCGCATATTCCATTTACGATTAAAAATACTATGAATCAAAAGTAGCTCCACCATTCTGCTATTAACAAATCCACCAGCCAACTTGATTCAACTAGAAGTGCATTATCATATTCTACCTCAACCTATCGCAATCCTCTCCCCCATGCAACACGCAAACCCTTTAGCACAACTCTCACATCCACCTTGAAAATATTATCTTGCGAAAAGCGAATTAACATGTAGCCATGTCATTGTCGTTGCTATCCTCGCCTAATGACAGTCCCAAATTAGAGCTATCATCCTCCATGATTGAATTGAAGCTTCAACACCTCGATCAATATTATTCAATATTCCATTCACTGCCACTTTCAAGTCCAATGTAGATGGTTTATTTTATAATATGGTCACTCCAAACCTGTTGCTCAAGTTGTTGTCAATTTCCTTCTAGAGCTATTGCAATTTCAATCTACTAGTGCTAATCATGTGTATTATAGATATACATATTTCAGTCTAATCGTGCATTGGAAGCTTCAATGCCTAGTCTAATAGTGCTAATCGTGCGTATTATAAATATGTGTACTCTTTTTCCTTCACTAGGATTGTTTTCCACAGGGTTTTATACTAGTAGAGTTCTATTTCATTTATACTTCTTATATCTATAAATATAAACTCTAAAGAAGCATTGTAAAGTATTCTCATTGATCAATAAAATACGCTCTCTTTTTGCTCTCCTATTTTCTTTGTTCTTTAGTTTATGTCTTTTATTTTATAAATGTCTTTTTTTAATTATTATAGGTAAAATTTGTAAAAATATATTAAAAAGTTCAATGAAGTAGTTTTAAATATATTTTCCATAAAATGTATTTAATTAAATTAGGGATAAATATTAAAACTATACATGAACTTTGATCCAATGTGAAATCTCATAAATTAACTTTAAATTTGTGTGATTTTATATATGAAATTTTGTTTTTATTTAATTTTCACAAATCACAAACACTATTGTCAAATTAGCATCATTTTACATTCATGTATTGCATACACAAATAATTATATTATTCAATATAAAACAAATGTATGTATTTTTTTCTTTAAATATGTACAATAGAATGAAAATCAAAGTTCCATGTATACAAATAATTCCCAATTTAAATTCCGTGTGTATAATTGCACCAAATCAAAATTCATGTATCAAATTATGAGACCAAAGTTATGTATAATTTTAATATTTATCCCAATAAATCATTTAAAATAATTGATCTCAAAGTTTAAAAATTTATCTAAAAAATTTAACTATGACATTTTTCTTGAAATATAAAAAATATATCACTTAATTATTAACCAAAAATTATATCTATTCAAATATATTCCAATTCGAATAATTATGTATCAATTTAAATAGTAATATTTATTCCTAAGAGACGTGGCTATCTAATAAAAGTTGTGTTCGTATAAACAAACTTGAAGTTTCCTATAAGACTCAAATCACTTGGATGGATGACTAAGACATATAAAAAGATATAAAATAAATTTTATTCTATTTTCCTCCATCTTATAATATTCATTGATTGCTCTATAAAAGATATTTTATACGTTATTTAATGTTTAATGTATTATTTTCGTTAATACAAAATATAGATAATTATTGGGTTTCTTTATATTTTAAGATTTATTTATTTAGAACCCTTTTACACACCAACATATACATGGAGACAAATAAAACCTTAAAAAAGTTGCACACCTTAAAACTTTCATCTAATTTCTCATAATTTTAAGCTTGTATTTTCATAAATTTATGAGCAACTGAAAATAAAGAAGAAAAGACGTGTCTGTTCATTGTATATTCACATTCCATCGCAAATTATACTACCATGAAGATGGTTAAAGATGATAAGGGTAACATTGAGGTTTGTGATGTTGTTAAGAAGAAATCTTTGTACTAAGAAAAGGTACATCGAATATGTTATGCTACTATTATTGCATGAATTGGATTTCAATGGTTATGTTTATTGAAGTTAGTTATTCTACCTTTTCATTTATTATTATTGAAATACTATAAATATTTAAAAATTCTAATATATATATAAAAACGTTAATGTTTTATATACATTTTGTATAATCAAACTTGTTCTAAGATATGTATTGATAAATTTATATTTTATATAATCAAACTTTCAAATGAAATTGAAAACTAGTATGTTTTCACCGACGTTTTGTTTTGAATTAATTATTTAGATTTAATTTAGAATTTGATCCTTAAAGTATATTTATTTTCCTTTTAGTATCTGAATTTGTTTTATATCTAATTTGATATGTAAAAGTATCGTTTAGTTATATATTTTGGTCCAAAACTTAACGGAGGATAAAAAAAAAATCACCTAATCTAGACATGCTGAGGTTGCATTGGGAAATGCCTTAAATGCCGTCGTAATTGTAGACTTTGTTCATTCAGTAGAGGACAGTTCTGGCTTTATAGGCATTTACTTGGTCAATGGAAACAGTGTGATGTTGATGTAAGCTAAAATGTATATAAAGACGATTTGTCTTCTTGCAATATGGTGACATCAAAACTATATTCAATAATTTATGTGTTGATAAAAGAGGACCATTCAACTCTACTTTTTTTTTTTTTTTTTGTGGAAGCTGGAAAGCATTGCAATTTCCTTTGAGATTTGGGAGCCAGTTAAAAGTAGATGAATTGTTAGTGGGGGCAGTCTCTTTCTTTTAACTTTAATATGTAAACCTAATCCTTGGAAAATGCGTTCATATTACACTTTTTTTTTTTTTTTTTAAACTTCTTTTACTATACTCTTAATATATTTCTCCTCAAACCACATCTTTTTCTTTTAAAATAAAGAATAATAACTAAAAACATTGGTACAAAATTTGTGAAACAAATTTTTACATTTCTTTGATTTAATAACTCAAAATTAATTAATTTTGCTATTGATTATTTTAATATACCCAAAATTACAAATCATTTATCTGGCTTCATCCATTTTCAATTGGGAGAAAACTCCACTTGCTGATGGGACTGAGTCAGATTCATCGTCCTTTATGATGGACATATCATCTCCCTCAAATTCGATATTTGTGGAAGGTAAACGCTGGATAACATGCGATGATAGCATACCGGAAGCATTTGATGCGCTGTCCTCGTGTGGCTCTTGGACAACTGCCGTTTGTTGGAGCTGTAACGCATACTCCAAGTCCCATGCTACATCATCCATGCCAGGCCTATCACAGGCATCTTCTTGCAAACATTTCTCTGTTGTCTCTGCAAATTTTCTTAATGAGTTGGGATTGATCTGATCTCTTATGGATGGATCCACAATCTGATCAAGCAATCCTTTGTTCTTGCAACGCATTCCCCATTCTGCTAGGTTCACTTGCTCTCTTGGGAGTGAAGGATTGATAGCCGGCCTTGCACAGAGCACCTCAAGAAGAACCACTCCGAACGAATAAACATCGGATTTTTCTGTCAGCTGTTGTGTTTTAAAGTACTCAGGATCAAGATAACCAAAAGTTCCTTTAATGCCTGTGCTAACATGGGATTGATCCGGAGGACCTGATCTTGAAAGGCCAAAGTCAGCTACTTTGGCTACAAGATTCTCATCGAGCAAGATGTTTGTCGACTTGACATCACGGTGAATGATGCCCCCAGATGCACCTTTGTGAAGGTAATGAAGTCCTCTTGCAGCACCAATGCAAATATCGAGCCTTTGCTTCCAAGACAAGCAAGGTAGTTTTGCGTTATATAGGTGATCCCTCAAAGTTCCTTTCTCCATTAACTCGTACACAAGTATCATCTCAAGCCTTTCATCACAATATCCGATCAAGGAAACAAGATGGCGATGTCGAATTTTTGATAAAACCATGATCTCCGTCTGAAATTCCGGTAGACCTTGACCTGACCCTGGCTGGCTTCGTTTCACGGCCACTTTGAAGCCATTCCGGAGAATCCCTTGATAGACAGTCCCAAATCCACCCTTACCAATCTGCAACTTCTTATCGAAGTTGTTTGTTGCCAACTGAATCTCGTCTAATGGTATCCTTAAACCAAGGTTCAAGTTAGGAACAGGGGAAGCAGTAATGGTTCCCTCTTTGTTTGGTGTCTTGGAATTACCATGAGAACTTCCTTTAAATATAGGTAATGGTGACCATTCTGAAGTTTCAACAGGTTTTGGCTTCCTATGTCTCAGTCCAATAAACAACAGACCTCCAAAGATGCAGACAAGAACAAGACCTCCGAGGACCACACCAACAATAATAAAGGGAGACATATTGTTGGACTTATGTGTTACAGGGACCAAATTAGATTTTCCCATCATTTCCATTATCTCAACGCCATTTAGAAAAGCATTTCGATATATAGAATTTCTATCAGGCCCTATTGAGATGTTTATGAAACCTGAATCATCAGAATCAACCACAAAGTCCATGAAAAATGGAGTCGCCAGGTCATCCACTATTTGGTAAGGGTTAATGTTCTGGCTGAAGTTGCTATTTATATAGAGAAAAAAACTTAAAGTATTCATTGATATACTAACAACATCACAGAAATGAACCCGAATCAAGTGCCTAGCATCTCTGGTTACATCATAAGACCAGGTTATATTGGAGTCGTTTGATGCCATCTCTTTGGAAGTCCTGTATACTAGATCTGGTGCAATAAATTCGGTAACAATATCATAATTAGGCCTACTTGAGAGAACTCCACTATTCTTTGCAATGCCTGAATTGGTTAGATAACTATCATCAGGAAGCCATGTTCTTAACAAAGTATCATTATTTGGTGTAAGAGTAGGGCCTCCAACATTAATCCTATGAATCGTCTGTAATGCTTGAGAGAGCAGGCCTTTGTAATCATTGCTGTTTCCAGTCCAATTAATCTGTGTAGGCTCGTCAGAAATGAAATCTGAAGGGGCCGGAAAGACCTCGATGGCATTGATGAATGCGAAAGAAGATCCTTGCGGTACAAAGTAGATTAAAAATTTGCCTATTGGAATGCTCAAAATGAATTCCTTTGTTACAGTAGAGCTGCCAATTTTTTGGACAGTGAAATCATGCAAGAGCAGAAAACCTGAAGCTGAAACATTGAAAATAGCATCTGAGACGTCAGTTGAGTTGGAGAAATGAAGGCGTACCAGGTAAGTGCCATTAGTATTGATTTTGAACTCATATGAAGACTGCTTCCCAAAAACTCTTGCAGTTTGATACAGAGGTGGTATTTCTGATGCCTGCCTGTTGTCTGTGACAAAGCTGTTTTGTTTCGTAAATGAAACATCAGAATTCGAGTCACCAACAAAGGTCTGGAAACTGACGTTTACGGCGATGTTTGATCCACAGTTGATGAAATACTTGTCTGGAAGCGTGTATGCTGAGGAAGGCAGTTGATATGAGAAGAAAATGACAAGATAAAGAAAAAAGCTTAAAGACTCATGGTGTTTATCCCACTGAAACTTTCCCATTGATTTGCAGTATTTGCTTAAACTTTGTTTCTTCAAAATAATTCCATTCTGTGAATCAATGATTCCTATTGAAGGATTGAAGATAGGTCAACAGGGAGCCTGAATTCGTTTATGAACCAAAACAGGCTGAGAGAAAATTCTAAGCCGTGTTGCACTGGGAAATGCCTTAAATGCCCTCGTAATTGTAGACTTTGGTTCATTCAGTAGAGGACAGTTTTGGCTTTATAGGCATTTACTTGGTCAATGGAAACAGTGTGATGTTGATGTAAGCTTAAATGTATATAAAGACGATTTGTCTTCTTGCAATATGGTGACATCAAAACTACATTCAATAATTTATGTGTTGATAAAAGAGGACCATTCAACTCTTTTGTGGAAGCTGGAAAGCATTGCAATTTCCTTGAGATTTGGGAGCCAGTTAAACGTAGATGAATTATTAGTGGGGGCAGTCTCTTCCTTTTAACTTTAATATCTAAACCTAATCCTTGGAAAATGCGTTCATATTACACTTTTTTTTTTTGTCAACTTCTTTTTCTATACTCTTAATATATTTCTCCTCAAACCACATCTTTTCTTTTAAAATAAAGAATAATAACTAAATACATTGGTACAAAATTTGTGAAACAAATTTTACATTTCTTTTAAAAATAATTTTATTAATTAACCAAAAAAAAACATATATTATTAAAAAGCTTAACTTAAACCCATCCCTTTGCCTCCCTTATCTGATCCCTAACACATCAATGAAGAAAGAACAAGAAGAAAAATGGTAAGAAGATCAAGAAAAATTGAGAAGATAAATCTCTTTTTCTTTTGCTTTGGCTCTCCGATTTTGCAAAGAAAAATCCCTAACCCATCCCACCTCACTTTTGCTTTGGCTCTCTAATTTCTTGGATACAAGTCTCTTCTTTCCTTGACCCCATAAAGTTTTTTTTTTTTCCTCATTGTATTCAAGAATGAAGGTGAATGAACAAAGAAGGTGATCCCATAAACCTTGTTACGGAGCTAATGGGGGAAAATTTTGGGTTTGTACAATGAAATTCTTAGATCACTATGAACAATTTTAGTTTTGTCTAGGTTTGTTTGGGTGTATCATATTGATATATGTTTTCTAGAAAAATTCTAGGTTAGTACAATGGAATTTTTAGATTACTGTAAACAATTTTGGATTGTTTTCTGGGTTTGTCTTTGTTTATATTGAGTTTTTTTGGTTTTAAATTTGCAAATGGAGAACAAATAGAGAAAGAGGAATTCTGGAAGAACATTATGAACATAAATTACCCAATTTGGGTTAAAAAATTTAATTATTAAATGGAATGAATGAATTTCTAGTTTTATAATCTATAATTTATTTCTATTTTATTACATATTTCTGAATTTTTATATATTTAATTCTATTTTCTATAAATTTTAAAATATATTTGATAAAAATATATTTTTAATTAATAATGCCATATGGCATATTTTTATTGGCCACTTATATTTTTCTTTAATGACATTTAAAAATTGGACCAAAACTTATCGGGATGATACTTTATACACTAAAGTGAGAATATTGTTAGTTTGTGTTGACATGACACCGTTAGTTAAAATGGTGTCACATGACAACCTCTCATATGCCAAATGACAAACATGAATAAAAAAAAATTATTTACAAATGTATAAATTACAAAAAAAAATTATGTTTTTAGTAAATTTATATATTTTTAATCTATTTTAAAATATTATATATTTATATTATTATTTTGGAACTAAAAGATATATAATTTTTATGAAAATTGAAAATATAATTTTTTTTTGCATAAAATGAATCTAAACATATGGTTGTTCCAATTCAATTGTAACTAGACAATCATTTGTCTAGAATGATTCTAGACACACTTTTAGTTTTTGATATACTTTTTTTAAAATATTTTTAATATTTTATTTTTATAAATTTATATATTATATATTATAATTTTTACATATTTTTCAAAATAATAACATAAAATTTGATATTTTATTAAAATTAAAATATATAAATTTACTAAAAATATGGAATGAATATGAAAACAAATTGTGGTCCATGTACTTATGCGAAAAGGATTATATTTTTTATTAATTTAAATATTTTAAAATATTTTTATTTAAGTTTTTTACATGACATATTAAGAGGTTATTATATGGCATCACTAAATTAATTAGTAGTGTTACGTCAACACGAACTAACAGTGTTAGTAGGAAAATACCAATCTAATTGATGGAATACAAGTTTAGGTATCAACTAGGTCCAAAAAAAGAATATCAACTAGGTACAAATGGACTAGTTTAGGGGGCAATCTCTCTCTCTCTCTCTCTCTCTCTCTCTATATATATATATATATATATATATTAACCCAATTTAAAATTTTAGGTTATTTTGTTAACACCATTAAAATTATTTTATTAAATTTATTGGTGTGATATTTTGAACTTAAAAAAAAATACACTTAGTATCTAGGAAACAAAAGAATGACATTATAATGGACTGAACTTAATAGAAAATTTTAATAGTATTAACAATTCTTAAAAGAATCATATCATCATTTTAATCAAAATAAAATATTTAGATTAACTAATAACATTATAAAAGTTGAGATATCAAATTTTATAAAAAACTAAAGTAATAGAGAATATATTTCAAATTTGAGCTAAATGCAAGGATTAAAATTGAACTTTAACCATTTTAATAACCTAAAATATATATATGTATTAGAACTCAAAATTAGCCATTATCTTCTCCTGTTAAAAAAAAAAAATGTACAAGTGTCAAGTAAGGCCTTTCTTTTATATATAGTAATAATTATGCATAATTTTAAGAAATCAAAATTACATTAGAAAATGTAACTAAGAATTGAAGGATTGGGTAATGTGAATTTACCATATTGAATTGTATGATTAAAAGACTAAATTGACATTATGTTTAAAATATTAGAATAAATAGTAACATATATATGTCAAATTTATTTAAATCTTATATAAACTAAATTGAATAGACTTAAAAATGCAAAGTATTTAACTGTACAATATACCATATATGTAGAACATGAATGGCTGGACCCAATATTCCTCACTCCATCTCTATTTCAGCAATTAACACTCAGAATTTTTTGTAGTGTAGCAACATGTGCAATGAATTGATTTAATTTAGGCAAATATTATGTATTTGTTGATTAAATTATTTAATATGAAAATATATTTTGAAAATGAAGTAGTAAAACTAGTGATATATTATTGATACTTTTTTTTTCGGAGGAAATGCTTATTTATTATCTATGTATTATTATAATAGTTACACATAAAATAAAGAATATTTAGTATAAATTTAAACTTGAAATTAAAAAGATGAGTAAAATTCTTGTAAAAAATAAAACCTCTTCAAAGTAAGCGAAAGAGTGATTTAATATTACTAATTAAATTATTTATTGTTAATTCATATGCTAAAACATATGTAAAAATAATACTTTTACCAAAAGTAGCATTGTTATTTTATTCATGATTATGTTATCGTATATATATTGGAATAAATTTTAGGCTTAAAGGGTGAAAAAAACTTTCAAACTTTTTCAAAAAAAAAAAAAAGCAATTAAGCCCCAATTTTCTTTTTGCACTCAATTGAGAACTTGAACTTTCAAGATCCATAAAAAAGGCCCTCAAACTTTTTCAAATAGAGTAATTAAGCTCCTACTTTTTTTTTCACTCAATTAGGTACTTGAACTACCAAAATGCATCAAAAAGCCCTCAAACTTTTTTCTTTTTTAAAAGAAGCAATTAAGCTCCTACTTTTTTTTTTTCACTCAATTGGATACTTGTACTATCAAACTGCATCAAAAAGGTTAGGAATGGATCTAGGGGGGCTGACAGGAGCCCCGGCCCCCTAAAATGGAAAAATTTTCATTTAGGCCTTTTATAATTTATAAAATTTTAAATTCGTAATAGTAAAATTGCACTTCACCCTCCCCAAATGATAAAATTTTGATTTAATCCTCTAAATTTATAAAGATATAGGCTATTAAAATGGTGAAATTGCATTTTTACTATCATAAAAATATATAATTTAATTCCACCCCCAAAATTTTTTTTTGACTTCACCCCTACCCTACCAAGTCGTATTTCTGGATTTGCCACTGAAAAAGAACCATTGATCAATATAGAAAAATTATAAAATGTTTCTTTTAGTACAATGTTTTTTTTTTTTTTTACTTAATTTTATATTTTTTATATTTTTTAATTTTCTTACGACTTTATAAAATTTTATAATTTATTTTATATTTCTATATATTTGATAATTTTTATGATTTTTATAAATTTTACAATTTTATAATTTTTATGATTTTTATAGTTTTTTATAATTTTAATTTTAAATATTTTTTATATTTTTATTAAAATTTAATAATTTTATAACTTTTATTGATTTTTATTGATTTTTTTTTTTTTTTGCAACGTCACGTTGTGGTTGTGACACGTAATGGTTTTAACTGGAAAAAGTTAGGGTGATTAACTTTAATGATCAAAATGCCTTTTCAAATGGCGAGATCTAGAAATACAACTTAGGGGGCAAGGGCAAAATCAGAAATTTGGGGGAGAAATTAAATTATATATTTTTATGGTAGTAAAAATACAATTTCGCCATTTTAATAGCCTCTAGAGAATTAAATCAATTTTTTTTCATTTATGGGAGGCCAAGGTGCAATTTTACCATTATTAATTTAAAATTTTATAAATTATAAAATGCCTAAATAGAAATTTTTCTATTTTAGGGGGGCGTAGCCTGTTAGCCTCTACCCCTGACCTTTTTGATACATTTTGACAGTTTAAGTACTCAATTGAGTGCAAAAAAAGAGTAGGGACTTAATTGCTATTTTTGAAAAAGTTTAAGGATATTTTTTATATATTTTGAAGTTCAAATACCTAATTAAGTGAAGAAAAAAATCAAAAGCTTAATTATTTTTTTTAAAGTCGGAGGACTTTTACCCTTTAATTTTAGTACTTTTATTTTCCATTTGATGATTGAATTATATTTGGGAATTAATTGGTTGCATAAAATTGTAAATAAGATCATAATTTAAAAATAGAAACATAATTTTATAAGGCGTAAAAACATGGATATTATATTGATTAATATTCTTAGTTGAAAAGGATGAGTGTGTAGAATAAGCTATTGTATATTTGTTTTAAAAATATTTTGGAAATTATTCTAGTGGTAATTAGAATAATTTATAATATTTTATGTATTCTATTTATAATATTTTATAATATTTGCATTCATGATTTTAGTAACAATTAATATCAGAAAATATTTATTGAAAGGTAAAATATATTTTTAATTGGTGAATAATTTGCTAAAAAATATAATCTTATAAAATTATTTTGGTGAGAGGAAAGTTAATTTCGTTAAAAAATTTGTTAACTAAATGGGATGACATAAAATAAAATTAGCTTCAGACATGTCATTAATTTAAACCATTTATGTGTTTCATATCAACTTTGAATTTTAGACCTTGTATATATATATATATATATATAACTACTTTGTATAACTGTGCAATGCTTGGGTTGATGGTGTGTACCAATTAAAATAATATTTTATAAAATAATGAAAAATAGTTATAAGTTTGTTAAAAACAAAGAATTATCATTATTCGTAAATATCAACGAGAGTTTTTAAATTTCATAAGAGTTAAGGATTAACAAGTATACTATAAAAGTATAGTAAAATATTAAAAAATAGACACGTATCAATTTTTAAAAGTTGCTTATAGAATAAAAAAATATATTGTCAATGTATCGAATACTAATCCTTTTAAAAATAATAATGTATTGCAAATATTTTAAAAAATGTTTTTAATATAAAAATAATATTTTATAAAATAGTAACAAAAGTTTATAAATTTATAAAAATAAAATTATCCATTTCAGTGACAATGTATTAATGTTTTTATTGAATAATAATTAAAATTGATGAACTGAATACAATAATTTTAAAACTTTGATTGAAATTTGTGCTAAAGGTATTTTTTTTATACATCATTTTCGTTTTATTTTGAATAATAATTTGGATATTAGGCCATTAATGCTTTTTTAGATAGCCATTAATGTTAAATTTATTTTAATATTTTGAATATATATATATTAATATTTTTACAAATTACTAAAAAATCAAATATTACAAAAAATTGCAAAATTTTTAAAAGGAAAATACTCTTTATGTTTGACAATTTGATTCCTTTAACTATTTTGGTGTAAGTTTTCACCTCGCAAGTCACCCTAATAATACCAATATAGCACTACTCTTTTCCAACAATACAATTATATTCTTTATAAATAAAATAAAAAGAGAAATTTTTGCTTTCAAAGGAGGCAAGATAAAAAGAAACTACGACATAATAGTCAAGATATGGTAAAATTCTGCCAGTAAAGCTTGTTATTAAATATGGTATTAAACCCTACTTTAGTAAATATATGATTAAATATAACTGATTGGGGAATGAATAATTAAGTACATAATAAATTTGTTACATGATTATATTGGTGTTAATTGTATATATATAAATTATAATTATATGTAGAAAATTTCAATCAATTTAATTCCAATAAACTTCTAGAAAAAAGTTTACCACTTTTGTGAAATTGTTTGCAATTTGATGAAACATTTTATTTATGATTTGTTTTTGGTAACAAGATATAAATAGCATCAATTACGAGCTACCAATAGGATCTGGGTTGGATAACCAAAACATTTGTCAAGTTGTATCTGATCATCAACCGATGAAGGAGCCACATGAAAAATTCTCGCTCCAATAGGAAAATCTTTCTTCAGATCAGCTAAAGTATCAACAATAGAGTTCACCTCTAGAGGTACTTGTTTATGAGCACTCTTCACTTGCGTCTATATAGTTCTTGAATATGCAAAATCAAATCTTTATTTGAATGTCCTCTATAATCTCCATGAATACCTTTAATAGCTAAAAAACAATTTGTCTCAATAATAACATTTACCCATTTATCCTTCTAAGCTAATTGGAGGCCATCATAAATAGCCCAAAATTCAGCTTGTAGCACACTGCATCTTCCAATATTTCTTCCTAGTCCCCACATCCATCTACCATGCTCATCACACGCCACTGAAGCCGACCAAACAAGACCCAAATTTGGGTTACAAGCACTGTTTATTTATTTTAAAGAACCCAGTAGGCAGTGGAACCCATCTTTGGTCCCTGAATCGATTCACATTACTCTCCCTAAATTGACATACCCCTACTTAATGGCTCTCACCCACCACCACGAAGACTGGATCACACTAAATATGTTGAATGGAATACCTTGGGATACACACAAATTTCTCTGTTTCCAAATCCTTCAAAAAACAATCCCAAATAGAGAAGGCCAGTCTGAATCCTTGAAAACAACATCAAACATATTTTTCAAGTTAGTAGACACTCATTCCTTCAAAGAAGAAGAGAAAATCGGATCGAACTCCTCGAGGGAATTAACTGCTTCCACACTTCTTTTGCTTTACAACAATCTTGTAACACATGAAGACAAGATTCTTCAACGTTCCTACAAAGCTTGCACGAAGGGTCATCCGATAAGCCTTTCCTACATCGATCCGTATTACAAAAGTGGCATCCTTTAAACACTAACCAAATAAAATGACGAACACGTTGTGGAACATTTAAAGACCAAGCAAGCTTCCATTTCACCTCCGACAAATTTAACGAGTTTTTTTTATAAGCATACCATAAGCTAGTTTAATACTGAATTTACCATTGGAAGCCTAACTCGATATAAATCCATTAGGTCCTACTAAAATATTTGTAGTCGGAATACCTCCAATATAAGATAGAATATCTTCATTAAAAAAACATCGCATATGCTCTCCATTCTAGTTTCCCTCCGTATTCACAACCTTCTGAAGTGTGATGGACTCATCAATCGGGAATGAGCCAAACAATGGTTAATAAAAGGACCTACATTTGCTATCCAATTATTAGTCCAAAATTTGATAAGATTCCCATCACCAACTGACCAAAGAAGACTTTGATGCAGGAGGGGCCAAACTTTCGCAAGAGATCTTCAAACGAAAGAACATTTGCTTCAGGAAATATCCTTAGGGCATTCCTTCAATATTTTATACTTAGATTGGAGTACCTTACCCACAAAGCTTACTCATTAGTTAGGAGGTTAAATCCAAACTTAAGCATAAATGTCTCATTATGTTCCTTAAGGCATAGAATACCTAATCCCCCATTAGGCAAATGCTGACAGCAATCCCCCTACCTTGCCAAAGATGGTTTCCAAATTAGCTTCAGAATTCCCCCATATAAATCTCCAGGCAATCTTCACAATTTCTGCACAAATGCTAGACGAGACTTTCACAGTTTGCATAAAATAATTTGGAATTGACAAAAAAATTGATCGAGCTAAAGTTACTTGTCTCGCTACAGAAAATGTTTTGGCATTCCATTATTTAGCTTTCGTCTAACCTTTTTCTACAATCAATCTAAAGGTATTTGTCGTTATTCTTCGAAAAAAAAGGCAATTCCAAATATATCCCCAAATTGTTAGTCTACTGTTGAAAACCAAGAACATTACAAATAGCATTAGCATAGTTAGAATCAGTATTGCTGGAAAAGAACACATTAGTTTTAAGGCCATTGACTTTATGGCCCGAGGCAGCTCCACAAGTGTTAAGGACATCCTTTATAATACTTTATTGATCAACATCTATTTTTTCAAATAAAAAAATATCATCAGCGAAAAATAGGTGAGATAATGAAGGACCATTCTTACCCACACAATTGGTTTCCAAATTTTATCCTCCGCTCTTTTATGAATAAATTGACCCAACTTCTCCATACATAACACAAAGATATAAGGAGACATTGGGCATCCTTGTCTAATACCCCTCATCGAACAGAAATCAACCGAAGGATTTCTATTCCACAAAATCTATATGGATACTGTTGTAATACAATCCATTATGATCTTAGACATCTTTAAAGGAAAACCATCATCCGATAAAGTATCTTCAATAAAATCCCACAGTATTCTATCATAGGATTTCTCTAAATCCACTTTAACGACCATCCATATTTTTTTCCCTTTTTTCGTACACATTAAGTAAGTAACCTCTTGGGAAATAATGATATTATCTATAATCTGCCTCTCAGCCACAAAAATAATTTGATTCTAGGTGATAATCGAAGGGAAAATTAGGTTAAATTGATACGCAATAACTTTAGTAACAATATTGTAAAGAACATTACAAAGGCTAATTAGTCAAAATTGAGCCAGATATTCAGGAGCCTTAGATTTGGGAAAAAGCAATAGAAAAGTCTTGTTGATGCTACTAATGAGAGGTCACTCAGAGAAAACTCCACGCACCCAATTACACACATCTGCACCAACCGTTTCCCATTGACTTTGATAGAACAAAGCATGAATACCATCTGGACCTAGAGCCTTCAAGAAACCCATACTAAATAATACACTTATAATTTCCTCATTAGACACATCTGCCCCTAGAACATCTAGAGATGTAGAATCCAAAGCCGAAAAATAACCATATAAAGGGAATTTTCCTAGAGTTTGGTCATCCAAAGAGTATAGAGAAGAGAAGTACTTGACCGCTTCCTCTTGAAGAACTTCATTGTCATAACACCATTGACCCCCTACATTTAAAGCAGAAGTTCTGTTAGAATTTTGCTTAACAAAAACTTTATTATGAAAGAATTTCATGTTTCCGTCATCAAAATGGATCTAACCACTCTTGATTTTTGTTTCCAAAGTAATTCTTCCTTATCAAGGAACTTTCTGCACTCAACACGCAACTTACATTTGAGATCCATAAGGAATCTAGAACACCTCCGGTCTAGAACAGCTTGGATCTTATCGATGCAAAGAGTAAGCAAGCTCTTTTGTTTAAATATATGACCAAAAGCCTCTTAGTTCCAATTTTTCAGTTTCATAGTCAGAGCCCTAATATTGCCAACTAAATCCACCCTATTACTCCAATTTTCATGAACAAATTGTGCAAACAATGGATGACTAACCCAAGGGGCTAGGAAACGAAAAGACCTATCAACTCGAACTTTTTTGGGAGAATTTAATGATAATAATATGAGTCTATGATATTATTTTTGTAACACCTCCTAACCCTTAACCGTCGTCGAAACAGAGTTATGGAGTATTACCTGATATTTCAGATCAAATATGAACATTACACAAATATTCTGCATATACATTATAATTAAATCATATTGTCCCTTTTATAAGCCCTCGAGGCTCAAAATACACATTAAAAACAAATTGGGAATAAATCAGACATTCAGGAAATTTTTCACAAAATTTAAATTTTTTCCTAGAAACAGGGCACACACGCCCATGTGAACCTGGGACATGCCCGTGTCTCAGATCATGTCCTACCCCATGTAACTCTCTGACTTAGGTCACATGGCCAGCCACATGCCCGTGTGCTAGGTCGTGTGCCACACACGGCTGAGACGCGTGCCCTTGTCTCTGCCCGTTTGTAAATTCATAGGTATTCTATTTTGAAAATTTTAAGTAGCAGGGGATACATGACCAATTTACATGCCCATGTGTTAACCGTGTGGACTCAATATGTAATAACCTATTTTTTGTCAAATTGGAATAGAGGTTTCGGGACCACAAAATTTGACTTTGAAATAATTATTTTATTATTATTTTAATGTCTACAATATGATAGTATTACTATGTGAAATTTTTGTTAAGAAATTTTATCGTTTGAGTGTTCAATTTGATGAAAAGGACTAAATCGCGTAAGGTGTAAAACTTGTTTTCTATTAACTAAAGGTATTAAATTGTATGAAATTAAATAGTGGAGTCCTTATATGGTAAAATACCAATTTTAATATGAGTGAACATTTATGGACATTTTTATCAAGTGTTTTAATATTAATAGTTAAGGTTAGTTTAGTAATTTAATGAATTAAATTAAGTAAAATAACAAAAGTAAAGTTATCATTTCCATAGTATATTCCACCACCAAATTTTCAACCTAAATTAGCCATGGGAGAAGCTTGATATTCGGCCAAGCTAATTTTCATGCATGTAAGTTTAATTTTGTCCCCTTTTTAATGATTTCTATGTTTTTGAGATCGTTGTAGCTTAATCTAGCTAGTCCAGGAACTAATTTGCAAAATTGTTAAAGGTTTAGGGTTTTTCTATTGATGAATTTTGATGTATTTTGATGTTTAATGGTAGAAAATGCATGATTGTTGTTAGATAAACAACATTTGTAAAGTGATTTTTGACAAAATTGTCAATTAGGGGTCAAATTGTGAAATGTGTAAAATTAGTGGTTAAATTGTGAAATAAATAAAAATTTTGGACTTCTAAGGACCTAATTAAAATTCGAAAAGCATGGGTTTTGGTTGAATTACATGAATTTGTGATTTTATGAAATAAGGACTAAATTGGAAAAATGTTAAAAGTTAGGGGTAAAAGTGTAAATTTTCATTAATGTGTGTTTTGGACTAAATTTAATAGAGAGATGATTAAATAAGTTAATTTTGATTATATTTAGATCAAGAAAGGTGAAATATGGATTTAGTTCGGGGAAAGAATAAGGTTCGAACTAATCGACTTATTTCATCGTTTTTGCAATCAATGTAGGTTTGTATATGTTAAACATTATTATATTTGTGTTTTAAATGCTTTGGTATTGTGTAAATTGTGAATACGACAATACGATCACATTTCAGCAAGTGAGAAAGTCCCGGTTGAACCTTAGAAATAGATTAGGATACGAATGGCATGTCATTAGAGGTTATGTGATTTGGGTGCTAGTCCGTACGTCTTACCGGTGGCTGAGTCATCCGGCATGTGTTGTAAATACTCGTCAGCTTGTGTGAGTAGCACTGCAGCTTCGTCATGACCATCAACTTGTGTGAGCAAACCCGTTGATAGCTCGAGAGTGAGCATTATATGTGATATGAGATTGAGATAACTTCGGCTATATATGTGGCACTTAGGGTACGAGATTCCCGAGTATCTGATATTATTCCAAATGGTTCAAAGGGTATGTCAAAGATTTGGATAAGTATGAGTTTGATACGGGATGGTACAGGCATGTACATGAATTGAGCAATACATTGAAATAAAAAAAATTATGAAAGTTACATCTAACTTTGTGAATGCAAATGTGGTAGGTTGATGATTCATTATAAGCTATGTTATGTTATATTTTATTTGCTTAATTTGAGCATATATGATGAGTTAATTTAAATGCTATACGAACTTACTAAGCTTTATAGCTTACTTTGTTTAATTTTTCGTGTTTTTTAGTGAAATCAAAGCTAGCTCAGATTCGGGATTGTTAGAGACTTCATCACACTATCCTACTATCACTTTGGTACTTTTGAACTTAAGTATTTTGAGTATATGGCATGTATAGGATTATGGTCATTTTGGTTATGGATTGATAATGAATTTAGCCATTTGAATTTAGATTGTAAATATCTAAAGTTTGGTTTATATATAGCCATGAGAGTTGGCTTATTTTGATTTATTTGGTTGTGAATATATTTTTGCAAATGGCTCTTATTATGTGCTTGATTATGGATATGTAATGCTAGTTGGTATTTGGTAATTAGAGGTACTAAATGGTTGAGAATTGAATTTGGTATGTTTGTGAGATTAGGCTAAATGATGCAAAATTGGAAGTGTCTATATTAATGATTTGAGATTATGAATTTTGGTAAGAAATTGAATGGCATATTATGGTACATGTGTGCCTTGTTGTTGTTGGTATAGAATTAGCATGAATTAGGCTTGGATTGAGGTTGGATTAAATTCCTATTATATGACATGTTTTGGGTGCCAATTGGGTTGATGTAGGTGTAAGCAAAGTTTGGGTGGCAAAATGGCTTGGTAAATAACCTATTTTTGTCTACACGAGTAGAGACACGGGTGTGTGTCTTAGCCATGTGTGACACACGGTCAGGTTACACGGCTGTGTGTCCCTTGGTGTTGAATTTTAAATCAAGTCAGTATGCTCCACACGACTCTACACACGGGCGTGTGATTGGCTGTGTGGCCTAAGTCAGTATACCCTATAGGTTTGGCACGACCTAGCACGCGGTCTGGCACACGGACGTGTGTGGCTATTTTTAGGGCACATGAGTGTGCCACACGGATGTGTATTGGCCATGTGACCCAAGTCAGAGAGTTACATGAGGTCGGACATAGGCTAGGACACGACCATGAGATCCCATTTCCAATGTCCACACGACTTGTGACACAGGCATATCTTTGGCCGTGTGAGACACATGGCTGAGCCACACGGGCGTGTGTCCCCTATATTTTGCAAAAAAATTCAAAGTTTTGTAAAAGTTTCCTAAGTTATCGGTATAGTCTTGAATCACTCTTAAAGCATGTTTTGGGCCTCGTAGGCTCGTATTAGGGAAATATGGTTGATGTTGAATAATGATTACATGAAATTGAATAATGTATGTGAAATGTATGTTTAATTGTGTTATAAGTCCGATAATGCTCCGTAACCCTATTTTGGCATTGAATACGGTGAGAGGTGTTATATTTATTGGTATTAGAGCCACGATTTAGTCTATTCTAGGACTAACGTAGCGTGTGTAAGAGTCTAGTTATACATGTTATATATAACCTGTGATAGTGTGATATCTCTTGATAGTTTTAACTCGTATTTTGTATAGTAAATGGATCCCAATTGAGCTTTAGCTGATGATGTTGAAAGTAATGCACCAGCCTCCATTCACGGAGTAGCGCAATTAGAGTCGAGACCCGTATCGGGTAGTCAGGGCGGAGAGGCCAAAGAAGCCTTCTTCCAGATGATAAATAAGTGGTTTATAGAGTTTGTTTGAACAAATATGGCTGCTCAGCAACCTCCACCCCCACCTAATCCCCAACCGGTCGTCGTAGTTTCTCAATGTTTGGAAACCCATGATTGAATAAGCTGCTTATTAATAAAGTCCAAAAATACAGGGCTAAAGAATTTAGAGCTACTATTGAGATGATCCTGAGAGAGCGGAGTTTTGGCTTGAAAATACAATCAGAATATTTGATGAACTATCGTGCACACCAACTAAGTGTTTAAAATGTGTCGTATCACTTCTGAGGGACACTGCACATTAATGGTGGAATATTTTGGTATCAGCGGTGCCGAGAGAAATGGTCACCTGGGAATTCTTTCAAGCTGAGTTCAAAAGAAATACATCAGTCAACGGTTTATCGATAAAAAATGAAGAGAGTTTTTAGAGTTGAAACAGGGCCATATGTTTGTGACAGAATATGAGCGAAAGTTTGTGAGACTTAATAAGTATGCTCGAGAATGTGTTTCCACTGGGGTAATTAGGTGTAAAAGATTCAAAGATGGACTAAATGAAGACATCAGAATGCTAGTTGGGATTTTAGAGTTGAAAGAATTTGTTGTGCTAGTTGACCGAGCTTGTAAAGTCGAGGAATTGGGCAAAGAAAAGAGAAAAGCTTATTTTGAGGCTAGAGATTTGAGAAAGAGATCGATAAGTAAACCATATCAGTCTTCGTTAAAGAAATCAAGAGATTCATACACTCGTATGAATGTTTCAATTGGGTATCCAAATAGAGATTGTGGAAAGTAATACTTAAGTCCTAAAGCTCAAGCTACATCAGTATCGAGTGTCGGCAGTGTGAGAAGTAATAAACCCAAGTGTCAACAGAGTGGTCGACGACATTTTGGTGAGTGCTGGATGAATAATAGAGGTTGTTTTAAATGTGGCTCGCAATATTATTTCATTCGAGATTGTGTGGAGTTAGCGAGAAAGATAAATTCCAGAATGCAAGACCGAGCAACCCAGCTACTAAAGGGAGGTCACTGAGAAATGCAGGAAATGTGACTAGTGGTAGAGGTGCGATAAAAATTCAACTATGAAATCTTAGGCTAGAGCATCAGCTAGAGCTTACGCTATTCGTGCTCGCGAAGATGCGTCATCACCTGATGTTGTCACTGGTACATTTTCTCTTTATGACACTGGTGTAATTACTTTGATTGATCCTGGATCGACTCATTCATATGTTTATGAGAATTTAGTTTCTAGTAAGAGTTTATCTGTCGAGTGTACTGAGTTTGTGATTAAAGTGTCGAACCCCTTTGGCAAGTATGTTCTAGTTGATAAAGTTTGCAAGAATTGTCCTTCGATGACTTAGGGTTATTGTTTTCCAACTAATTTGATGCTACTACCGTTTGATGAATTTGGTGTAATTTTGGGTATGGATTGGTTGACGCTGCATGATACTGTTGTGAATTGTAGACGAAATACTATTGAATTGAAATGTCAGAATAGTGAAATCCTTAGAATTGAATTAGATGAGTCGAGTGGATTGCCTATTGTAATTTCGTCAATGTCAGCTCAGAGATATGTGAGAAAAGGTCGAAGCTTACCTTACTTGTGTACTGGATACAAAAGTGTCTGAATCAAAAACTGAATTAGTGCCAGTTGTCTGTAAGTATCCGGATGTGTTTCCAGAAGAGTTATACCACCGATCAGAGAGGTCAAGTTTGCTATTGAATTAGTACCGAGAACATCACCGATATTGATAGCTCCATACATAATGGCTCCGACAGAATTGAAAGCTCAGTTACAAGAGTTAACGGATAGAGATTTTGCACAACCTAGTTTTTCGCCCTGGGGTGCACCTATGTTGTTTGTAAAAAAGAAAGACGGATCGATTTGAATGTGTATTGACTATCGACAACTCAACAAGGTTACGATAAATAACAAGTATCCTTTGCCAAGAATAGATGACTTGTTTGATCAGTTAAAATGGGCAACAGTGTTCTCGAAGATTGATTTGAGATCTGGCTATTACCAGTTGTGAGTTAAAGATTCAGATGTGTCGAAAACTGCATTTAGAATGAGGTACGGGCATTATGAATTTCTTGTTATGCCTTTTGGATTGACTAATGCTCCTGCAATTTTTATGGATTTGATGAATAAGATATTTAGACCGTATTTAGACAGATTTGTTGTTATATTTATTGATGGCATTTTGATCTATTCCGGGATGAGTATGAGCATGCTGAACATTTGAAAATTATGCTACAAACATTAAGAGATATGCAACTATTTGCTAAATTTAGTAAATGCGAGTTTTGGCTCCGAGAAGTCAGATTCTTGGGACATATTGTATCGACGGAAGGCATATGAGTTGATCCGAGCAAGATTTCAGCCATTGTTGACTGGAAACCACCAAAAAATGCGTCTGAAGTCCGAAGCTTTTTAGGACTAATGGCTACTATCGACATTTTGTAAAATGATTCTTAATGATTGCTACATCAATGATTAGATTGCTACAGAAAGATGTGAAAGTCGAGTGGTCCGAGAAATATCAATAGAGTTTTGAATAGTAGAAAGCATTACTAACTGAGTCAACAGTTTTGGTTCAACCTGAGCTGGGTAAAGAGTTTGTGATTTTCAACGACGCGTTATTGAATGATTTGGGTTGTGTTTTGATGCAATAGGGAAATGTGATAGCTTATGCCTCCAGATAGTTGAAACCACATGAAAAGAATTATCCGACGCATGATTTAGAGTTGGCCGCTATTGTATTTGGATTGAATATTTGGCGACATCATTTATACGGTGAAAAATGCCATATCTTTACTGATCACAAGAGCTTGAAGTATATAATGACTCAGAAATATTTGAATTTGCGACAAAGAAGATGGCTCGAGTTGCTGAAAGACTATAAGTTAGTGATTAATTACCATCCGGGAAAGTGAACGTAGTCCCAGATGCTTTGAGTAGAAAATATTTATTTACTTTGAGAGTGATGAATACTCAGATAACCTTGTCTGATGATGGTTCGATTCTAGCAGAATGAAAAGCTAAACTGGTATTTCTTCAGCAAATTTGTGAAGCTCAGAAGTTTGATAACGAGTTACAAGCTAAAAGAGTATAGTGTGATTCGAATAGTGATTCAGAGTATCAGATAGAATCCGATGATTGTTTAATGTTTCGAGGTCAAATTTGTGTACCAAATAATTTTGAGCTTATTTAGAAAATTCTACATGAAGAACGTAGTGGTTGTTTATCTGTTCACCCGAGGAGTACTAAAATGTACAATGATTTGTAACAGTTGTACTGGTGGTTGAGCATGAAACGAGACATTTCAGAGTTTGTGTTGAGATGTTTGGTTTGTCAGCAAGTTAAAGCTGAACATTAGGTGCTTTCGGGATTACTACAGCCTGTGATGATACCAGAGTGGAAATGGGATAAAGTTACGATGGATTTCGTATCGAGATTACCCCTGTCTTCGAAGAAGAAAGATACTATTTGGGTTGTCGTTGATTGATTGACGAAATCTGCACATTTCATTCTGGTACGTACTGACTATTCGCTCGATAAATTGGCTGAATTGTACATTTTCAAGATCGTTATATTGCACCAGGTACCAGTTTCGATTATTTCGAATGGAGATCTAAGGTTTACGTCGTGATTTTGGAAGAAATTGCAAGAAGCTTTGGGTACAAGGTTGAACTTTAGGACCGTATTTCATCCGCAAACTGATGGTCAGTCTGAGAGAGTAATAAAAATTCTCAAAGATATGCTTTGTTGTTGTGTTTTAGAATTTGAAGGCAATTGGGAGAAATATTTTCCGTTGGTTGAATTCGCGATAACAATTTTCAATTGAGCATTAAAATGGCACCATATGAAGCATTGTATGGTCGCAAATGCCGAACTCCATTGTATTGGACCGAGCTGAGTGAGAAAAAGATTCACGGGGTTAACTTGATTAGGAGACTGAAGATAAAGTGAAAGTAATTCAAAATAGTTTGATCTTCAGATCGACAGAAATCGTATGCGGATTTGAAACATAAAGATATTGAATTTCAGATCAGCGACAGATTATTTTTGAAAATATGTCCGTGGAATAAAATTCTTCGATTTGGTCATAAAGGAAAATTAAGTCTGCGATTCATCGGGCCATATGAGATCATCGAAAGAATAGGGCCAGTGGCTTATCGGCTAGCTCTACCGTTAGAATTAGAAAAGATCCACAATGTGTTTCATGTGTCAAAGTTATGACAGTATCGATCAGATCCATCACATATCATTTCTTCGTTAGAGATTGAAATTCAACCTCATATGACGTATAGCGAAGAACCGATCTAAATTTTAACTCTTGAGGTTAAAGAGTTGAGAAATAAAAACATAGCTTTGGTGAAGGTTTTGTGCCAATGACAGGGTGCCGAAAAAGCTACATGGGAACCCGAGGAAGCTATGAGAAAATAGTACCCTAACATCTTTTCTTGTAAGATTTTCAGGGATGAAAATTCCTAAGGAGGGAGAGTTGTAACAGTCTGTTTTTAGTCAAATCAAAATTGTGGTTTTGGGACCATAAAATTCGAGGTGGAAATAATTATTTTATAATTATTTTAATTTCTACAACATGATAGTGTTACTGTGTGAAATTTTTGTTAAGAAATTTTATCGTTTGAGTGTTTAATTTGATAAAAATGACTACATCACATAAGGTGTAAAACTTGTGTTATATTAGCTAAAGGTATTAAATTGCCATGGAATTAAATAGTGGAGGTATTTATGTGGTAGATATCCATTTTTAATATGAGTGGACATTTATGGACATTTTTATCAAGTGTTTTAATATTAATAGTTAAGGTTAATTTAGTAATTTAATGAATTAAAATAAGTAAAATAACAAAAATAAAGTTATTATCTTCCTTAGTATATTCCACCACCAAAATTTCAACCTAAGTAAGCCATGGGAGAAGCTTTATATTCGACCAAGCTAATTTTCATGTATGTAAGTTCAATTTTGTCCCGTTTTTAATGATTTTATGTTTTTAAGATCATTATAGCTTAATCTAGCTAGCCCAGAGACTAATTTGAAAAATGTTAAAGGTTTAGGGTTTTTCCATTGATGAATATTGATGTATTTTGATGTTTAATGGTAGAAAATGTGTGCTTGTTGTTAGATAAACAACATTTGTAAAGTGATTTTTGACAAAATTATCAATTAGGGGTCAAATTGTGAAATGTGTAAATTTAGTGGTTAAATTGTGAAATAAATGAAAATTTTGGACTTATAGGGACCTAATTGAAATTCAAAAAGCATGGGTTTTGGTTGAATTGCATGAATTTGTGGTTTTATGAAATAAGGACTAAATTGTAAAAATGTTGAAAAGTTTGGGGTAAAAGTGTAAATTTTCTTTAATGCGTATTTTGGACTAAATTGAATAGAGAGACTATTAAATAAGTTAATTTTGATTATATTTATAACAAGAAAGGTGAAATAAAGATTTAGATCGAGGAAAGAATAAAGGTTCGGACTAATCGACTTATGTCACTATTTTTGCAATCGAGGTAAGTTCGTATTTGTTAAACATTATTATATTTGTGTTTTAAATGCTTTGGTATTGCATAAATTGTGAATAAGATACTACGAAAATATTCGATGACGATTCAAACTGTGAAAGTCTCGATTGAAAGTCCGTACATCCTACCGGTGGCTGAGTCATCCAGAATGTGCTGTTTATACTCGTTAGCTTGTGTGAGTAGCACCATGTAGCTTCGTCATGGCCGTCAACTTGTGTGAGTAGACCCGTTGATAGCTCGAGAGTGAGTATTATATGTGATATGAGATTGAGATAGCTTCGGCTATATATGTGGCACTTAGGGTGCAAGATTCCCGAGTATTCGATTGTATTCCTATAACACCCCTAACCCATATTGAACGCTCGAGTAGGGTTACAGAGCATTACCGAACTTACAAAATAGTTAAATAACTGCTTAAACATACATTTTCTCAATTCAAAATCATTCATCATTCATGCCTCATTCAAATATAATCACTTTATCCCTTAAAAGGGCCTACGAGGCCTTAAACATGCATTAGAAATGGTTCGAGACTAAACCAATAACTCGGAAAATTTTGTGAAACTTAGAAAATGTAACCCTCTAAATTTTTTTATTTTTTCTGTTAAATTCGACACAGCTGTGTATCTACTTGATGGTTTAGTGTTCTGAGTGTATGTGAGAGGTCTCAAGTTTAAGCCCTAGCTTTGGGAACTTTTGATATTTTTCTGATCTAAGCCTTGTGCTCGGAGAGTGGGCTTATAGTAAATCATTTGTAATTCCATAACAGAATGGGCCTGCTGGTCTGGTGGTTAAGTTGAGTGTTAGTTTACTGAAAGTCTTGTGTTCGAATCCCTGCATGAGCGAGAGAGTTCTTCTTTTTGCTCATTTGATAGAGAGAGTTTCAGTCAAACTGGAATTCTGAGTAGTGGGATAGTGGGAGGAAATTTAGGGATTGTGGTCAAAATTGTTTTCCCTAATTATCTCTTAATCAATTTTGTTTCTGTTCTTTTCAATATTTTGGTCTCTCTTGGAAATTCTAACGTGTTGTTTCATTTACTTTTCTTTTGTTTCTCCCTGTTGTTTTCTCTCCAAATTGGCATAATCTATTTGTTTCAAATTACGACTTTCTACTCACGGTTTCCATACATTGGTAAGTGTGACTTCATTCGTATAGGTGGTATTTTCTTTTCATCTATTTAGAGCTGTGTGGTTTCTTTCCGTTGACGTTGAATTTATGTTTTGGCAGCAGTAAATAGAGAGGAGTGTATTCCTACTCTTGCGGAATCATAGTCAATCGTTTGGAGTGTTTGCGGTAAATGCTGAACACTTGTTTTGGACTTTTGTCAATATCGAGTTCGGTTTAATCGTGTTTTAGGACTAATTTCAAGTGTTATTATGTCGATTATAGGTTTTGGAAGGCTTAGGAGTGGTTTCTACATCGATTTTATACCATGTGTGTACCCAAAAACGTAAAAAACAGGATTTGGCGAATGCTAAATTGTAAACTATCAACGCCACACTAGCGTGTGGTCACCGTGTGGTAGGCCATGTGTGATAACACAGCCGTGTGATCGACGAAGGCTAGGCCGTGCACAAGACATGACCGTGTGATGGCCAGGGTGTGGCCATGTAGGCCACACGGGATAAACTGAATTGAGCATGTAGGCCCACACGGACACACCCTCGAGCATGTGATATTTGGGCCAGGCCGTGTGATCCACACGAGCAAGGCCAATCTGGGCGTGTGGGCCACATGGGCGTGTAAGCCCATACGGGCAAACTATATGGGCGTGTGGGCCCATTTAGCTAAAATGTTTCCTAGGATTGCACGGGTTTCCCAAGTCGACTGTGAACCTACTGCAGGGTCAGTAAGCGCTACTTAGACCCTAAATTGTGTAACCTGAATATATATAATCTATGTATTGAGCATGTTTACTGATATGTATGTATGACTGATAATTGTATTTTAGCTTGTAAGCATGTATTTCGGTATGTTTGCATTTGAGCATGTTTAGTTGCATGTGCATTGGGGTGGGATGATTGATATTGGAGGAAGTGTAATGAAAGGCTTTCATGCCTATTATCTAGCAGCTCAGCTGCAATATTACAAATATGTGCCGCATTCAGTACGATCTAGTGTGTAGGGATGGGTGGGTGTTTTAAACCCCACATGGTGTGTAGGGATAGCCGGAAATGGTGTGTAGAGGCTGGTGGGTAGGATACTGATTTCTGTTACTGTATGCATACTGTTGGGTTAATGCCCTAATTTATATCTAGAACTGAATCTGTAATAGGCTTAGGCTCAGATTGCATTTGACTGATAGACTGTTGTTTGATTGTATGCATGTCTTATGTGGGGATTACACACTGAGTTTACGTAAACTCACCCATTTCTATTTTATCTGCACAGGTAATCCCTCACTTAGACGGATCGGTGCGACGGAGGACTAAATGGTGACCACATGGCTATTGAACTGATTTAATTCCATTTAAGGTTTTTAGTTCCTATTATTTTTTTGGAGTATTTTTTTATGTAACTTGGACTTTTAAATTGTTGCCTTTGTTTTGGATTTTAGTTGTTTTCATGAACTTTTCAACTGCAACGAAAACTCAATTTTATTTAAAACAACGTTTTTCTAAACACAAAAGGTTTTCTTTAAATATCACGGTTTTAAAAGCTTCACCATAGAATATGTTTTTAAACAAATTAAATTAACGAGAAAATGATTTTGAAACCAACAAGAGATTAATAGAAGATAATAAACGGAAACGGTTTTAACTTGATAAATTCGCTTTCAAATTTCATTCCATGTGACATCGTCAGATTCGGCCATAACATTTAGGCCAAGTTTGGACAAAAATAGGCTATTTGCAAGCCATTTTGCCACCCTATTTTTACATACCTACAAAAGCATAATTTGCAACATTTTTGTAACCCAATAAGTAGCCAATCCATAACATTTCATACACATATTTGAATACTTATATGCAACCAAAGCATTATACCAAGTTAAGCCAAATCAAATGGCTTTATCTTATTCCACAACATAAACCAAAATCACTATCTCAAGTAACCATAACTATCATCTTTATAACTAGCCTATACATGTCATATTTACATAAATCCATAAGTTCAAAAGTACCAATCGGCAACTGGATAGTGTGATACGTATCTCCGACTTTACATGAATCAAGCGAGCTATCGAACCTCTATAAAAATGCAAAAAAGAAACAGAGTAAGCTTTATAGCTTAGTAAGCCCGTATAATTTAGAATTAAACTTACCATTTATACATGATCAAGTCAACAGATAAGGTAAACTCAATTCAATTACCAAATGCCTAAACATAAGCATTCATCAATAAGTTTGACACATAAGTGCATATAATCATCCATTCTCTTAGTTTAGTACTCAATAACTTGTATCTTATCAAATTCATATATCATGTACATCATTTGTAACATTTCATTCTCAATAATCCATTTGATAATAGTAACTCATCTGTATAAACAGTAATTTATTCGTATAAATAGTATAAACAGTAATTCATCCGTATAAACACATAGTTTTATCACATAACCAATAACAAAATTTAAGCTTGTTGAACCTATTTGCATATTAAGGATACTCGGGTGATATACATTACGTATATGTTGGTAATCGTTCAATTCATTATCATTTCCGCTCTTTCCAGCTATGATCAGTAAGCTCCTCCTAAGCTGATGGATAGTAAGCTCTATTGAGTTGAAATGGTAAGCTCTGACGAGCTAAAAACAATAAGCTCTTACGAATTGATATATCAGTAAGCTCATACAAGCTGTGGTGAGTCCGCAACATATGCAGGATCTCGACCAAAACGATAACCCTAATGACATGTCACTCGTATCCTACGACTTTCTACAGTTCAAACGGGACTCAGTATTAAATAATTCTCATCAATAGGCATTCAAACTCAGTAATACCATTTATACATTTATACTTTCATTTCAAATAATTTACAAGTATTTAAAGATTCAATTCTAATTATACGAACTTACCTCGAGTTGCTCGGATGGAAATTATCAACTATTCGTCCATTTTTCCTTTTCCCCGATCTAAACCCGATCTCAACTTATCTTGATTTATAAATTATCAAATTTAGTACATTTAGCATTCAGTCTATTCAATTTAGTCCAAATTTTACTTTAAGGCATTTTTACCATTTGCCCCTAATATTTCACATATTTTATAATTTAGTCCTTATTTCATAAAATCACAAATTCATGCAATTTAACCACAACTCATGCTAGCTGATTTTCTATAGTACTCATATTAGCCCATATTTCTCATTTATTCACACTTTTAACCACCACATTTCACATTTTCTCAATTTAATCCCCTTTTGACATTTTTGTTAAAAATCACTTTACAAAAGCTATTAATCTAACATTAAACCTTCCAAATATATCATAATTCATCAAATTATTCAAGCATTCAAAAATGGAAACATGATAAATCTTTAACAATTTCAAAATTTAAGGTACGGGTAGAAATCATTAAAAACCGAGTCAAAATCACTTACCAATTTAACCTTGCAAGTTTGAACCCTAAAACTCAAAAATGGAGTCCTTCCTTTCTTAATTTCTGTGGACAAAATGAAGATGACAAAGTTATAATTTTGTTTTTCATACTTTAACTTAGTTTATTAATGATTTACTTATTTAACCTTTCTTTAAAACATAAAAAATCACATAATATAAGCCCATAATTGTCCACCCACCATTTAAATGGTCTAATTACATCATAAGGACCTCCACTTTAATGATCCATGGCTAATAGGCACATTTAACTAATAGAACATGCATTTTACACCTTACGCGATTTAGTCTTTTTATCAAATTGACCAATCAAACAATAAAATTTCTAAATGAAATCTTCACACAATCATATATTCATACTGTAGAAATTAAAATATTAATAAAATAAATATTTTGAATTCGGATTTGTGGTCCTAAAACTACTATTCCAATTTGACTAAAAACGGGTTGTTACAATTCGAATGGTTCAACGGGTATGTCAAAGATGTGGATAAGTATGAGTTTGATATGGGATGGTACAGGTATGTTCATGAACCGAGCAATACATTGAAATAAGGAAAAAATTATGAAAGTCACATCTAACTTTGTGAATGCAAATGTGGTAGGTTGCTGATTCATTATAAGCTATGTTATGTTTTATTTGCTTAATTTGAGCATATATGATGAGTTGATTTAAATGCTATACAAACTTACTAAGCTTTATAGCTTACGTTGTTTAATTTTTTGTATTTTTAGTGAAATCAAAGCTAGCTCAGATTCGATTTTTCAGAGACTTCATGACACTATCCTACTATCACTTTGGTACTTTTAAACTTAAGAGTACGTTTGGTTCACTATAATGGAATAGGGCTGTAATTGAAAAGAGTGGTAATAGAATAAAGCTGTAATCAGTAATTCAATTGTTTAGTTGAATGGAATGGAATAGAAATGTAATAGAATTCTTGTGTTTGGTTGAATGGAATAGATGTTGTAATAGTATAAGGAAAAAGGCTTAAATGACCAAAATACCCTAATGTAATTTTTGTAGATAGATGATTATTGTTATTAAATTTTAGTAAGATTATTGTTAAATATATTTTAATAAAAATAAAAATAATTTAATCATATTTTAACATAATTATTATTAAATACAATTTAATAAAATAATATATAATTTAATAACATTCTTAATATAATTATTAATAATATTTATATTAAAATTAAATAATTTTAATATAAATTTATTATTAAGAATATTTCAATGCCTAATATATTTGCTTTAATCTAGCCTCTCACCTATTTTCTTAGGTCACAACCACCAATATAAAATGAGTTTAACATACGATATGATAATCCTCTAATAACATTTTATTTTAATAGTCAATTTTAATAGAAAACATATTTTTATATTTTATTTTATCCTTTATAATAACATGATAACAACAATTAATTATAAGATATATTCTTTAATAAATTAATTATTTATAGCAATCTTTTGGCGAAATAAAACCTTCAAAATTTACATAAAATTACTTAATTTTAGTAAAATTAGTTCTTTTCATATGTGAAATAAAAATCAAAACTCATAGTCCTTGAAATAAAAATTTTCAATTCAGGTCCTTTAAAAAGAATAAAATTACAAATTGGTCTACGGTAAAATTGCACTTTAGCCTCCCAAAATATTAAAAATTATGTTTAGTACCTTCAAAAGGATGAAATTATAAATTAATATATGATAAAATTACATTTTGATCTCAAAATTAATGTATGATAAAATTACATCTATTACCTTTGGTTGGGAGGCGACCAATGATACTTCTCTATTAGAGTAGAGATAAAGATATCTTTGTCATCTTGGTGAACAACTATAGTCATCCATGGAGCATACTGAAATTACAACAATTATAGAGAGAGTTATTTTATTTGAGGAAAATTACCAAGCACTATTAGCAACGATTGTACCAATAGACCATCAAGATTTATGTAGATATTTCAAGATAAAAAGAAAACTAAGAAAACAAAAGAAGAAAATGGAACAATTCCTTCAAAAATTCAATGTCATATCCCTGATACACATTTACAAAGCTTGAAGCTAAAGATAACATTATAAATGGATCCCTCAAAATAATACATTAGCTACACAAACTTCAAACATATTGAAATCATTAAAGAAAGTATAGGTTCCAGACCAGGACGAAATTCAATCGACTATTAGAAATAAATTGCAGCCATTACCGGCCATATAGTATATCATTAGCTGAAGAACAAGACAAGAAACAAGGCATCCAACTACAGTTTATCCATATAGTATATCATAATGAGCCACCGGTACATATTCAACAACCTGATTAAAAGATCTGATTGAGGAATTCAATTACCTTCCATATTTCACTATTGGTGAGATGATTTTGATCGAGATGAAAAATTTTCGCATAATTGATATTAGGCTGAGAAAAGACCAATAAATTGATTCCCCAAAGCCATACCATTTTAGTCTGTGATATCAAAACAAGAAGAATAATCTCTTACAATCCCTTAAACACACAACATAAAATTGCACTCATATTGAAAAAATTAGTATAACATAATTTTATTTTATTTTATATGTCATAAAATTTTAACTAACCACCAGAAGAAGAGGATTATAATACAAAAATGCCTCATATAGAAATAGGTCTAAAAGAAATGCACTTATTCTCATTATAGATTGCCATCCAATCGTAATATTTTGGCATACATAACAAGAACATAAGCAACATAACTGAATCTTGTAACCCTTTGTTAACCATTATTAACATCAAATCGAATCTGTATAGCTTGAAACAACTAAAATATAAAATAAGACTAACCTTCCCACAGATGAAACCTCAGAGTAAGAACAATAGTACCTAGATATCTAAATAGATTAAGATTCCAGAAGGTTGAGAAATAACTAAAAGATACAAGTTACAAATAAGAAATTCATTTTTCTTTGAGTTTAACCACTTTATATTTATTAAAAGGAAGTAAATGGATAATAAACACACCAACAATATCATTGAAAACAAATCTTGAATCTCCATAATAATGTAGGCGAAGCCACAATTGCAGCAGTAACCAATAGTATACTTGCATTCTTCGATCCATTTATCTCCAAGGGATGCACGTAACTATTCTCCATTCCATTTCCCAATTTGGCACCTGACAATTATTCTACAATATATTAGATCTAAGCAGCAAAACTAAATCAACAAATAATCTTTAATTTCCAATGATAATGTTCATATAGAGTTCTTGTACCTAGATCAGTTATTGCATAAAAATTGCATCTAAATGGCAGGATTTTGGTTACTAAGATAAAAAAGTTACATCATTTGAAAGTGTTTCCTTAGTTGAAAAGGCAAGTAAAACCATAGCCTAAGACAACAAGTTAAGAAGCCAATTAAACAAGATATAAAGCCAAAGTATTAGGTAGTGACGGACATAAAATCCCAGTGATATATCGTCAAAATTGAATTCTTCTGGAGTGATATAAAGATTTAAACCCAAAAAAAAGGAAATAATGTGTACTTAAAAGGACAATTATATATCTACATGCAGACAAGGAGCGTGGATATTGTTCTTTCATTTTCCTTTTCACCACCTTTTTCTTTTTCTAGAAGATGATGACCCTTTTAAGAACAATATTGGGTTCATAACCTCTGCCTTCCATCAGTCTTAGAAACCTAACAGCTCTATCAGTATTGTCGATCTTACACAACCCTTAAGTACTGTGTTGTAAACAATCAAATCAGGTTGATACCCTCTCTCAGTCATTTCATCGAACATACAAATGGCCTCAAAAATATTACTTTAATTACAAATCCCATTTATCAAAGTTGAAAAAGTTACAGCACTAGGTTCAACACCTAACTTTAGCATTGGAACCCAAAATCAATTCGACCTAATTGACAAAAGCAATTGATCAAGATGCTCATAGAATAAACATTATGGGAAACTCCCAATAATTCGATCCGTCTATACTTAGAAACAAAAATGGCATAATGTTTCATCTTAACAATGGCTCCTAATAATAATAATTTATTGAATTCCACAATTGAAGGATTTGGGTACTTTTCAATCATCTTCTTGAAAAAATCAAGGTATCGTCAACATTATCGAAGCGATGGTCTCTTTTTCCCTTTCCTCTAACAGGCATGGATATGGGTTTCTTACTTAAGGTTTCGATGTGGGTAGAAATGGTGTTAGAATGAGAAGAAAAAGAGTGGAAATTAGAAAGATGGCTTCCACCATTAACAAGTGAACGAAGAATAAAAGAATGAAGCATACCCATATCTTGAAAGTAATCAAAGAGAGGTGAGGTTGAAAATGAAAGCAGAAATGGCAGCGACAATAGCAGAAGAAGTGTAAATTTTGGGTTGCGAAGTGGTGATTAGGGGAGTGTAATTGGTGTTTCAGGTGAGAAATGGGAGAGGGCAAAGTGGGGATCATTTTTGTGGTGATAGTCTCCTTAAACACTGAATCAGTAATCGGTGGTGAGGAAACTGAATAGAAATCAAGCAATTTAATTGCATATACCCGTAATGGAATAAGCCCAATATAGGTCATCCCATTGAACCAAACAGGTGTTTAGGGTGGGCCCACGGAATAGGATTGTAATGGCTATGCCATTACATTGAACCAAGCATGGTGTAAGTATTTTGAGTATATGGCATGTATAGGATTATGGTCATTTTGGTTATGGATTGATAATGAATTTAGCCATTTGAATTTGGCTTGTAAATGTCTAAAGTTTGGTTTGTATATAGCTATGAGAGTTGGCTTAGTTTGGTTGATTTGGTTGTGTATATATTTGTCCAAATGGCTCTTATTATGTGCTTGATTATAG
This sequence comes from Gossypium rotundifolium, assembly GCA_025506655.1. Taxonomy (NCBI): domain Eukaryota; kingdom Viridiplantae; phylum Streptophyta; class Magnoliopsida; order Malvales; family Malvaceae; genus Gossypium; species Gossypium rotundifolium. Next base: position 125,974,796 of record CP106732.1, on the reverse strand, counting down.
ATATGTGATGCTAGTTGGTATTTGTTAATTAGGGGTACTAAATGGTTGAGAATTGAATTTGGTATGTTTGTGAGATTAGGCTAAATGATGCAAAATTGGAAGTGTCTATATTGATGATTTGAGATTATAAGTTTTGGTATGAAATTGAATGGCATATTATGGTACATGTGTGCCTTATTGTTGTTGGTATAGAATTAGCATGAATTAGGCTTGGATTGAGTTTGGATTAAATGCCTATAATATGACATGTTTTGGGTGCCAATTGGATTAATGTAGGTGTAAGAAAGTTTGGGTGGAAAATGGCTTAGTAAATATCCTATTTTTGTCCACACGGGTAGAGACACGGGCGTGTGTCTCAGCCGTATGTGACACAGTCAGGTTATACGGCCGTGTGTCCCCTGGTGTTGAATTTTAAATCAAGTCAGTATGCTCCACACGGCCCAGCACGCGGGTGTGTGATTGGCTGTGTGGCCTAAGTTAGTATACCCTATAGGTTTGGCACGACCTAGTACATGGCCTGGAACACGGGCGTGTGTGGCCATTTTTAGGGCACAAGGGCTAGCCACACGGGTGTTTGTGTTGGCCGTGTGACCCAAGTCAGAGAGTTACACGAGGTCAGACATGGGCTGGGACACAACCATGTGATCCCATTTTGAATGTCCACATGGGCGTGTCTTTGGCCGTATGAGACACATGGTCGGGCCACACGGGCGTGTCCCCTGTATTTTGCAAAAAAATTTAAGTTTTTTAAAATTTTCCTGAGTTATCGGTTTAGTCCCGAGCCACGCTTAAAGCATGTTTTGGGCCTCGTAGGCTGTATTAGGGACAATATAGTTGATGTTGAATAATGATTACATGAAATTGAAAAATGTATGTGAAGTGTATGTTTAATTGTGTTATAAGTTCGGTAATGCTTCGTAACCTTATTTCGGCATTGAATACGGGTGAGAGGTGTTACACAATATGAGCCTTAAACATCAAGGTTACCATTCCATACAATCTTACACATCAAGCAACTCAAAAACCATTTATTGAACCAATTTAAAACTTAGTTAAACACATTCTAAACATGTCAGAATAGATATTCTAAGTACCTAACTAATGTACCTTCATAGACACTTTATCTAATTTATTCAAACATGTATGTGCAAATTTTTACTAAATAATCTTCTTGAAACCAATTATCATTATACCTATATGTTCACATACAACCAATATGTTTTTAGGCACCTCTTATGCATATTCAATTACTATTTTACCTCTCACCATTCAATCACATCAATATTATAAAGCAATCATTCAATTACTACAATACCAACACAAGAAAAATATATGACTAATTTTAACAAAACACCTTTAGACTAACAGTTAATCAAAATAACCTATACATGCCATTATAAATAGAATCAAGTTATCCATAATTACCCATAGAACCAACGGATAGTGTGATATAGCTCCATTAAGCTTCCAACCCGTTTGAGCTTCCAATAATCTGTAAGGTAAATAAAAAAAATACTTAAGCAATGAATGTTTAGTAAGCTTGTATAATCTTTAATCGTATTAATTCATTTCAACTATAAAATTATACATATAAACATTCATTAATTCATAAGGTGAATAAATCCATAATATCACACACTTGTACTTATTACCCTAAGCTTAGTAAAATTTTATATAACCTTAACTTTTTCACACTTATTCCATATGCATGTCATTCAGCCATGGTCACAAGTTAGTGCATTTAGCCAATTTTTTTTTTTACTTGAACACATAATAAGTCATTCCATAAGAAATTGCATAATTTAAACCTTACCATTCTTTCATGAACTGTAACACCCTAAACCCGTATCTATCACCTGAATAGGATTACTAAGCATTACTGGACTTATAACTAAATCAATCAAACATTTTATGCACATCTATCAATCAATTCAAAAACTATTAATAAACATTCATTTGGTCTTTAATACGAGCCATCAAGGCCTAAAATAATCATTAAAATTAGTTCGGGGCTAAACTGGGTACTTAAGAAATTTTTCGGAAAACATATAAAATTTTTCAAAGAAACAGGGGACACACCCCGTGTGGCCAGGCTTGTGTCTCACAAGGCTAAATGACATGCCCATGTCTCAGGCCGTGTGTGTGTTCGAAATGAGGCACACGGTCGTGTCCCCGTCGGTGTCCTTACCCATGAAACTCTCTAACTTAGGTCACACGGCCAGCCACACGCCCGTGTGTTAGGTTGTATGGACAATTTAATTTTGAATTTTAGGTGCAAGGGTCACACGGCCAAACCACACACCCGTGTTCATGGTCGTGTGTCACACACGCCTATGTCTCTGCCCGTGTGGATGAAAGATAGGTCATTTTCAGGCCACTTTTCTCACCCAATTGGTCTTTCACCTACACAACATCCAAGCACATATACAAGCCAATTTATAACTCTTAAACAATGCCAATACCAAGCTTTATGCATGATATGTCATGACATTCATTCAAACACTCAACTTGTTCATTTTATTACATACTTGCTTAAACATATTTATACTTAATATACCAATTCGACAAACTCAAGCATACTCACATATCAAGTAATTACCAAGTCTCATATATATTCATCAAAGATGCGATCAAACAGGAAATCTAGATAGATTACTAAAATGACCCATTCATTTAAACAAACATTACTTTCAATATAGTATAAGATGTCAACAAAGTATTTACAATTATATGCATTTACAAAAAAACTAGTACCCTAGAGCTCACTAAAAAAAAAGACATTACCATTGAATTTGCATCCTAGGTACATGCCATACACAAAAAGAAAATGTCACCAACATTGAGTACGGGATTCCTTAAAGATGCCGAGTCCAAATCTACTATTTATCTACCCTGCAACATGTAAACCAATTTATCATTAATAGGTTCCATTTATTAACTAAACATGATTTCAATCTCTATTAATATGAAATTCTAACATAGTCAGATACGATTTTGATTCTCTTAATAATTCAAGTACTTTATCATAAATTGATTAACAACGTGGCACCCAGTACCTAGCGATAAACCGCAGAAAAGGTTGCGCCCAGCACTAGTCGGATTAACCGACACTAATAAATGTGAGTCCAGCTCTAGTTGGATAGACCAACAATATTTGCACCTAGTGCTAGTCGGATTAACCGACAATAATTATTGTAAGCCCAGCTCTAGTTGGATAAACCAACGATGATTGCGCCCAGTGCTAGTCGATTAACCGACGGTTATGTGCCCAGCACTAGTCAGACAAGTTGACAAAGATTGCGCCAGCACTAGTTGAACATATCGACAATTATACAATTGTTTACTTCCACAATTTCCTCATTTATTTTTCCTTACCTTAATCAATAATATGTATACACTTTGTATCATAATAAAATTTATCAATACTCAATTTAAATAGTAATTAGAAGTAAAAATTAAGTTCGAGTCCACGAACTTTCCTTAACAAAGTAGTCGTATAAGTGAGGCCGATAGTTAATCTGTTACCTTTATTTTTCCTCGATTCACATCTGATTGATTCATTCCTCAACCAAAGTTCATAATTTCATTCAATCAATGCTATTTCAACAATTTAATTATTACATTTATATAATCACATTATTCTACTATTATTATAAAAATTGTTCCAACATTTAATCACTTATTGAATTTGATCCCTTATACCAAACATAGAATTTAACTACATTCAATCATCAACATTTTCATTTAACTTAAAAGCATTCCAACTAAATATAATCCACCCAAATCAATCCACTATTTTTACCAAAAATTTAACTATTTAACTATGTCCCTTTGAGTTTACTACATTCAAATCTCTAGAAATTATTACCAATAAAATTACTCACAACATGACCAACTTAGTCTATAAAACTTATACTCACATTATCACCTCAAAAACATTTAGTATTCATCAAGATAACCCCAAAACTTTTGAGCTTCTCATCCATGGAAACTTTCATAATTTCCATTTATTCTTAAAATTTCAACTTGGGTAACCTAGCTCATGATATTAGGACTCTAAAAACACAAAATCCATGAAACAAAATCTAAAAATTACTAACCATTTTGAGCTTTAAAGAATGAACAAAGTGGCTGCAATTTTTCTCCCCATTTTCAGCATGTAAAAGCAAAGATGAAGCTTTTTCTTCTTCTACTTTTTTTTTACTAACTCTTTTATTTCTTTTCTTTTCTTTATTTCTTTTACTAACTCTAACACATAATAGACATCCTATAATATCTATTAATGATATCACCTACATATCTATATATACATATCTATATATTATATATATATATATATATATACTCCATTTGACTAATATAAATAATAAGTTATTTACTCAAATAGTCCTTGTAACTATTTCTTTCTCATAATTAATTTAGTCCCTATCTATTAAATTTACTACTTTACTATTCAATTAACGTCTAAAGAAAACTCCAGCATTATAATATTAATATTTTTTACCTAACACACAAAGGCGGGGTCCCAGAAGTATGTTTTTCAACAACCCCAACTTTTAGGTCATTACATGAACACTAATTTATTTTCACTTAAATACTTACCATTTCAATGCTTCAAATAAATAAACATATTACTATTCAATCAATAGCTTGGCACTTGCCTAATCATTAAGCAACAACAATAGTTAGCGTACTTTCACATCTTACATATAAATTCAATATTGATAAACTTATTTTCTTCACACATCACACTTGGGTTTATTACTCGTCACTATATATATAATTTCTTGGTATTAACATATCAAAGATAATCACATATTTACATGTCATTTTCAATATATTAAGTAAATATCATTTCCAAAACACGTTTCAATATATCAAGTAAATATCATTTCCAAGTATTTCGGTATGTACCGATAATAATCATAAGTCTTCCAATATTAATTTATATATATATTTATGGATCATTCATAACACATTCAATTTTCATTAATTTGTTATCTCAAATAGCTTTTTATAATTTAATACACAATTCATATGTCTCATTCCAATTCACATTCAATATCATTCATATTATCAATTCATTTGTTTACCCCTATTAACCAGACTTAGATAGATACACGGATCCAACCAAAACACACTAGTTTGGCACCCAGTGCCTCATCGGATAATTTGAAGTAACAAGTTGACACCCAGTATCTTATCGGCCTTGCGAAGTAAATTGGTACCCAGTACCTTATCGAATTTATCCGAAGTAATAATGTGACATCCAGTGTTTCATCGACTCAAAGTCGAAGTATCCTTGTAACTCTTCCAATCCTATGGCATGCCAACTATATCTGACTCAGCCCGATACAGTTAATAGGGTTTCAATTCACTTTTCAATTGTCACAATTATTCAAATATTACAATTCCATATACATTCAATTCAATAACAATCAATATTCCATGTACCATTATTTTCATGAATTTCGTGTATATTTATTTCAATAATAATTAATAATCATGGATACACTTAATTATCAGACAAGTTTCATATACATGAATTTTTCCATGTGACTAACCAAGTCTTTCCAAATCGGATAACAACTACGGATATGAGTATATCGTTTTCTTTATGGTCTTTTCATTAAAATTCTATAGCCCAGCTATGGTCTTACATTTAAACATTGCCATGGTCCAACCATGGTCTTATCCATTAATTCATCCTTTGCCACAAACGATGGTACTCAATTTCCGCGTTCCATTTAACACGAACATTCACTTTAAATTCATTCTATAATAATATTTCATATTTTTACCAAATAGTATAAATAAATACATAATATCATCCATCAATTCAATATAATTATCAAAGTTCAACTATACGAACTTACCTGGGGAAATTGTGGAAGTTGTAGTAATTCAGGACTATTCGGCTAATTTCTCTTTTTCACGTATCTTCGGATTCTTGATCTATAATATAAAATTATTCATTCATTAGCATTTAATTCAATTCTAATTCATTTTAAAATTTATACATTTCAAATTTCAAAATTACACATTTACCCTAAATTTTATAATTTTTACAATTTAGTCCCTTATTAATTATCCTATCAATTGAGCTAATTTTTATCAATTGACAATTTACCTAATTATTTTAGGCTACCATACAGCCACTGATATTTATAATTTCAATACCAAACCCTAATTCTTAACCTTTTCACAATTTAGTCCTAAAATCAATATCTATCAAAATTACTTAATAAAATCATCAAATAACAAAATTAGAGCTTCAATTCCATGTTAATTCATCATAAACATCCAAAGTCTTCAATGGTAACTTTCAAAATTATCCATGAAATAAAAAACTAATGAATTAGATAGTTGGACCTAATTGCAAAAGTCTTAAAAACACAAAAATTACAAGAAAAGAGCAAGAATTAAACTCAGTGCAAAAATATGAAAAACCAGCTTAGAGGACCTCTTATGGCATTTTTGAACTGAAAATTGGTGAAGAAATATCTAGAATTCAATTTGATCACTATTTTATTTTACTTAATTTCACCAAATGACCAATTTACCCCTAATTCATCTTATTTTGTTTCTTTCTTGTGCTTATGCAGCCTCAGCCATCTTCTTTAGGCTAATTTCCCCTTTTTGTCCTTTCTTATTTATCATTTAAGCTATTTAATTTCTATTTCTTTCATTTAACTAGTTTTACACTTTTTTCAATTTAGTCCTTTTTATTTAATTAATTATTCAAACGTTAAAATTTTCTAACGAAACTTTAATACTAACTTAATGACACTCTGTAAATATTTATAAAAATATTTACAGCTCGGTTTATGAAATCGAGTTCTCGATATCTCGTTTTTGAAACTAATTAACCTAATAATTCTTTTAAAATACAAAATTCACAAATTCAAGAATATTTCTAAAATCACACTTAACTCATAAATAATGATTAATAAAATTTTTGAACTCACTCGCTGGATTTAGTGATCTCGAATCACTATTTCTGACACCACTGAAAATTAGGCTATTATAATTTTAAATGAGGGAGGTGGAACACAATCACCTCTAGGAAAGCTCGACACCAAATACTATTTCCAATGGCCTTGTCAAGTCTCTCAAAGATCCCCTCTCTTCTTCAAGTAAATTGGGGTCCCTTAAAGCCAAGATCCCTCAACTCATTATTTAGCACAAAATTATAAAATAATTTGCACCCGGAGTAAATAGGGCACCCACTTCTCTTTTCCTTAAGAAATATAACAAAATTGAAATCGCCAAGCAAAACCCAGGGTTCAACTATGGACTAAGCAAGAATATTAAGTTTATCCTATAAAATCTTGCTCCTCTACTTATTAAGAAACCCATAAACAAAAGTCACCAGTATATCCGAAGAACCCCTTACCATTTTCAAACGATAGTGGACAAATTGTGGATCATTCATGAGAATATTAATCTAAACATTATTGTTCCAACAAACCCACACATCTCCAGCAAAGCCTGAAGCTTCAACCCAATGTGAACGATCCATCCCAATTTTCGCAATAATACCATCAACCTTTGTCCTATTGATTCTAGTATCAAGAAAAGTAGCAACATCAACTTTAAACTCAACAAAATAATTTCTTACAATCCTCACAAATTTAGGATCCAAGCAGCCTTGACAGTTCTAAGCAAATAAATTTGATAACATCCCAATTTAAAGAAGAGAATAAAACTAGACTTTTTTGAACCCTCCGGATTGGCCCCATCATTTATTGGTAATATACTCCTATGATTATAACTCGAATTAGCCTTCAAAACTTCATTCCCAATTCTATTCGTAACCATGTTCACGGCTTCAATTACAAGTATGCGAGTCGTGGCCTTAATCTTAAATCTGCTTCCTTTTCCTTTAAGAATGTTAATTGTTTTCTTACCCTTTTTTTGCTTACCCAATTTCAAGAAGAAGTAGCTATTTTGGGGTTCTTCTAACTCCTGTGATTTATTTCAAGAATTCATAATATCTCTAGAACTATTAGGATTTTAGTTTTCAACAAAGGTTACAACCAAATGGATTCTGAGTTTAGAGTAGTAATTCCAATCTTCTCCACCACAATAGGAAATTTCCCATTCATTGATAGAACATGGACCTTACCTAGGTTTTCTTCCACTGATAGTTGCAAAATTTCCCCACCATCACGCCCTCGAACTTTAGATGCTGAAGGACCAATGTTTGGGCCTACTCCACTAGTGGATCCATTTGGTGAGTCGATTGAGAAAATGGTTAGCCTAGGGATTGTCATATATGGCTTGACGTCATTCAAATTCTGATGGGTCATAAGGAAAACACCCACTTTATTTCATTCAGCCCAGATCCATTAACCTATCCAACATCCAAACCCGAATTGGAAATAACAATACCCATGTCAAAGGCCCTTCTTTTTGTTGAAAAGTCTTCTCCTAGGGAGTTGTTATAAATGGCAACCCTTTTGCCTTTTAAATCATCTGAATTAATAGGATTAGGGTCTGAATTAACTCTATATTATTTTCCAATAAATCTTGCAAAACATTAAATTTGGATCCCGACAAATCTACCCCTTTCTTTTCTTCCCGATCGCCGCTTTATTTTTTATTATTGCTCTTACTTTGACGATCAACTAACATTTAGGGCTCGTATTTTTCATTTTCAACACCCTTATTAGTATAATTTGATTTTCCACAATCCACAGATAGAGTCAATTTCTTACCTTTTTTACCTTCCTGTCTTGAAACAAAACTACATAAATATTTCATATGTCCATAACAACCACATGAAAAACACACATTAAGTAGGGATTCATACTCTACCTTTTGAATACGCCCATCCACTTCGATTATAGAAATCAGGGGTTAATTAATGTAACATCCCTCACCCATATTCACCGTCAAAATAGGGTTACGGAGCATTACTAGACCTACAACACTTTTAAACATACATTTCATATACAATTTGTCAATTCAAAAATAAATCAATCACAATCAATCATAGCATCCCTTAAACTAGCCTACAAGGCCTTAAACATACATTGAGAGTGGTTCGGGACTAAATCGATAACTCGAGAAATTTTTCAACACAAATAAAATATTTCTCCAAAATGGGGTACACACGCCCATGTGACCAAGTCGTGTGTCTCACACGGCCACAGAGACATGCTCGTGTCACTGGCCGTGTGAACATTCGAAATGGGAGCACATGGTCATGGCCTAGCCCGTGTCATACCTTGTATCCAAACAAGTAAGGTTACTGACTTGGTTCACATACAGACTTGGTTCACATGGGCAACCACATGTCCGTGTGTCTAGTCCGTGTGCCAATTAGGGGGTATACTGACTTGTGCCACACGGTCAATCACACTCCGTGTGTGAGACCGTGTGAAGCATAATGAATTCATTTCAATATCAACACCAAAGGACACACAACTGTGTATCATGACCGTGTTTCACACACTGAGACACACGTCCGTGTCTTTGCCCATGTGGACAAAAATAGACTATTTACCAAGTCATTTTGCCACCCCATTTGGTACACATCTTCACCTACACAAATGACACTAAACCATAGCATAATATACCATAAAAAACAACCAAGCCATGTCTAAATCTTACCATTTCAATACTAACCAATTCAAGGCATATAAGTAGCACAATATGCTATATAAATTCATACCAATCTTTATATTTTCAAATCATCAAAATGACCATTATCAAAGATGCATTATTTGGCCTAATTTCACAAGCATGCCTATATCCACAAATCATCAATTTACCATTCATAGTATATATTATCATCAATCATCACACAACCATCAACCAACTCAATTCACAAGACTTAAATACACATATATATACATTATTCAAACATACCAAACAAATCAAAATGGTCCATTACATATGGCTATATATTTACATACTAAACATAAACATTTATAAGACAATTCATTTGGCTAAATTCATTACCAAAACATAACTAACATGACTCAAAATCCCTATACATGCCATATACTTAAAATACCAAAATTGAAAGGTACCAAGTGATAGGTGGTATTGTGAAATGATTTTCGACGATCCCCGAGTCTGAGCTAGCTTCGATATTACTATAAAACAAGGAAAACACACAAAGTAAACTATAAAGCTTAGTAAGCTCGTATGTTAACAATGAGAAAATATAACCATTCATTAATCATTCAAAAATAGAAAATAATATACAACAATTCTATTAGATCTCAAAGCTATCAAATGATCATTCACATAACTTAATAAGGAACTCATCAACTCCATAGTTTCAATACTCAATTCATTACCGTAAGTACCTGTACCATCTCAAACCAATCTCATACTCGACCACATTCTTCATTTACCCATTGAACCATTCCGAATAGAAGTCGTATACTCAAGGTCTCACTCGATAAGTACCAATACCATGGCCCAAAGCCAAATCAAGGTAACTTATCCGAAATTCTGATATCATGGCCCGAAGCCAAATCAGCCGATATGCATGGCCCAAAGCCAAATCGATATATCTCACACCCAAAGTGCTAAATCATGGCCCGAAGCCAACTCAAAGTATACCTAATGACATGCCACTCGCATCCTAAACTATTCCTAAAGTTCAACCGGGATTCCAATTGTCGAATCTTCATTGAATCATTTCGAACTCTTCCATAATCATATAATCACAATTCATGCTATATCAAAGCATATAAAATACATTTGAAATGAAATTATAACATACGAACTTACCTCCGATGATAAAACGGCGAATCGAGTAAATTAGTCAATCACTTTATCTTTTCCCGATCCAAGTCTATATTTCGTTTTTCTTGATCTAAATATATTCAAAATTGACTTATTCAATCATATATTCATTCAATTTAGTCCAAAACATACTTTAAAACACATTTACACTTTTGCCCAACATATTTTACATTTTTAACAATTTAGTCCTTATTTTATAAAATCACAAATTAATGAAATTCACAATAGACCCATGCTAGTTGAATTACCACAATGCCCCTATCAGCCCATAATTTTCATTTATTTCACATTTTAACCACTAACTTTACACAGTTCACAATTTAATCCTTATTTTGTATTTTTACTCAAAATCACTTAACAAAACTTGTATAACTCATAATAAATATTAATAATCTATCATTAAACATCAAAAATCATACATATTCATCAATGGAATCATTCAAAATCTTTAAAAATTTTGCAAATTAGTCCCTGGGCTAGCTAGTACTAGTTGCAACGATCACAAAAACATAGAAATCATTAAAAATGGGACAAAACACATACCTAATTGCATCATTTTGCCTTAGCCGAATTAAGAACCCTAGTATTCTTTTTCTTATTCTTCAATTTCGGTTAAACTATGAAATAATAAGAATTATAATTGACTTTTTTTAATTATCTATCATTTATTAACCCTTTTACCATTTTAACCTTAAAATTAATTCAAAATTTTATTTATGCCAAACCATTAACATCCACTAACATACTAATGGTATATTTACCACTGGAGGACATAAAATTTAAGGTTCTATAGCTATTAGACACCTTTAGCTATTAGAACTCAAGTTTTATACTTTACGCGATTTAGTCATTTTTACCTAATTAACCAACCAAACGATAAAATTATTGAACGAAACTTTCACACAATCATTCAATCATGCTGTAAACATTATAATAATAATAAAATAAATATTTTGACCTCATATTTATGGTCCCAAAACCACTGTTCTGATTTAACTAAAAACGGGATGTTACAATTAAGATAAAGGAAAGACGGCCATGTGGACAAAACGACCTCTTTATGCATTACCAGTATGGTCATCCAATTTAATGACATTTCCCACCATTTTAATTATCTAGCACACGATTTAGTCCTTTTTACCGAATTAACCAACCAAACGATAAAATTACTGAACGAAACTTTCACACAATCATTCAATCATGCTGTAAACCTTACAAAAATAAAATAAATATTTTGACATCGAATTTGTGGTCCCAAAACCACTATTCTAATTTGACTAAAAACGGGTTGTTACAATGCTCCCCCTTAGGGATTTTTGTCTTTGAAAATCTTACTAGTGAATAGGTTAAGGTACTATTTTCTCATAGCTTCCTCGGGCTCCCACGTAGCCTCTTCAACACCGTGTCATTGTCAAAGTAGTTTTTGAGATCTATGCTTTTATTTCTCAACTATTTCTCCTCACGTGCTAGAATTCTGATTGGTTCTTCATTATACGTCATATCCGGTTGAATTTCAATCTCGACGGAGAAATCACATGTGATGGATCAGATCTATATCGGCGTAACATAGATATATGAAATACATCATGAATCTATTCTAGCTCCGATGGTAAGGCTAATCGATATACTACTAGCCCAATTCTTTCAATGATATCATATGACCCAATGAATCGCGGACTCAATTTGCCTTTACTACCGAAACAAAGTATTTTATTCAGTGGAGATACTTTCAAGAACACTTTGTCACTGATCTAGAATTCAATTTTTTTTCAAATCTGTATGATTTCTGACGATCTGAAGCTGCTTTCAAATAGTCGCGAATTACTTTCACTTTCTTTTCAGTTTTTCTAACCAAATCAACCCCGTGAATCTGTTTCTCACTCAGCTCGGTCCAATACAATAGAATTCGCCATTTGTGACCATATAAAGCTTCATATGGTGCCATCTTATGCTCGTTTGAACTGTTATTATATGCAAATTCAACCAACAACAAATATTTCTCCCAATTACCTTCGAACTCTAAAACACAAAACCTGAGCATATCTTCGAGAATCTGAATTTCTCTCTCAGACTAACTGTTAGTTTGTGGATAAAAAGCTGTACTAAAATTCAACTTCGTACCCAGAGCTTCTTGCATTTCTTCCAAAACCGCGATGTGAATCTCAAATCTCTATCTAAAATAATCGAAGTTAGCACTCCGTGCAATCTAACGATCTCAGCAATATACAATTCAGCTAATCTATCGAGTGAATAGTCAGTACGTACCAGAATAAAATGTGCTTATTTCGTCAGTCGATCAACGACAACCCAAATTACATCTTTCTATTTTGGAGACAGGTGTAATCCCGATATGAAATCATAGTCACTCTATCCCATTTCCACTCCGGTATCATCACAGGCTGAAGAAAACCTGAAGGTATTTGATGCTCGGCTTTCACTTGATGACAAATCAAACACTTCGATACAAACTCAAAATGTCTCGTTTCATACCCGACCACCAATACAATTTCTTCAAATCATTATACATTTTAGTAATTCCAAGATGAATGGATAAACAACCACTATGTGCCTCGTGTAAAATTTTCTAAATCAACTCTAGATTTTTGGGTACACAGATTCTATCTCGAAACATTAAACAATCATCAGATCTGATTTGGTACTTTGAATCACTAGTCAACTCGCATTGCACTCTTTTATCTTGTAATTCTCTATCACATTTCTGAGCTTCGCATATTTGCTGAAGAAATACTGGTTTAGCTTTTAACTCAACTAAAACCAAACCACCATCAGACAATGTCAACTGTGTATTCATTACTCTCAGGGAAAACAACAACTTTCTACTCAAAGCATCCACGACCACATTCGCTTTCCCCGGGTGATAATCAATCACTAACTCATAGTCTTTTAGTAACTCAAGCCATCTCCATTGTTGTAAATTTAAATTCTTCTGAGTCATAATATACTTTAATCTTTTATGATCAGTAAAGATGTGAAATTTTTCTTCGTACAAATAATGACGCCAAATTTTCAATGCAAAAACTATAACGGCCAACTCCAAATCGTGCATCAGATAGTTCTTCATGAGGTTTCAACCGTCTGGAAGCATAAGCTATCACTTTTCCTTCTTGCATCAACACACAACCTAAACCGTTCAATGACGCGTCACGGTAAATCACAAATTCTTTACCTCACTCAGGTTGAACTAACACTAGTGCCTCAGTTAACAGTGCTTTCAATTTATCAAAACTTTATTAATATTTCTCGGACCATTCAAACTTTACATCTTTCTGTAACAGTCTAGTCATCGGTGTAGCAATCATCAAGAACCCTTTAACGAAACGTCAATAGTAACTAGCCAATTCCAGAAAGCTTCTAACCTTGGATACATTTCAAGGTGGTTTCCAATCAATAACTGCAGAAATCTTGCTCAAATCAACTCGAATGCCATCTACCGAGATTATATGTTCCAAAAACCTAACTTCCCAGAGCCAAAACTCACATTTGCTAAATTTAGCATACTGTTGCTTATCTCTCACGTTTATAACACAATCCTTAAATGCTCGGCATGTTAGGAGCTTATGTCGTGAATAGATTAGAATGTCATCAATAAACACAATAACAAATCTATCTAAATATAGTCTAAAGATTCGATTCATCAAATCCATAAAAATGGCAAGAGTATTAGTTAGTCCAAAAGGCATAACAAGGAATTCATAATGTTTGTACCTCATTCTGAATGCAATTTTCGGCACATCTAAATCTTTAACTCTCAATTGATAATAACCAAATCTCAAATCAATCTTCAAAGGCACTGTTGCACCTTTCAACTGGTCAAACAAATCGTCTATTCTTGGCAACGGATATTTACTCTTTATTATAACCTTGTTGAGCTGACGATAATCAATATACATTCTCATGGACCCATCTTTATTCTTAAAAAACAATACTGGCGCACCAGGGAGAAAAACTCGGTCGTGCAAAACCTCTATCTGTTAATTCTTGCAACTGAGCTTTCAACTCTTTCAACTCTATCGGGGCCATTCTATATGGAGCTATAGATATCGGTGAAGTTCTCGGTAATAACTCAATAGCAAACTCAACCTCCCTAACTAGTGGCAACCCGGGCAATTCTTTTGGAAATACCTCCAGATATTCACAAACCATATGCACCGATTTAATCTTCTTTTTAGACACTTTGGTATCTAAAACATATGTTAGGTATTCATCACAACTTTTTCTCACATATCTCGGAGCCGACATCAATGAAATCACTATATACAATCCACTCGACTCATTAGATTCAATCCGAAGAATTTCATTATTCTGACACTTCAGTTGTAACAACCCATTTTTAGTCAAATCAAAATAGTGGTTTTGAGACCAAAAATCTAAAGTCAAAATATTTATTTTATTATTTTATTAAATTTTAAAGCATGATAGAATTATTGTGTGAAAGTTTCGTAAAGAAATTTTACTGTTTAAGTGCTTAATTTGGTAAAAAGGACTAAATAACGTAAAACTTGTGTTCTATTAGCTAAAAGTGTCAAATAGCTATGGAACATTAAAGTAAAGGTCCTTAAGTGGTAAATAGACCATTTATGGGTTAATGGATGATGATATCATGGCAATTGGTGAAATTTATAATATTTTTAAAGGTTAAATAGGTAATTTGATAATTAAAGTTAATTATAATAAAACAAAGCCATTTTATTCATCTTTCTTCATCTTTGTGTCCAAAAATTTGAAATAAAAGAAATCCATTCTTTAGGTTTTCTATTCGGTCACTTTGAAAGCTAGATTAAGGTATGGTTTTAGCTCGATTTTTAATGATTTTTACATTTTGAGATAATTGCTTCGTATTCTAGCTAGCCCGTACCTTAGATTTTGAAACAATTAAAGATTTATCATGTTGCCATTGTTCGATACTTGAGTAATTTGATGGTAGATGATGGATTTTGAATAGTTGTTGATAGTTAAACTAGTTTTGTAAAGTGATTTTTGACAAAAATGTTAAAAAAGGATTAATTTGTGAAATTGTAAAACTATGTGGGTAAAAGTAAAAATAAACAAAAGATATGGGCTGCTATGGACTCCATTAAAATTCAGCTAGCATAGTTAAGGGTCTAATTGCATGAATTTGCATTTTCACGAGCTAAGGACTAAATTGTAAAAATATCAAAATAGTAAGGGCAAAAGTGTAATTTTGTCATAAGGTGATTTTTGGGCTAAATTGAATGGAATGAATATTGAATGAGTTAATTTTGATATTATATAGATCAATAAAAGCAAAGATCGGAACTAGATCAGGGAAAAGGAAAAGTTGACGA
Source organism: Gossypium rotundifolium (assembly GCA_025506655.1). Lineage (NCBI taxonomy): Eukaryota > Viridiplantae > Streptophyta > Magnoliopsida > Malvales > Malvaceae > Gossypium > Gossypium rotundifolium. The sequence goes on along the minus strand of CP106732.1, from coordinate 125,958,702 downwards.
TTAGCCTATAGTTGTTAATAGAGCGATACGAGGTAAGTTCGTATAAGTAGAATCAAACTTTAAATACTTGTAATTATTTGAAATGAATGTATATAATTGAGTAATTGATCTACTTGAAATAAGAATGCCTTATTGATAAAGTCTGATGGTTACCGAGCCCCGTTTGAACTGTAAAAATTCGTAGGATACGAGTGACATGTCACTAGGGTTACCGTTTAGGTTGAGATCCTGCATGTGTTATGAACACACCGTAACTCGTATGAGCTTACCGATGTATCAGCACGTAAGAGCTTACTATTCTCAACTCATCAGAGCTTACTATTTTAGCTCAATAGAGCTTACTATCCATCAGCTTAGGAGGAGCTTACTAATCATAGCTCGAAAGAGCGAAAATGATAATGAATTGACGGATTATGGGTTTATATGTTATGTATATCACCTGAGTATCCCTCGATATTCTAATAGGTTCAATGGGCATAAAATCTATTGTTGGTTATGTGAAAAAGTTATGTGTTATATGGATGAAGTATTGTTTATAAGAATGAGTTACTGTTATCGAATGAATTACTGTTTATATGAATGAGAATGAAATGTTACAAAAGATGTACATGATATATATGAATTTGATATGATACAATGTATTGAGTATTAAATTGAGATAATGGATGATTACATGCGCTTATGTGACTAACTTATTGATGAATGGTTGTGTATAAGCATTTGGCAAGTAAATTTGATATACTTTATTTAATTGTTATTTAAATGGTAAGTTAAATTTTGAATTATACGGGCTTACTAAGCTTTAAATTAAATTCTGAATTATACGGGCTTACTAAGCTTTAAAGCTTATTCTATTTCTTTTTTCATGTTTTATAGAGGTTCGATAGCTCGCTCGATCCAGATAAAGTCGGAGTTATGCATCAAACTATCTAGTTGCTGATTGGTACTTTTGAACTTATGGATATATGTAAATATGGCATGTATAGGCTAGTTATAAAGATGATAGTTATGGTCACTTGAGATAGTGATTTTGGTACGTGTTGTGGTATAAGTGAAAGCCATGTGATTTGGCTTAACTTGGTGTAATGTTTTGGTTGTGTATAAGTGTTCAAATATGGTATGTTTTGGCAAGTAGTAGATGGAATGGAAATATGCAAATGTTGTCTTGATATGTAATAAGCATATGAATGGAAAATGCATGATATTAATTAGGTATTTGAATACTATGTTGAATTGGTATAAAATATGTATGAAACATTGTGGATTGGTTGCCTATTGGGTTATAAAATGTTGCAATTTATGCTTGTGCATGCATGTATAAATAGGGTGGAAAAATGGCTTTGCAAATAGCCTATTTTTGTCCACACGAAGCAGAGACACGGGCGTGTGTCTCAGCTGTGTGTGACACACGGTCATATTACATGACCGTGTGTCCCCTAGTGTTGATATTAAAATGAAGTCAGTATTCTCCACACGGTCTCACACACGGGCGTTTGACCGACCATATGGTACAAGTCAGTATACCCCCTATTTGGCACATGGCCCAGCACTCGAGTGTGTGACTTGGCCGTGTTGCATAAGTTAGTATACCCTACAGTTTTGGCATGGCCTAACACACGTCCTGACACACGAATGTGTGAGGCCATTTCGAAGGGTACACGGGCTAGACACATGGGCGTATGGTTGGCCGTGTGACCCAAGTCAGTATGTACCCCCTGTTTTCACACGGCTGGAGACATGGGCGTGTCTGACAGTAGTGTGAGACACACAGCCTGGTCACATGGGCGTGCGTCCTCTATGTTGAGAAAAAATTTCAAAGTTTCATGGAAGTTTTATAAGTTATTGGTTTAGTCCCGAACCGTTCCTAAAGCATGTTTAAGGCCTCGTAGGCTATTGTAAGGGACAAATTGAATGATGATTGTATGAAATGATTGAATGCATGTGAAAAGTACGGTTATTTGTGTTATAAGTCTGGTAATGCTCCGTAACCCTATTCTAGAGTTGAATATGGGTGAGGGGTGTTACATCAATTCTATAGTTTTTCGTATACGATTTACAATAGTATCATGTAAAGTCAACCAATCCATACCCAGAATCACATCGAACTCATCAAATGGTGAAAGCATCAAGTCAGCCGAAAAACAGTAGCCCCGAGTCATTAAAGGAAAGTTCTTACATACTTTGTCAACTAGAACATACTTGCCTAAGGGGTTTGATACTTTAATCATAAATTCAGTAATTTCAATAGGCAATTTCTTACTAGACACTAAATTTTCACAAACATACAAATGTATTGGTCCAAGATCAATTAAAGCAATCACATTAGTGTCATAAAGAGAGAAGGTACCGGTAATAACATCTGGTGACGACACTTCTTCGCGAGTACGAATCGCGTAGGCTCTAATAGGTGCTCTAGCCTCAAATCTTATAGTGGAATCACTTGTCGCCACTCGACTACCACTCATATTCCCAGCATTTCTTGGTGGTCTTCCTCTCGTCGACATATTACTCGGTCTCACATTTTGAGGTATATCTTTCTCAATCATCTCAAGATAGCCTTTAATAAAATGATCTAGTGAGCCACACTTGAAACAAGCTTTAGTACTCTTATTCCAGCATTCACCAAAATGTCTTCTCCAGCACTGTTGACACTCGGGTTTGTTATTTCTCACACTGCCAACACTCGAGACAGAAGTAGCTTGAGCTTTAAAATTCGTCAGGTTGATTTCCACAATCTTTATTTTGGTATCCCAATGATGCATTAGATCTACTATACGAATCTTAGAATTTCTTTGATGAAGAATGAAAAGGTTTATTCATCGGTATTTTCCTTGAATCTCTAGCCTCTGAATAAGCTTTCTTCTTTTCTCAGCTAAAGTCTTTGTCTTTGCAAGCTCGATCAACTAACACAACAAATTCTTTTAAATCTAAAATCCCAACCAGAAATTTAATGTCTTCATTCAGCCCATCAATAAACCGCTTGCACATTATCTCTTCAGTAGAAACATACTCTCGAGCATACTCGCTTAACCATACGAATTCTCTTCATATTCGGTTAGAGTCATGCGACCTTGTTTCAATTCTAAAAACTCTTTATGATATTGATCCAGAAACCGTTGATTGATATATTTCTTTCAGAATTCAGTCTGAAAGAATTCTCAGGTAACTCTCTCCCTCGGCATCACGGATACTAATGTATTCCACCACTAATATGCGGTGTCTCTCAAAAGGGATATAGTACACTTTAAACACTCATCCGGTGTGTAGGAAAGCTCATCAAACACTCGGATCGTATTTTCAAGATAAAACTCAACTATCTCTAGGTCATCATCAACATTAGCTCTGAACTCTTCAACTCGTGTTTACGGATTTTATCAACTGGAGGCTTATTTAATCTTAAAAGCTTGACTCCTTGAGGAGCTACAGGAACCGGTTGAAGATTAGGGGGGTAAAGGTTGTTGAGCAGCAGGGTTTGTTCAATATATTGAGTGAACCATTCGTTCATCATTTGGAAGAAGGCTTTTTTAGCCTCTCCTCCCTGACTGCCCATTACAGGTCGAGAATCAAACGGCTCTATCCCTTGAGTGGGAGCGGCGCATTACTTTCAACCTCATTAGCTATTGCTCGATTGGGATCTATTTGCTATATAAAAACACATTTTAAAATGTCAAGAGTCATCACATTATCACAGTTTATATATGACATGTATAGCTAGACTCTCACACATGCTATGTTAGTCCTAGAATCGACTAAACCTAGCTCTGATACCAATAAATGTAACACTCCTCACCCGTATTCACCGTCAGAATAGGGTTACAGAGCATTACTGGACTTACAACACTTTTAAAAATACATTTAATATAGAATTTATCAATTCAAATACAAATCAATCAAATCAATCATAGTGTCCCTTAAACTAGCCTACGAGACCTTAAACATGAATTGAGAATGGATCGGGACTAAACCGATAACTCGAGAAATTTTTCAACACTTATAAAATATTTCTCCAAAACGGGGGACACAAGCCCGTGTGACCAGGCCGTGTGTCTTAGACAGCCACCAGACACGCCCGTGTCACTGGCTGAATGAACATTTGAAATGGGAGCACATGGCCATGTCCTAGCCCGTGTCCAAACAAATGAGGTTACTGACTTGGGTCACACAGAAACCACACGCCGTATGTATAGTCCGTGTGCCCTTCAAAGTGGCCACATACGCCCGTGTGCCAGGCAGTATGTTAGGCCGTGCCAAACCTATAGGGTATACTAACTTATGCAACACGACTAAGTCACACGCCCGTGTGCTAGGTCGTGTGCCAATTAGGGGGTATACTGACTTGTGCCACACGGTCGATCACATGCCCGTGTGTGAGACCGTGTAGAGCATGCTGACTTCATTTCAATATCAACACCAGGGGAAATACGGCCGTGTATCATGACCGTGTGTCACACACGGCTGAGACACACGACCCGTATCTCTGCCTGTGTGGACAAAAATAGACTATTTACCATGCCAGTTTGCCACCCCATTTGGTACACATCTTCACCTACACAAATGACACTAAACCATAGCATAATATACCATAAAAAACAACCAAGCCAAGTCTAAATCTTACCATTTCAATACTAACCAATTCAAGGCATATAAGTAGCACAATATGCTATTTAAATTCATACCAATCTTTATATTCTCAAATCATCAAAATGGCCATTATCAAAAATGCATTATTTGGCCTAATTTCACAAGCATGCTTATATCCACAAATCATCAATTTACCATTCATAGTATATATTATCATCAGTCATCACACAACCATCAACCAACTCAATTCACAAGACTTAAATACACATATATGTACATTATTCAAACATACCAAACAAACCAAAATGGTCCATTACATATGGCTATATATTTACATACTAAACATAAACATTTACAAGCCAATTCATTTGGCTAAAGTCATTACCAAAACATAACTAACATGACTCAAAGTCCCTATACATGCCATATACTTAAAATACCAAAATTTAAAGGTACCAAGTGATAGGTGGTAGTGTGAAATGATCTCTGACGATCCCTGAGTCTGAGCTAGCTTCGATATTACTATAAAACACGAAAAATACACAAAGTTAGCTATAAAGCTTAGTAAGATCGTATGTTAATAATGAGAAAATATAACCATTCATTAATCATTCAAATAATAGAAAACAATATACAACAATTCTATTAGATCTCAAAGCTATCAAATGATCATTCACATAACTTAACAAGGAACTCATCAATTTAATAGTTTCAATAAATTCATTATCGTACGTACCTGCAACATCTCGTACCAATCTCATACTCGACCACATTCTTCATTTACCCATTGAACCATTTGGAATAGAAGTCGGATACTCAAGGTTTCACTCAATAAGTACTTATACCATGGCCCGAAGCCAAATCAAGGTAACTTATTTGAAATTCTGACATCATGGCCCGAAGCCAAATCAGATGATATGGATGGCCAGAAGCCAAATCGGTATATCTCACACCCGAAGTGCTAAATCATGGCCCGAATCCAACTCAAAGTATACCTAATGACATGTCACTAGCATCCTAAACTATTCTTAAAGTTCAACTGGGATTCCAACTGTCGAATCTTCATTGAATCATTTCTAACTAGTCCATAATCACATAATCACTATTCATGCTATATCAAAGCATATAAAATACATTTGAAATGAAATTATAACATACAAACTTACCTCAGATGATAAAACGGTGAATCAAGTCAATTAGTCAATCACTTTATCTTTTCCCCGATCCAAGTCTGTATTTCGCTTTTCTTGATCTAAATATATTCAAAATTGACATATTCAATCATCTATTCATTCAATTTAGTCCAAAACATACTTTAAAACACATTTACACTTTTGCCCCACATATTTCACATTTTTCACAATTTAGTTCTTATTTCATAAAATCACAAATTAATGAAATTCACAATAGACCCATGCTAGCCGAATTACCAAAATGCCCCTAGTAACCCATAATTTTCATTTATTTCACATTTTAACCACTAACTTTACACATTTCTCAATTTAATCCCTATTTTGTATTTTTACTCAAAATCACTTAACAAAACTTGTATAACTCATAATAAATATTCATAATATATCATCAAACATCAAAAATCATACATATTCATCAATGACATCATTAAAATTTTTAACATTTTTGCAAATTAGTCCCTAGGCTAGCTAGTACTAGTTGCAACGATCACAAAAACATAGAAATCATTAAAAACGGGACAAAACACATACCTAATTGCATCAATTTGCCTTAGCTGAATGAAGAACCCTAGTATTCTTTTTATTCTTCTTCAATTTCAGTTAAAAGATGAAAGAATAAGTGATAAACCGTAAAAGTAACATATTTTAGACCCACATTTAGTATGCTTTTGGATGATTTAACCCTTGATTTATGTAAAAAGGTGCTTTTAATCCTTTCTTTTCATGTTTTTACTCAGGAAAGCACCCGAGGACGAACAGAACAAGAAATAGGCTTAAAAATGGGCCAATTTGGGCCAAAGAGGAAGTCGACAAGGCTTAGACTTCAAGCCACACGACCGTGCCTCGACAATTAACTAAGACACGACTATGCGACAATTTATATGACCGTGCCCCAATCGACAGAATCGAGAAACGACCTAAAGATGATTTATACGGACGTGTACCATGGTCGTGCCCCTGCCGCGGGAGAGAGCAATTTCACTCAAATTTGGATACTTTGAGGCAAAGAAACCGAGTAGGAAGTATACATTTGGACACTTAGAGGCCAAGTAAAGCATTCTAAAAGTCTATATAAACACCTTAAGTGTAACCTGAAGAGGGGGCGGTTAGCTAGGCCAAGGAGCCGAGCCAGAAAGTCAGATTTATGAGAATTACTCAAAGATAGCCAGTTGATCCATCTCAAGGAGTCGGAATTCTACTCAAGACGGCGGATTTCTCCTTCAATTCCTTTAGGGGGTTTTAGTGATTTCTTATGTTTTGTTTTATCTTTTCTCTTGAGATGTTTTCTTTATTCATTATGAACTAAACCCTTCAGATACCTGAAGGGGATGAAACCTAGATGAATCTTGTTATTGTTTCCTGAATTATATGATAAATACTTAGTTTGTTCTTAATTATGCATGCTTAATCCAAATCTGATGTGCTTAGGTGGAGGAGGAATTGACCCTGCTTAAGAGTAGATCTAGCATAATTAAGCGGAGTTGATCGCACGCCTAGAGATAGGGTGACGAGATTTTGCCGGATTAGGGTGAAACCTAATATGGAAGTCCATAGATCGATTTACTACTATTCTAGGGGGTTATTATTCGAGAAAGAGATTTTCGTTAATTAACTTAGGTTTAGACGTTATTCACCTTGAGAGAGGGTTTAATATACGTTAGGGAGTCTTACGGATCAAACTAAGTGAATAAACCATATGGTTCAGTGTTAAATAACAAGTGAAGTCTAGGTGAATTCTTTTTGAGGGTATCATCGTGATCAACTGAGTTTCTCTTCAAGTTATTTCCCAACTCATTCTTTTTGTCTTTGCATCTTTAGTTTTGTAGTCGTTAATTTAGATTTAAGAAACTTCACTTATTTTAGGCTAAATAATAAAAAGAAAGTTAGTATTTGTACTTTTAGTTCCTTTGGGTTTAACAATCCAGTCTTGCCTAAGCTATACTATTGTTCGATAGGTACACTTGCCTTTAATTCGCTGTCAGAGTTAGTTTCAAGGTTCGATCTCATTCATTATAAATTTTAAAACTCGACAAAACAACGATCAAGTTTTTGGCGTTGTTGCGGGAACTAAAATATTAAAAAGCTCTATTTTTATTAATTTAGCCATTATTTTTATTTTTATTTTCGCAATTGATTTTTATTTTTCTAAAATTTTCTTTCTTTCTTTTCCTAGCAGGTACCTCTAGTTTATAACTAGAAGGAACCCGACAGGACCTCTAGTATACGATAGTGATATTGAAGCTACCGCTCCTAGGAATCGCAGAGAATTAGGCGAGCCTAAATTACACAGAAGAAGAGCGAGAAGGCAGATTCAATCCTACTGAAGGGATGGACGAGAATAATCCACCACCACAAGATGTGGAAGAAAATAATGCTCTAAGTACTATGTTTGATTATGCTAAACCATATTTAACAAGAGCGGAATTTAGTATTGTTAGGCCTGCTATAGCTGCTAATAATTTTGAATTAAAGCCTAACACAATACAAATGATTCAACAATTTGTTCAATTTGATGGTTTGCAGGACGAAGACCCAAACACTCATATAGCTAATTTTTTAGAGTTCTGTGATACTTTCAAAATAAATGGCATTTCGATGATGCCATTCGTCTTGATTATTTCCTTTTCATTAAGGAATAAAGCCAAGCAGTTGGTTATACTCGTTACCACGAGGTCAATCACTACATGGGACCAAATGACCGAAAATTTTTATTAAAATATTTCTCACCACCAAAATGGCCAAATTACGAATGATATCTCTTCTTTTGTGCGAGATGGATTTAGAGACATTATATGACGCATGGGGAGATACAAGGATCTCTTAAGAAGGTGTCCACACCATGGTTTACCCTTGTGGCTACAAGTCCAAACTTTCTATAATGGTGTAAACCCTCAACAAGGTAACTAATCGATTTAGCCACGGTGGAACTCGAACAATGAACTCAAGCGACCTACGAGTTCATTGAAGAGATGTCATTGAATAATTATCGATGGGTTACAAGGACAAAACCGACAAAATCAGCGAGTTTACAACCTCGATGCAATTGACCATGCTATCAACACGGTAGAGATGATGAATAAAAAGCTTGATAGTTTGTGTTCTTATTTGGTACATCCGGTCATGCGAGGCAACACAAGTGGGCTGTGGCGAATCTGAGTACCCACCCTACCAACCGGACGCAGAGAAGTAAGCAGATGAATCAGTATAGGTAATAATTTCAGATCCAATAATAATCCTTATAGTAATAACTACAATCTAGGTTGGAGGAACCACCCAAATTTTTCATGGGGAGGCCAAGGAAATCAAGGAAATCAAAGACAACAACCTCCTCAAAATTTCTAAAATCAGCCATATCCGCAAGAGAAGAAGCCAAACCTCGAAGAGATGGTGACAAAATTCATGGTAAACACAGAAAATCATTTCAAGAAACTGAGAAAATAATTAAAAGCAATGAGAACTGAGTCGAGAAACTTACTAAGTCAGTCAAGAAAGTCACTAATGCAGTCGAACAACTCGCAAAGCTAATGTCAGAACAACCACAAGGACGTCTACCAAGTAACACCGAGATTAACCCAAAGGAAATAATTCAAGCCATCTTAGCTCATGACAGTAAGGGGTTAGATGAACCTAATCCAATACAAGAAACAAGGTAGAAAAAGTTAAGGTAGAGGTAACACAAGAAAAGCCAAAACCAGTAATCAAGAAGTGCCAACCTCGCATAGCTTATCCCGAAGCGATGAAAAGAGACGATTCAGAGGAGCAGTTCGGTAAGTTTCTTAAACTCTTAAAGAAATTACATATTAACTTACCTCTTCTTGAAGCTCTTTTTCAGATGCCAGACTCGAGGAAATTTTTAAGACAGCTTTTGACTAATAAACCCAAATTAGACGAAGAGCACCACGTGGAATTGAATGCAGCATGCTCAGCAATGTTACATAATAAACTACCACGGAAGCTAAAAGATCTAGGGAGTTTTACAATTCCATGTTTAATTGGTAGTTTAGCTATTGATAATGCATTAGTTGATTTAGGGGCAAGCATAAATGTCATGCCTTATACATTATTTAAACGACTAGGTCTAGGGAAGCCAAACAAACTAGGATGAGTATAAAATTAGCTGATAAAACTGTTAGAATTCCTAGAGGCATTATCAAAGATGTTTTTGTCAAAATTGATAAATTTGTTTTTCTAGTAGATTTTGTTATCTTAGATATGGATAAGGATAATACAATCCCCTTAACTTTAGGAAGACCCTTCCTAGCAACTGCCAATACTAAAATTGATGTTGCCATAGGAGAACTCATACTTTGTGTAGGTGACGAATCAATCAGTCTTCAAGCTCTTGAATCGGCTAGGACAACAATCGATGAAGGTAAGAAGGACAATTCAGTTGATAATCAATTTGTACTTCATCGCAGGAAATACCACATGAAGACAAACCATAGCCAAATTATAGAACCCAACCCGACAAAGAGAAGGATCAAAACCTTAAGGTCGACAGACTAGAAGAGCAGAAGACACATTTCAAAGAAGAACCACACGAAGTAAAACCAGAGGAACCATCAGAAGAGCTCGTAGGAACATCGAATCACTTCAAAATAGGAGATCAGGTATGGTTAGATAAAGTAGATCCACGTATCATCACACCAACCCTGAGTTCAAATAAAGACATTCCTCTTAAGGTACATAATATCGTCCCACACAGAATAGTTGAGGTAAGCAACCCAACATTCGACAATTATAAGGTAAACGCTTCTCGACTCGAACTTTGTTAAGAAAATAGAACTATAAGCATGAGGGAAGATGTTCAAACCTTCAAACCTCCCTGATTTTCTTTTCAATATCGAGGAAAGTCTAGCTTAAGACTATAAACAAGCACTTATCGGGAGGCAACCCGTGCACTAACAGAATTTATTTTACATTTTGCTCTCAATTTCTTTTCCTTTCTAAAAATTTAGTTTTCAACTAACACAAAAGTGTAGATTTCAAAGCCACACGACCTTACACACGACCGTGTTCGTAGTCGTGTGGACCACAAGAATCTCATACGGATATAGCAGGGGCAGTACGAATCAAACCGCACCTAATTCTCGATGTCACAGATCCAACCACTCCCTCACGGGCACCGACAAAGTGGCACGGTCGTGCCTCACGACCGTGTGAAGCTACTAACTTCTCAAACACGGGCGTGGTTAGTTGAAAAATAGGCATGGTGAAACAACACACACAGACACACGGCCGTGCAAGGCGATCGTGTGATTCGACACGCCCTCGGTTCACGGGCGTAGGAACGTGCCAGATTTGAGATCCTATTTAAACCCCACAGCCCTTCTCCTTCTCCTCTCATTCTTTCTTCCTTCTTTTTCTTTCTTTCCTTAAAAAAGGTGTCCAGACTCTTGAGCTACACTAGAATCATGCCGAAGAAGCGTAAGAAGGCAAGCATTGTCTCCTCAAAGGAGACCCCAACACATAAGTTCATGCCACTGCTTCATCCAAACACCAAGCCAAGGGTCTTTTAGACCATTTAAATTTTTCTTTACGTTTATTTTCCCTTTATCCTACTTATCTATACTTATCTTCTGCTTAATATATTTTAATTTCTTTTAGTTTCTTAGTGTCAGGTTTTAAAGGCTGCTTGGGAATCACGCACCACAGTCTTAGAGGTCACACCCATCTCGCGAACCATCCAACAATAAGGACTCCTTAGTCCATTAGTCTTTTCTTTTAATTTCAATTTTTTTCTTAGTCTCCTTCTCTTTATTTTCTTTGTCTTTAATTATAGTATTAGTATATTATTAATGTTTCTTTAGATTTCTTGGCTATATCTTTGCAGGCTACCCAATTTCTTTATCTAGCACAAAGCTCATCGGTAGCCACCCCACCAGGCCCATAAAAAACGCCACCATCGCCTTCTCCAATCGCCTTCTACCACGACCTCTGCCAACTCTCGGAATCATCCAAAATTCAAAAGTGTCACTTCTCCCCTTCTCTTTTGATTACATTATTAGTTATCTATCTTTGTACATTGAGGACAATGTACATCTTAAGTGTGGGGGGTAAAAGTACCTAACTTTTTGCATTATTCCAAAATCCTGAATTTTAGTCTTGTTCCTAAGTAATTTTCTCATATTATCAATTAGGGTGAAATTTTTAATTATTTATGATTTTTATCGATATGTTTTTGAATAAGTCATTGATAATTGTGCATTGATGATTAAAATTGAAGAATACTAGAGAATCAAGCATGATAAGTCTATTTTTCAAGAATAAAAAATTTCCTAGGTTGTTGAACTGAATTTGAATATTACCTTGAAGTTTGAAATTTACAGGATTGATGTCAAATACCCATAATTTTTGTGAGATTTGAGCCTTATAGAGCATATATTCTTTTTCATGCTCACTTTATTGATTATGAGTGTGTCAACACTGAATTGTTATTCTAGAACTTGCCTTGATTATACATATCGAGACCACATTAATGATTTGATATACTGAAATGATAAAGGCACCTAGGTTTTAACCCATTCACTCTACTAAAAAGCCTACCTTCACAAATTAACCCTTAGTGAACCCATTTGATCCTAACAACCCTTTTTATTGATTTACCCACTAATATTAACCCAAAACCCTTTGTATTTGTTATCATCATTATTTTGACTACCCTTCTATCGAGAATTAATTTGATTAGTTACCAAATTAGTTTATTTCAGTTGATAAAATTTTCTTTATTATGTTTCTAGTTTGCTCTTAAAAAAAATCAAAAAAATCGAAGTATATTCAACATTAGTAGTATAAAAAGTAAGCTTGTACATTTAAATTTTAATTATCAAAGAAAAAGCTCGTAGTATTATTAGTTTCAAAGTTTCAATTGATATAATCATTTATTTTCAAGTTCATTATTTTTAGTTAGGTAATTGGTCAGGTCAATCTCGATTCTAAATATTCTAATTCAGCCTTTATCCACACCTTTAACCTAAGCCCCATTACAACCCTGTCAAAGACCTTTTGATTTGTGTATCATCTCATATTATAGTGGTGAAGATTTGATTTTCAGGCAAGCCTATATGATTAACTTTTCAGGTTCGACTTATGAGTGCTTTTTCTTGAACCTTAAACACTTTGAGTGCTTTGAGTGAATCTTTAGTGAGGATGTCAATCCTTGTTGGTTTTGAATTAAAGGTAATTATTTAGATAATTGGAGACACCTATGTTTTCGTGCTACAAATATATGACTTATATTGTTTGAATCTTTAAGAGTCTTTGAGTTTTATCATTGTATAATTTACCTGTGAATTATGATGAGGCATTGTTGATAGGAATTGTGAATTATGGAAAACTCATTTTAATTATAAGTTGAATATTTTGCTTAAGGACAAGCAAAAGCTTAAGTGTAGGGGTATTTGACAAACCGTAAAAGTAACATATTTTAGGCTCACATTTAGTATGCTTTTGGATGATTTAACCCTTGATTTATTTAAAAGGTGCTTTTAATACTTTCTTTTCATGTTTTTACTCAGGAAAGCACCCGAGAACGAAAAGAACAAGAAATGAGCTTAAAAATGGCCCAATTTGGGCCAAAGAGGAAATCGACACGGCCTGGACTTCAAGCTACACAACCGTGCCTCGACAATTACCTAAGACACGACCATGCCACGATTTACACAAAGTGCCCCAATCGATGAGTCGAGACACTACTTGAAGATGATTTACGAGCATGTACCATGGTAGTGCCCACGTCATGGAGAGAGAAATTTCACTCGGATTTGGATACTTTGAGGCAAAGAAACACATTCCAAAGCCTATTCATACACCGAGTAGGAAGTATACTTGAATTGGGACACTTAGAGGCCAAATAAAGCATTCTAAAAGTCTATATAAACATCCTAAGTATAACCTGAAGAGGGCGGTTAGCTAGGCCAAGGAGCCGAGCTAGAAAGTCAGATTTGTGAGAATTACTCAAAGATAGCCAGTTGATCCATCTCAAGGAGCTGGAATTCTACTCAAGACGGCGGATTTCTCCTTCAATTCCTTTAGGGGGTTTTAGGGATTTCTTATATTTTTTTTATCTTTTCTCTTGAGATATTTTATTTATTCATTATAAACTAAACCCTTCAGATACCTGAAGGGGATGAAACCTAGATGAATCTTGTTATTGTTTCCTGAATTATATGATAAATACTTAGTTTGTTCTTAATTATGCATGATTAATCCAAATCTGATGTGCTTAGGTGGAGGAGGAATAAACCCTACTTAAGAGTAGATCTAGCATAATTAAGTGGAGTTGATTGCACGTCTAGAGATAGGGTGATGAGATTTTGCGGATTAGGGTGAAACCTAATATAGGAGTCCATAGATCGATTTACTACTATTCTAAGGGGTTATTATTCGAGAAAGAGATTTCCGTTAATTAACCTAGGGTTAGACGTTATTCGCCTCGAGAGAGGGTTTAATATACGTTAGGGAGTCTTAAAGATCAAACTAAGTGAATAAATCGTATGGTTCAATGTTAAATAACAAGTGAAGTCTAGGTGGATTCTTCCTGAGGGTATCGTCGTGATCAATTGAGTTTCTCTTCAAGTTATTTCCCAACTCGTTCTTTTTGTCTTTGCGTCTTTAGTTTAGTAGTCGTTAATTTAGATTAAAGCAACTTCACTTATTTTAAGCTAAATAATAAAAAGAAAGTTAGTATTAGTACTTTTAGTTCCTTTGGGTTCGATAATCCGGGCTTGCCTAAGCTATACTACTGTTCGATAGGTACACTTGCCTTTAATCGTTGTCAGAGTTAGTTTTCAGGTTCGATCTCATTCATTATAAATTTTAAAACTCGACAAAACAACGATCAATAAGAATTATAATTGACTTTGTTTTACTTATCTATCATTAATTAACCATTTTACCATTTTAACCTTAAAATTAATTCAAAATTTCATTTATGCCAAACCATTAACATCCAATAATATACTAATTGTATATTTATCACTTAAGGACCTAAAATTTAAGGTTCTATAGCTATTAGACACCTTTAGCTATTAGAACTCAAGTTTTACGCTTTATGCGATTTAGTCCTTTTTACCGAATTAACCAACTAAACGATAAAATTACTGAATGAAACTTTCACACAATTATTCAATCATGCTGTAAACCTTATAATAATAATAAAATAAATATTTTGGCCTCAGATTTGTGGTCTCAAAATCACTATTCTGATTTGACTAAAAACGAGCTAGTACAATTAAGATAAAGGAAGACGGCCATGTGGACAAAACGACCTCTTTATGCATTACCAGTATGGTCATCCAATTTAATGACATTTCCCACCATTTCCCCAATCTTCATTAAAACACTTTGTCGATACATAAATCTTAAAATACTAGAGAGATGTATCCAAACGACCACATTTGACAGGTATGGCTGAGAAGTAGAGAAAAATTGCGACCATGGTTGAATCTTTAGGTATTGCCCAAACACAATCCATAGTCTTTCCATAAGGGTTCGTATATAATCCACTACCTCTTGAAATTTCACTAGAAAATAATCATTCTTTAAGTCCATAATACTAACGCATGTTGATGGCTTCCGAAAGTGGTAGATTCTATCAGATAAAGTATGAATCCTAATTTTTCATCCCAAAAGCTTAACCATCACCGTCCGAGCCATACTCTTATACAAATCCTGATGAACTCGATCAGAGAACCTGATCGATGGCAACCTATCCTCCGTTCCAATGGTAACATCACACTCCAGAAGATGTAAATTATCATCCACTTTTCCTTGCAAACTGCTACCCAATGATTTTGTAGATTCAACTAACATGTCTTTAAAATACATTCAATTAGTAGTCTGTTTATCAGTCCCTTTGGAACTTTCAAAATCCTCCATTACCATAACCTGATCTACATCATGAGATTGGTTAGTTCTCATACGAACCTTCTTAATAGCCTTATCCTCCAGCAAGGATGATGGACAACAACTTGGAGAAAGCCTTATTTTCGCTATCACTCAACCTTCTCTTACCTTTTTTAAACAAAACAAAATCTTCAATTTGAACTTAGAAGGAATAGATGTCAATTGTAATTTAGTTATGATTATTTTTTAATTGTATTACGAAGTTATAATTAAATATAAAAGGAAAATAATCAATGTAATTTTATTCATATTTTATATGCAAAAATAGAAATAAATTAATGTCATGTAATTTTTTTGGATTTCATTTTGATATTTTTAAAAGTCAAACCAAATAATTTTTTATTGAATTTTTATTGCTTTTACCACAAGTATTATCATAATTTGAAATTCAAACTTATATAATTTGTTTTAGTACCTTGTTTTATATAATATAATATATACATATATATATATTAAATTATTAGTTAAGAATAAAAATTAGGATAAATAAAATTTATAGGTTAATAGTTAAGGAAGTATTCTTGAACTCAAAGAATTAATGTAAAATTAATAATGTATAGATAGTATAGATTTTAGATTTCAAGCATCAAAATTTGATAAATCCTAGTACGAAATTTTGTGAAAAAATAGATTAAGAAATGTAAATCTAGATATTTTCCCTTTAGGCTCAAATACAAGTTCTTTGTTGTGGGTTTACTAAAAGCCTAAACCGTCCATGGTTTTTGTCGCTGTTTTCCAATATCTAGGTACTGCCATTGGTATTTCATTTGAACACTTTCATTTGCACTTTTTGCACCAAAACCTAGTATTAATTTCATTGATATTTGCACACTGCCTGCTCAAATTTCATTATCAATTTTTAATTTATATAAATAATAAAGAGGGAAAAAAGAAATTACAGTATTCGTGTTGGGTTTGGCATTTGAGAGAGAGTCGTTGGCTTAGATCCGAGTTTTGCGAGAAAATTAAAGGGAAGGGAAGTACTACTAGTTGAGGCGAAGCTGAAGCTAATACAAATCAGCGGCAATTTTTGATTTCAGCCCTCCGACTCTTCATCCAGATTCTGCTCAATTTCTCCGTTTGATTGAGGATTGGGCCAATCAAAACATCCTATAGGTATCTAAATCTTCTTTATTTACATTTTTGGATCTGCGCCATTGCTATTGCAATGTCCCTTTTATCCAGATTGCGATGTATCACTGTGGATGTTACTGGGACTCTCATAGCTTATAAAGGGGAGCTTGGTGATTACTACTGCATGGCAGCCAAATCTGTTGGTTTGCCATGCCCCGACTATAAACGCGTGCATCAAGGTTTCAAGCTTGCGTATACAGAGATGGTGAACAAGTATCCGTGTTTTGGGTTTGCAGCAAAAATGCCCAACATTATTTGGTGGAAAACTTGTGTTAGAGATTCATTTGTCAGAGCAGGATACGAGTACGATGAGGAGACATTTGAGAAGATATTTAGACGCATATATGCTTCCTTTGGCTCATCCGCACCCTATACGGTATTTCCGGACTCACAACCCTTCCTGAGATGGGCTCGTGAAAAGGGTATTAAAGTGGGGATTATAAGCAATGCTGAATATCGGTACCAAGATGTGATTCTTCCAGCCTTGGGTTTGAACCAGGGAACAGAGTGGGACTTTGGTGTGTTCTCTGGTCTTGAAGGTGTAGAGAAACCAGACCCCCGGATCTACGAGATTGCTCTTCAAAGGGCTGGAAATATTGCTCCAGAAGAGACTCTGCACATCGGTGACAGCATGCGCAAAGATTATGTACCAGCAAGGAGTGTGGGGATGAATGCCTTGTTATTGGATAGGTTCAGAACTCCTGATGCTGAGGAGTGGAGAAAATCCGGTGCTATTGTTCTTCCTGACCTGGTGGCGGTCCAGGAACTGCTTTGTTCAGAGAAGTCAGCTTCAGCTTGTTAAGGAAATGCTGTTTGCCATCTGTGCATTGTTTTGTTTTAACCATTTAATAAATATGTGATTATAGATAGTACTTGCTTGTTACCTTACCAGCTGGTATTTTTCACGTCTTCTGTTTTCAGACCATATGAGCGTCTAGAATTTGCTGCATTACTATTATAATTATTAATATTTTGGATATTGTTAGTTTTGTGCCCATGGACACTGGTCTGAAGCTAAGAATCCATAACTCAGCTAACTATTAATTAACCATCTGCAATCTCAAGTCATCTTGATGCTTCTGAATTCAAGCAATCATCTCCTAAAGCCGGTTTTACATGACCTTTGTCATAGATTCATGGATATGTTAGTTGGACTTGGCTGAAGGTTATATTCAGCCGCCATCGTTTCCTGGTACAGTTTAATCTCAGTAAGACTTTCCGGATTTGACATGTCATTTTTATATATGATGATTGATATTGAAGACCTTTTGATTTTGCAGAGAACTTTTGGGATTCAAGAAGTTCCTGTGAGTGACTGGAAGTAACAAAAACCATTAGTGAAACTTGATGCTCGAATCATGTGAGTCCGGTAGTCAACTTTGAAACTCTGTAAGTGCTGAGGTTAGAATTTAACTTTAGCTTGAGAGGTTTTATGAAAACCTTGCCTGGATCAACAAGTTAGAAGACTAGGTCTAAATGGAAGCAAATCATATGTAAACGTCCATTTACTGCTTGGATATTTATATTACAAGCACTTCATACATGACCAACATCATCCATCAACAAGCAGAAGAGGAACCTGATTGATTTTGTTTTCACATTGAACCTCGATTATTTGCTGGTGTTCATATAGAAACCTGCATGTCTTGGTCATTCAGATTCATAGCAGCTTTTAAATGCCCTTATATTAGTCAGGCATACAATTTAAGGAAACGAAATCTTCCTGGCTAAAAACAAACCTAAGAACAAGAAGATTATTATTCTGACATTCAAAAGATTACCAGCAGCTGAGTGATGTTATCTAGAGGAACACACTTCTCTGGAACTGCAGCAATCATATTTGTTAGCTTGAATTAATGGAGATTATTTGGCACCAGCAAACTTCTCCTGGGAGAACGCTTCACTAGCAGATGTCTCTGAGCCACTGTTAGCTACTATGGACTGTTCAGTTTCCTCTCCTGGAAAGCTAGTAGTTGGTAAATGGAGAACAGGTAACCCAAATTGCAATGAAGCATTTGTTGTGGTTTCATCAGGCTCTTCTCTGGTTATTCCTGTATGTAGAGTCAATGCATATTTCAAGTCCCATATAACATCGCTCATAGTAGGCCTCTCACTACCCTTTGCCTTCAAGCACTTCTGAACTACTTCACCAAATTTTCTCAATGAATTTGAGTTTATTTTATCCACCAGGAAAGGATCAATAATCTTTTCAAGTTGCCGTTTCTTTAGGTAGTGCAAGCCCCAATCTGCTAGGTTCACCTCTTCCTTCTGAGGAGAGTTGATAATAGCTGGTCTAGCACAAAGAACTTCTAGAAGTACCACTCCGAAAGAGTACACATCGGACTTTTCTGTCAACTCTAAAGACATGAAATAGTCTGGATCGATGTACCCAATGCTACCTTTTACACCCGTATTATCCAGCGCATGATCAGGACTTCTTGATTTTGAAATGCCAAAATCAGATACTTTAGCCGTGTAATTTTCATCCAGCAAGATGTTTGTTGACTTGACATCTCGGTGAATAATTTTCACTGTGGAACCTGTGTGCAGGTGATGGAGGGCTGTTGCTGAGTCAATGCAGATTTCAAGTCTTTTCTCCCATGTCAATCCATTTTGTTTAGAACAGCCATCTTTGTCGTAAAGATTATCTTTAAGATTCCCCTTTTCCATGAATTCATAAACTAATATCATCTCAGACTTTTCATCACAGTATCCAATCAAGGAAACAAGGTTACGATGGCGAGCTTGAGAAAGTACCATTATCTCAGTCTGGAATTCTGCAAGACCTTGCTTGTGTCCTGGTTCCCTCCGTTTAACAGCAACTTTCTTGCCACGAAGTGTTCCTTCGTATACTTTACCGAATCCACCCTCACCAACGAAACATTTTGAGTCAAAATCTTGTGTTGCTTGCTGTATTTCAGCAAAGGGTATCCTTAGTTCAAGGCACAGACTAAGACCTGCAGTTCTACCAGTTGACATGTCATTTCCACTGCCGTATACAAGAAGAGCTAAAGAAGATGGCAAACGTGGAGTTGTATCCCGACCTTTCATGCAAACTAGACGAACCATCACCACCGCCATTATAATGAATGCAAATGCCAGACCAAGTGAACCTGCTATAATGACCAGGATCTTCTTCCTGGGCTTGGGCGGCACAAAAGATGAATACGAGTTTTCCATTAGCTGCATAATCTCAAGGCCATTCAAAAAAGCAGTTTCACTTGTACCATTTATAAGAGGACCAACTGTTATGTCGATATTTCCAGTTTTGCCAGAAGCAACAACAAAATCAACATAAAATGGAGCAGTCAGCTGATTAACTGCCTCATTTGGACTGATCAACTCACAAAATTTTTCATTGATATAGAGATTGAGCCCAGGATAACTAAGAGAGGGACTAATGAAATCACAGAAATGTGCCCGAACAAAGTACATGGCATTCTCACTGACTTTAAAACGCCAAGTAATATTTGAAAATTTTGGATTCAACTCTTTGGCAGTCCCATAGACATCCTCTGGAGCGATATACTTAGTTGAACCATTAGCCCCACGTTCAAATTTTAGTTGGTCATAGCTGATTTGCTTGTTTTCAGCAGAGCCTGGAAGGAGCAAAAACTGGTCATCTGCTATCCAATGCCTCATAAGTGTATCAGTCTTTTCTGTGACATTGGGACCTCCAACATTGATCCTATAAATTTTCTGCAAGAGTTTAGAAAGCAAACCGCTGTAATTGCCTTTAATCCCTGAGGAATTGATGCGTATGGCATTATCAGGGATGAAGCCAGTGGGTGCAAGAAAGACTTCAATGGCGTTTACAAAAGCCAAACACGATATTCCTGAAGGTACGAAGTAGATCAGAAACTCACCAGCTCCAATTCTAAGCAAGAATTCCTTAACTACCGGTGGTTCATTACTATTTTTCATCTTAAACTTTGACAACAGTAAGAACCATGGAGCTGAGACATCAGCATCAGCAGACTCAGCTTTAGCAGTGACGTTAAACACAGCATCCGCCAAGATGATAGATGATGATGAAAAAGCAAAGAAATGAAGTCGTACCAGGTATGTGCCGCTTCGGCTTATTCTAAGCTTATAAGGCCGAGGGTGTCTGAATATTCTTGCTGTTTGATATAACAAATGTGTATAAGCTGAAGATTTAGTGTCACGGACAGGTTTGCTTCCTTTGCATGAGAAGGGACCCAAATTTCGGTCTCGGGTGAAGTTCCTGATTCCAAAGGTCACTCTGGACTTTGATCCACAGTTAATGAAGTATTCATTTGGAAGGGTGTAGCTATCATCAACAGCAGCAGGCTCAGCTGGTGAGAGAAGAAAGAGTGAACAAAACAAGAGTAGTGGAAGAAGTGAGAACATAACCATTAAAGAGTTGAGCATTTTTCACAAGAGATGTGGGTTGTTGCAGCTTTCACAGTGAAGGGAAGTGTATAAGAGAATGCTGGTTGGACGAATTAAAGTTAAAGTGATAAACGTGCATTGCCACCTTTTAGAAAAGAGATTTCTAGTTGACGTTGAATTGCTTTTTGTTAGAGAGAATTATTTTAATGCCCTGGAAAAGCTTGGAATCAAGGATAAGATCGGTTTGGCCCCAAAACCTTTCATTTCTTAACTTCATTCCTTGATGCAATAGACCCCATTAGTATTTGTAGTTTAAACCCTTATATTTTAGTTGGTTTGAAAATAAGGGATTAGCAAAAACCAGTTTCCTAGAAATTGCTTGCCTTCACATTCAAAAACATTACTTGAATATCACCCACTAGAGTTGATAATTTTGGACAGAATTGCACTACACAAACACAACATGAAAATAAGGCTGCATTAATACAAATGTGCGTGAACTCAATGGAAGTCTTGGAAACAATATACATTCAACATCAACATAGTGATAGAACAGACAAATTACTAGGCAGTTGAGACTATCTGCCATCATCAATCTTCAGCTGGGAGAAGACTCCACTAGATGTTGTGGCAGAACCAACATCCTTTTCCATAGGCACATAATCTTTCTCCATTGGGAAGCTGTTTGATGGTAAATGCTGAAAAGTTTGTGATGACGAGTCCAGAGAAGGATCTATGGCGCTCTCCTCGTGGGGCTCTCGGCACACTGTAGTTTGCTGTAGCTGCAATGTGTATTTCAAGTCCCAGCAGACTTCATGCATTGTAGGCCTGTTGGCTCCAGTTGGCTTCAGACATTTCTCAACTATTTCACTGAATTTCCTCAATGAATTAATATTAATTTGGCCTGCCACTGAAGGATCAATAATCTTTTCAAGTTCCCCTTTCTTTAACCAAGACAATCCCCACTCAGCTAAATTTATTTCCTCCATCCTTTGGGAGGTAATGATAGCTGATCTAGCACAAAGCACTTCCAAGAGTACCACACCAAATGAATAAACATCAGATTTTTCCGTGAACTGAAGGCATTTAAAATACTCAGGATCAAGATAACATAAGCTGACTTTTACGCCTATGCTGCTCTCAGCTAGATCAAGCAGACCTGATCTGGAAAGGCCAAAATCCGCAACCTTTGCTACATATCCTTCATCAAGCAATATGTTTGTGGACTTAACATCACGATGAATGATTCTTCCATCTGAACTGGTGTGGAGGTAATGAAGACCCTCAGCTGCTCCGATACAAATTTCAAGCCTTTGATTCCATGTCAATGAAGATAATAATATGGATGATTTCTCCAGATTCTGATGCAACCCGTGTTGAATTATGAACTCCATGCAACACAACCTTTGATGCTATTAGTTTATGCAAACCAAGTTCTTTAACTTGCCATTTTGAATCCAATGTCAATGTAACTTAGTTTGGTTTATTTTGAACAATGTTAGGTAGATATTTCATGTCATTTTGATGGTGACTAAGTGATCATATCAAGTAAGATTAAGCTTGCAAGTTTTGTATTTCAAGTTTCCATAAGTTTAGGTGGATTAGGTATGATTAGGTATGTTTAGGTAATGACTTGTTGTAATTCACATTGACCATGACTTATATATATAATGGCAATGTATCTTTGGTATTTTGAGTAGTGAAAAGTTGGATGCAATTTATTTTCACACTTAAGCTCCATTTTCTTTAGCTTTCTTTTCTAAAGAAAATTCGTCAACTTTCTTTCCTTCTTCAACATTTTGTCATTTTTTTCTGCCTCAAGCCACACTTCTGTTTAGTGCTAGAAACTCTAACAATTGGTATCTAGAGCTTCATTCTTTGAGGACCTATTGCTGTTAAGATCAATTTGGAATGGCTTCATCAAGCTTCTCACCTGCTTGTGCCTTGATCTTCAATGGAGAAGGTTTTCATATATGGCAAGTTAAAATGAAGACCTATCTTCAAGCTCTTGATCTATGGGAGGTAGTGAACAACGATGTTGAACGAACCTCTTGAGCCAATCCAACCGTGGCTCAAATTCGACTGACATCTTGAGGAGAAGACCAAGAAACATAAAGCCTTGTCATGCATCCAAAATTGTGTCTCGGATGTCATTTTTACAAGAATTATGGCTGTGAGACTCCAAAAGCAGGCATGGGACGGACTTAAGGAGGAGTTTCAAGGTACAGAAGGACCAAGGCGGCAGACTTCCGAATTTGAGGAGAGACTTTGAAAACTTGAAGATGAAAGAAGAAGAGATCGTAAAGCGATTACAGACGGGATTATGGCTGTTGTAAGCAACATAAGACTCCTTGGTGAGCGGTTTAGTGAAGCAAGGATTGTGGAGAAGGTGCTTTCAACCTTACCTAAAAGGTATGAAGCAAAATATCTTCCTCGAGGACTCCAAGGACCTCTCAAGCATCACCTTGACCGAATTAATCAATGCCTTTTATGCTCAAGAGCAAAGAAGGCAAGCGAGAACGAGGAACACCAAGAAGGTGCTTTCAAGCTAAAGCTAGGACTTCTTCAAGCAATCGCCTACAAAGGCAAGAAAACATGGAAAAACAGGCCTAAGCACGATCTTGCAAGGACCAATGATCGCCTTGCAGATTTTGCAAAAAGCCGAGCCATCCGAAGATAAATGTTGGTTTGACTGATGCAAGATATGTCAACACTGCAAGAAGAAGGACATGTCGAGAGAGTTTGCAAGGCAAAAGCGAATAAAGCTAGCTCAACAACAATCTAAGACCGAGGCTCGAGTGGTGAAGGTGGAAGCGATCAAGAAGAAGAAGTTTTTTTGTGTCATGCTCAAGTGACCGAAAGAGACTCAAAGCTTGGCTCTTGGGCGGTGGATGTACAAACCACATGTCTCCTAATGCAGCCATTTTCAAAACCTTGGGCAGAGTGTACAAACCAAGGTTAAAGTGGCAAATGGTCGGTTCATCAATCTTTGTGGGCAAAGGTGATGTTTTGATATCAACTCCAAAGGGTAACAAGGTGATTTCCAATGTGTTACTTGTGCCCGATATTGACAAAAACTTGTTGAGTATATCTCAACTCCTTGACAAGGATACTCTCTTGTGTTCAAAGACAAGGTATGTCGAATAATGATCCATGTGGATTATGTTTCATGACGGTCACTCGGTGATAAATCCTTTGAGATTAATTGGTGAAGCCCCAAAGCGACTTATCTTGCCTCTCACAATGACTCAAAAATATGGCACAAAAGACTTGGTCATGCAAACTTTAAAGCAATGGCGAGGATGATCCATGAAGATCGGTAGAAAACTTCACAAACTCAAGATGCGCAATGAAGTGTGTGAAGTGTGTCAACTGGAAAGCAAGCTAGCGACCCTTTCCTTCAAATCAAGCTTGGAGAGCGGTGAGAAGCTTCAACTTGTTCATCTGAGATGTCTGTGGTCCCATGAAGATGAGAATCGTTAGTGGAAGCAGTATTTTATTCTCTTCATTGATGATTATTCAAGATTACATTGGATTTATTTCTTAAAACACAAGTCGAAGTTCCACAAGTGTTCTTGAAGTTCAAAGCTCATGTAAACCGGGGCAGGTTGCAAGTTGAAGACCATCGTCGGATAATGGAAATGAATATATTTCACTCAATTCCGAGCGATTTGTGAAGAAGGCGGCATTAAACACCACTAACCAATGTGTACACACCTCAAAGAAATGGGGTGAGTGAAAGAAAAATCGAAGCATCATGGACATGGCAAGATGTCCGCATTGAAAAGAAAATGCCAAAGTTCATGTGGGTAAGTCATCAACACAATGATCTATCTTCAAAATAGACTACCAACAAAGGCCACGACTCGAATGACACCTTTTGAAGCTTGGTATGGCTTCAAACCCTCTTGCTCATCTAAAACTCTTTGGATGTCTATGTTATGTGCGATTCCATCGTAAAGAGGATAAACTTTCAGGAGAGCTACTCGTGTGTTTTAGTAGGATATAGCTCGGTTAAAAGGGCTATAGGATCATTGATCCAACAACAAAGAAGGTTCAAGTCAGTAGGGATGTTGTCTTTGATGAAAATGCCTCTGGGCTGGGACAACAATCAACCAATGGAGACTTGAAGAACTTGAAGTGGGGCAAATAGAACCAAACAAACCGGTCAAGAAATGGATGTTGATGATGTTCTGTTAGAGGACCGAGCCATTAATGAGATGTTTACGAAAGAGGCGATGTTGCCATCATGGAACCTACAAGTTTGAAGAAGTGAAGCTCACAAAGGTTGGAAGGCTGCAATGATAGAAGAAATGAAGATGATTGAGAAGAACCAAACACAGGATTTGGTTGATAGGCCACAAGACGGAAGGTCATAGGTGTTAAATGGGTGTATCGTGCTAAGCAAAATACGGATGGGAGCTTAAATAAGCTCAAGGCAAATTTGGTTGTCAAAGGCTTTAGCGAAATATGGTGCGGACTACTTGGAAAACTTTGCTCCGATGGCTGGGCTCGACACCATCAGAATGTTGATTGCTTTAGCAGGACAAAGGCAATGGACCATTCATCAACTCGATGTCAAGTCTGCTTTTTTAAATGGCCACCTTGAAGAGGAAATATACATTGACCAGCCACAAGGCTTTGAAGTACCAGGCAAAGAACATATGGTCTACAAGTTAAAGAAGGCACTATCTGAAATTTGAAGCAAGCACCCGAGCTTGGTATGCTCGAATCGATAGCTATCTCATCACTTGGGATTTCAAAGGAGCATCGGTGAGCCCACATCGTATGTTAAGAAGAATGAAGTGAAACTCGACTTATTGTGTCCCTTTATGTCGATGACTTCTTGGTTACGGAGGAGACAACATTGTCTTGAAGGACTTCAAGAGCAAAATGATGAAGATGTTGAAATGTCGGACCTCGGGCATATGACTTACTTCCTTGGAATGGAAGTGATACAAGCTAAAGGAGAAATTTTCCTAAGCCAACAAGCATTTGCCAAGAAGATTTTGAACAAGTTTTCCATGGAAAGCAACAAACCAATGAACACACCTATGGTCTTTGAGTTAAAGTTGACAAGCCAAGGTAATTTTGATGCGATCGATGAGTCCATCTGAAGCTTAGTGGGATGCCTTCTTTATTTAACGACTACAAGACCGGATATAATGTTTCTTTGTGAGCATGCTATCCGATTCATGCATTGTTGCAACATGCAAAGCACTTTCAAGCGACAAAAGGGTGCTTAGGTACATTAAAGGTACCTTAAGCTTTGGATTGAAGTTCACCAAGGTCCATGAGTTAAAAATGATAGGTATATCTTGATAGTGATTGGGCGGGATCGAGGATGATTTGAAAAGCACTTGTGCTATTGTTTCTCTCTTGGTTCGACAATGTTCTGCCGGTGTTCGAAAAAGCAAAACACGGTGGCCCAATCAACAGTGTTTAGAATATGTAGCTCTGCATTGCCGTGAATCAAGCTATATGGCTTAGGAAGCGCTGGCGACCTAAACTTCTGACAAAGAGAGGAGCAACGAGATACTTTGTGACAACAAATCGGTTGTTGCAATTGCAAAAACCCCGTGTTTCACGGTCAACCAAACACTTTAACATAAAGCTTCATGTGGTGAGAGAGATGGAACAATTTGGTGAAATTAAAGCTGGTTTATTGCAATTCGGAAAATCAACTTGCGATATTTTTACTAAAGCCCTCAAAACAACAAGGTTCATGGAATTAAGAAAGAAACTAGGTGTATCTTGCAAAGAGTTCAAGGAGGAGTGTTGAATTATGAACTCCATGCAACACAACCTTTGATGCTATTAGTTTATGCAAACCAAGTTCTTTAACTTGCCATTTTGAATCCAATGTCAATGTAACTTAGTTTGGTTTATTTTGAACAATGTTAGGTAGATATTTCATGTCATTTTGATGGTGACTAGGTGATCATATCAAGTAAGATTAAGCTTGCAAGTTTTGTATTTCAAGTTTCCATAAGTTTAGGTGGATTAGGTATGATTAGGTATGTTTAGGTAATGACTTGTTGTAATTCACATTGACCATGACTTATATATATAATGGCAATGTATCTTTGGTATTTTGAGTAGTGAAAAAGTTGGATGCAATTTATTTTCACACTTAAGCTCCATTTTCTTTAGCTTTCTTTTCTAAAGAAAATTACATCAACTTTCTTTCCTTCTTCAACATTTTGTCATTTTTTTTTCTCTGCCTCAAGCCACACTTGCTGTTAGCTGCTAGAAACTCTAACAACCCGTAAAGATGGTCTCTGAGATTCCCCTTCTCCATGAACTCATACACCAGTATCATCTCAGTCCCTTCATTGCAATATCCAATCAGGGAAACAAGATGGCGATGTCGAATCCTGGATAGAACCATAACCTCAGTTTGGAATTCTGGAAGGCCCTGACCATGTTTTGGCTCGCTTCTTTTCACTGCCACTTTGAGACCATTCCGTAGAGTTCCTCTATAAACCTTATCGAAGCCTCCTATCCCAATCAGCAATTTGGCCTCGAAGTTTTTTGTTGCCTCTACTATTTCAGCAAAAGACATTAAGCTTGGAACAGGAGGGGGATTGACAGATCTTGTGCCTATTCCAAGATAAGAGATCATTCTTAGAAAACGAAGGGTACGGGCACCATACGAAGTCTTGCACAACAAGGACAACACCAACAAGCCACAGATAACAAGAAACCCAACGACTGAACCGGTTAGGATAAATATTGCACGCTTCCCTTTTGGTTGCCTTATTTCTAGTTCCAAGCCTGGTTCTTTGATAAACTCCATGATCTCGAGTCCACTCAGGTAAGCATATTTATCCATTGCTAATTCCTCCCCAAGGACAATACTAATACCAATAAAGTCAGAATCACCCGAGTCAACCACAAAATCATAGTAGAATGGGATTGCTGTAAAACCATAATCCTCATTAGGACTGATTTCTTGTTTGTACTTGCTGTATATAAAGAGACTGAAATACATTGTGTTAACCCCCACAGCAATAATGTCACAGAAATGAGCCCGAACAAGATGACGGGCATTCTTACTGACTTTGAAATGCCAAGTAATGTTAGTAGAATTTGATGCTTGTCCATCATTTAAGATTACTTTTCTGCAAGACATATAAACAATCTTTCGGACTAAGTTTTCAGATGCCTAAGTTTTCGTTAGGTATTTCTTCATCAACATAGTTAACCTTACAATTCTGCAGATAAGTACACCTTTTTGATGAATTTCCAATAAATATATAGTCATCATCAGCTAACCATACTGATGCCACAGCTAAATGATTGACCCCAACATTAACCCTCATGACTGTTCTAAGTACCTGAAAGGTCAAGCCTTTGAAAGGACCCTTACTTCCTGTTGAAGTAACATGAATTCGATTGTCCTTAAGATTTGGAACACGAAAAACTTCTATAGCATTCAAAAAAGCAAAAGATGTTCTAAATGCAGGGATGAAGTGGATTCTAAAGCTGGCTGAATTGGTAGGCACTAAGAAATCCTTGATCAAAGGGAAAGAAGTAATGTTTCTGAAACTGAGATTGGATACCAGAGACTTATTGGAAGCTGAAACATTGAATAAAGCATCAGCTAGATTAGCCTTGTTGGACAAGAATGGAAAACAATTAAGGCGTACTGCATGCAGGCCTTTGTCAGTGATGTCGAACTCATACGAAAATGGGCGTCTGTAAAACCTCGCTGTTTTGTAGAGAGGCCACTCTGTTGTGGACTGGTTAGTGTCTTGGACAGATTTGCTAATTCCAATAGAGAAGGAATTGGGATTCTTGTTACCAACAAACTTCCTGTTGCAGCTTGGTGGCAAACTAGAACCCGACCCACAGTTGATGAAGAATTTATCTGGAAAGTTTTTAGGATGGGACAGAATTGGAACACGATAAAACTGGAGTGTTAGAAACATAGGTAAGAGTAAGTAAAGGAAGAGCAACTTTTCCATTGAAACTGGTTTGTTCCTTGTATACTGGAAGCTATCAAGTATATGTCTAAGCATCAGGAATCAATTGCAATGAATAACAATAATGACCAAGGGAGGGGTACATGGAAAGGGAAGACTTTGGTTGACCTTATTTATGGAGGAGAATTCATGAAATTTTTTTTGTTTTTGGTTCTTGTAGTATTTAAATACATAAAAATATCCTAAAACTAGTGGAAAAGTAGCACTAGCATGATTAATTGGACATCAAGTTGTAGTTTGTATGTATGTATTTGTTAGCCTAAAGGACTAAGCCTAGGAGCCAGTGGCCTTGGACAACCAACTCAAGACCCATATAAGTCGATATGGCTAAGAGAAATACACTTTTTACTATGGCTAAGAGGACCCGAGGACACGTATTCATATCATATTTACTTGGGAGTTTATTGCCTTGCACATTAAGATTCATACTGGATGCTCTAAACTCAATCTACTCGGCACATCGAAATCCAGGTAAGGTTCTACCTTAAGATGACATCGGTCATGGCTTTAACAAAGATCACCTTGCACAATCAAGTTCAACATGTTTCTTCCACTAATTCGTCTAAAAAAAAAAAAAATACTCCTCTACTATAACTATCCACATACATACAAACTTTTATTCCACCCTTATTTGTAAGTCTTTTTAAAATTATTTTTATCCATTTTATCTTTACTAATTTAAGTATCAAAAGGCTCTCCAAACCAAACACCTTTTAATTCATTTTCATTTTTCACTGGATTTTGACTATCTCAATAGTATCAACCTTGTCAAGGCATCAGCAATATCAACTTAAAACAACGTACTGAGCAGAATGGCTTACTGATCCAGTACCTTGCAGTTTGGAACAGTTTGGGTTGGTAATGTAAATTATTGTAATAGTTACTTTAATGAGTTTACTTTCAATTTTTATTTTAGAGATCGGATAAATAAATAATTTTATAATTCAGTAGAAGCAATTAACTGCTACAAATAATTATATATGACCTGAGTACAATTGAATTAATAAAAAACACAGTGAGCAAAATTCAACATGTTTTTATAAATTCTACGTTAATCCGTTTTAAAGGTAGAGACTATGAAATGAAACAACATTTTTTGGTATGTTATACTAATATATTATATCCATAGCATAGGATAATTAAAATTTTCATAAAAAGCAACTTCCGGCATTTATAGTCCAAACACTAAAACAAGATGAAAAACATTAAACGCCATATAATTTTGCAATATATAAAACGCTTCTAAGCTGCCCTATAAAGATCCTTGTGGAGGATGGCGCGTGCCTTGCACATCGCTTCCAATGGCTCAACTTTGGGCATGGTGACTCCTTTACCTTCGGTCATATCAATTTCTTCGACACCTACCCTTTTCCATTCGAAGCATTGGATCAATGACCCCAAAGTTAAGTTGACCATACGGTGAGCCATGCTTGCCCCAGGACATGCCCTCCTACCCATACCAAAAGGCAAGTACTTGTGCCCATGATCTTTACTCTCACTCTCAAACCTTTCCGGCTTGAAACTCGACGGATCATCCCACAACTCAGGGTCCCTTTGTATCGCCCATGCATTGATTAACACAACGGTGTTGCTAGGCACATTATACCCACCTATGGTACAGTCATCGGATGTTCTATGAGGCACTAGAAGTGGGGCGGCCGGGTATAGTCTAAGGGTCTCCGACATGATGTTTTGAAGGTAAGGTAGCTTAGCAATATCCGATTCATCAATCAACCTTTCTTCACCAACTTGAGCATCGATTTCCGCCTTGGCTTTCTTCAACACCTCTGGGTTATTCAGTAAGTTCGACATGGCCCACTCTAACGTCACCGCCGATGTGTCAGTTCCGGCGAAAAGCAATACCTACAAAGCAAGGAGATGGTATCAATCATCAAGTATATTTCCTTGGTGCCTTTTAAATAAACAAGAGTATAACTTGACTTACAACTATAAGCCCTTTGATAGTCTGATCGGTGTAGTTCTCAGGTTCCGATTCTTGTAAAGAAAGGAGATGATCGATCATCATATTTCCTCCATTTGCATTTCGACGTTCATCGATTAGCCCTTGCAAGAAACCATCCATCCTCTTAAAGAGCTCCAGCAGTTTCTTCTCATAATTACCAGCCCAATTCAGTATTGGCAGATAATCTGCCGGATTCCCTGCGCCAGAATTTTCAACCACCTCTGCTATGAGCTCCCTAAACTCCTTTGCCTCACCGTCATCACTAACATCTTCACCAAAATATATCTTTCCGGCCATCATTCGCATGAGATTATTAAGTATCAAGTCAGTAAACATTGATTTAAGCTCTACCTTGGCAAAAGCTTCCCGCGAGTTATGAGATAGTTTCAACAACAATCTTCGCACCTCATCTTTTCTGATACCGTGGAACTTGTTGAGACGATTCGGTGAGAAGATTTCGATTGTACAAATACGACGGAGGTTACGCCAATAATCACCATATGGCGCGCTTACGACGGTGGTGTGGTTATAACCCAGGTGTTTGCTCAACAGCAAGTTGGGGCGATTGGCTAACACGATATCGTTCTTGGTTAAGCATTCCTCGATCACTGAGAGTGATGAAACGACCACGGCAAGGCGTGAACCCAAGCGAAGAGAAAAGACTGGACCGAGCTTTTTCGAAAGCTGGAGGAAGGGACGGTGAAGAGGTGGGTTTATTAGCAAGTGAAGGTGGCCAATGATGGGAAGGGAAAGCGGACTGGGCGGCAAGTTTTCATGGCGATGTTTTGATTGAAACAATAAGTAGAAAGGCAGGAAAAGAAAAAGAAGAGCAAGAGATGAGTAAAAAAAGGTGGATTCTTCCATGTTTAATTTGGTTAAATTTGCAGTTCTAGTTGGGTGTGGTTAAATACAGAAATGTAATTAAGATGATATTGACTATTGACTTGCAATCTTTTCTGTCATTAATTAATTATCTGCCTTCCCCTCAACATGATTAGCCAAATTAGATTTGATAATTTGGAATATAGAATTGAAATTTCTACCAAAACAAAGAAATTTAATATAAATATTTCGTCTAGAAGTTGAATGAATCCGTTTAAATCTTTCAAACCTTTCCTATTACCCTTTTGACTTTTTGTTCCATCTTCACTCCTTATATTATTTAATAATAATATTTTTTATTTTTTATTTTTTGTTTTAATCCCTTTTTTCTAACTAATTTAATGAAAGTTCCTTTTAAAAAGTTAATTAGCGGAATATTTTTAATAAGATGTAATCTATTATTTAAATAATTTAATAAAATAATTACACGTAGAAAATAATAAAATAAATAAATGATACATTAAATTAAAAAACAATTCTTAATTTAAAGAAAATAAATATAATTATCTAAAAATATTAACTCAGTAAAAAAACTTCCTAATAAGCAAGCGTATGAAAGATTAAAACCTTTTGAAAGAAAAAGAAAGATTAAAACCTTGAATTTATTCATTAAATTTGTTAGAAAAAATAGATTGAAAAAAAAAAAAAGGTTGATGGCAAAAAAACTCAAAAATATAATTAGGGCCATATTAACAAAACATGCAAACGTTAGTGGCTAAATTTACTATTAAGCCTAAAAATTTTATCCTTCCGTTTAATTTTTCATTAAAGTTAACAATGTTAAAAGTAAATTAATTTTTAAATCCTCAATATTTACAATTTTTTGTCAATTTGAGCCTTACCTTTTAAAAAACAAAGCAAAATTAAAATTAACCTTTTTTCATATTTTAAATGAAAACATAAAATTGAAAATATATAGTTTTTAAATTTTAAAAATAAAAAGATTACTAAAAACTCTTTGAAATTAAAAAATAAAATGATTTTAAATATATATAAAATAAATTCAATATTATCTAAACTGAATCAAACCGACTAGTTGGATTAGGAATGGGGTGGGGTATTAGTCCGGTGAGGAAAAAATCGATTGACCTACTAATCAGTACGAGCTCATTGATCCAAACTAACAAATCAATTGAACCAACAATTGAAACGATTTTGAATTCATTTAACCAATTGGTTCTTAAAATAATCGGTCCAACCAGTTCAAAGCAAATAAATTATTAAAAATTAAAATACAAAAATTATTTAAAATAGTTCAATTGCGAGTTCAACTAAATTTTTTAGCCCAAGTTAACCAGTCCATATCGATTCACGAATTTACCATTTTAAAAAATTTTAAACTTCAACATTTATAGTTTTTTTTTTTCAATTTGGTCATATCGTTTAAAATTTCATACACCTTTTTTAAAATTATTTTTTCTTTTTAGAAAAACATAAAATTTAAAATTAAATTTTAAAATTTAAAAATAAAAATTTTAAAATTATAAAAATAAAAGATTTTTAAAATCTAAAAAAATTCAAAATTCAATGTTATCTAAAATCTAACTAAACTATTTGGATCAAGAACAAGTTGGGGTATTAGTCCGATAAGAGGTAAAAAATCAATTGACCTACGAACTGGTATAGAATGGTTGAACCGGACTATAAAACTAGTTGAACTACAGTTGAACCAATTTTAATATTTTTAATATTAATTTTTAATAATTTATTTGCTTTGAACAGGCCAAATCGATCATTGTGGAACCAACTAATATTTTACAAGTTGTGAGGAGAGAGAAGATTGAAAAACAGGAGGAAAGAAAGTTGAGGTGAAAAAGGAATTAGTGAGGAAATTGTTGATGGTTTCCACCGCTGAAATCAACCTTCAACTAATTCAAGTTTATGACATCCATCACTTAGATTTCACATTAACTAGTTTGGCGATCTTTTGAAAAGTCTTTTGAAAAGTCTTTGTGGAAAAGTCTTTTGAAGTCTTTTAAAAAGTTTCTTTAAAATTTGAGTGTTTAGCATTCTATCAAAAGTACTTTTGAAATAAAATGTCCATTTTAGGCGTGTTATTATCAAGTAATAAATATACATTTAAATAAATTTTAAATTAGTTAATATTATTATATTTTAGTAAGAATATAAAAATTACTATAACTTGTTAATATTTTAATATATAAAATATAATTTTAATTTTAAATATTTTAAGTAATAAATATTAATTAGTTATAAAATTTAATTAGAATATATAAACTACATTTTAAATATTTAAATATAACCATTAAATATTTGTAATTAATATTTTAAAAATATTTTTTATTTTAATTAATGATTTTAACACATTTGTAATTAAGCCCCACAAAAAAGGAAAGTACTATGTTATTAGAGGGTGAAAAAGTAATTAAGCACTAAAAGTGCTTTTGGGAAGGAAAAGCTAAAATTTTAGCTTCTCCTTTTTAAGTATTTTGAAAAATCTTACGAAAAAAGCCAAAATTAAATAAGCGAACATTGTTGTTGTGACTTTTCTTCAAAAGTCTTTTGAGCCGAAATCTTTTGAAAAGTAATGAAGAAGCGGCCCTTAATAATGTTAATTACCACTTCCAAAACATCTCGTTCCTTTAAATGTAAATAATCAAATATGACCCTATCTTTAATTTCATTTCAGGGGAAGCTTTCACGGTATTACCGGTTCAACTTCAAACTTGATCCGCCCCACTCTATTTTCTATATTTATAATATAATATATCACATAAAAATTAAATATATAATATTAACATACTTAATATAAAATTTAATTATATAAAAATAATATAAATTTATTTTAAAAATTCAAAAAATAATATTGGTTACACTAAAAAGGATTTCAGTTAGTCATTTATAAATACGAACGAGTTGGTGCAAAATTTTAGGTTAACATTTCAAGCTAGGCTTGGGGAAATATAAAGTAATGTTAGTATCATATTTAAGCAACACCACTAATTTAGAATAAAGTAGATTCTTTTCATACAATGCCTAAACTATTTATAATTTTTTAAATATTTAAAGTGGAAGATAATTTGTGTTTAATGTTGTTCAAGTCACTTCTTTTAAGTTGTTAAAACAACAATAATACCAACTAAACTAAAATTCAGTTAACAATAAAATAAAAGTTTTAAGCAAAAAAACAAACAATATTATATTTCTTTTGGGTAATTATTTAGTATATAGGTGGTAAAATTTTTTATTTCATAAGCAGAGTTGAGATTTTGTCATAGGTCTTATTTATTTAATTTTAATTTTAAATACAAATTACATACACATGAAAAATCTCAACACACTTATGAAGTTAAATAATTATATGTTTTATACATATATTTAAATAGAGAGTATAAATAAAAGAACTAATCAAAATAATAGTTTGGTTAATCAGTGAAGAAAATTATAAAATATATTTTATTTTTCTATTATATATTTTCAAAATCAAAATATTCTTGTATTTATCACATAAGTAATTTTAAATTTAACTATGTTAAATATTTTTGAAAATATACGAAATATTTAATTAAAAGTATTGTTTTATTTAATTAATTCATAAAATTAACAATAAATTTGAATAAGCATTTGCAATTTTCCAAAATTATATGTTTAATCATTTTCTTATTTTTCAAAATTAATAAAATGAAAATTTAAGGCTTTAATATATAATTTAAAAATAGAAATCGATTTATTAATAAAAAAACCATTTAATTGTATAAAGTTTAAACGCATGGTTGATAATTGAGTTGATATTAAAACACTTTAAGAAATAAAATATGATGAAAAGGGCATATAAATCATTTTATATCTAAATTTTTTTACTTTTTCAAAATATTTATAGATTAAATTAAATTTAATCTACCTGGTCTTACGGACCTAAAAGAGAGCTTTGAATCCCACATCAATTGTTTACTAGAGTTAGTCTCAGAGTATAGCAGATGATTGTTGACATTTATCTATTTAAGTACATGGGTAAGAGGTCGTGCCGATGGGGAGACATGGAGGAAGTGACACGTGTCCATTATTCAAATCCAAATGCAAGTGTAAAGAGGTCCACTATGACTCAATCTTTGGATATGAACGAAGACCTAACATGGAGTATTATGTCATTCTACTATTAATAGAAAAGTAGAGAAACAAAGATCAGGAAGAGACCCCCTTTCCATGACATCTTCCCCTTTATCATAAGACCATAAGAGCGACCCTCTCTATAACCACTGTATGAACCGTCATAACACCAAGCTCAAAACCAAGAAAATGCCCTAGGAAAAGACTGTCCTTTAACCAGCAACCAACCCTAGAGTCCCTTGGATCTTTATGATTAGCAAAACACTCACTCCAAGGATGTTGATAAATTTTTTTATGCAAAAAGATTTTATCCCATAGTGTAACTTTAAATTTTTTTCATAAAATTGAATTTTTAGTTATGATATTTATATTAATAAATCTCACTAAATTTAGTACATGTGTTTCTAAGTTAAGGAGTCTTGACGAATTCTAGATCTAACATCTAATTCTTTCTAGTATTCAACCGAAAGATCTTCGTTATTCTCGAATCTTTAGATGTTAAAAAGTGAGCTCTTATGAAGAATCGAATACAAAATATAAACTGAAACTTTGTAACGGAAAAAGTTGACTTTCTCTATGATGAAACCAAAATAGAAAAATTCGTTATCACAAATTTGAAATAATTGTCAAGGAAATTATAATTATAGCCTTCCAAATTTGAATCTCAAGTACTCATGAAAAAATAGAATTTATTTCAACCTAAATAAAATTTTACTAAAATTCGAAAGAGTATCCTCATATGTTTTGTTGTATATTTTTGGCTACCATGTAGTCTTTATATATAGGAAAAAAACACAAAAATTCTTGTAGAACAAGAAGAGGAAAAAATAATATTTTAATAGAAAATCTAGAGTTCTACTAGGACTCAATGTGGTGGGCGGCACACACACTAGGATTCTCCCTGTGTACTAGCCCACTCTATACAAATATGAGTTCATTGCTCCTTTAATGTATTGAGTACAGTTATATATATTATCTAGTTTTAAATTAAAACAAGCTCATATAATTATTTAACCCATTAACTTATTTTTATTGGCATAATATTAAATTTAATTCTTAACATTTATATTTTTTTATCAATTTGGTCTTTATTCTTTTTTTTTTTAAAAGTTAAATTTAATCCTTAACCTTTTAAAAAGAGTCAATTTTGACATCAACTTTTTGAAAACTAGTCAACATAATTTTTTCTAATGAGAATGTCAACTAAAATGTTAATTTTTTAAATACGACAACTTGCATGACAATCCACATGCACTCCATGCTATTTTTTTAATTTTATGAACTTTTTATATTTTTTTAATTTTAATTTTGATTTATTTTATTTTATTTTTATAATTTTTAAATTATTTGTTGACATGACATAAAACACAAATAGTGTTATGTTAACATGATGTGCATATGGATTGCTATGCAAGTTTCTATGCTAGCAACATTACAAAATAATATTTTAGTCAATATTTCGTTAAAAAAATGATTTGACTCTTTTTTGAAAAGTTAAAGGCCAAATTTAGCTCAAAAAAGAATAAGAGCCAATTTGACAAAAAATGTAAATGTTGAGGGCTAAATTTATCATTATGCCTTTTCTATTCTCAAAATATTAAATAATTAATTCAATTAAATTAATTTTTCAATCCAATTATAATTTCGTCAAAGTCATGTCGATTTTATCATATTAGAATCTATGAGTAAATAAATTTAATTATCCTACTCGGTAAAACTACGATGATTAATTAATTAATTTTTCACTTTGGAATCAATAATTTTATTACATTTAATTAAATAGTCTAAAGAAATTAAATTAAATTTTATGTTATATCTTGTTCCTTCCGAGAAAATGTATTTACCGTGAATAGTAATTCATTCAATTTAATTCTCATTCATTGTTTTCATCCATTCATTATTTTGGTTTTAATTTGAACCTATACACATTTGTGTTGAGCTAGCGGATGCATCAATTAGACATATATATTTAAGAATTAAATAATTTGTAATTAATTTTGACTCTACACCTATTAATTACAAACCATTTGATCATGGAGTCAATCCATTAACAGTATCATGATTGATCTCCCCATAATACACCATTACAGAAGCAATTTAGAATTATGCTTTTAGTGGATTTAACACGAGCTTTGAATATATCAAAGCATATGAGTTAGGTACACATAGTGACTTGCTTACTCAGGATAAAGGTAAGTCACACTATGAACGTTACAAGTGAATAAATCCATCAACGGATCTAGTAAATTTTACTTGGGTCTTGTTCGATGTATTATTAGTCCAAACAATTACACCTATGTTTCTATTTTTTAGGAGTCAACCGCTTTGATACCCAAGACAATATATCTCCCCAACTGGACTTAATAGACAACATAATAGTCCCGTGAATCAATTTCTCATTTTGATTCCTTAGACTATGAAGCTTTTATGTTACCTACTGATATAAATTGTCTTTTTGCATCATGATTCATCCCCATGATGCATCTTAATATTAGTTAAACTTTAGGTAATTAATGAGCTAGTATTCACTTATTCATTTTGCTTTTCATACAAAAACCATTAAGGATAATCATAAAAGATAACAATTTAATATAGAATTTTATTTAACTGATTTGTTCAGAAAATTACAAGCATAATAACAAAGTCATTGCACTAAGGGCACAAAATCCTAACAGATCATACTACATTCCCTAATCAAATACCTTTTTTCACCTCTTTCTCTTAGAATATGATCAAACCATGTCAACCCCAAATTTTAACTCATAACACTTTTTTAGAACTTTAGGAACAAATGAAAATTATGCAAGAATTATCCCAACATAATGTTTAGATTATTCAAAATTAAGAGCAAATCAAGGTCCCCTTTAATGCCAAAGACCTTAAGGTGAAGAAAGAGCTACCACCTTTCACCTTGGCTACAATAAGGAGAATACTAAAAGTAACCCTTAAATTTTACATTCCCCTTACAAAGTCAAATGAAAACTATAAAAAACTACAAGCATTAAAAAGAGGAAAGGTTAACGATGTTGAATGTGCATTTTGCTCTAATAGTCCTTTTGCCCTACAAATTACTGAAAAGTATATGTGTAACACCCTATACTCGACCCGATCGTCAGGTCCAAGTTATAAGGTGTCACATTTGTTCTTGGAGCAACTACAATTAAACTACAAAAAAGTTATACCATTAAATTATTAATTCTAGTCAATACATGCATACAATACAATATACATATGCATCTATGTTTTAAACAAGCTTATGCAAAATCCAATGCTAAACCGGGATCGATTTGGGACTAAAATGTAATGTTTCAAAAATTCAGGTTGACCTCGCGATGTAAAGGATATTTCTCGTCATGACGTGACAAAACTGTAGGCCTCATTGCAACAACCATCTTCTATGTCGTACCATGGCATGATGACTAGATCTCATTGCGGCAACATACATTTGACATCTCAACATCATATACTGTTTCTACAATTCCTAATTGAACATTAACTGCAAATTTTCCAAGAAAATATAATACACACTCACACCTAAAGATCAACCAATATATGCAACTTTCAATCATCAATTCAAACACTTAAATACCTTACTCACATTATGCCAATGCCTTATCACCTATAGGCTAACCATTTAGTGTAATCTATTCAAATCCTATACATTCATACCTATTTCACCAAGACCATTAACATTTATAGCATTTCATACCATTTCAAACCATATTTAAATCCATTTACAAGCTATATTCAATTAACCAATTTCATACATCAACCGTTTAAATCAAAATTACATATAAACATAGTTTTGTACCAAATTTGGCTCAAGCTAGGTATATGCCATATAACTAACAAAAGGAAATACACAAACATTGTTGAGTTTAAGATCTTTGACTAGATTCTGATGTTGATGCTTGAGATCTCAATTTGGACCTAACTTGCGCAATGAAAACAAATCGTACACTGAGCGATAAATATTATGATTGCTAAGGTAAATTAATACTAGTTTATCATATACCAAATCTCATCCAATACATCAACATATAGATATACCACAATTATACCAAATACTTTGTGTGAATCACTTATACATTATTAGAATCAATAAAGTCAAATGGTTATATTAGAATAATATTTCAATGCCAATGAAATCCATACAACTATTCAATTTACAACATTTGATTAATCCACATTTTATTGCCAACAAAACCTAATCATTTGATACCTTACTATCTCGACCCTCAGGCTCGTTAACCAGTTCGCATGGTCTTTCTCATGCTATTGATAATCAAATATTGTATATAAGTACCTGCAATTCAACTTCATTATATTTAATCATTTTCAATTTATCATTCAACTAGTTCACAATTTATATCCCCATTAACTATTGGATCTGGTGCTCTAAATGTAGTATTTTCATCAATATACACTTGTAATTTTTTTTCAAATAGATTGGTTAATAAAACAAATTCATTGGTTACATTAATATAATTTGTATAATTGTCATCACATGGTTTTTGCACGCAAAGCAAAATGGAACCAAATGTTTAACTAATACTAAACAGTGTTACATGGTCGAATCGTAGAACAAAAAGGCAGCTTGTACTAGTAGAAAAGCCTAACCACATCCTTAGCCTAATCGAAATGAGTAAACCTATTGAAAGACTAATATGTTGTCTATCAAGTTCAATTGGAGAGATACCTTGTCTTGGGCATCGGAGTGGATGACTCCCAAAAGTTAGAGACATAGATATAATTGACTGGACTGACAGTACATCCGACAGGACTCAAGCAGAATAGATCCTGAAACTGTTTATGGATTTATGGACATGTGTGGTGTAACACCCTTACCTTTTTCTATTGTTGAATTAGGGTTACGAAATATTACCATAAATTTTAAAACATTTAAATTCAAACTAGAACAATTATACAAATTATTTCATAACAATAAATAACTCATATAAATTGAGCCTTACGGGCCTTAAATCGAGCTTATGGGGCCCTAAAAACAGTTTAGGAACATTTTGGGATCAATTCGAAACAAATCAAAATTTTTTGGAAAAACTTGAAAAATTTGAAAATAGGGGTCACACGGCTGTGTAACGTAGCCTAGACCGTGTGGGCATTCGAAATATGGATACATGGTTGTGTCTCAGCCCATGTGTTCACTCGTGCGAGTATTTGAAATAGGACCACACGGTCGTGTCACAAGCCGTGTTCAGACCGTGTGAAACCTATACCTAAAATAATAAAGACACACGGCCATGTAGGGTGACTGTGTATGGCACACAGCCATGTGGCAACCCGTGTGCTACAAAGTTTGCCCCTAAAACAAGCTATTTTCAACCCAATTGCTTAAGCACCAAGACATACCAAAAACACATGTTTACAAGCCTTCAAAACATAATCAAATAGACTCAAAACATCCCAAAACAATCAACATATGTGCCTAATCAATATGCCTTCATTGACACCATAATTCAAACATCAAAACAACCCAAAACCAATGCTAGGTTCTCAAGTCACACACATATATCAACCAATTATACTTGACCACCTAAATCATCTTACAATCAAGACAAACCTTACATTTCGTTATTTGTGCATTCGCATTCA
Source organism: Gossypium rotundifolium (assembly GCA_025506655.1). NCBI lineage: Eukaryota > Viridiplantae > Streptophyta > Magnoliopsida > Malvales > Malvaceae > Gossypium > Gossypium rotundifolium. The sequence goes on along the minus strand of CP106732.1, from coordinate 125,917,021 downwards.
TTTATACCATTTCACCATAGGACATCATTCACTACACTATAGGACAATATGACCAAAATATGTACTATGAGCCTTCACAAGCTAAACCTTAATAACATATATATACAAGTACCAAAAATTAATCTAAAGCAACATCTTTCAAGTATAACAAGTGTAATGCCTTGACTAATTTAACTTTATTTTTCTAAATTCTATCATAAATGGTATCTACTTCAGTGGCTAAGTGTTCTGGAGTAAGTTTGGGGTCTTAGGTTGAAGTCTCACTTTTAAAAGACATGTTATTTTTTATCCTACCCTTGACCCTCTTAGGTGGGCTTATGATTTGGTAAGCTCATATCAGAATAAGCCTGCTGGTTCGAGTGGTAAAGTGTTAGCTTGCCTTGATGTCTCATGTTTGAATCTTTATGCGGGCGTGGATGTTAATTTTTGCTCTTGTGAGTGTTTCAGTGGTATAGTAGAGGTTTGGTGAAAGTTGAAGTGGAAGTCTGTGGTAGTGGATGAGAGTAGTGGGTTGATTTTGGGGTATTTGTTTGTTAGTGGGATAATAGGGAGTTGGGATAATCTTTTTCATTATTTTCTTTTTATTTTTTCTCTCTATCCTAAAATCCAATCTGTTCTTTTCACATTCTTTTCTTTGGGTTTACCTTCTTCTTTTTTTATTTCTTTGTCTACTTTCCTGTTCAAGCATTTCAAGTTTGGTTTGGGGAAATCTTTATCATTCAGGTTCGATTGCTATTGTTTTGGTAAGTATGTGACTTTATTTAAGTTTTGGGTATGAAATGAAGGAATAGGTTGGGGGTTTTGTTTGTGTTGTAGTGTGTTTAAGGGGTTTTCTTTAGACCATTTCCCTTTTTGCTTATTGTTTGATAATCGATTAAGGAGGATTGCAAGTCAGTGGGTGTTTTTCGACAGAGTGACCGTTGTGGATCGCTGTCTTCAAGGGTAAGTGAGCCTACAAATTCTGTGTGGTTACAGTTGTTCGGGTTTATCAACATGTTAAGAACATTGATGACGTTGAATCAGTAATTCGAGAGTTTATGTGGTTTGATTTGTTAAAGTATTGATGATTATAGGTACTGGGATAATCACCATTAGAAGTAATTTGGAATTGAACCAAGTGTATAACGAAAACATGAGAAAATGAGGTTCAACGAAAGTTGAGAAAGTGGTCTGTCGAAGCCACAGGAGCATGTGCCCGACCATGTGACGGGCGAGTGTGTAGCCGTGTGGGTTACACGGGTTAGGTCGATTTGGGCATGTGGGCCACATGGGAATACCATACTGGAGTTTGGGTTATGGGCCCAAAATTTTAAAATTTTTCTTAGGGTCACACAAGTCGTTCCGATCGACCGTGGGCCTTTCATGGGGTCAATAAGGGCAAAACAAACCCTAATGCATGAGATCTGCTATTCCTATAGACTAATTTGAGTTTAGGAAAAATCGACGCGTATGTTTGATTATTTTGTATAAGCATGTATTATATCTGTATATCTATATATTTGTATATCTACACATCTGTATATCGATATATCTATATTCTGTATCGTATATAGGGTGGGATCTGTTTATTGGAGGAAGTATTCTATAAGGTGATATTTGGCCGTTATTCTGGCAGTACAATTTCAAATTATTTTGATAAGTGTCGTACGGACACTATGTGGTGTGTAGGGTTGGGTGGGTGTTTTATACCCCACGTGGTTTGTTGGGATGGACAAAGATGGTGTGTAGATGATGGGGGTAGGACTTTGCATATCTGTATGACTCTGTTGATCTGATTCTGTTAAGGACTAATGTTCGTATCTATATCTATTCTGTATATGAAAAATTTGAGTACATATGCATATATGTTCTGTTGAGTTGCACACTGAGTTTATGAAAACTCACATCTGTTTGTCTATTTTGTTCAGGTAATCCTCAAACATAGGCGAATCGGTGCGAAGGAAGCTTAGCAGTGACCACTAGTCTGGAAACTATCTTTTAAGCATTGGTTTTTTTAATTACTGTTGTTCTTGAGAGTTTTGTAATTTTGGGACTCTCTGGACTGATTGTTTTAATCTTGGTTTTGGATGTGTTTTTGACTTTTATACTGTGAGGTTTGACAGAACCATGATTTTACTCCAGAAATGTTTTTCTGAAAACAAACTCGGTTTTCAACTTTGACAGTATCAAACTTTTCGCTGTAAAATAAGTTTTCTAGAAGAGCAAATTAACAATGTTTTCCTTAATGAAAATAATAATAACATTGATTTCGAAACCCTTCTTCGTAATACACCCAGATTCGACCATAACGTCTGGGCCAGGTTTAGAGTGTTACAACAAGCACCACAAGTAACTTGTATTCAAAATATTTACACAACACCTATTACATGAAAAGTTCCATACTATATTTGAATTTCATACCAAACCATGAATTAGCACATTATTAACTAAAGCATATATTTATCACACAAGTGTAGAAAATACCACTTGTAGTAAGTACTTAAATCATATACGAGATACTCCTATTACATGCCACATATCACACAATTAATCATTTTCAAAATCTACTAAAAAGAATTTAGATTGTGTGATATTTGCTTTGATCCAATCACTCGATTCCGTAAAATGTTATCTACAAGGAAATAGGAAAATAACACAAGTAAACTTTAATAAGCTTAGTAAGTTCACAGGTTAAAATGATAAAACTTACCGAATAAACATAAATAACCATTTAATAACAATGTCAATAAACATTAGTCTTGCCAACCACAATTAGTCAATGGTGAGTTATACAAATATACAAGTTACATAATCTGTTTAATCATACGAATTCAATCAATATCAGTTTACGATATACTATAAAAAATCAAGCAACTATTTAAACAATTCAATATGCAATTCATTTAGCCATTTTAAATATGCCCGATGAACGATATAACAGATTTGGATACGCGGTTATCCACCGAAACACACTAAAATGCTCTAACGAGCCTAATCAACCGAGAACATGCCTTGACACCAAGTGCTTAGCTCGTAGCCTAACATCCCTTTAAAAGCACACCTTGGCACCAAGTGCCAAGCTCGAAGGATTTACATCCGCCCCCGATAATACACCAGAAACACTATAAATATAACATGATAGTCCGCAACAAATGTTGGACTCCAGTATATTCAGTGAACAAGAATAAATCAGGAATCATCACCTCATCTCAAGTTAGACCCATACAGCACATAATATAACCTATTGGCATTCCAATTGTATCCTATCGTATGTTTATCCGGGCTCGATACAGAGAACCATATAACAATTTCCAATTAAATCTATTTCTTACCAATGCAATCACAATATTTCAAATATGACCAATGTCATCAAATTGCATAGTTCAAAATAATAACATACTAAAAATACTCAAAACAATACCATATGAACTTACCTAGATGAAAACAGTTGCAAAAACAAGGTCACGACTAATCCGTTAATTTAGCTTTCCCACGATTATCCTCCATATGAATCAAACCTTGATGTATAGTAATTAAATTCAATCTTATCAAATTCAAATACACATCCAACTCAATTTGTGTATATGACCCTTAAATTTTCATTATTTAACATTTTCCCTAAACTTTTACATTTCTCTGAATTTAGTCCCTAAACCCGAATCTACTAAATTAACCTTATTTGAAGACAACCCATACCAGCTGAATATTTAAGGCCTTATACAACCCTCTATAGACCATAATTTGATAATATTACCTTCAAATTTTAACATTTAAACAATTTAGTCCTTTAATATGAAAATCAACAAAAATTACTTTACTAAATAATCCCATTAAACAACCAAGCTTAGTAATCTATCACAAATTTTCAAAAATAACTCAAACTCATCCATGGCACATTTTAAAATATTTAACAATTTTAAAAACGGATGTACAAGTTAGCTTGACCTAATTGCAATGATGTGAAAAACATAAAAATTACTAAAAACAAGCTAAAATAACATACCCATACAAGGAAATTGAAGAACCGAAGCTCCAAGGTGTTAAAATTGTGCTCGATTTGCTAAATGAAGAATAAAGAATATGATTAGAACTTTTCTTTTGTTTTTACTATTTTAACATTAATTTTAATAATATTTTAACTAAAAAAATTAATTAACAACACATGGTCGGCCACTAAATTTTAAGAATGGTTCAATTACCATTTAAAACCATGCAATGATGTTTTCCATATAATTTAACTCAAATAATTAATAATAGTTGACTTGTGCACTTTTTACAATTTAGTCATTTTTCTTTAATTAACTAGACAAATATTAAAATTCTTGAACCAAATTTCATTACACCTATATAATAACTCTGTAATATTTATTAAAAATTATTTACAGACTTAGTTTACAAAAACGAGGTCTCGATACCTCATCTTCTAAAATCATTTGACTTTAGGGACAAACCACTTGCTTAACTATTTATTCTATTAGCAAAAATTATTAAATTGAAAATTCAATGTAATACTATACTTGACTTTTATATATTAAATATTTAATATTTATGAACTCTCATGTCAGTTTTGTGGTCCGAAACCACTGTTTTTGACACCATTGGAAAACGGGCTATTACGAGCCCTTAAGAAATTTTGTCCTCGAAATTTTTACCTGAGAATACGTTCGAGTATTGTGACTTTATAAATTCCTTCATTTCCTAATTATTTTCCTCAGTACCATGTTGATTTCAGAGGACTTTTCTAACGATACCCGCTTGTTTCAAAGTTTTTTTTTCTCATGAGCTAATATCATTACTGGCTCTTCAGAATATGGCAGTTAACGTTCTAATGCAACTTTCAACAGTATCGAATAACACGAACTCTATCTTCATTTTCTCTAATCAAGGCTGCTCCAACTATCTTGTTTTCACTCAATTCTAACCAGTATAATGGGGTTCTATATTTTTTTGTATAAAGCTTCAAATGATACCATTTTTTTTATTCTGGAATGATAACTATTATTATAAGCGAATTTTGCTAACGATAATTATTTTTTTTCCAGCTTCCTTCAAACTCGAGAACATAACACAATTGTATGTCTTCTAGAACCTGTATTACCCGTTCTGGCTATCTTTCTATCTGTAGATGAAAGGTTGTACTGAAGTCATGTTTAGTACGTAGAACCTCATGAAGTTTGCCCCAAACCTAGAGGTGAATCTCAAGTCTTGATAAAAGATTATAGATAGCGATGCTCTATGTAATCTAACAATATTAGACACATATAACTCAACTATCTTTTCAAGCAAGTACTCTATTCTGATTGGAATAGAGTGAGTTGGTCCTGTTAGTCTATCAACAACAACCCAGATTGAGTCTTTCTCTCTCTGTGACGCATGTAATTGAAATACAACATCCATCGTGACTTATTCTTATTTTTATTCAGGAAGCATAACAGGCTATAATAACCCAGACAAAATTTGATGCTCGGCTTTCACCTACTGACAAACTAGACATTTAGCCACAATTTCTAAAAATTTCATGTTTCATACTCAGTCACCAGTACATCTATTTCAAATCACAAAACATTTTAGTACTACCCAAATGAATGGAGTACGTACTATTGTGAGCCTATGATAATACATTTTGTTGAAATTCCAAATCAATCAGAATACATAATCTACTACGAAAATGTAGCATACCAATAATACCAATTCTGAATTTCGTAAATTGATCACTCTATATCTGTTCTCATTTAGCTATCAAATTTTAGGTCATCATCTTACAACTCCTAAATTCTTTGTAGAAATAACGATCTAGCTTTTATTTAAGCTAATACAGAACCATTACTATAAATAACATGTTCCTTCTCGAATTTAGGCTGGGTTAGTACAAGAACTTCTGTCAATAAAGCTTTCAACTGGTCAAAACTCTCAGAGACATTTTTGAAGCTTTCTAGTTAACAATAGAGGAGATCTTACTCGAATCTACACGGATCTCGTCTGTTGAAATTACATGACTAAGAAAACTAACCTCGCTGAGTCAAAACTCACATTTACTAATTATTTCTCGTGCAAAGTCTATAATACAATTCTTAAATGTTGAGCATGCTCGAATTCTATTTTAGAATAGATCAGCATATCATCAATAAACACAATTGTAGCTATATATATCCAGGTGAGGCTGAAAACCCCGATTCATCAAATTCATAAATTAATAGGGGCATTAGTTACTCCAAACAACATTACCAGAACTCATAATGGTTATATCAAATTCGAAAAATAGTTTTCAACACATCACAATCTTTAACTAGCAACTAATAATAACCAGATTTGTATTTATCTTTGAGAACACGTTACACCTTTTAATTGATTAAACAGGCCGTCTATACAAGGTAAAAGATATTTATTCTTTATCTTGACTTTATTCAATTGTCTGTAGTCAATACATAATCTCATTGACCGTCTTTTTTTTTTTCACAAATAACACAAATGCACCTAAAAGATACACCTTATCGAATAAATCCTCTATCTGATAACCCTTGCAACTACGCTTTAAGTTCTTTCAACTCAATTGATGCCATTCGATATAGTGTGATAAATATTAGAGCAGTCCCATACATTAAGGCAATCTCAAATTCAATTTTTACGTTTAAACAAAAATTCTAGTAATTCTTCCGGAAACACATCAAGAAACTCACTAACAATCGGTACATGATCAATCTTCAATCTCAATCTTGAGTATCAAGTAGATATATATACTAGAAATGTTTTACAACTTTTCAAATTGATTTCTGTGCAGAGACAACTGAAATAAATCTGGTAATACTATCTGAATTATCGGACTCAACTATAATCATTTCACTAGTCTGACATTTCAGATTATCCCGTTTCAGTCTACAATTCACTACATCATCGTATAACATTAGCAATCCATTCCCAGAATAATATCAAATCCATGAAATGGTAACAACATCATAATAGTAGAAAAATAACAATCGTGGGTTCTCAGTAGACAATTTCGACATACTAAGTTTAATTATTACACTCTGACCCAACAGATTATGACTCGAACACAAACTCAGTTGACTCAAGATGTAGGTCCTTATCCGCTACTAATGCAGTGCAAATATATGAATAAGTTGACCCAGTGTCAATCAATGCATATACAGTAAGTAATATCAAAGGAAAAGAATATACCATAAACAACATCAAGCATGGTAGCTTCAAATCCAACAACTCTATCTTTTGTCCCACTACAATTAGCTCCAGTGTTACTTGTAACATCCCAAAATTGGGCCTAGTAGGGTTGGGCCCATTGGGCCTTGAGCATAGAAGCGTTTTAAAATTTTGAGAACAAGAGAACAGCATTATTTCAAGTTGGACTTATTAAGAAGGTGATTTTAAAAAGTTATGGTGTTCTAAAAAGTTTGAGTTCAAGTTAGGCTAAAGGAAAATTTTTGTGTTTATGCACTTTAAGGAGAGAAGGTAAGTGGCATCAAGACTTAAGTAAATAAGTGTGCATTTTGCTAGGACAAGGAGTCTATTGGTAAAGGTGGAAAGTGGCATGTGGAGTGCACTAATGGTCTGAGGTTCGAATCCCACCTAGTACAAATATTTTGGATTAAATTTTTGTACTAATAAGGTAAGTGTCGGCCATGGCTTTAATATGGTAAGGTGGACTTTTTAATTTTGGCAAGGTGGCTAAGGAAATAAGGCAAGGTTGAGGGTAAAGAAAGAAATCAAAAGAAAAAGGAAAGATAAGGGAACATGTTGGCCTTTAAGGGGGAAGATGTTTTGGAAAGTTTTTAATGGGTCAATGTTCATCTTTGGTAAAGATGATACATGGATTGGGAGAGGGTAACCGATTTGGCTAGGATCATTTTGCTAAGTTTTAGTACATGAGAGGTATTTTTCTCTTTGAGCAATTTGTGTCTCTTTTCCAAACTCTTTTCTCTTTTGCTTTGGTCAAAATCTCCTAGTCCATTTGTCTATTTTTCTCTTTTATTTTGGCCAAAATCTTCTTAATTCTTTTCTCATCAATAGCCGAATTTCAATCATCTTCTCTTCTCCATCTTGCGAGTTGAACACATCTTCTTTGATCGAATCGTGTTCTAGTGTGTGGTCATAAAGCACATTCTTGTCGATTCCTCTCTAGTCTTAAGTCAATCGATTGAAGTAGGATCTATCATCATTAAGGTAAATGGTTCATTTTTAGATTTTTTGTTATAACTCTATTTGGCTATGTTGCAAATCGGATTGAAGTTTCGACTAATCGATTATGTTTTAGGAACGAAATCACTCGATATATTCTATTTGCTAATCCTTCGAATATAGTGGTAAGTGATTCAAGTGTAAGTAATACATTGGGTATGAAACCTTTTGGAAATCCGAGGCTAACTTTTGGTTGGTATTGTTCTAGGGGAAACGAAGAGTGGTTCTTTAGGATATCCGAATAAGGTGTGTAATCCCATACCCTTCCGAATACATGTTTGAAATGGTGTGTAATCTCACATCTCTCTAAATATTTTCATGAAATGTTTTGTGATTCGATCGAAAGATCGAAAAATCAGAAATCGGCATATGTGATTACTCGAGCGTGCATATATTCGTAGTGGTAACCATATTTTGCAATAAAATAGATTTTGGTTAGCAGTAGTGACGTGATTTAGAAAAATCATGAAAAATAGGAGAAAGGGAATTAGAAAGTGAAGGAGATATGTATTGAAATCCAATTGAGTCTATTTTCTTATAAAAGAAACATAGAAAGCAAAGAATTAGTATATTTTGAGATTTTTAAATTTTAGTGAGACTAGTTCTGATTGACTTCGTGGTTCCCTGTTCTATTTTGGAAAAATCATTCAAAATTGTAAAAAGTTAATTATGAGTTATAATTTATATTTACAGATTCCTTAGTGAGTCTATTTTCAATACAAACAAGTGGGAGCAACATATGAAAACCGTACATTGAGATATTTGGATTTAAGGTAAGAGAGGTCAGAAACGTTGGTCAGTGAAATAGAGGAATTTTTAATGAATAAAATGTACTAAACGGAAAAGAAAAAAATTCTATAAAAATTGTAGTATGAAGATATATGAGTCTAGTTTCAAGAAAAATTTATGGATCTAAATTTCGAGTTTCCTAACTCGAGTTATAGTTAATTTAGTCAATATGACGTAGATGGATAGTTTCAATCTTTATGCCCCAAATTAATAGTTAATTTCGGGGTTGCAAATTACGAAAATTTCCCTTATGGGCCAATTTTGTCAAAATGCCTTAACGGGCCGAATTGCTGAAATGCCTCTAAAAGTGCCGAATTACAAAAATTGCCTTAATAGGCCGATTTGATATATTGTCTTAATGGACCGATTTGATATATTGCCTTAATGAGCCAATTTGCAAAGTGCTATAATGGGCCGAATTTGTGAAATGAATCTTTGAATTAATTGTTGTTGTTTATATTTGTAAATATCATGATTTGCTATGTATGATGTCTTTACATGATTTTGCATGGGATGGGAAAATATGATGAAGAGAAGTTTCGGTGGCACTGCCACAAAAATATTTGTTAATATGATTCACTATGATTCTGGCCAAATCATAATATGTTATAAATGGCAAAATGCCTGCGATTGGTGTGTTTGGCGGGGTGGGTTGACTTGATCCCCATAGGTGTGATGGATGGTACGGGTGGTGTGTAGCAGATGGATTATTAGGATTGGTTTGGGATTGCATTACATTATCTACATTATCATGTTTATAGGCCTAAGACCCAGTTTGTTTTCTAAATGGGCTTTGGCCCAATATTATGCTACATGGGCTTCGGCCCAAGTTATTGCTAAATGGGTTCAGACCCAGTGGATGACGATAAGGAGATTATGCACTAAGTTCTTGTAACTCACCCTCCTTCTTTCTTAATCCTTGTAGGTAATGTACCATGATGTGGACTTGGGCCCATGGATGACTCGGTGGAGGCCATACTTTGGAAATAAATGTTTTGAACTTTAGTAAATTAATTTTCTACTCTATTTCGTTACTTTTATTATTTTGGGTTTTTAAAGTTGTAATAAGGCCTTTGAGATATTTTTATTTTGCTTATGTTTTGTCGTGCTTATTATTCTGCTTGAGATACTTTAAGTGGGAATTTTCTAAAAATTCTAAATAAAGGTTTTTCTAAATTGATTAACAAATGGATTTTATACAAACTTTTGCAAATAATTTAACCCTGATTTTCTTTCGAATTATCAATGATATTTTCAAAAGTCACCGTTTAAAAACTAACTATTTCAATTATCGATTTATCAATCAACCTTCAAAATTAGTAGTATTTTTATCAAATATTTCTAATCAAACTTATTTTCTTCAATTACACCTATTTTAGTATGAATCACAAGATCCTTTATACGTTTTCTTCATTGTGACACACCAGATTCGGGCCTAACTTCTGGGTCGGGTTTGGGGTGTTACATTACTTCTCTGACCATGGCATCTACCTTTCTAAGGTGCAAATAACTGTTTAACACTCGCTAATCAGTGTCTCCCAATTTTCTTTGACAATTTCTCATGAAGTGATCCATCAATTCACATATGAACATGTACCTAACTTGTTCTGCATTTACCAGCATTCAATTTTTTTACAATGTACCCATACAAGTCTAGGGGCATTACAAACGCTATCAACACCATCCACAGGCACAATTTCTTAGTTATATTTGCTAAGTTGTACAAATACCTATCCAAATATCATTTAATGACATATTTCTTTCTAAACTCATATACAAAGAAATCCCATTTAATCTTGTCTCTCTATACAACCGTTGTTAATTCCAACCACTAGTTATAAACCTTATCTTGTATCAAAGACATGACACATCTGAAATAGTCATCAAGGAAACAAGCCATATCATCAAAAATTCTCTGGATATTTTCAAGCCAGTACCCAGCCCTTGTTGAATCATCATCTGTTTGACCTCTAAATTATTCATTACTATATTTTCTAATTTATCAATCAAGAACTATTGAACTATTTTAGTTGGTTGAGGACTTGGGGTGCCACAAGATGCAAGATAGGGGGTAGAGGTTGTTGAGCCGCTAATTGGCTCGCATAATTTCTATAAACCACCGACTTTCTAAGTTGAAAATATATCTAACTTCACTATTAGACATTTGCAGAAAGGGTAGACTATGATTTACTTCCTGTTCCGAAGTCAGGACATTACTATTTACTTCATCAATATCACATGATCAGACTGTATCAGGATCTTGTAAATCTATAATAAAAATAGGGGTTAGATCGGATTAAATAACATCACACTATTGTAGGTTTATGTGGCATGTAATTTTTACACACCAAACACGCTACGTTCAGCCCGAGAATTGACTAAACCGTAGCACTAATACCATTAAATGTAATACCCTTACCCGTTTTCGTTGTCGGATTAGGATTATGGAGTATTACCATAAATTTCAGAACATTTAAATTCAAACTAGAGCAATTATAAAAATTATCTCATAACAATCAATAACTCATATAAATCAGGGTAAAAATACAATTACAGGCCTTAAATTGAGCTTACGGGACCCTAAAAATAGTTTGTGAACATTCTGGGATCAATTCAAAACAAATCAGAAAATTTTAGAAAAACTTAAAAATTTTGAAAATAGGGGTCACACAGTCGTATGACATAGCCCAGCCTGTGTGAACATTCGAAATATGGACGCACGGCCATGTCTCAGCCCGTGTGTCCGCTCATATGAGTATTCAAAATAGGGTCACAAGATCGTGTCTCAAAGTGAAACCTGCACCTAAAATAATAAAGACACACGACCATATGGGGTGACCGTGTGTGGAACACGGCCATGTGACAGCCCGTGTGCTACAAAGTTTTCCTATAAAACATGCCACTAAAAACCCAATTGCTTAAGTATCAAGACATACCAAAAACACATGTTTACAAGCCTTCAAAACATTATCAAATAGACTCAAAACATCCCAAAACAATCAAGTTATGTGCCTAACCATGTGCCTTCATTGACACTACAATTCAAACATCAAAACAACCCAAAGCCAATGCTAGATTCTCAAGTCACACACATATATCAACCAATTATACTTGACCTTCTAAATCATCTTACAATCAAGACAAACCTTACCATTTCTTTATTTGTGCATTCACATTCATTTATACCATTTAACCATAAGACATCATTCACTACACTATAGAACAATATGACCAAAATATGTAATTATGAGCCTTTACAAGCTAAACCTTAAAAGCATATATATACAAGTACCAAAAATCTATCCAAGGCAACATCTTTCAAGTATAACAAGCACCACAAGTAACTTGTATTCAAAATATTTACACAACACCTATTACATGACAAATTCCATACTATATTTGAATTTCATACCAAACCATGAATTAGCACATTATTAATTAAAGCATATATTTATTACACAAGTATAGAAAATACCACTTGTAGTAAGTACTTAAAACATATATGAGATACTCCGATTAAATGCCACATATTCCACAATTAATCATTTTCAAAATCTATCAAAAAGAATCTGGTTAGTGTGATATTTGCGTTGAACCAATCGCCTGATTCCGTAAAATGTTATCTACAAGGAAATAGGAAAATAACACAAGTAAGCTTTAATAAGCTTAGTAAGTTCACATGTTAAAACGATAAAACTTACCAAATAAACATAGATAACCATTTAATAACAATGTCAATAAACATTAGTCCTGCCAACCACAATCAGTCAATGGTGAGTTATACAATATAAAAGTTACATAATCCATTTAATCATACAAATTTAGTCAATATCAATTTATGATATTCTACTAAAAATCAATATCAATGTTCCTCCGGGCTCGATACACATAACCATATAATAGTTTCCAATTCAATCCATTTCTCACCAATTCAATCACAATGTTTCAAATAAGACCAGTGTCATCAAATTTCATAATTGAAAATAGTAACATACTAAAAATACTCAGAACAAAATCATATGAAGTTACCTAAATGAAAACGGTTACAAAAATAAGGTTGGCGACTAATCCGTTAATTTAGATTTTTCACGATTATCCTCTGTACGAATCAAACCTTGATCTATAATAATTAAATTCAATATTATCAAATTCAAATGCACATCCCAACTCAATTTTATGCATATGACCCTTAAATTTTCATTATTTATATATTTTCCCTAAACTTTTATATTTTTCTTAATTTAGTCCTTAAACCCTAATTTACAAAATTAACCTTATTTGAACATAACCCATACCATTCAAATATCTAAGGCCCGTATACAGCCTTTTACAAGCATAATTTCACAATATTACCTTAAGATTTTAACATTTAAACAATTTAGTCCTTTAATATGAAAAGCAACAAAAATTACTTTACAAAATTATCCTATTAAATAACCAAACTTAGTAATCTATCACAATTTTTCACAAATAACTGAAACTCATCCATGAAACATTTTAAAATATTTAACAATTTCAAAAAACGGATGTACATGTTCATCGAACCTAATTGCAACGATGTCAAAAACATAAAAATTACTAAAAATGGGCTAAAATAACATACCATGCAAGGAAATAGAAGAACCGAAGCTCTAAGGTGTTAAAAAATCGTGTTCGGTTTGCCAAATAAAGAAGAAAGAAGATGATTGTAACTTTTCTTTTGTTTTTACCATTTTAACATTAATTTTAATAATATTTTAACTAAAAAAAATCAATTAACAACATATGGTCGGCCACTAAATTTTAAGAATGGTTTAATTACCATTTAAAACCATGCAATGAAGTTTTTCATACCATTTAACTCAAATAACTAATAATAGTTGACTTTTGTACTTTTTACAATTTAGTCTTTTTCCAAAATATCAAAATTATTGGACCAAATTTCAATATACCAATATAATAACTATGTAATATTTACAGGCTCATTTTATAGAAATGAGGCCCCGATACCTCATTTTCCAAACCCACTTGACTTTAGGGACAAACCACTTGCTTAACTATTTTTTCTATTAGAAAAAATATTAAATTAAAAATTCAATGTAATACTCTCAGGTTGGTTTTGTGGTCTCAAAACTACTATTTCTGACACCACTGAAAAATGGGCTATTACATGTGGCATACCTAAATCCTGAGTGGATGGGGACTATGTATGCGTGACTCGTATGCTTTGATGTAAGTAAAAGCCTTAGTCCAAATGGATAAGGAATCGAAAGCTGGTGTGTTGGGTGTACGACTTTTTTAGTATGTAGCATCACTCACAACAGTGGAATTCATAGCCCAAAACATGGGTAAATGACATCCTCTCATTGGTATTACATGGTTGATGAAAAGTAAACGTGGCCACTGGTCATTCGTCTTTGTGATGGATGACTTGATCATTATTTGATTGTGATTGACTTTTTTATGAAGGAAGATGTAATGGTTACCATTAGATAAAATAGGATCATATTGGGAAAACGAATATTATCCCAAAGAGATCAATGATATCCTATAAGGGTGACACACATATGACAATGTCATTCGACAAGCACTGAGTAGTTGCTTTCATAATGGTATGTTGTTGAAGAGAGCTCAATCACGGTACTATAGTGGAATGACTTCGTGACTTAATGAGTTTATAATTAATAGGCGAAAAGTCGAAACTTAATTATAAATCATTTGAGCCTCAACTACACATGTCTAGTCGGTCCTTCTGCTAGCTCGTTGAAACCAGAAATGAATTACGTGTTTGAATAGAAATGAACGGAATGAATCAAAAAAGAGAAATGGGAAACATTTGGGAATGGTTATGGTTTTCTCCTAAATGGAGAAATGGAATCATTTGATAATAAATGTAGGTTTCCAAAAATAGAAATCGAAATAAAAATGGAAACTTGCAACCCTATATAGGAATGAGTTTATGTTTTTGGACTATTTTGAAGCCCGAAAATGTAAATAAACCATTCAATCATAGTGAACATGTTGAGTTGTGAAATATTGAACATATTTTCTCAAAATTTTACCAGGGGTAAAATCATCAAAATTTTATTGGGTGGTAAAATAAGGAAGAGAAAATTATTTTATAAATAAATATTAGAGTTTATTGTGGGAAATAGAAAAATTGAGTCGAGTTGGATCACATTACAAAGTATTGGGTCAAAAAGAGCCCAATAAGTACTTACAATTGAACCTAATGTGAGAGAGGCCCAAAACCTTTCATATAAAATGAAAGGGGTGGCAACCCTAGCAAAAATATAAGGGTGGGACATTCGTCCTCTCCTACTCTAAGTAGGATGTTGTTTTTCTATTTAAAATAAACATCTACAATTCTAAAAAGGTTCTACCATCTCTTCTTATAAATATATGGCACCAATAAAGCTATTTACACAATTTTTTTTAGATATTTTTATTTTGCCAAAAAATAGAGGGAGTTTATTCTCAACTTTTAAATATAATTTTCAAGAATAACAATTTTACCAGTTTCTATTAAGAAGAGAGAATTTTTGTTTTCACCCTCAAAAGAAAACTTTTTCTAGTTCTGTGTTTTGGTTCAATTTATTCGAGCCCAGACTCGAAGTAGTTCATGGTACGAGAATAATAGAGAAGATCATTTGGTTGAAAGACGAAAAACATCAAGGATTCGCTTGTTCAAAAACATATGTACAATTTCAGTTTAAGGTTTATTGCTATAAATATCACAAATCGGGTCTGTTTTCAAACTTTTTATTTTTCATTGTGCAAGAAAATCGTTTTCAAACTAGATTCTTCCAACATTAACATGACTCGGAATCGAATGGATACATGGATCCGTCCAACATATTAATTTGACACCAGTGCCTCATCGGAACATCGAAAATAAGAAAATTGCACCCAGCGCTCATCGGTTTAACCAAAGTAATAATTGTGCCTGCTACTCGTCAAAACATCCAAAGGAAAATGTTCCCAACACCCATTGACATATGGTTGAAGTAACCCGTACTCAATCTATCCTATAGTATGCCAACTATATCGAACTTTGCTCAAATTTCACTTCATCATTTTCAATTCATCGTATAGCTCAAATTACACTTCATCATTTTCAATTCATCAACCAATTCATCATTTCATTACATAACATAACATGATTCAACCCAATTCAAAGCCAATTTTATATTTTGATCAGGTTACACTATTTTTAATTATATTCAATTTAGTCCTCTATTTCGATAATAAATTTCAATCATAACAATTCAATTCAAATAATCATTTTCAACTCACCTCAATATCATATTATGCAAAACCATATAAATTTGCAACAATTAGAATGATTCAAATAATAGAAAATTTGAGTTACTTGTCGATGGCTCTCGCCTTTCCTTTCCCTCTTGATGGATCTATGTCAACATTAGCTACGAATGATCATAAAACATATTACACTATCATTATCCAACAAGTTTACAATCAATTATCAATTTACACATATTTTACAAATTATTTAAGTTAGTCCCTAAAACCAAGATAAACATAACTTTCAGCCTAGAGCTTCAAATTAAAATCTGATTTCACTTATATTCGTTAGGACCCTCTACTTTCTATTTCTACTAAAATTTCATAATAGTTTTTTTTATTTTATTCAATTTGATCCCTAATGTGTAAACTCACTATTGAGCTTTACAATTCATTCCTTTTCTTAAACTAAGCTTAATCCCTATCAATTTAACACCTAAATCACTCAATTCTTAACAATGGAAACTTTCAAAACTTTAACAGTTTTAAAAATTGGTACATGGGCTAGCTAAATCAAGCTCCTATGATAAAAAAAACTTATAAAAAAAATCAAATAAAAATGGCTAAGGACTTAAAATTGAAGACCAAAAGCATAAAAACTTTAAAAATGGCATCAAGCTTCTTCCTTTCACTTATGGCCGGTTGGGGAAGATGGTTATTATCTCTCCATCCACCTAATTTTATTTTTATGTATAGATTATAGTTTAATTTCTTTTAATTAATCATGATTTACTTTTAATTAACATTTAATAATTTAATTAATCCACCAAGATCATTTCCATACACTAATAGCATGAAAACAATGGTTTAATAACCATTATAGACCTTAGTTAATTGTAATTTAAGTCCCTAAGTCATTTTATAATTAAAAACCTATAGCGATTCAACTTTTACGACCTAGTCCTTGAGCCACATTTAATCACTAATTTGGCTAAACTACTTATCCAAAATTAGCTTCATAAATATTCCTATTTAATATTTATAGACTCGATTTTAGAAACGGGGTCCCAGAATTGCATTTTTGAAACCACTGGAAATCGAGTTGTTATAGTTCTCCCTCTTAAGATATTTCGTATTCAAAATTTACCTAGAAAGAGGTGGGGATACTGGGATCTCATTGTTTCTTACAGTTTGCAAGTCCCTTCTTCTACACTATGATTGCGCCACAGAACTTTCACTAGTGGTACGTGCTTATTCCTTAGCTCTTTCATTTCACGAGCTAAGATTTCTACTAACTCTTCCTCAAAAGTCAAATTAGGTTAAATTTCAATTGTTTCCATCGAAATAACATGAGATGGGTCGAATCGATATCACAAAATCATGGCTACATGGAATATGTTGTGAATCTTTTACAATTTCAACGATAATACTAGGCAATATGCAACCAATCCAACTCCTTTAACGATTTCATACGACTCGATAAACTTGAGACTCAATTTTCCCTTGCGACTAAATCGCAAGATCTTTTTCCACGGAGATACTTTCAAGAAAACTTTATCGTCCACAACATATTCGATATCTCTCTGTTTCAAATTTTATACGACTTTTGCCTATTAAACACTACTCTCAATCTATCTCTGATCAACTTAACTATATCTTCCACTAGAAACCAGGTCGTTACGATATGACTTCAAATTTCTAATCCCTAATGAGAAATAACATGGCAGAAAGAACCCTTATGGCCACTTGTTATAGTACAATAAACCTAGTTGTAACGATCTCAAAAACATAAAAATTATAATAAATGGGTAAGAATTGAACTCTTATGCTTAAAGATGATGAAACAAAACTTAAAGCTTCCTCCTATGGTGGTTTCGGCAATGAGGGATTCCAAATGAAGGAGAAAGCATTTTTGTTTACTTAATTTTTTTTAATTTCATTTTATTTATAATTTTGCCATTCATTTCACATTAAATTATTATTATCATAAGTATAACCATCCAACACTAACTATGAGGGAAAAATTATTATATTGGTCCCTCCTCGAATGATTAATAGGCTATTTAGTCATTTAATTAACTTAATTACTAACTTGTGCACCTTTTTCAAATTAGTCCTTTTTTTTAATTAACTATCTAAACGTTAAGATTTCTAAACCAAATTTTAATATGAAATATTTACGAGTTGATACTTTGGAAATTTGTGGTCCAAAACCATTATTTTGTCACCACTGAAATGGGGCTGTTAGAGTGCCATTGGTACAATGGCCAAATTTGATCGTAACACAGTGGACAACACTAGAGGACAATTTGTGAGACTAGAAATCTATATGGATATGGGAAAATCGTTGATCAAAAAGTTAAAATTGACGAAAAAATACGTGTAAAGTATGAATATTTACCTATGGTGTGCTTTGAGTGTGGGAGATGGTGCCACAACAAAGAATCATGTACGTATAAAAAAGATCAGAGGATCATTCAGCCGAGGGAAGAGGGAATCTGACAATCAAATCAAGTCTCAAAGTTACAAAGACGAGTGAAAGTTGAAGATTTTGGCTCATGGATGCTGGTTGAACAAAAATAGAGAAGGTGACCCAAGTCGATGGAAAATCAAATCGAAGAAATGAGAGGAGGGATGATTGGAGGATCCAGATTTGGGGTATTAAACGAAGATCATGGAGAAAAAGATGGTAAGATTTCGGGTGGAGTTACTGGCTTTACTAGGGCAAGATTTCAAGGAGAGGGGATTTTGGATAACGAAGCTGCACAAGAGAGGCCCCAAAGAGGGAAAATAATAAGATGAAAATAAATGATAATTTAAAAGGTAATGGGATTGTTCAAAAAATGGCCATCTAACAGAATGGGGAGCTCCTCTTCGAGTCTAACTCAAAAACCATTTGATGATGGCTCAAGAACGGGCCCAATCATCTTGGATAAAGATTTGGAGCCTATCCTCTTTCAAGCCAATAATTCAGTTCTGAATAGACAAAAGCATGTGGCAGTGGGATTTGGGGAAAAATCTACAGAGTTGGCTGGGAATAAAAAAAATAATTACAATAATTTAGGTACCTAAACCAGAGTATGGTGAGCAGAAATAACCAACAACAATGTGGAAAAATAGGCGGATCAGTTAGAGAAAAAAACATGGCAAGAACCGATGGGCGTTATGGATGGTGAGTCAGCAGATATTCTGGTTATGCTAGCTGTGGAGAACATTCTACAAAGACTAGATAATGTGCTTGAAGGTGATACTGCTATGATCGGTGGAGTAAGCAACAAGGCTAAGGAATAAGGAAAGTCCAGCATGGATGAGGGAGTTATTTAAAGTCATCGGTAAACCTGGTACAATCTTTACTTATCGATGGTTACTAATTTAAAAATTATATTTTGAATTGTCAAGGGTGTGGACACCCTAGATTTCATAATTTCTTATAGGAATATAAAAGGAAATATTGCGTAAATATCATTGTTTTACTTGAAATTAGAATTAGTGGAAACAAAGCCAACTTGGTGATTGCGATATTGGGTTTTGAAAATTCTTTTAGAGTAAAAGCAAATGGATTTGTTGATGGCATTTGGATACTATGGAATGATAACTTGAAGGTTTAAGTATTGAAGGCTTACACTCAATTTGTCCATTTATAAGCCTAGAAATTAGGTGATCATGTTGCTTTTCTCTATTATATAATTTATTCGAGTCAACAAAAAATTTTGAGGGTACATTTATGGGAAAACTTCGGTCGAGTTGCTGAAATGATTAATGAGCCATGGGTTTTTTTTGGGATTTCAATGCTATTTTGAAAAGTGAGGAACGAAAAAGGGGGTCATAATCACTCAGAGCAGGTTGTAACCAGTTCAATTCATTTGTGTTCGACCATGGGTTTCATGATATGGGTTTTCACGAACCTTGTTTTACTTGGAACAAAGGAAGCCTTTTTTCAAAGACTTGACCGAAGCATCTGCAATGATTTGTGGCAATCTTTTGTATCAAATTCAATGGTCAAACACTTACACAAATTGAAACCAGGCAATTGTCTAATACTAGTTCTGACTAACAATGCGCGAATGGAAAGAGTTGATAGGCCATTTAGATTTCTCACTAGCTGGTTGATGCACCCTGAGTTTAAGGATGTGGTTACGAAATCATGGCAAGGTGATGAGCGGATTACTCATAAACTGGAACATTTTACACAAGCTATCTAAAATTGGAATTGAATTGTATTTTGAAAAATTTTTGATAGGAAAAGGCAAGCTATATTGGAATTAGAAAGGATACAAGGAGCCTTGGAGAGGCAGAGTAGAACCCGACTTCGAGAAAGGGAAGCTGTTATTTGAATTAAAATAGAAATTATTTTGGAACAAGAAGAGATGTTATAGATTCAGAAATCAAGGAGTGAGTGGCTATCAAATGGAGATAGAAATACTAATTTTTTTTATAGCAGAACCATGAAACATCGAAAATAGAACAGGATTGAGGCCTTGTTGATAGACAATATGGGTTGGTGCTATGATGAGGAAATCTTAAAGTAGTATGCGATTGATTATTTCTTAGAGTTGTATTATGTTGAGCATTACATGATCGAGGATTTCCCTATCAAAGGATATTTCCCATATATTCTGTCACAACTACTTCAAATAATAGGTGAAGAGGTTTCAATTGATTAAATTCAAAACCCAGTGTTTAGTATGGCCCCTTTAAAGGGACCAAGGATTGATGGGTTTTATGCAAAATTCTATCAGGCAAATTGGGATATGTGGGGAAAAGTGTGTATGAAATGGTCCGAAATGTGTTTTTGAGTGATCACTTGGATCATGATATTAATTGCACACTTATTGTCCTTATTTCTAAGAGTCTAGGTGTAGATTCAATTAAACAATATAGGCTAATCAACTTGTGCACTATCTTATGGAAGGTAATAACCAAAACAATTGTCATTCATCTCCAATAGGTGATGCAAACCTTGGTTAAGTAGAACCAGTCTAGCTTCATAATGTCATGCAATATTTCCAATAATGTTATAATTGCGCAAGAGGTAGTCCACTCTATGGAACATATGAAAGGTAAGCAGGGGTGGATGGCGGTCAAAGTGGATTTAAAAAAGGCATATGACCGGGTCGATGGGATTTTTCAAAAGAAAACTTTGATTGAGGCAGGTCTACGATGGACCTTATTTATATAATTATGAGTTGTGTATCCTCTTCTTCAATACAATTATTATAGAATGAATCATTTACTGAAAAATTTATTTCAAAAGAGGAATACAATAGAGGGATCATCTATCTCCTGATTTGTTTGTTCAAGGAATAGAACGACTAGGACATCTGATTGAAGTAGTTGTTAAAGAAGAAAGTTGGAAACCTCTCTATTTTCAAGAAGAGGGTTGGGCATCTCACACATTTTTTCACCGATAATTTGATTCTTTTTTGCAGAGCTAATGACAAGAATGTTGAGTGTTTTTAACAAATTCTTAATGCATTTTGTCACTTTTCAGGCCATGAGGTTAACCATCAAAAGACTCAGGTGTTTTTCTCTAACAATGTATTAGAAGAAGAATTTGAATCTTTTTATATCAGACTTGGGCTTTCCAAGGTGAATGAGTTAGGCAAATATTTGGGTGTCCTTTTCTTCCACAATAGAGTTAGCATTGATACATTTCAGTTTATATTGGATAAAGTTTGAACTCAACTAAATGGATGGGAGACAAGAAAACTATCTCTAGCTAGCCACCTAACATTAGTTAAGTCGGTGTTACTTACCATTCCAAACTATTTCATGAAAACAACTAGAATACCCATATCAGTTTGTAATGAAATTGAAAAACTGGCTTGTGGTTTCTTGTGGGGATTAACAACTTCTGAGAGGAAACTGTCACTTGTGAATTGGGAGGTTTTTTGTAAACCTTGGGATGTGGGTGCTTAGGCATTTAGAATTTTCAAATTCAAAACAATTTTTTCTTTTAAAGTTAGGATATAAGTTGGTTGCTAATACAGAAGAATTGTGGATCTAAATTTTGCAAAATAAGTACAAAATACATGGAATACTGTCAGAAAAAATACATTAAAGTAACTGTTCCTAGCCAACATATAGAAGGAGGTTAAAAAATGGATCTATTGGATAGTGGGTGATAGGAGGTTGGTGAAATTTTGGAACAACGTTTCATTACCAAATGTGGACACTCTACGACTTTTTTATATTGGGCAAGGTGTAACAGCCTAATTTTAACCCTAATTGGAATAGTGGTTTCGGGACCACAAATTTGAGTCAATAGAATATTTAAATTATAATATATTTGGTGTCTATGATTTATGAGTGAGCATGTGCAAAAATTTCGTGAATTAATTTACTCATTTGTGTGTTTAATTTAAAGAAAAGGGTTAAATTGAATAAGTGGTAAAAGTAGTCTTTTATTTAATTGAGTGGTTTAATTGATTTGTCTTCTTTTATATGTGGACTTAGGTCGTAAATTAACCTAATATCATGCTAGTAGACTGCATGATGCTTTTATAATGCATTTGCATGTTTATTTTATTATAATGATATAATATATTAACTATTATATTATAAACTTATAATAAATAAAAGAAACATAAAATTATCTTGCATGTTCATCTTCTTCAACCCCTCTTGACCGAAACTAAAAGAGAGAAAAGCATTTCAAGGGTTTGGCACATTTCAAGCTTGATTAAGGTATGAGTTTAGCTCAGTTTTTGATAATTTTTATGTTTTTGAGGTCGTTACTTCGAATACTATCCGACCCATGTTAGAATTTTTGATTTTGATGCATGTGTGATGTTCGGCCATGGATGGAATCTTGTGTTTTGTGATGGTTGATGATTTTAAATAAAATATATGTGTTAGATTATTAAATTTTGTGTTGGAAATTTTGATTAAATTGAGTATTTAGGACTAAATTTCAAAAATAGTAAATTAAGGGGCTAGATTGTAGAATTTATGAAATATGGAGACTTTTATAAGCCTAGTGAACATTCGGCCCTAACTTAATATATGCAAATTTAGCATATTTTGTGTTTTGTGAAAATTGGTTTAAATTGTAAAAGTGCAAAATGTTAGGGATAAATTGGTAAATTGCTCAATTATGTGTTTTGGGCTAAAATGAATGAAATTCTATTTGAATGAGCTCATTTTGAAATTATTTAAATCAAGAACAAAAAGAAACGGGATTGGATCGGAGAAAAACAAAGTTGAACGAATAGCCGGGCAAGCCTAATCTGTTGATTTTCGAGGTAAGTTTTTAAGCAATTGGATGAATTGAATTTTTATTTATATTAATGTGCACATGAATAATAGAAGTAAGCATGTTAAATCTCTATTTGCCGAATGTATTATGGAATGGATTGAATTATATATACTAGCCGGATGTAAGGTTGGTGTATATAAAAATGTATAAGTTTTGATTAGTTGAGCTAATTGAATATATTTATGAATTAAGAGATAATTAAATGTGAAATGAAATGAAGATGAAATGTGAGAGATGTTTGTTTTAAATTGGTGGATATATATATTTATATGTATATTGGGTATGCTGAATGTAATGGTATGAGATAAGAGAATCGAGATGTTAATGAACATTTAAATATATATGTGTATGTATGAATGAAAATGGAATTATAAGTGTTCTTATGAACAAAGGAAAGATCAGATAAGGGGCACTATGTGTGCGAGTTTAAATATCGAGCACTGTGTGTGTGAAATAAGTCGAATGGCACTATGTGTGCAAAAAAATAAGTAATGGCACTAAGTGTGCGATACATTACTAGTAAATGGCACTATGTGTGCTCTTTCTCAAGTAACGGCACTAAGTGTATGATACGTTACATAAATTGCACTGTGTGTGTGGATTTACGAATCTTACAAAGACATAAACCAATGAATAGAGATATCCGAGAAGTGATACATGATTATTGAGTAACTTAATACTAAAGAGGTAAGTTGTTCTTATATAAAAATTATAATATTGAGATGTGGTCATTAATCTTTGAGCTTGTTCGAAATGGATAAATGGTATGATAGTATTTAGTTTTGGGATCTATTGAATATGGTAATTGTTGAATGGTAACATGCTATATGATTTTGTGTTTACAAGTTCATTGGTGATCAAGTTGGATTGTTTAAAATTAGTATAAAGATTAGTTGTATATTTAACTTTTGCTTATAACTTACTAAGTTATGTCGGCTTACTATGTGTGTGTTTATTTGACTATTTTATAGATTTTGAAGTCTAAGTTTGCGCTCGAGGATCCTTGTCTAAGTCAAGCACACTATCAACTATTTTGGTACCTTTTTGTGAATGAATTTAAAGTCTATGGCATGTATAGGCTAAACTACTTAGAAGTTGACTCAAATGATGTATATGCGTAAGTATATAAATGCCATGCGAAAATGGCTTTACTTCTATGCTTGAGTTAATTGAATATGCTTGAGATGTTGCATATGTGTGTGCATATTCGGTCATTTTATAAAATAATTTTGGTAGGTGTGTTTTCATGAGATTATGAAAGGTATGTTATCCATATAGTACAAATGAATATATTTCTTAAATGACTTATAAGCTTAGCTTAGGAATTATTTCATATTATGCTATGAGAAACTTGAGTATATGAAAACTTTTAGTTTGAATAAGGTATAAAGTACATTTTGGTTGATAGATATCCTTATGCAGATATTATATGTGTATTTACAAGATAAGTTATGAGAGAACCAGGTCATACTTTTTATATGTAAATTTTTAATGATCAAATTGTAGGATATTCTAGTAAATAATCGGCCATGACATTGACTTAATTAGGAACTTTAAATTTTTCATTAGATGTTCAAGTGTATTCGGCCATGAGAATTGAATGGGTAAATTATTGATGTGAACAGGTAGTTAAGGTGCATATGTGGTGGAATAAATATAGTAGTATGAGTAAATTAATATGAGGGATTTAATATTTTATGTTTTAGACCGTATATGAGCATGGTTTTGAATAATATGATCCTGTCATTTATAAGGAATGGACCTGTAACAGCCCGATTTAGGGGCTAGTTGGAACAATGATCTCGGAATCACTAATTCGAGGTTAGAGAAAATTATTTTCATGTTATTCTATGTGTTATAAAATGTTTATAAGGATGTATGGAAATTTTGGTGGCTTTAATTTTTGCAATTTCTAGCTAAATTGTGAAAAATGACTAAATCGCATAAAGTGTGAAAGTTCTATTTTAATTGCTAAAGGTGCCTAATAGCTATGGTTTATAAATTGCAGGTCCCAAGTGTGCAATTTGGCCTTGTTTTAAGTGGGTTGGCCGGCCATGTGACATAGGAGACAAGGGTTTTTAATTTTGGTCAAAGTTGGTAGGATAAGATGGATGTTTTATAATAAAATAAAGAAAAGAAAATATCACTTTCTCTCCATCTTCTCTCCACCAAAAATGAGCAGAAAAATGGGGGTTTTTGAAGCTCAAAATTTCAGCAAACTTTCCTCCTCTCAAGTAAGTGATTTTGATGACTTTTCTTGAGAAAAATTGTACTTTTAGAGTCCCCAAAGCTTAAGCTAGCTATTGAGGGGACTATTTTGCAATATGGTTGAGAGTCTAGGGACTTGACATTAGAGAGTTTATGCTGGTTGCTGAGTTTTTATGGAAGAAAATGAATGATAAGATGATGAGAAACAACTTTTGTGAAGGGTGTTGTCATAAAAACACCTAATTTGGGCTAAAATGCAAAAGTTGTAATTTATTCATTAAGGCATGAAATAGTTGGAATTGAGGATAGTTGTAAGAGGATTAAATGTTCAGATAGGCTTGTTTAGCAAGAAAATGTGATAAAAATTTATTTACGAGCCTAGGGGCAAAATTGTAATTTTGCCAAACTGTAGGGGCAAAATAGTCATTTTAACCAAAAGCATAGATTATGGTGTAATTTGACTTATAAGTGATTAAATCACTAAATTAGATTGCTCTAGATCAAAGAAAATGAGTTTCGAACCTAGAACGAGTGAAAAGAGAAATGTGGGCAAAAAGATCCCTTTCGACCCTTTCATCATCGAGGTAAGTTCATGTGAAAATGTGGTAATTACGTATGAGTTATTTTAATACTCCAATGTTGTAGGGAATGTATAATTATGCAATGACTGTATTAAATAAGTGTTGATGAGTTGTTAAGAGAATTGGAAATCTAATAATAGTAAGAAATGCAAATAATATGAAATGATGATAACTAGGGTTTGTGTAAGACCATATTGAAATATGGACTCGATGAGAGATTTTGTATAAGTCCATGTCGGGGACATAACATCAATAGGTTAATTCATGTATGATCATATCGAGGGCATGATGTCAGTGTGACATTATATATACGAGACTTAAGGGAGTTACTTAACAATTCTAGTAACTCAATAAGTATTTTGAAAATTGAGAACGAATGTGTTGTACAAAGAGAGGTATAGGTACGTGTTAGAACTGAATTGAGATGGATTCAGTACATGATGAACCCCTAGCGGGTTATGTATGATCAATGTGTTTTTAAGTGCATGAGATAGAGTTATTTATGCATGGTAGGAATGCAAATGATTATCGTGGAAGGTTAAGTAAGAAAAGTAGTGCGTGAGGATGTTCTCGAGTGAACATTAGAATAGAGAATATGTGTGGATTATTATCCATGAATGTAAAATAACGGTGAGCTATGGGCGATATCACCTTATTGATGTTAATGGTGGGCTATGTGCGTTACCCCTGATTAATTAGTAATCGATGGGTTGTGTGTGATACCATCAATTATATTGTTATCGGTGGGCTATGTGCGTTACCACCTGATTAATTAGTAATCGATAGGCTGTGTGCGATACCATCAATTATACTGTTATCGGTGGGCTATGCGCGTTACCACCTGATTAATTAGTAATTAATGGGCTGTGTGCGATACCATCAACTATATTATCAATTGGTGGGCTAAGTACGAAACCACCGAGAGATTTGTAGTATGAGTGGCTTAGTGAAAAATGTTTGATGTGTTTTTTCATATGATCATGTAGTGATCAGTCCAGGATTGTATGTTAATTAAATGAGCAATTGGCTTGTGGCCCAGTTAGGATGCGGTAAGAGATAGAGTAAGCTTCAAGAATGGTCAAGTAAGCAACCATGAGATAATGAGAAGAACTTATTAAAATGCCTTGTAGTTGTGTATATTCAATGAATATCAGTATTTATCAGTTATATGCAGATGAACTTACTAAGCATTATTGCTTACTCCTTTTTCCTTTTCTCATCTTTTATAGGTTAATTTAGCTAGCTCGAGTTGGAGATCACGGAGATGTTTTCACACTATCGATCAGACACTTGATATGAGGTATCAAGTCCTTATGAGTCATGGCATGTATAGGGCTAGTACTTGAGGTTGATTAAGTCTTGTGAATGTAGCCAAATTGTATTGGCCTAAGAGAACTTATAGTTGTTTGTGTATAGCCATAGATAATGGCTTAAGTTGGTTGTAATTATATGGGAAATAGTTCCCTTTGTGTATGGATTGCAGACTTTACTTCTCTTGTGTTTAAATGTTTTTAAACCAAGAATTATAATGATATTACTAAAATTTAAGTGATGATGAATGAATGTATGCAACTGAGGGTGGTGATTGGCGTTGAAAATAACCTTTATATGCTCACACGGGTAGACACACGGGCGTGAGTCTAGGCCGTGCGTAACCTGCACCTTATTATTTTAAGTCAGGATAGGCCACGGTCAAACTCCACGGCCTTTTGTATGAGCCGTGTAGGACACACGGTTTGGACATGGGCGTGTGCCCCAGACCGTGTGAACAAGTCAGTATACCAAGGATTAACACACGGTCTAGGCCCACGAACGTGTCAAGGCCGTGTGAATATAGTCAGTAACTCCCCATGGTTCAAAGCCACGGGCATGTTGTAAGGGTACACGGGCGTGCCCCCATTCCACACAGGCATGTGCCCCAACCGTGGGAGTTTTGGTAGAATGTTGGGATTTTTGAGCACGGTGTGAGCACATGGTCGTGTGTGACTACACACGGGCGTGTGTGTCATCTAACACAGGTGTGTACACCCTGTTTAAATGGGAAAGAAATTTTTTGGATCGTAAGAGTTCCTGATATAGTCTCGAGAGCCCTCACATATGTGAGTGAGGTCTTGTAAGTCGAAAAGAAGTTGTTGTATTGACATCAAGGAGAGTAGTCGCGTTGAGCCTAAGTGGTGTTCAAGTAGTTTTATACGGTAACGCCTCATGCTCGATTTTGACGGGGATTTTGGGTAAGGGGTATTACATTTAGTGGTATCAGAAGTTCTCGGACTAACCTAGCGTAAGTAAGAGTCTAGCTATACATCCATAGGTGGACTGTGACAGTGTGATATCTCCCGGCACTAATGAAATTATTTTGTTAAGACAGGGTTGGTTCCCAACCGAGCTAAATCCAATAATGGTGTAAGTGATAATGGGAAAATTGAAATGCTCTTATGCATGAAATGAGAGTTATAAAGTGGTAAGCTTATTTATATTGGTGGGATGTGCATAAGTGTTATATACTCAACCTATTGGGTTAGGTGCATATGGTGAGTAAATTTACCCAGAGAATGGGGTATATGTGTATGTATGATTGTTTAAATGATGTATGATTAATATGTCAACATAGTTGAATCTCATGTGTGACTATTAAAGTAGAAAATTTTAAAATATTTTATTTCGTGACCCTGTATGAAACTACGAGTATTATGGTGTGAGAGTTAAACTGAAAAGTTTGACTAAGTAGAATGCAGGGATGGGTACGGTCGTTCAATGATAAAATGATGAATAAGACCATAGTTGGACTATGGTAATCAGGTAAACGACGTACTCAAACCCGTAAGACATTCTTTAATTGATAAGTGACGGTAAGAGAAAGTAGAGTTAAATGTTGAATACTCAAGTAGATAGTAATGTGGAACTTGAGTAATTGAAATCACTATTCAAAAGTGTAAGCGAGAGAAACAAATGTAGCATGATGAATGTGAAAACTCACTTGGGATTAGTTGTGTGACTATGATGATATTTCATTGATGATGACATTTTAAATCATATGTATGTAGTCACGAGAGTCAAGTCAAGGGGCTCTGTGACCTCACCCTCCTTACCAGTGTCAAATTATAATGAGATGCTATAAGAGTCAAATTGAGTAAGTTTGTATGTGATTAACACAGTATTTATGTTAGCATTCTGGGAATGTTTTGTATCACATTGATACATGACACTCTGTTAGATAAAGAAATTGTGGTTGAACATGGGGTTGAAGTCCTAGGGGACTATAATGAAAAGGCTATCATTAAGATATGAAATAGATAAAGTCCGTATAAGACCATGTTCGGACATGGCCTCGGCACCAAGCTATGATCCTATTTAAAACCATATTCAAGATATGGCTTCGGTAATGAATATGAAAATCGTATAAGACCATATTTAGAATATGGCATCGATACACGATATGAAGCCCATATAAGACCATATCCGGGATATGGCATTGGCATTTAGAGTTGACTCCATATAAGACCACCTCGGGGATGTGGCATTGGTTTCGTACCTATATGAACGATGATGAATATGCACCTATGATTATCCCTAGTGATTAAAGGGACAGATGGATGAGTCTAGAGGTAGAAATGAGAATTGTATTAAAGCCATGTGAATGGGTGAATATAAGCACTCGTCAGCAAGTCAAAAGAAATGAGTATGATAAGTAGCACGGTGTATGCTAAATAAATGGCAAAATATGAGTAAGTTGGCTCTAAGCTTGTTGTTTGTGCGTGGTTATTTGATGCCATGAATGGATTATAATAATCTCCTTAAGCATTATGTATAAACTTCTGTTGCCTTTCAGGGCTGATGTAGTTGTTTTTTTTTATAAACTGTGATTATGTGAAAATATTAGCCGTTAGTAAAAATTAGATAAAACGGTTGTTGATTTAGTTAATTGAAATTGACATTCCTTTACCTCATCGTAGCCTTATTCGGGTACCTTGAGGAGGAAGTTGGTGATGATTCTCGTACAAGAAGTGAAATTACAAGTTTTGCGTTGTGTGATGGGATTTTGAGTAAATTGAATAGAGTTAATGAATTCGATAGGGATGTCCCTGTTAACGTGAGAGGTGACAATGGTAAAAGTTTTAGATTAGCATAGCAAGAGAAACTCAGATGAGAGTGTGCTTAAGGTATATTCTCAGTATGGAGAAAAGAGTAGATTAACGTATTGAGATATTATTTGAGTTTTGTGTATATTCACACCTGATTCAATAAGGAGAATAAAATTTTGTGTGTACGTGAGTAGAGAACATATTATAAAGATATGCTCATCGAAATGTTCAACCCATGATGGTTGAGTTGAAAGCTATAGAATGAACTATCAATTGAAAGTTCTAGTACTGAGTTCAGTCTGAATCGAGAAAAAGAGTTAACAAGTTGGTGATCCAGAGGAGATCACTTTTGTGTCCGTGTTGTGAATTAGATGTTATGTAATGATCCATGGGAAAATCGATGTGTATTTCTGAATTTTAATGATTGAGGGTATCTTATACTATAGAAGATTTTGAAGACGAATTAGTGGAAACTGCTTGAGCTATTACATTGGTGGGTATAGTCATTGTAATACTTCTCAGATAGCGGACATAGTATAGGTGACTGAATGGAAGATCCATGTTAAGCAATACGTGTTAGTTACTTGGTTGACTCTAGTTGATAATATCCTAGTTTCAGCAAGGTTAATGACTATAGTGAGCCTTCCTTTCAGAATAGAAGAGTTCGGAAGCGTTATAATAAATGGTATTTTAAACAAACTATCCATGATGGATGAGATTTTCGTTCTTGATGCTTCCTCGAGATAGAAAGTGAATGATGATCAATCCAAAACTTATACAGAAGTTTTGACATGAGATTTAGTAGTGGCATATCTGAAAAAGCAAGAATAAAGAAGTACAATTATGTGCATAAATGTTTTGACAGTAGAGTACACTTCACGATAAGATTGAGCTATGGTTAAAAGTAGTTAACCACTAGAAGCTGAGTTTTCAAAGCGTACAAGTCAAGACTTTTATAGTTGGTGAATGCTTTAATGAGAAAGAGAGGTAAAACCTTAAAGATTTCAAATTTGGGTTGACAAAATTCCCAAGGAAGGGGAATGTCATTCGAATTGTAGTGAATCAACCAGTAAAGATCTGAACGAACGTTTGGACATGTACGGAGTTCCATATTAGTGGATTATTGGATATAGTATATGCCCCAGAGGAAGAATAACCTAGGTCTCAAGTTGCATTTCGACCTTATGTATTACATCTTAAGAGTTATTGGCAGGAGAAATTTGAGGATAAGTGGAATTTACAATTTTGAAGAGTAGATGGAAACATTTTAAGAATGATGGTAGTAAATCCTCTTGATAAGATTTTCGGGGACGAAAATCCCTAAGGGGGGAGAATTGTAACAGCCCGATTTAAGGGCTAGTTGAAACAATGATCTCAAAATCACTAATTCGAGGTTAGAGAAAATTATTTTCATTTTATTCTATGTGTTATAACATGTTCATAAGGATGTATGGAAATTTTGATGCCTTAATTTTAGCAATTTCTAGCTAAATTGTGAAAAAAGGACTAAATTGCATAAAGTGCGAAAGTTCTATTTTAATTGCTAAAGGTGCCTAATAGCTATGGTTTATAAATTAGAGGTCCCAATTGTGCAATTTGGCCTTGTTTTAAGTGGGTTGGCCGGCCATGTGACATAGGGGACAAGGGTTTTTAATTTTGGTCAAAGTTGGTGGGATAAGATGGATGTTTTATAATAAAATAAAGAAAAAAAAATCACCTTTCTCTCCATCTTCTCTCCACCGATAATGAGCAGCAAAATGGGGGTTTTTGAAGCTCAAAATTTCAGCAAACTTTCTTCCTCTCAATTAAGTGGTTTTGATGACTTTTCTTTATAAAAATTGTACTTTTGGAGTCCCCAAAGCTTAAGCTAGCTATTGAGGGGACTATTTTGCAATATGGTTGAGAGTCTAGGGACTTGCCATTAGAGATTTTATGCTGGTTGCTGAGTTTTTATGGAAGAAAATGAATGATAAGATGATGAGAAACAACTTTTGTGAAGGGTGTTGTCATAAAAACACCTAATTTGGGCTAAAATGCAAAAGTTGTAATTTATTCATTAAGGCATGAAATAGTTGGAATTAAGGATAGTTGTAAGAGGATTAAATGTTCAGATAGGCTTGTTTAGCAAGAAAATGTGATAAAAATTTATTTACGAGCCTAGGGGCAAAATCATAATTTTGCTAAAGTGTAGGGCCAAAATAGTCATTTTTCCCTAAAACATATATTATGGTGTAATATGATTTATAAGTGATTAAATCACTAAATTCCATTGTTCTAGATCAAAGAAAATGAGTTTCGGACCTAGAACGAGTGAAAAGAGAAATGTGGGCAAAAAGGTCCCTTTCGGCCCTTTCGTCATCGAGGTAAGTTCATGTGCAAATGTGGTAATTATGTATGAGTTATTTTAATATTCCAATGTTGTAGGGAATGTATAATTATGCAATGACTATATTAAATAAGTGTTGATGAGTTGTTAAGAGAATTGGAAATCTAAGAATAGTAAGAAATGCAAATAGTATGAAATGATGATAACTAGGGTTTCGTGTAAGACCATATTGAAATATGGCCTCGGTGAGAGATTTTGTATAAGACCATGTCGGGGACATAACATCGATAGGTTAATTCATGTATGATCATATCGAGGGCATGATGTCAGTGTGACATTATATATACGAGACTTAAGGGAGTTACTTAACAATTCTAGTAACTCAATAAGTATTTTGAAAATTGAGAACGAATGTGTTGTACAAAGAGAGGTATAGGTACGTGTTAGAACTGAATTGAGATGGATTCAGTACATGATGAACCCCTAGCGTGTTATGTATGATCAATGTGTTTTTAAGTGCATGAGATAGAGTTATTTGTGCATGGTAGGAATGCAAATGATTATCGTGGAAGGTTAAGTAAGAAAAGTAGTGCGTGAGGATGTTCGCGAGTGAACATTAGAATAGAGAATAAATGTGGATTATTATCCATGAATGTAAAATAACGGTGAGCTATGGGTGATATCACCTTATTGATGTTAATGGTGGGCTGTGTGCATTACTACCTGATTAATTAGTAATCGATGGGCTGTGTGCGAGACCATCAATTATATTGTTATCGGTGGGCTATGTGCGTTACCACCTGATTAATTTGTAATTGATAGGCTGTGTGCGATACCATCAATTATACTGTTATCGGTGGGCTATGTGCATTACCACCTGATTAATTAGTAATTGATGGGCTGTGTGCGATACCATCAACTATATTATCAATTGGTGGGCTAAGTACGAAACCATCGAGAGATTTGTAGTATGATGGCTTAGTGAAAAATGTTTGATGTGTTGTTTCATATGATCATGTAGTGATCAGTCCAGGATTGTATGTTAATTAAATGAGCAATTGGCTTGTGGCCCAGTTAGGATGCGGTAAGATATAGAATGAGTAAGCTTCAAGAATGGTCAAGTAAGCAACCATGAGATAATGAGAAGAAGTCATTAAAATGCCTTGTAATTGTGTATATTCAATGAATATCAGTATTTATCAGTTATATGCAGATGAACTTAATAAGCATTATTGCTTACTCCTTTTTCCTTTTCTCATCTTTTATAGGTTAATTTAGCTAGCTTAGGTTGGAGATCGCCGGAGATGTTTTCACACTATCGATCAGACACTTGGTATGAGGTATCAAGTCCTTATGAGTCATGGCATGTATAGGGCTAGTACTTGAGGTTGATTAAGTCTTGTGAATGTAGCCAAATTGTATTGGCCTAAGAGAACTTATAGTTGTTTGTGTATAGCCATATATAATGGCTTAAGTTGGTTATAATTATATAGGAAATAGTTCCCTTTGTGAATGGATTGCAGACTTTACTTCTCTTGTGTTTAAATGTCTTTAAACCAAGAATTATAATGATATTACTAAAATTTAAGTGATGATGAACGAATGTATGCAACTGAGAGTGGTGATTGGCGTGGAAAATAGCCTTCATGTGCTCACACGGGCAGACACACGGGCGTGTGTCTAGGCCGTGCGTAACCTGCACCTTATTGTTTTAAGTCAGGATAGGCCACGGTCAAATTCCACCCGTTTGTATGAGCCGTGTAGGACACACGGTTTGGACATGGGCGTGTGCCCCAGACCGTGTGAACAAGTTAGTGTACCAAGGATTAACACACGATCTAGGCCCACGGACGTGTCAAGGCCATGTGAATATAGTCAGTAACTCCCCACGGTTCAAATTCATGGGCATGTTGTGAGGGTACACGGGCATGCCCCCATTCCACACAGGCGTGTGCCCTAACCGTGGGAGTTTTGGCAGAATGTTGGGATTTTTGAGCACGGTGTGAGCACATGGTCGTGTGTGACTACACACGGGCGTGTGTCATCTAACACGTGTGTGTACACCTTATTTAAATGGGAAAGAAATTTTTCGGATTGTAAGAGTTCTTGATATAGTCTCGAGAGCCCTCACATATGTGAGTGAGGTCTTGTAAGTCAAAAAGAAGTTTTTGTATTGACATCAAGGACAGTAGTTGCGTTGAGCCTAAGTGGTGTTCAAGTAGTTTTATACGGTAATGCCTCGTGCTCGATTTCGACGGGGATTTCATGTAAGGGGTGTTACAGGACCTATAATGTGAATGAGTGATATTGGTAATTGGCAAAGCTTTTGTGTATATATATAGAACCATATGCATATTCAGCCCTTGTTTCTAAAATGACCAAATGAATAGTATTTTTACTATTTGAATGAAAATTTGCTCGTATATGTTATTAATGATATTGTGTGTGATATGGTATGTTTGTTAACGTCTTGTCTATAAAATAGAAATATATTTAATAATGATAGTATGGATTGATTATGCATCGATTTTTGTATCAGTGTTTATAAAAGTGAAATGTCTTGTTGTTAAATGAGTAATACCTCGTAACCCTAATCCAACGACGGATACGGGTTAGGGGTGTTACACAAGGAATTCCACTAGACTCTCTCTAGGTTTGTGATGTGATGACAGAAGAAGTGTGGGATCGACAGTGGCTAGCCTCAGTGCTCCCACAAGAGATTGTGGAACATATTCAGGCTTGTACACCTCTTTCACTGCATGTAGGGACAGATTACATAACATGAAGATGGCTATCTGGAGGAAACTTCTCCATATCGAAAACCTATAAGCACTTGTTTGGTGATAATCTAAATGTTAGAGTTGAAAGTGATGATTTGACACGAAAAGTGAGAGCACCACAACGGGTTCGAATCTTTCTCTAGTTACTTGTTCAATGTAAACTCTTAACGAATAACGAACGATCCAAACAAGGTATGAATAATTTCCCCTTTTGTGAAAGATGTGGTCTAGACATTGAAAATATAATGCATGTCATGAGGGATTGTGATTTTTCTAAATCAATATGGAAGTTAGTTGTACCTACCAGCCTTTGGAATGCTTTCTTTTGATTATCAACTATTTAATAACTTATTTGGAACATTCAAAATGAAGGTATGCTAGTCGTCCAAAATGGAAAATGGCATACTTTCTTTTCCATTATAAGTTGGTTTCTTTGGAAGAGTCAGAATAACTTTATTTTCAAACAGATAAATAGTAGTAGTTAAAGTCTGTTAACTACGGTGGAAGCATGGACAAGGCCTTTGGGTGCTAAAGGAGGGTCAGATGATTGGAGTTGTAATTCTATGACTAAAAGCTATTGGCAGTGTCCAGCTAAGGAATGCTTTAAGGTGAATATAAATGGATTGGTGTTAACAACGAGACCAAAGGCATCCATAGGAGGAGTGGTGAGAGGACCGAATGGAGGTTGGATGGGGGTTTGAGATGAAGATAGGACTGTCAGATATTTTTTAAGTCTAAGCTTTAACACTGCTTGAGGATTTAAGATTTGCTTGGGCTCAAGATACCGCAAAGTGGAAATTGAAAGCGACAATGCCTTACTGATTGCAATCATACGGAATAATTTAGTTATGAGTAGTAAATACAGTGAAGTTCGTAAAGTACATGAGTGGTCCTTCAAAGGTTGGGATGTGTCATTTCGTCAGATCTTGAGGGACAACAATAGGGTGGCTGATCGTATTGCTAAAGAGGTTAGAGGCGAAAACAGAACAGTTAATTATCCATGTAGATCCACTAGAATATGTGAGAAATCTACTAGAAGATGATATCCATCACGTGATGGATACATTGATGGCGGAAGATCAATACTAGTACTGTTTAGCTTTGGCTAATGTTTTATTATTTACAAAAAAAAAAAAATTATATTCAGTTACTTAATGAACATATCATATTAAAAGTTGATCATTGTAAATTGATCTTCCTCTACTTATTAAGATTACACACACAAATACACTCAAAGATTATAATATCCATCATTTAGAGTTTGTGTAATTAATAGAGAAGGTTAAAAGGGAGAAATCAATTTATTAGGCGTTCTTCATCATCAAGCTTAATAGTCAATTCCAATTCTGCATTATGTGTTTCTTAAAGTTATGAAACTCATGTTATTCTAAAGATTCTAACTCTTTTTTTTTTTTAGTAATATTAGAGTTTTGGTTTGCATAATCTTAACATCTAAAGATTTTACATGTAGTATAATGAGCTTAGGTTAAAGAATATATGGTTTTCATATAACATTATGAAATCATTGATTTTCTATTTTTTTTTATCTTTTTGCATTAGTGATTGATTCATTAAAAAAATAATTACCATTTTTAAAGCATCATAATATTCCTACTACTGCAGTCAAAGAAACAAGAAGTTGAAAGAAGCACTGTTCCAAAACTTCTTGCTGAAACCATCAAAGTTTCTAGAAAGGAGGAGGAAAGGTTGATGGAACTAAAGAACAAAATCTTCCTTGATGCAACCTGTTCCAAAAGGTATGTTCCTATGATAAAAAAAAAAGAGCTTTATAAAAGAGAGGAATATAGATTAGAATAGTTATGTTGATCATGACATAGATTTACTTCTTGAGAATAGTGGTTTGATGGGTTCAATAAGTTATGTCAAGCCATATGTCCACAATGTTGTCATGGAATTTTGTGCCAATTTGCTTCGAAGTGTTAGTGATAAAAATAGTAAGTTGCATCAAAAGGTATTTGTGCGTGGTGAATGGTACCTGAAAATTTTAATATTCATCATTACAACAAAACAACCCTAAGATGACACTTTTGGGCCAACACATTCCTAAGTGTTGGGATAGACTTGCCTATATATATTTTGGCCAACTATTGTTATAAGGGTAAAGATATACATGCCTAAGGCAATGGTTAAATAAGTGTCAATTTTGTCCAACACTATGTCGAATTTTGTTATACCTTTCTCAACTATATAAAGCGTTACCATATAAGAAGCATAAGACGACTCTTTTTTGGACTACATCGACTCTTTTTTAGGTTGTTTAAATTTGTACCTTTAAGCAACTTTTTTGGGTGTTGGCAAAATCTGATTATATCCCGACTTTTAAGAAGAGTTGGGAAACTATTAACCTATCCTAACCTTTTTTATGTTTTGGCAAATATTTTATCTAACCTAACCTTTTTTGTGTTGCCTTTGTCTACTCATGATTTATCCCAACCTTTTTGAACTATATCGTTTTAGATTTTCCCCTTCCTGAAAGCTAAATTGTTTTCTTATTTGCCACCAGTCCATTTCCAATTTCCCCCAAAAATCAAATTCCTAAAACTACTTGTCTACCCTATTTGACCATTTCCAATTTTCCCCAAAATCAAATTCCTAATATGCAAACACTGGTCCCTCCTCGACAATAAGGATTTGTTTCATGATTTTTATTATTTGAATAAGGATCATCAATGGATGGTACTTAATTCTCGGTAATGTCAACTCTTGCATGCCCGAATTTTAACTTGCTACAGCCGTAAGCTACGCTCCCTTCTCCATCATTTCTCTCTCTTCTTTTTTTTCTCATTTCTTTCTTTTCTCTCTCTATATCATATAAAATCATAATCGTCAATAATTGTCAGCTCAGAAGCTTAAACCATTAATTTCACAAAAGAGGTTGATTACCATGTATAATAATTTTCTTTTAAGTTTCACTTATATTTAAAATTTTGTTATCAATAAGCGACAGTCTTGAAATGTGATTTTGAGCTTTTTGTTCTTTCCTTTTTTTCTTTTTCGAGTTAGAGATATGTTTGCATATATTCTTCCTTTGGATCAACAGTCTGGAATTTTTAGAAAATGAAGGTATTTGTTATGATTAGATTTCTAGCTAAATTTTGGCATTGGATTGAAGTTGATATTTTGTGAATAATTTGTACGTAATTATTAACACCTCTATCAAAGCTGATATTATTAAAGAAAAGGTGACTTATTCTTTGCGACGATGGTAATTCATCAAGTGACCTAGGCTATCTTCTTTTTACGCAAGTCTTCTTGCTTCAAAATCTAGTAGCACCTTCTTCTTTTTTTCTTTTTTCATGCCTTTTTAGCTATTTATGTCATTGTTTTTCCTTTTTCAAATCTCAAATTTGAGATTTTCACAGTTTCAAAGTTTATTTAAAAAATTTTACATGTCATTTTCATGTTCTTTTTTCTTGTTTTTATCTATATTTTTCATTTCATTTACCTTTTTTGTATATCATCAGTTTTATATTTTCATGCCATTTGCACATGGACATTATTGTTAGGTTTAGACCTAAAGCGTAATTGTTGTACAGTTAATAAGATTTCAATTCCAAGGTTTTATAAATACTAACACCTTCCATCTCCCTTATCTGTTTTCCTATTGTACTGAGAGTTTATCATCATTTTTTTTTTTTGATTTTTCTATACCAGTTGACTTCGAGTTATTGCTAAACTGAGGCTTGGAGATCTCTTTCATTCAACCAATATTGTATTAAAGTGATTCATCTATCCTATGTATGAATGTTTATTCCATGGATTTGAAATTGTAGAACAAAGTATTTATTCTGTCATATTGCATGGTACAACTAAAAATGAATTGAACATCAAGTTTTACTATAATAGGATGTTATACTGAAACATAGTTTCTGAACAAAGCATTGATATTTGCTTTCTGGACATATGAAGCATAGTTCTCTATGAATCTTCATATTTTTCTTGCAAAACAAATCAACCGTAGTATTGATGCTT
Organism: Gossypium rotundifolium; assembly: GCA_025506655.1. Classification (NCBI taxonomy): domain Eukaryota; kingdom Viridiplantae; phylum Streptophyta; class Magnoliopsida; order Malvales; family Malvaceae; genus Gossypium; species Gossypium rotundifolium. The sequence continues at coordinate 125,877,611 of CP106732.1, read as the reverse complement.
AGTCTGTTTTGTTGATGTCCACAAAACCAACTAAAAATTTGAGTAAGGCAAGTGCACCTATTATTTAACCAATAAATAAAGTACTAAATTTAACTACGGTGAGCAAAGATATTGTTCCCACAAAGACTAAATGTAACAGTTTGAATTTGACCCTAATCGAAACGGTGGTTTCGGGACCACAAATTCGAGTCTGAAAATTTTTTTAAATATTATTTTTGGTGCTTATCATATGTGAATTAATGTGTGCAAAAGTTTCATATGAAAATTTGATCGTTTGTGTGTTTAATTTAACAAAAGGACTTAACGCGTAAAGTGCAAAAGTTGTAAACTATAGTGAAAAGTGCTAATGTGATAATGGCTTTTTAATATGGGGTATCAAAAGGGCAAATAGCCATTTTAAAGTTGGTGGACGATAGAAAGACAACTAAACCATTGTTTATGTTTTATATTATTAATTAGAAAAGGTTAAAATTGTAAATTAGTAATAACATAAGTTAAAAATTAAACAAAACAAAAAGGCCATTATCATCTTTTATTTCTTGGCCGAATGTGGAGGAAAGAACAAGGGCTTGGTTTCTTTTGATTTTCGACAATTATAGTCTCAAATTCAATGTTAGTTTGATTTCGGTTCTTGATAATATTTACGTTTTTGAGATCGTTGCTTAGAAATCTTCAAGACCCATGCTTTAATTTTTGAATTTGGTGGATATTTTGAGTTGAGCTATGATTGATAATTAGTTGTTTATGATGTTTAACGATGAATCATAAAATATATGTGTTAGATTAATATGTTTTCTTTGGATTTTTAATGAATTTGAGTATTTTGGGCTAAATTGCAAAAATAAATTTTGAGGGGTTAAAATGCTAAATAAATGAAATAAATGGACTTGTATAGTCCCTATGAATATTCGGCCCTTAGGTTGTGTAATGAAATTTTGTGTATTTTGTGTTTTATACAAATAGGACTAAATTGTAAAAATGTGAAACATTAGGGGTAAATTGGTAATTTGCCCATTTATGTGTCTTGGGACTAAATTGAAATGAAATGTGCTTGAATGAGCTAAATTTTAATGTGTTTAGATCAAGAACAAAGAAAAACGGATTTGGATAGGGAAAGGCGAAGGTTATTGAATAGCCGATCTACGTTGTCCGTCGATAGTCGAGGTAAGTTCTTAAGCAAATATATGTCAAAGAATTATTTATGAATCTAATAAATGTTGAAATTTGAAAATTTTAAGCATAAATATATGAGATTGCCGAATGTGGTGGTATAATAAAGGATTGGATTTATTTTGTTTAACGTAATGTGATTAAGCATGTTCGGTTTTGATATATGAAATATATGTGATGTTGGTGATTTTAGTATTGAGTAATGTGTATGGAATGGTTAATTATGTTGATATTTGGGCTTTGAGCCTAGCAGGCCTTGTGCCAGTGATCTATATCGGGCTAATGCCTAGCAGGCCTTATGCCGATGAATTATATCGGGCTGATTGCCTAGCAGGCTAAATGCCAGTGTTTAAATCTCGGACCTTGAGCCTAGTAGGCCTAGTGCCGGTGTGTGCGATTCGGGCTAATGCCTAGCAGGTTCTATACCGGTGAGTTGCAACTCCAAGCTTAGATTATATAATAATAAAGTCATGAAATGAATCAAGTAAGCCTATGCATTTGAAAATGAATTTGTTAATTCGGCTACAAGGTATGTGCTATTCACTTTTATATGTTATATATATATATATGATGCTAATGAGCAAATAGAATGATGAAAAAAAATGTGATATTCATGTGGTTGATGGAAATTGTATATAGACTATGCCTTGTGGAAATTGGTTATTTGAAAGCATGAAAGTGGTTAATGGTATTCGTATAGGTGTAATTATACATGTAAATATGTGTTTATATAATCGGCAAATGTTGTACTTTGGTAAAGAAACAAAAGTTGATAGGTTAAGTGAGGTAAGGATATGTGGCTATAGTGAAATTATAAGTTAAGTCATGTATATTCAATGCCATGAATTGATTGTTTTAAATGTTTGGATGATTAAATGTTATAATGTAGTTGTTTAAGACTTACTAAGCTAGTGAGCTTACTTTGTGTGTGTTCATTGTTTCGTTTTTAGATTTCAATCAAGCTACGAGCTCAGGGGATCGTCATTGAAGTCATTCACACTATCGGCTCATGTTGGTACCTATAATGTTTAAACTTTTGTTCTTAAGGCATGTATAGGCTAGCTAAGTTTTTGAATGATATTTTGATAATGTATAAAAGCCATGCGAAAATGGTTAGTTTTTTATGGTAATGTTCGACGGTATACTCTATCCTTGGGGTAATGAGCTTGTATGTTTTGCTTGAATGACAAATGAGGACGTGAGATAAATAATTCATGCTAAATAGGTATGTTTGTGTATGGGTGATTGTCATGAGATCTTTTGGTATAAGTCTTGTTAACTTATGAAAAGTGGACATGAGTAGTGATATGTCAAGTATGAGATGAGTTTTGATATGCATGGTTTTCGAATGTTCATTATAAAATGATAAAGTCAAAGCAAGTAATGTGTTAGCTAAGTATCATTTAGAAAATTAAGTAATGTGTATTAGTCTTGATCTTTTCATGAAATAAGAATTATGTTATGCAATGCATGTATAGGTTCGACTAAGCCTATGAAAAATATGCAATTGTAACAACTATGCTTAATGAGTTAGATATTTAGACATATTTTCAATTATGACAAATGCGCATATCACTATGATGTATATGTATATATATATATATATATATATGTATATGTATTTAGTTATGTGTATTTGGCTTGAATGACTTGCCATTTTAGAGTGAATGATGAATTCAAATTATTGTATAAGCCATATGGTAAATTCCGATTCAATTATGTGTATACTAACAAATTTAAGTGTACTTTGATTTGATTGTGTGTTTGGATCTAACTAAAATTAGTATGAACTATATAATGAACTTGCTTATTCGGCCATATGGTATAAAATTTTTAAATCATGTGTATTCGGTCTTATAAGTAAGTTTAAATGAGATGATATTTGGGTCATGTATACTGTATATGATTTAGTTATAAATATATAAAGTATGTTCTATGTATATGTAATTGTTTGCTTATATGTGTATCATTATATGAGTATGATTAAATATAATTTAATTGATTGAATAAAAGTTATGATTTAACTGGTAATGCCCGTAACCCTAATTCAGCGACGGATACGGGTTAGGGCTGTTACACTAAAAGTACTAGTAATTACTATCTTTCTATTATTTAACCGATAAATTCAAGTGATGGATTAAAACTAAAATTAATTAAATTAATTAACTAACAAACATGACAAAGAACAAAACAGGAAAACAAATGATTAACAACCAAGAAGTGAAACAATACCCAAGAAGGAATTAACCTAGATTTCATTTGTCATTATTAATCTAAATTACGCAATTTCTTCACTTAGTATCTTGATCAGTAGAAATCCCTAAATTATTCTAACATCTCTCTTCAAAAATAAGAGTAACTGACTCTTGGTTGATTAATTGAAATTTATTTCTAATTAAAACCCTTATTATCGGATTAACTCGATCCATGGATTGCCCTATTAGGTTTGACTCTAATCCGGTAGATTTATGTCATCCTATTTCTAGGATTGCATGCAACTCCAATCAATTACTCTAAACCTACACTTAAATAGGGTCTATTCTTCTCTAATTTAAGCACATCAAACATGGATCAATAGTCTAGAAATATCAAACCAAGAATTAAGCACACATAATTGAGAACAAGATCTAAGAATTTATTGTGTAAAATAGAAATCAAATGATAGGATTCATCATAGGGTTCATCTCCCTAGGTATTTAGGAAATTAGTTCATGCTTGCAAATAAAGACATTCTAAAGACAGTATAACCACAAGAAATAAAGAAACTCATAATAATCTCCAAAGAATTCAAAAGGAAAACTTCAATTTTGATGGAAATCTACTTCAAAAACTGCTTCAATGGTGTTTTTTGAGTTGTTTTCTTGAGTATTCTCTGATAGCTCACTCCTATCTTCTTATTTTTGTCATATATCGGCCTCAGAATGCCTAAAAAGCCCAAAAAATCACGTTTTTTCTGTTTAGAGTGCAAATCATGAAATCGACACGGTCTACCACATGATCGTGTGGTAACTCGTGTGGCTCACACGACTGTGCGTCACAGCCTTGTGGAATGGTCCATCCCATGTGGTTCTTGTAACTTGTTTTGATTTTCTAGATTTCACTCGTTTTTCGTTTTTTTGCTCCCAAATGCTCTCCTAAGTATAAAAACATGAATTTAAAGGATTAGGAGCATAAATTTCATCATTAACATCAAATAATCACCCAAAAACGCATTAAGAATGAGACTAAAACATGTTATTTTTAGCACTTATCATTTGTATGTGCACGTGCACGTGCACGTGCATATGTGCATGTGTACATTTTTTTTCATGTTCTTTTGATTTGTTGAAAGTATTTTGAATGGATTGTGGTGATTTCGAGATAGAATGTGGTCTTGATAATGAGTTGTTTGCTCCTATTGGAGTGTCTCAGTGCATTAAAATCTTCGATTACTCTATGGTGAGATTTTAAGTTTCTAGCACCTTCGAGAATTGGTTTTAGTTGTCATTATTGTTGCTCACAGTTGATAAGACTGTGACATATTGTTGTGTACCCATATGCTGCCTAGACTTGGTTTGTCGGAGAGGGTGTGTCTGACATGGTTATAATAAAAGTTTTAAAGTTTTTCTAAATATTTGGAAGATCATGCCTCCATATATGTTTTAAAAAATGTATGTGTCCAACATGGGTAATTGAGAGAAATTGAGAAGTCCATGTAACAGTTGCTCCCATTTGTTATAGTCATTGCCTCTAATATTGATTTGTAATAGTCACTGCCAGTATCATTACTTTCCTTTTCTTTTTTATTTGGAATTCATGTAAAATTTTAGTTGTTTTTATTCACAATTGACAGCGGCCATTGGATTTGCGTTTCGACGCTTTTGATGTTGCCCGTTCTTCATAGATTTAAACCTATTGTGTTATTGTTGGTTGTTACAAAAGAAATTATTAATTTTATCAATTACGTAAAAACAATTTTCCCTCGCGTTTGGTTTTCTTTTTTCTTTTTAAACTTGTGATTATTATCTGCTTTTGACTTGTTTTTCAGTATGACCCAAAAGTAAGTTCCTGCACCTTCTAGCCCTAGAGATAATGAAGTTGTTTCCATCATCAATAGGGATCCAAAAGTAAGCGAGGTTTTTACAAGGATAGGGATAATTAAATGCTATGACTGAATGTAATTACATATAAACTCTCATTTTGGGCAAATTATATAAACTAGATTTCATTTATTTATTTTGGGGTTAATTTCATTTCTTTATAGTTTATAAAATACAACAAATTTGGTTCCATTAAATAAAAACTAGAACATTAATCTCTATCTACAAAATTTCTCATTTATGTTTAATCACTTAAAAGGGAATAATCATTTTCCTAGATTTGAATTATTTTTTCCCTTAAATGGGTCTACCCCAACCTTTTTAAGGTTGCCTTAGACGTGTTTATCTCAATCTTTTTAAGGTTGCCTTAGACAGGTCTATCACAACCTTTTTAAGGTCGTCTTTGATTGGGACATGAGCCAACTCTTTAAAATTCGGCATATGAATGCTTTATCCTGACCATTTTTTTTTTTTTTGCCTATTTCCTCATACGTTAACCTTTTCTAAAGGTTGGCCTTGATTAGGTCTTTTCTAACACTTCAATAAAGGTCGACTTATGTTGAATTATGTTAGCACTTTTTCAAAAGCATCATGGCACCTATGTCAATTGCACTAAAAACAACATTTTCAGAAGTGTAGGGAGAAACATCGAGATGACCTATGCCAACCTTTTTTGCGTCGTCCTAAGTAAAAAAAAAAAAGTGTTGCAGTAGGCCTGTTTTGTTATAGTGCATGCTTCTTCTCTCTCAATTGTTTATGTTACCTTATCTGTTATAGCAATAAGGAACTAGCTTCCCAATAGCCAATGTGACTCTGTAAGTAAGAAGGCTGCGTTGAGGAAGTTTGTTGAGATGATAGAATTTGACCTAGGCTAGATGATTTTTTATGAGATTACAAAGCATGCCAGCAAGGTTCATGCCAGATACCTCATGCCATTCCCTTCTCTTATCTTCCACATCCTACACAAACAGAACCCCCATATTGTTCAAGCTGCCGAGCAATATGAAAAGTTTGTGCCAAAGCTCAAATTTTATCATAAATGGCTAGAGGTTAAGCATACCATCCATAAACTAGAAGAGGAACAAGCTAGTACTGATGATGATAAACAAGTGAAAGAACAAACCTAGGAAGTGCCTACTTCCTCAGGTTGCAAGGATATTCACTCTAGTCACAAAAGGATGATAGATGATCTTACTATGTACATTGAGGCTAATGATAGACACATTGCTTGATTGTGAATTGATGCCAAGATGGTGAAAAAAATTAGAGACAAAGAAAAGGCACTTCATGTTGATCATCTTACCCTTTTTGATGAAGAGTAAATTGGCAATTCTGTTGAACAAAAAAGGGAATAATAGAGTTGCTTGGTAGGGAAAAAGATGTTAGAGGGTTAAAAAAAGTTATTTTATATTTTTTATAATAGTCACATCAATAATTTTAACAACAATATTAATGGAGAGACTAAGATTTTTAAATAAAAATATACAGTCACAATATCTCAAAATTAAAGTATAGAAACTAAATTTTAAATTTCACAATAAATAGGGCCTTTAGCATATTTAAACCTATTAATTATTTTCGTATTTTAAATTAAATAATATTTACGTGTAAAATTTATATTTATTTAATTAAAAAATTATGTTTTTATTATTTTTAATTTTTCCAATTATATTCAATGATTATACTTATAATTTTATTAATTAATAATATTTTATTTTATTTTTAAGTAGATACTTTAACCAAATTAATTAATTTGGCATAAACTATTATCACATGATAATATTAATAAATTATTAATAAAATATCAATTTAGTAATATAATTAGCAATAAAGAATATTCTCATAAGTTCAATTTTTTTTAATTTGTGTTTTTATATTATATTATACTATAGATATTCAAATAATTATAACGAATTAATCATTATAAATCGAATGAGATTGAGAATCAAAATATGTCCAAACCTATGCTAGAATATAAATCTTTACATAATTTATGTGTGACATAAACTAAAATAAGTATAGATAGAGAACCCACACATAATTTATAAAAAGTGAAACTAAATTTAAAATCTTAAAGTTCTCATAACCTCAACCTCGTCCGTAAGTTTATTTTTAAAAATATTTTCAATTATAATTATATTTTTATTGCCTTCTCTTTTACTTTTTTGTTTATTCTTTTAACAATTTATCCAAATTTTAATATAATTATACTATTAACTTTGGATTTTTTGTGTTTTGTAAATTTATATTTTAATCAAATTTTTTCATTAAAATCTTTTAAGCTAATTAATTTTATATGAAAAATAATTTAATGAATTCATTTAAAGTTAATATAATCTAAATACAGCACATTCCTCGCTGCTGACAGGATAGCGAAGATACATTTTGCTTTCGAGAAATTTGCAGAATGATGCCTTAAGTTTACCAATTGTGAACTGAGCTTTTCTTTACAGATAAATATCATATATTGTTTCAAATATATTATAATTTTTGACATCTGACACTTTTCATTTTAAGTATTTTATTTTCATTTTGAATAAATTACTTTTTACCCTTAAATAATTTACTTTTAACATAACTTAATTATCACACGTATATTACAGTTGATAAGACTCTTTTCAAATTAATCTTATTGTCATTATTTTATATAATGAAATTAATTATATATATATAGTATAAAATTTTATAATAATAAAACGTTGGCATATCTGTTTACGATAATATTTTGAATATAATATTTCAAATAAAAGATTTCTATTTATCATAAACGTTTTAATATAATATTTTCAAACTTCATAATAAAATATATATGTTTTATATACTATTAGTATGCATTATCAATTTTTATGTTAAAATTAAATTTCATTATTTTATAAAAATAAATAAACTAAATAGATAATACAATAATTGTACAAATAGATTTGTTTCAAAGTTAAACGGATATTCATAAAATTAAATAATTTTAACTAAGGATAAATATTTTTATTTAAGATAAAAATAAGTTAATAGAATAACATTCGTCTCTATCTTACCCTGACAGTCTCCTAAGCGTTTTGAGTCTCCTAAGTTTCTCGGCTTCTTATTTCTTCGACTCTCAATGGTCTAATTGAATCACCTCATCTTCCCTTATCTTCAAACCTCTTTGACTCTCCTAGCTAGCTGGATTAGGAGACTTTTGTGAAGATGACCTCTATTACGTCCGTCGAATTGAATTACCTCGTCTTCCGTTACCTTCAAGAGTCGGGTACGTAGTCAGTTTTTTTTTTTTTTTTCCTTTAATTTGTTATGTTTGATTGCAGCGATTTTTATTTTTATTTTTTGAACACTTTGTTTTCTTACTTTAAAAAAAAAAAATTGGTAGATTTTTTTTACTGTATTGCAGGGTTTAAATTTTAGGCAGTATTTTCTATTAAAATTTATTGGTTTTTATGAAAAATAAAAGAAACGAGAGAAAAAGATATTTAATTTGGAGCGTGCTGATCGTTATGTTTGAGATAGTTCCTGGCATTATAATGCTCAGAAGGTGCATTATTGCTTTATATCCGTGAAAAGTAGTTTTCCTTTTTTGTTTCTATATTTGCGAACCCTATATGAAGGCTGAGTTTCAGAAATATTTGTTAATCAATGAATTGAATGAGACTGGAATCATCCGTTACCATTGTACATAAAGTCTAATATTTTATTTTATGCTTATCAAATGGACACAGGTTTTACGCATTCAGCATTCACTTTAGGTTATGAGGCAGGAATTAATACATGTAGTATCGATGGGAACTTGATTCCGCCTGGGGCGCTCATTAGATTTGTTCAGAAAGGACTTCAGTACCTGGAGATGGAAGCCAACTTAAGTAACGTTAGCATGCTTATCCTTACACTAGCTTTTCTGTTCTTGGTCTCACAGGGTGCATAGCTAAGACTAGCTGCTAATCATTATCCATTTTGGGTTTGCAGAGTGATGTTGAAACAGATGAAGATTTCTCGTTCTTGCATCCTTTGGATATAATAACCAAGGATGTAAACCAATTGCAGCAACTGGTAAAGGAGAGAAGGAAGAATAGAGACAAAGATAGAGACAGGGAGGTTGAGCGGGAGTGTGAAGGAGAGCGTGGACAAGTAATAGAGAAAGAGAGACAAGAAAAGGAGAAGGAACATGACAAGGATAGGAAGAAGGAACTTGCTGATACGGATATGGTTACGAATCAAGAAGAAAATGACAGCTCTCAAGCATAAAGAAAGTTGCAACTTTTGTAAGTTAGTGTCATGCTTTGCTTCTTCCTAGTTCAGGCATCAGTTCATTTCTAGATTAGCCAGGAGATTTCATCAATTGGATATTTGAGAATTCACATGAAATTATTTGGTCTTTCATATTCATTTATTTTATATTTATATTTATATTGCATCGTTATATTTTGTGCTACTACATGAAACTGTAGCTTCTCAGCAGGCTTGTAAGATTCCTAGTTCTGATGTTACACTTTTGAATCTTCTTATACACCTGGATTAGGAGTTCTAATAGCAATGACATAGCCGTGTCACTGTTGCTACTGCCATTTGAGTAAATGACAATGTGAAAGGAAAAGTTCACTCGTGGGGTGTCTGAGGAAAAGGCTGGAACAGAAAATAACAGCCCTACCGGACCACTATTTCCACTACCTACACACAAATACAACTTAAAATAAAAGGCTTAATTCATATTTTGGGGTTTGAAGTAGAGGTGAACATGGGCGGGCGGGCTGGGTTCAGGTTAGGCCCGACTAAAAAATTAGGCCCGTTCATTGGGCTCGGGCCGGGCCAAGCCCAAAAAATAGGCCTAAAATTTTACCCAAGCCCGGCCCATATAAAAATACTATAACCCGAGCCCGCCCAACCCAATTATTAATTTTTATATTATTTTATATAATTTTAAATATATATAATACATCAAAATATTAAAAAATAAAAAATATTTTTCAACAAATTGAAAATAAATTTTAAAAATATGTAGACTTCAATAACACTAAAATAGATGCAACTTAACAAGAAAATACCTCTAAAATAATAACAAAATTAACAAATGTCTTTAAAATAATAACAAAATTAACAATAAAATAAGTTTTATATAATATCTAAACAATAACAACAAAATAATATAAACATAATAGTAAAATGATAGCAAAATAAAGAGAAAACAATAAGAAAATAATATTTTAAAATATTTTTTTGCCTTTAATGATTTGGGCGGGCCGAGCCGAGCCCGAGCCAAGAAATTTTACCCAAGGCCCAGCCCATTTTTAAACAGGCCTCATTTTACTTAAGCCCATTTTTAGCCTATATTTTACCCAAACCTCCCATTTTTCGAAGGGCCTTGGTAGGATTGTGGCCCAACCCATGCTCACTCTAGTTTGAAGTATATCTATTTTTTTATCTGGGTATTTATTAAATTTTTTTTACTCAATTTGGTATTAAAATATTTATCTGCAATAGTTTTTAACCCATTTCCTTAAAATAATTTCCACCAATTAAAAACTCATGTGGTTATATCTTAACCTTTTTTTGTTGTTGAAAACGTTATTATTATAATTTTTTCGTCATTTTCTTTATACCTCATCATCGGTCGGATTATCTACATAGTCCTGAAGATTTCTTTAAAAAGTAAGAAGATTTAGAAAAAAAAAAAAACTTTAAGAAATGGGTTTAAATAAAAAATAAGCCTCCATTTCTAAATTGGTTGAATGTTAGGTAAAAATTTAAAAATGTTTGGTTTTTACTCAAGTTTGGCCCGTATTCAGCCTAACTTTTTCACTATTATTTTGTTATTATTTTGTTATTATTATCTAAATATTATATAATTTTTATTTTATTATTAATTTTATTATTATTTTAGAGACATTTATTTTAAGTTGCAACTTGCAACTATCTTAGCTTTATTTAAATATAAAAATTTTTTATTGTATTTTAAATTTATTATAAAATAGTTATTTTATTTTTAGTGTCTTTAATGTAATGTATTTTTAAATTTATTTTATATAAAAATAATATAATTTATTTCAACATAAGTCGAAGTTTAACATTTTTTTATTTGGATTGCGCTATACTCGAGTTCGAGACATAAAAAACGGGATTAAAATATTACATTCCCGGCTTGAACCAGGCCGATTATGAGGTCTAATCTTCTTCAATGCTTTCATTTTGTTGTTGAAAAAAAACCTTCAAATGATAACGAAACCCCCTGAAGAAAAGGAATAGCAGCATAAACATGATTGCCCGCTTTAAACTTACCAATGTTTATGGATTTCAAATATTCTTGTGTAAATAGACATGAATGGATCTCTTTATTTCTAAAAGATTGACAAACTCCAAGCAAAAGTTTTAGTTTTGATAACATTTTTGGGAGATGCTTTATGGTGAGAACAAGGGATGACCAAATTGGACCTTGACTCAACTAAAACCTGTTAGTGTTGCAGTTTCAATTCAAAATCCTACCTTTGCACCTAGATAAAAGTTGCTTACAGTAAATTTAAACCCAAATTATGCTTAAAGAACCAAATAAAGCTACAGTTATGATGAGATAGTTGAAGTCCTTACTGGTATGGATTATGTAGTTGCAGTTCCGAGAAATGGGAAAAGTTTGCAGATTGATATTCAAAACCCAACTAAAATAAGCATGGTTTCTGGAAAAGATGAATCTGGAATCAATTTTAGTGATATTTCTAATCAACATATTATACGTCTTCAATGATTATGACAGCATTTAATATGCAAAATTGCTGATAAAGTGAAAAACAGAGCATTTGATTTTTGAAGACGAAGAGAAGGGGAGGAGAGAAATAATATATATTTTATTTTTATTATTTAATTTTAATAAATGTTTTTAAGTAAAAATTGAAAATATAAAATTTTGATCTGTCAATTTTTAATTGCTGGAGATTTTTTTTCTAACCTCCGTAAAAGAAACTAAAAACTATATCCTATGGCTTGCTTTCTATTTCCTAATTCTCTTTGCAAAACAAAAAGGATATGGCAAAAGGGTTATTCATTAGTGTGAATGGATAAAACTATGTGACTTAAAAGGAGAAAATAGGTATTGGCTTTTGTTGCTTAACAAAATTCAATTTATCCCTACTAGCAAAATAGGGTTGGCGATTAATTTGTTGTCCGAATTCTTTGCTTGTGCATGTGTTAAAAGCCAAGTATTATCCCGAAACAGATTTCGTATATGCAAGGTTAGGGAGTTTATCTTCCTATACTTTGAAGAGTATTTGGGCTGCCAAAGGGATACTCCAAGATGGGATGTGCTGGAGAGTTGGGAATGGGGAAAGAATTCCAGTTATCGGAGCTGCATGGATGCCTCATTCAGAGAATCGCAAAATTCAAACTGTTAGTAGTATTCCAGATTCAATGACATAGTTGATTTTATTGTTAAGGAATCTAGGCTTTGGAATGAAGAACTTATTGAAAGTACCTTCAGTATGGCTGATGCAAAACATATTTTAAGCATTCCGTTGGCTCATATTCCTCAGGATGATTTTTTGGTGTGTAAAGGGGAGGCATCTGGTGAGTATTCTGTTCGTAGTGCTTACAAAATGCTTTTACAGTTAATGGTGATCCTAATCATTTACAGCAACAAACAAAATATATGCCTTTTTACAAGAAATTATGGGGGCTTCATCTGCCCTCTAAATTGAAGATTACAATTTGGAAATGCTGTAAAAACTACATCCCTACTTTGTGTAATCTACAGTACAGAAGGCTAATAAACGAGGTTGTGTGCCCAAAGTGTGCAGCGTCAGTGGAGACTCGCGAACATGTGTTTAGGGAGTGGCATGTTACAAGGGATACATGGAGATATTTAAATGCATGTTGGCCTGAGATAGGGGATAAAATGCACTTTATGGATTGGGTTGCATCCAATACCATAGGCCAGTGCAGAATCTTCGCATGCGCAATTTGGGTTTTATGGACGGAGAGAAACAAATGGATTCATGAGCGGCAAAAAAGATATGGTTCAAAAATTGCTAATTTTGTAAAAAATTATATTGCTGAATTAGATGGGTTGGAAAAAAACTTTATCCGTGAGTATGAAGGGAAATGAGATCTGGAGGCCACCGTGAACTCCGTTTGTCAGAACCAATTTTGATGCGACTTTCAACAAAACCAATAACAATTCTTGCTCGGGGTTTGTAGTAAGGGATTCTAATGGAGAGATATTGGGAGTCAGATCTGTTCTTAATCAAAATATACCTTCTGCATTTGCAGTCGAGGCTCTTGCCTATGTCCGAGGACTCCAGTTGGGTGTGACGATGGGAGTTAGGGAAGTGGAGGTTGAAGGTGATACGAGATCTGTTATTAAAAAAATACAGAGTAGATGGGCAGATAAATTAGAGATACAAGCTTACATTTCCGATTATCAAAATTTGAGTAATAGCTTTCAAACCTGTGTTTTTCTGTTTGGGCATCGATCAAAAAATGAAATTGCTCATTTGCTTACAACTGAAGGAGTGAAGGTTTGCGTAGGGAGGAACAATGGAATTTGGATTGGGGGGGTTCCTGTTTTTGCATGAATGGCAGCGGAGCGTGATCGACTAAGATATTCATCTGCTGGGAGTGGGATGAGTTCCCTAGAAAATCAGAGGAATCAGAGGATGTGAGGGGGAAGGGTGCGTTGAGAGGATAATAGATTATGTTTTGTTGTTTTCAATGTGTATCAGGAGTAGTGCTTAATTAATCTACTGTTAAAGTTGCAGAGATGCTTCTAGAGCAACTCTTGTGTTCAGCTAGGTTGGGCCAAAATTCTTGGTCCGTTTTTTCGCTTTATTTTTTGGGTGTATTGGGTTGTGTTTCTTTAATAAATAATCCAGTTATTTTATTTTAATAAACTATAATAAATGGATATTTTAGGTACAAAATTGAGTAAAGAAAAAGTTAATATAAATATACCAGTGAATTAAAGCTAAAATAAAATATTTAAGATGATGGATGAGAGGAGAGCTGAAAAAAATCAACATAAAATAGACATGACATTAGCCGGTGTCGGTTGGGTCGAGTTTGATTTGGAGTGTAGGATTGAGAGGTGCCATGAATGGTAGAAGAAATGGGTAGAAGGCCAAATGAGAGAGGTGGCAGACCAGATAACCAGAGAAAGTAGCAGAGAAGAAAGGGTAAATTTGAACATGGAATTAGGGAATCACGAGTTCTGTGGGGAATAAGAAATGGGTTTGGACTTGATTTTTTTGGGGTCGGCCCTCTTTCAGACCTAATCTAGTTGTTTGTACTATCGTTAATTTTTGGTAAAATAATCTCTTCAGTCCCTCTCAAAATTGAAATTGAGTAATTGATCCATATAGAAAAATCGATGCAATTTAATCCCACCAATTTTAGAAGTGAGCAACTAAGGACAATTAATCACAGTATTAATGCCTATTTGACATGCATTGCATGTGATTTTACTTGTTTAAAATTTAACAAGTTTTAAATATTGTATTTTTAATTATAGTAATTAACGTAAAATAATAGTTTCTATTTGAATTATTGAATACAATTAAAATATATTAACTTTTCAATTCAAATATTATAATATAAAATTTACAAATCTTTAAATATTAAATCAACTTGATATATATTTTAAATATTTGATATGGTCTTCTTTTAAGTTTTGATTATATGGGTTACATATTGTTTTAAGCATTTCATTTGTTCACGAAAATGAATATTAATTGATTTATTTATGTCGTTATAGTAGGTTTTATAATTAAATAATATATTTGATTAAAACAATATAGTATGCAAATTTGTGTTAATAAACCAATGAATTTTATGGTTATTGAATTTAATTTAGTTCAAAGAATGATTAAAGGTAATAGTTCATCGTTTTATATTATTTCATGTGCTCATTATTTAGAGAAATGACATGAACAATTCTAAATGAAAATTTCTATGAGCATAAATGGTTGGATTTTTAAATTAAATTTTATGCATGTTTATGATGATGGTTATAAAAGAAAAATTTGCTAGTTTTTCATTATGTCATATTTTTATGTTTGAGATGTTATTTTATTTATATATTTAATTTAGGCTTGTTTCTATACATGACCTATGCAATTATTCTTGGTAGTTAATTGATTATGCAAAACTCTTGTCAAAAGGGCTTTAAAACTATTTTGAATTGATTTCATATCTCATTATGACTAAACAATATAATGAGTTATTTGTTCCACCAGTTTTGCTCCATTCCCTGAAGTGAATATAGCAATTCATAACAATTATGAAATTTTAACTTATTGTCATTATTAACAAATAGATAAGAAGAAGATGGATGATTCAAAATGTTGCCAAATGTTTATTCTTAGTATAGAATGCTCAATGATTTATACTAATTTATCATTCCTTGATGCAGATGATATCTATATAATATTATTGGTAAGAAATATCATATATGCTTACATTATTTTCTAAATGACTTTTTGCACATGTAACACTCATATCCCGTTTCCATTGGCAAAATAAGATACCGGATATTACTAATGAAGTTGGAACAGTTGATATGATTTACAATCAATAATCAATTCAGTTCCATAATTAAAATTAATATTCAATATGAAAGAGATCATTCAGTTTCAAGTATTAAATCAAGCTTTTGAAACTCTAAAAAAAGTTACGAACATTTAGGGACCAAACCGGAACAAATTAGAACTTTTAGGAAAAATTTAAAAAATTTCAAGTTAGGGGTCACACAGCCGTGTGTCCAAGGCATGTGACAGAGTCCAAGCCATGTGGCTCCAAACATGGTCGTGTGGTTAACCTACACGCCCATGTGCGACCTTACACGTCTATGTACATGGACCGTGTAACTCTCTGATTTGGATCACATGGCCGTGTTAGAGGATGTGCGCTAGGCCGTGTAACATTCAAAATACCCTCACACGACTGTGTCACTGGCCGTGTGTCTGCCTGTGTGAGAATGGCACCTATACTATTTTTAAACACGTTTTGGGCACATGTCCGTATGGGTTACCCGTGTGCTTCACACAGGCCATGTGACAACCCGTGTCCTAGGCCGTGTTAGACCAAAAATGACCAATTCCAAGCTAAATTTTCACCTATTTGCTTAGGAGCTTAAACACATTCAAATACACACTTTCATAGGCTAAAAACCATCTTCAAACACATTCAAAACATGTCAATGGATTCAACCTATATATCAAACCAATGTACCTTCACTGATACCACAAATCATTCCATAACATTTCATCTTCAAGGTTTCATAAACAAGATATAGGTACACATCAAAACATCAATCCATTTCAAACTATAATCTTACATATTGTCAATGTTTTCTACCATCATACTTAGCATTTAAACTTAGATGAAACATGCATAATTTCATTTGTCACAACACATAGCACAAGTTTAAGTAAACTTGATCAAATTAGGATTCAACATCATATATACAAAGAGGTCCTAATACATGCCATATATACCAAACTATATCAAAGTCTACCAAAGATCTTCGGATAGTGTGATTTCTTGTGTTGATCCAATCTGCTAAGCCTTCAAAAAGTAATCTACAAAATAAGACAAATACAGGTGAGCTTGAATAAAGCTTAGTAAGTTCATTTGTATATATTGATAAACCTTTCCAATTAAACATAGTAATAAATTAAAATTAAATGTTTAAATTCCATAAATTACAACATTTATCATAACTTAACAATCATTACAGTAGTTCAATATATTCAGTGGATAATGCTCGTTTGAGCTTTACTCAGTATATCAATAGATTTCACTCGATTAAGCTTTTTTAGTATATCACTGGATAACGTTCCATAAGATTTATTAAGTATATCAATAGATTATTTTACTCAATAGAGCGTTCTTTTCAATAGATTTAGTAGGTATGGCTTGAGAGCACATATGTTTCAGTAGATTCAGTAGGTAAAGCTTGAAAGCGCATACATTAGTAGATTTACTAGGGATCGCTCATTTGAGCACCAATCAGTATATTAGTGAGAAACACTCGTTGATCTCATTCATTATATAATATAAAATTCAATAATAGTATACTAACAAAGAGTATAAGGATTATTAGAAGCATAAATAATTGCATGAACTTACAGGGTTGATTTACAGTAACAACTCATAGTATCTAAATCAGTGATCAATGTCATTTCAATTCATTATTTCCATTTCCAATCACACACATCAATATAATCCAATATTATATAATAAAGTTCCTATAATACATTTAAAAATGTACTAAAATTAAATCGAACGAACTTACCGAGCTAAACTACAACAACGACAAAGTACAGAGGCTATTTGGTAATTTCCTCTTTTCCTCGGTTTTCCACTCGTATAGGATCTAAAATAATAATTTCATCCAATTCACTAATTCTAACAGCAAATTTAATTCATTTTATGCAATTAAGTCCTTTTCGACATTTTTACAAAATTGCCCTGAACATTTTACTTTCAAACAATTTAGTCCCTAAAGCCAAAACATGCAATTTAACCAATTTCAAATAAGATCAAGTTTAGCTGAACTATGTAAGGCCTCTCTACAGCCCATAATTTCTATTATTATATAAAAAGTCCCTGTAATTTTATCACTTTAACGATTTAGTCATTAAACATTAAAATTACCAAAAATTACTTTACAAAATAGTCTTATCTAGCAAACAAGCTTAATATTCTACAATAAAACTTCAAGAATAACTCAATTTCATCAATGGCATAATCCAAAACATTTGACGATTTTATGAATTAATCCCTGAGTTAGCTAGATTAAGCTAATATGAGCTCAAAAACATAAAAATTAATAAAAAGGGGCAAGATTTTCCTACTCAATCAACGAAACCTAGCTTGGCCGAAGATTTATCCTCTCAAAAATGGTACATTCGGATTTTGAAGGAAGAAACAAAAAATGATAGCCAATTTTGGCTTTTGTTTTATTTTCATTTTACCTAATTTCATAAATTACTATTATAACCTTACAATTTCAATAAAATTTCATGTAATTAGCCTTGCAGACCATCCATTATCTACTCAAATGGTATAATTTCTAATTAAGGAGGGTTTAATTGCACAATTGGTTCTTCAATTATTTTAAATTTTAACTAAACAAGCTAATTTTCAATTTAATCCTAAACTAATTAGGACTAAATGAGCAAATAGCCCAAAAGTTAGTGGATTTAATCATGCTACCGCTTGGACTTTTTGACCATGGTTTAATTATCATTTTGATCCTTTTACTATTTTAAATCTATAGTAATTAACTTTTATCTCTTTTACAATTTAATCCTTTTACCTCAATTAAGCAATAAATCATCAAAATTACCGGATCCAACTTCAATTCACATATAATACAACTCTGTAAATATTTAATAAAAACATTTATGAATTTATATTATGAAAACAAGGTCCTAATACCTCGTTTTCAATAACCACTTGACTTTTGAACCAAATCACTTATACTAACTTTTAATTCAATTATTTAAAATCATCAAATCAAAATTTAATATAAAAATTACTATTGACTTGTATAATTTAAATACTAATTATACGAACTTACTCGTCGGATTTGTGGTCCGAAAACCATTGTTCTCGACACTACTGAAAAGCAGCTGTTACAGCACATCTCTTAAAGTGAATGTCTGCAGTAAATATAATAAATTTTATAATTATTATTTTCAGATATTTGAATATTTTGGCATATTCCTTGAAGTGAATATTACATATAATTGTTTGGAAATTATATTTATTTTGTTGACTTAGTGGCATTGTAACATTGATTTAGATATTTCCAGTAGTAAATGTCACAATAGTACTTATATGTGGATACAAAGTAAAAAGAATGACAGTAAAAGTATCAATTTGTCACAATTTATATTGGCATTATTAGTACAATTGAAATGCATGTTAAAGTAAACTAGAAGTTTACTGATACAAATGCATTTACTACTTGGCGTGACAAGTTAAACCATCATGGATCATATATGATGAGAAAATTAATTGATAATTCATATGGATATTTATTAAAGAACCAAAATATTCTTTAATTTAAATAATTGTCATTTGTTTCTTATTCTCAATGAAAATTTATTATTCAAACTCACTAGCTAAAGTAGAGATTTATTATCTTGCATTTCTGAAATGAATATGAGCTCATTCATTCACCATGTGGATGGTTTTGATATTATATGATTTTGGTAGATGCATCTACAAAATAATCACATATGTATTATCAACTTTCAACCTATCGTTTGCAAGACTACTTGTTTAAATAATTAATTTTAGATCATGCAATTAAGACAATTCATCTTGCTAATACTGATGAGTTTATATCTCAGTCTTTTATTGATTGAATTTGAATTTTTTTTAAAAGTTTGTTATTTATGAGCATAATGGTTTAGAGAAATTATTGATTGAACGCATCTAATTAATATCTAAACCATTACTTATGATAACTAAACTTCCTATTTCAACATGAGATTATGTTGATTTACGTGTTGTACACATCAAGCCAATAAGTTATAAATACTTATTTCTCATATTTGAATTTTTGTATGTGTGTATATGTTCCAATTGCTCCACAGCAACAAAAATGAGTGAATACTCAAAGAAAGTTGGGAATATATATTAATTATGAGTCTCCTTGTATTATTATATGTTTTAAATGTATTTGAGATTCAATTATGACATAATTTGTTATTACTATTTTAATTCGATAGTTTTCCCTACATTAAGGGAAGAGAAATAATAACTTATAATGAGTTAGTGGGAGAGTAATTTAGACCAAAAGTTCAATAAGGATAACTCATTACAAGTGCCAAATATGAAAATTCTCATAAAAGAAAATAATAAATCTAGATGGTCATATAGTGAAGGTGGGTGCTCTAGAAGAGACCCAAGACATAACTAATAAGTAAAACTCCAGAAGAGATTCAGGTATCTAAAACTGAAGATTAAAATAGTGAAAATAAGAGATCTCGATAAGTTATGTCAATTTGAAAAAATGTCGAACCGATAATTAAAGTTGTCGACAATGATTTTGCTTGAAATATTATTGTTGAAATAATGAAATAAAAAAAAGGATCTTGAATAAATCTATTGAGAAATATAGATATGGAATAAATTGGTCAAAATAGAAATACACAACTCAAGTACAATTAAATTTGTGGAATTTTTGGACTAGTATTCTAAATATCTAAATGTATAAATCTAGTGAGGGTGCAAATGAAGTAGTTTTGCAAAACGAAATAAAATATGAAGTTTTTGCTAAGTCCTGGCATTGATTATAAAAAGATATAATATTCATTTTTGGTGGATGAATAACCTTTAGATATATTATTAAACTAAAAGTTCATTAAAAGATTTAACTTGCGTCTAGTGGTTGTTGTTACAACCTTTTATGAATCACTATATAGTAAAGTTTATATTAAAATCCTTGAAGGATTTAGAATGCCATAAGCATATTGAAGTTATCAGGAAATTGTTCATTTATATGAATTGAAATAATTGAACATATGTGGTAAATTTGAGTTAGTCAATAGTAGTTGAAAGAGGATTATAAAATGATCCAAAATACCTATTTGTATTTTTATAGATGGATCATGATTAAATTTTGTTATGATTATTGTTAAAACTTCTGAAGAGATCAAAATGTATTTCCCCCAAAATTTTCCCTCACTCGTGACTTTTAAAAGAATTTTGATATAAATGCTTAACAAATACATTCAAATGGTCATTTGAAAAGCTAGTATTCAAGATTGAATACATAGAATATGAGATATTATATGATGTTTTCATGAGAGGGAGTATATACGAGCTGTACTCTTTTTCCCTTAACCGAAGTTTTGTTCCATTGGGTTTTCATTGTAAGGTTTTTAATGAGGCAACATATTATGCGTATTATAGATATGTGTACTCTTTTTTCTTCACTCGTAAATTTTTTCTCATATAGTTTGTAACAGGCCATTTTTCAATGGTGTCGGAAATAGTGGTTTCAGGGCCACAAATTTGATGACTAAGTTCGTAAATATTGTTATTTAATATTTACGAATCAATAATGTTTTCTAAAAGGTTTTCAATATGGTAATTTATGCTATTTGAATGATTAATTAAGTTCAAGTGGTAAGACTCTAAGGTCATGTGGTTTTAGAAAATGAGGTATCGGGACCTTGTTTCTATAAACTGAGCCGTAAATATTTTTATAATTATTTACGGGGTGTTATCAAGGTTGTATTAAAGTTTCGTTAAAAATTTTAACGTTTCGATAGCTAATTAAGCAAAAAAACTAAATTATTAAAGTTGTAAAATTTAATGGCTATTAGAAATTTGTGCTAAATGATTATTAAAACATGAAGTAGGGGTTTTAAATGGTAATTATATCAATTTTATATGGTGGTTCGGTTGATAGGTAAATTATTTACATTTTTTTCTTATTAAATTATATGTTATTATAATAATTAAGTGAATAAAGCATAATATAATAAAATGTTCATCTTCCAAAAACCAATTCCCACCGAAATTGAAATAATAAAAACTGCATGGAAGGGTTCAAGCTTCGCCCTTGCTTTGGATGATGCATGTAAGTCCGTTTTAGCCCCGTTTTTAATAATTTTTATGTTTTTATGATCGTTGCAACTAAATCTAGTTAGCCCGTACTTCCGATTTTGAAACTGTTAAAGACTTTGAATTTTTCGATTGATGAATCTAGTATTTTTATATTAAATGATGAATTTGAAATATTAGTTTTTATTTAAAAATATTTTGTTAAGTGATTTTTGATGAATTTATCGATTTGGGACTAAATTGTTGAAATAGTAAAAATACAAGGATTTGATGTGAAATTATTACAAATGTGGGCTTTTTTGGGTGCGATGAATATTTGGCTAATATGAATTGGTAATAAAAATGGTTAAATTGCATGTTTTAGGCTCAAGGACTAAATTGAATAAAAGTAAAATGTTAGGGGTAATTTTGTAAAAATGTCAAAATGACTAAATTGCATAAAATAAATTGTTTTACTATCTAAATTAATAAATCGAATGAAATTATTAATGTAGATCAAGGTCGAGTGGAAAATCGAGGAGAATGAAAAATTACTAAAAAGCCATTATACTTTGTTATTTTTGCAATGTAGCTAGGTAAGTTCGTATGAACTAAATTCTGTATAATGTTGATTAAATTGAATGTTAGTATTTGATTCTATTGTGATTGAATCAATATACATATCTTATTATACAATTTATCTTGTCAAGAAACGATGGAAATTCAACAATGTACAATGACTATCGAGCCTCGTTTGAACCTTAGGAATATATATAATACAAATGACATATCATTAGGGTTACCATATTTCGGGTGCTGGTCCAGAATGTCCTACCGGTGGCTGAGTTCTGGTATGTGTTGCAAATACTCGACAGCTTGTGTGAGCAGCATCTTGTAGCTATGTTCCGAACGACAACTTGTGTGAGAAAACCTAGGTTACCATGTTTCGGATGTTGGTCTTGAATGTCCTACCAATGGCTAATGTAATATCCTGGATTAGGGCTTATGCACTATGGCTAAAATTTTATGAAATAGTATGTCTTATGTGTTGTGAATGTGTTGTGTGCATTTTAGGAACTTTGGAAATGTAAGGAAATGTAAGGAAATGTAAGGAAATGCTTTAGAAAATATTAAGTCTTAAGAGAAAGCTTGGAAATGTAAGGAAATGTAAGGAAATACTTTAAAAAATATTAAGTCTTAAGAGGAAGCTTGGAAATGTAAGGAAATGTAAGGAAATGTAAGGAAATGCTTGAAATGTGACAAAATCGGGCTTGGAAAATGGCAGGACGCCACTAGGGCTCTGAAATGACGCCATATGCTAGGATAACTTGGGCCTAGTATGGCCACATGAAGCCCAAAATAATGGGTTAAAATTCGCACTCCTAAGGTAAGGAGATGGATGGCATAGGAGACTAAGGTAGGAGTTTAAGTTGAAGTCAAATTCTTTTAGAATTTCGCTAAGCTAGGAAAATAAAGATATGAGAGTGATGGCCAAGAAAAGGACTCTCTAGGCTTAGTAATTTTAAAAGGAGGAAAACTAAGGCCATTCAACATTCTTTCTTCTCTTTTTAAATCTCTAGAATTCTCTCGCCATTATTCTTCTTTTTCTTTTCAATTCTCCACAAAGCCGAAAACAAAATCCCTAGTCTTGCCGAATTTCTAAGTTCTATATCTTCCTTTTCTTTCCTTGTAAACCGAAATACCTCGTGCTTCCCATCATCAATTCTTTTTCCTTTGCAAAACCAATCAAAACCGAAGATAAGTTTCAAGCCTATAGCGAATCTCTAAGCCTCAAAGCCGAATCTACAAGGGTGTTTTAGTTTCCGAAGGTGCACCATAGGCGCATGTTCTTTAGTGATTCGGTAAGTTTGGATTTCTTTCCTCACGATTTTTCTCTCTTCTCATTAAGATCTAACCCGAATCAATTGTCTATGCCTATCAATTTCTCTTCTTTAGCCCTAAAACCGAATCCTACTTTATAATAAGCCCGAAGTGCCGATTTTGGAAAAGCCGAAGGTGAGTAATTAATGGTAGGTGGTAGAATGGCCCTTTTCTATTCTTTTTTTTTTTTGGTGAATACCATATAGGCTAAGATAATTGAGAATTTCGGTTTGTTGAATAAGTGGAGGATAGCCGAATATAGGTAAAAATTAGGTGACTTGGTTTTTAGGAGGAAGGCGACAAAAGTAAGCTGAGGTTTCCGGGAATTTAGATTCATAAAGGTAAGTGAATCTGACATTCGACCAAGGCCCTATTGTGATATCTAGATCTATTTCGTCATTATTCAAAAGCCGGAAACTAACCCTTTAAGTGATCTAATGTTGGCCGAATACAAGGTAGAGGATCACAAAGTTTCGGGATTTGATTTTTAATCCAATCGACACCAAGGTAAGAATTTGATTACAACAATCCTACTAGGATTTGGATTTATAGCCGAATGGCTTTTTACTAACATGTTAGGGTTGGCCGACTATAGGAATTAAAGATCTAAAGCAATAGAACAGGTTTTCGGGATTTCAGTAAATTCGATAAGTATATCAGGTGTGTACCCCACACTATTTCTTAATAAATTTAAGACACTGTTTAATATGTATGTATGTTATACGAATGTGGAAAATATGGCTAAGTACCATGTTATGGTACACAGACTAAGGCACGCTTCCTACTCCTACTATGAGTATGTAAGACTTGTTATGCCATGAATATGAATATGATAAGAATGTGAAATCGGGCCTAAAGCATTATGTTGCATGATTTTGTATGACATGGGCATATGGGATATTATGAAAAGGGAAGTGAATGGTGACCTAAGACCACGATATCGAATGTGGTGACCTAAGACCACGATATCCGAATGTGGTGACCTAAGACCACGATATCTCGAATATGGTGTCTCATGACACAAAGTATGTATCAGTGGCTATGCCACGAATTTTATAAGAGGCGATGAAGCACGTCATTGCAATGACGCCTTCGATGGTGTGTAGCGGATGGAGGTTGACTTAGTAGTCCCCACGGTGTGATGGTTGGTGCGGTGGCGTGTAGCGGATGGATAACTAGGCTTGGGTCCGGATTGCATCATTTTATTTAATGCTATATGATTATGTATGATTTGATATGCCTGAATTTATTTGAGTTTGGTGTTGGTTGTACACATTGAGTCTGTTTGACTCACCCTTTGTGGGATTATTTTTCAGGTGATGATCAGTAATGGACCGGGTCGGTAGGAGCTCAAGGGTGGCCATGCAAAGCTCAAGGATTGATTTATTTTTATTTATGTTTAAGTTTTGAATTATTCGGGTTTTTATGTTGATGTAATAAGGCCACTAAGTATTGAATCGTTTATGCATGCTTTTAAGTTACTTAGTATGATTCAATTATTATCGAATTTAAAGTTTAAAAGTTAAATTTTCTTAAGTATATTTATCAAATGTTTTGACATCAAATCAACAAGGTATTTAATTTTCGAACCCAACCCAAATCAAGACTTTTCAAAAATAATACACAAGTTTTAGCAAAGTTTTCAAACAAGTTTCGAATGAATTTTCTTTAGAAGCATGCCAAATCGGGTCAGGGCTTGTGGGCCGGGTTTGGGGTGTTTCAGTTTGGTATCAAAGCCCAATTTTAAACTCTCGGCCTTGGGTTTAAGGCCCAAACGTTTTCAAAGTTAAGCCCAAAAGAATTTTGTGAATTAAGTAGGATTTTCGGCATGGCCCACTAAGTCTCCGGCCAAGTCCACCGGTAAGTACCCTATCTCTTGTGTGATTTATGATATGAATTGTAGAAGGGTAGAAATGGAACGTAGATTAGTATGATAAGTACTTAAACCCTAGGACTAGTCTACCCCAACAATTACATAAGACTTTAATGCACAATTAAACAAACACGTGTCTAAGTCGCCGAAGTTAGGTGTGGCAAATTGCATGCGCATGTCTAGGATTGGTTTCAGGTGGGAGCTTGGTATTTAAGCATCCTAGTGACTCACCTCCTACCCACTTGAATCCTACCCGGTGCGTGAGTGATGGTTCACCCTAACCAAGAGGACTTAGTCACTGGTGAACCCAATAACTAAAACCCGAAAGGGACTAGCCATATTTTTATGGAAACCCTAGTTTTAAAAGTCAACCAACTACCCTTTTGAAATTATGAAAATTACTATTTTGGAAAAACTTTCTAAGAATTTTTATTTACAAAATTACCTAAATACCCTTAGTGGTAAAATTACTAAATGCCCTTGATTCTCCAAAATTACCATACTACCCTCGATTTCAAATAACAACCTCGATCTTGCAAAAATATCCAAAACTTTATAAAATATCAAAGACACCCGATTTGGAAATTTTACGAAATTACCCCGATTTGCAAAATTACCAAGTTACCCCTAACTCTGCAAATGACCAAAATACCTCGTAAGGGAAAATCACCAAGTACCCTCAAATTAAAAATTTTAAAATGCCCTTATTTTGAAAGACACCAGAACCATATTTTTGCGAAAAATTATTGAAATGACCCTAGCTTGTAAAATTACAAAAAATACCCTCGTGTATAAAATTATCATTTCACCTTTGAAATTTTTCCAAGAAGAATTTTAATTTGGTAAAATATCAACAATCTCTATTTTGCAACATTTTCAAAATACCCTAATTTTAAAATTACCAAAATACCCCTATAGGATAAAATTACGGAAATGCCCCTGGGTAGTGGTAAACAACAAACAACGACAATTACAACATTTCTCTGTAATGAATGCAAGTTCATGTGTGTGGCTAAATGAATGATGTGAGATTGTATGTGTATGAATCGAAAGAAAAACTTCTTAAAACTATTAAACATAAAACTGTTCGTGGATAATCAAGCAGAACAAAACTAATTCATAAAATTCTTTAATCAGATAAACGCAAGCGGAAGTATGAATTCAAGAGGACTTGGTCGTAACGTGCGTGGTCGTGGAATAGGCTAAATGATCGTGTCTGAACCCGTTAGATCAGGTCAAGGATCTGAAAATGAAATGCCACCACCACCCCCAGCCGCTGATGTGAATTTTTGTAGGAAATGTGTTAGTTTTAAGATCAGAGTGCGCAATAGTAGTGTAGTGTGGTGAGTTAGGATGTACGATTTTTCGTTAGTAAGTAATTTCGAGGACGAAATTATTTTAAGGGGGTAGAACTGTAATATCCCGGATTAGGGCTTATGCACTATGGCTAAAATTTTATGAAATAGTATGCCTTATGTGTTGTGAATGTGTTGTGTGCATTTTAGGAACCTTGGAAATGTAAGGAAATGTAAGGAAATGTAAGGAAATGCTTTAGAAAATATTAAGTCTTAAGAGGAAGCTTGGAAATGTAAGTAAATGTAAGGAAATGTAAGGAAATGTAAGGAAATGCTTTAGAAAATATTAAGTCTTAAGAGGAAGCTTGGAAATGTAAGGAAATGTAAGGAAATGTAAGGAAATGCTTGGAAATGTGACAAAATCGGGCTTGGAAAAATGGCCTGAGACGCCACTTGGGCTCGAAATGACGCCATATGCTAGGATAACTTGGGCCTAGTATGGCCACATGAAGCCCAAAATAATGGGTTAAAATTTGCACTCCTAAGGTAAGGAGATGGACAGCATAGGGAGACTAAGGTAGGAGTTTAAGTTGAAGTCAAATTCTTTTAGAATTTCGCTAAGCTAGGAAAATAAAGATATGAAAGTGATGGCCAAGAAAGGGGACTCTCTAGGCTTACTAATTTCGAAAAGGAGGAAAACTAAGGCCATTCAACATTCTTTCTTCTCTTTTTTATCTCGCCAAATTCTCTCGCCATTATTCTTCTTTTTTTCTTTTCAATTCTCCACAAAGCGAAAACAAAATCCCTAGTCTTGCCGAATTCTCTAAGTTATATATCTTCCTTTTCTTTCCTTGTAAAACCGAAATACCACATGCTTCCCATCATCAATTCTTTTTCCTTTGCAAAACCAATCAAAACCCAAGATAAGTTTCAAGCCTATAGCCGAATCTCTAAGCCTCAAAGCCGAATCTACAAGGGTGTTTTAGTTTCCGAAGGTGCACCATAGGCCGCATGTTCTTTAGTGATTCAAGAAGTTTGTGATTTTTTCCTCACGATTTCTTCCTCTCTTCTCATCAAGATCTAACCCGAATCAATTGTCTATGCCTATCAATTTCTCTTCTTTAGCCCTAGAAGCCAAATCCTGCTTTATAATAAGCCCGAAGTGCCGATTTTGGAAAAGCTGAAGGTGAGTAATTAATGGTAGGTGGCCGAATGGCCCTTTTCTATTCTTTTCTTTTTGGCCGAATACCATATGGGCTAAGATAATTGAGAATTTCGGTTTGTTGAATAAGTGGAGGATAGCCGAATGTAGGTAAAAATTAGGTGACTTTGGTTTTTAGGAGGAAGGCGACAGAAGTAAACTGAGGTTTCCGGGAATTTAGATTCATAAAGGTAAGTGAATCTGACATTCGGCCAAGGCCCTATTGTGATATCTAGATCTATTTCGTCATTATTCAAAAGCCGGAAACTAACCCTTTAAGTGATCTAATGTTGGCTGAATACAAGGTAGAGGATCATAAAGTTTCGGAATTTGATTTTTAATCCAATCGGCACCAAGGTAAGAATTTGATTACAACAATCCTACTAGGATTTGGATTTATAGCCGAATGGCTTTTTACTAACATGTTAGGGTTGGCCGAATATAGGAATTAAAGATCTAAAGCAATAGAACGAGTTTTTGGGATTTCAATAAATTCGATAAGTATATCCGTGTGTACCTACACTATTTCTTAATAAATTTAAGGCAATTATTTAATATGTATGTATGTTATCTGAATGTGGAAAATATGGCTAAGTACCATGTTATGGTACACAAGACTAAGGTACGTTCCTACTCCTACTATGAGTATGATAAGACTTGTTATGCCATGAATATGAATATGATAAGAATGTGAAATCGGCCTAAAGCATTATGTTGCATGATTTTGTATGACATGGGCATATGGGATATTATGAAAAGGGAAGTGAATGTGGTGACCTAAGACCACGATATCTCGAACGTGGTGACCTAAGACCACGATATCTAAATGTGGTGACCTAAGACCACGATATCTCGAATATGGTGTCTCATGACACAAAGTATGTATCGTGGCTATGCCACGAATTTTATAAGGCGATGAGCACGTCGACCGCAATGACGCCTTCGATGGTGTGTAGAGATGGAGGGTTGACTTAGTAGTCCCACGGTGTGACGGTTGAATACGGTGACGTGTAGCGGATGGATAACTAGGCTTGGGTCCGGATTGCATCATTTTATTTAATGATATATGATTATGTATGATTTGATATGCCCGAATTTATTTGAGTTTGGTGTTGGTTGTACACATTGAGTCTTTGACTCACCCTTGTGGGATTATTTTTCGGTGATGATCAAGAATGGACCGGTGGCAGGAGCTCAAGGGTGGCCATGCAAAGCTCAAGGATTGATTTATTTTATTTATGTTTAAGTTTTAAATTATTCGGGTTTTATGTTGATGTAATAAGGCCACTAAGTATTGAATCGTTTATGCATACTTTTAAGTTACTTAGTATGATTCAATTATTATCAATTTAAAGTTTAAAAGTTAAATTTTCTTAAGTATATTTATCAAATGTTTTGACATCAAATCAACAAGGTATTTAATTTTCGAACCCAACCCAAATCAAGACTTTTCAAAATAATACACAAGTTTTAGCAAAGTTTTCAAACAAGTTTGAATGAATTTTCTTTAGAAGCATGCCAGATCCTGTCAGGGCTTGTGGGCCGGGTTTGGGGTGTTTCAGCTAAGGTCCGGCATAAGTTGCGGATACTCGATAGCTTGTGTGGGCAACATCGTGTAGTTTACATTCCGACTGAAAACTTGTGTGAGGAGGCCCATTTTACAACTCATGTGAGCTACAACTATATGTTTAGAACACTTCGTGTGAGCTTTCTGCGTATCCAATGATATTCTAAACGGTTCAACGGGCATGAAAAAAAGAAAAGGTATGTGTTCAATATGAACTAAGACACGTATTTATAGGTACATTGAAATGGTATGATACATAAAAAACATGTTATGTTATGATGGATGATGAATCCAATTGAATCATCTCAAGTATAATGGTTATCCATGTCAAATTCATATGAATCATGTTTAAATGAACTAACAAGTGTTGTTGATGTGCTTAGGCTTATGCCAAGCTTGTGGTTATGATTGATGTTTATTATTATGATGGGTAAGAAAAGGGAATGAAACAGTAAGTATGTAATTGGGATGTATTATGATGTTATAAAAGGTTTAATATGAGAAATGATGTATTTATATGTGAGCAAATTGCTTATGCTATGGATGAATCTACCTATATCATGGATAAATACACTGAGTTGGGAGTTAATAATGTTGTTTAGGCTTATGATAAGCATTGGGGACAGAATGGAAAGTAAGTAAATAGAAAGGTATAAAATCTTACAAAAAGGTTGATGATTATATATTATGTCTCATGAAATCCTATTATGTTATGAATGGTCAATATATATACAATATTAATGAACTTAGTCATTTGTAAGTTGATGATTATGGTTGATAAATCTTGAGGCATTGGTATAGGTTTATATCTAACCTATAAATTTCATTACTGAAATGCAATATTATGCTTATGGTTTATACAAGCTTACTAAGCATTCATTGCTTATGTGGTTATCATTCTCTTACTTTGCAGATTACTAGAAGCTCGATCAGGTTAGAAGCTAGTCGGAGATCTATCATTTTATCCATCGATTTTATCGATAGATTTTGATGTTTTGATCAAGTTTATAATGGCATGTATAGGTGGACTTATGTCTAATGTTTAGTTGATGTTTATGGCATGTAATGTTGCCTTGGATTTAAGGTATTTATGGTATTATTGATGTCTTGTTAGTTGTTGTTAATATGGTCAAATTGATGTATTTTGGAATGACCAAATTTGGTATGTGTTAATGCATCTTTAGATGGCCAAAGTGGTATGTGATAAATTGGTTCTCAACATGGTCAAGATATGGTTTACTTTGGAAAGGTTTTGAATAGATATGCATGATGTAAATATGGTATATAAATGTCGGTTGTTTGGTACCATTTGGAAATGGTTGGTTTGTGTCATTTAGGTGTTATGATGCATGTGAGGATCCATCCAAATGATAAGGTTATTTTGATATGGCATGAATCTAATATGGTATGGTTGATATTTATCAATTGTGATATGTTTTGGCATGGAAACCAATTAGTTGGTAAATGGTAAATGTGCACATATTTAGGTTGATTTGATGATTTATGTTTGAGGTGTCTTTTGGCATATTGGTTGTATGGATAAATGACCTATTGAATTGGTCTTAATATGCATGTTTTGGTATGTTTTGATGCCTTGGTTAAAAGTGCAAATGGCTTGTACGTGCATGCTTTGAATGGGTGAAATAAATGGTTTGAATATGGTCTATTTCTTGTCCACACGGCCTAAGACACGGGCGTGTGTCTCAGCTATGTGTGACACACGACCATGCGACATAGCCATATGTCCCCTGTAGGTTTTTAAAGCTTACATTTCGAGAGTTACACGGCTTAGCAAATGGGCGTGTGGCTTGGCCGTGTGACCCAAGTCAGAGAGTTACACGGGCACAGACATGGGCTGGAACACAACCTTGTGTCCCTATTTCGAATGTCTACACGGCCTGAGACACGGATATGTGTCTTAGTCTTGTGAGTCACATGGCCTGGCCACATGGCCGTGTGCCCTCTGTAGTTCAAATTTTTTGACTTTTTCCTAAACTTTTAATTGTTTTCGATTTAGTCCCGGATCATTTCTAAAGTGCTTCTAAGGCCTCGAGGGCTCGAATAAGGGACGATATGCATGTATTTGAATGAATTATGATATGGTTTATCTAGTGTTTGGAAATGAATGTTTTTATGTTACAGATTTTCAATAATGCTCCGTAACTATATTCTGTCGATAGATACAGGTTAGGGGTGTTATAGAGTTTTTATCTTAGTAAGGTTTTAACGAGACACACTATCTACCAATGGACATCCAAGAAGGAGTGTTATGAATATCTTATTAAGTGGATGTCCATCAAGATCAAAATAAGTTTTGATGTACTTTAAATTATAATAGTCATTAGAATTAGATCTCTACTTCATTTTTACTTCTTATGCCTATAAATAGATATTTTGGAGAAGCTTTGTGAAAGATTCCGATTGATCAATAAAATACGTTCTCTCTTTGTTTTCTCATTCTCTTTGTTCTTTACTTCTGTCCTTTTATTTTATGATAGTAACTAATAATCACAACTTTTTCCTATATTTTATGCTTACATTTTATTCAAGTAATAAATCTATTTTAAAATTAGCACAACTTTTTTAACTAATAACTATAAATAAAATTATAATATTTTTAAATGTGTAATGATTTTAAAAGTTTTTTTAACTCATGCTTATGTATATTATATATAACAACAAATTTAGCCATTAATGTTTACATATTTTGTCAATTTGGTCTTAGTTATGAAAAATTCAACAAATTTAGTCTCAATATTTACACAAATGTTGGAGGCTAAATTTGTTAAATCGAGTGATAGAATATTTAAACTTTGAGAGCTAAATTTGTTATTATGTTAATCAAAATTATGTGCAAATGACAGAAAACATTAACATTAAGACTAATTGTTCTTAATTACTCACTTTCAAAATTGACAGGTATTAAATTGCTCCAATTTTTTGAGAGTGACCAATTTTCTCAATATCGAAAATGAGAGGGACTAGAGAGATCTTTTTTACCTTAATTTTTTATAGGTTAAAATATGTTGCTAGTCCCTATATTTTGACAATTTTTGAGACTTAGTCCCTATACTTAAAAATCTAAAATTGAGTCCCTATTTTTTATTTAAAAATCCCAATCTAATCATTAAAACCATAAGTATTTTCTATTAAAAGTTGTCAACTTAAAATTTTGATTAAATTACCTTTACATGACATGATTGAAATAAAATAGTTAATATTTTTATAAGTTCTAATAAAAGCTAACTTATATGGAAAATAATTAAATTTAAGTAATTAATATTTTTATTATTTATTAATTTATTAATTTATGGATTTATACTTAAATTTTACTAATATTTTTTATTTTTCCATTCATATTATGCAACAATGAAACAATTGAAGACCTTCAAAAAAAAAGTTAGATGATTTTAAAATTTAATGATTTTTCTTTGTAAGTGTAACTAGTTATAATTATCATTTTTAATAATAAATTGTGTTACATTGAAAAAGATTCAAGACGATTGTGTCCACAAGGTCTGCAATAACTTATTTTTATGTCTTCAATGCGATATACGAGAGCCGACTGTAAACGTAATCATTAGTTCATTACTGCATTTAAATCGCTGGTAGGTGTATTTCTTTTGGCTTTGTTGCATGGAGTCCAAAAAGGTTCACTTCTTGCACCAGGGTTCGTGTATTTTTTTTGTGATGAATGTTTCTTAAGTTCAATAGCATGGGTTATGGTCCCGATATTTAAAATTTTTATAATTTAGTCCTTTGTAAATATATGACTCTCTTAAAAATATAAATTGATTTTCCAATGTTTAAGATTTTTGCAATTTCTTTCTTTGTATATATACTATAATAACCCTCCCAAAAATATAAGCAGGGCCCTCCAATATTTTGATAGTATTAAAATAATATTAAAATATTATTCTTGATAAAAACAAAGAAAAATTTTCTTGAAAAATTAAATTATTTATGATAACTTTTGAATGATATTTTATTACATAATAATAATTTATTATTTATTTAATATTTTACTTAAAATAATAATATTTTATAAGTAATATAATAACATATATAAAAAGAAAAGAAAATATGAATATATTTTTGTTATCTTTCTTCTTCATATTCGTGCGTAGCAAGAAAAGAAGAAAAAAAAAAATTTGTTCACCATTTTTCCTCCAAATTTTAAGTATAAGGTATGTTTTTTTTCAAAATTTTAATAGATTTTGAATCTTTGAAGCTTGTTTTACATATATGTATCGATAATTTTTATTTTATCAACGCTACAACAAAACAGACTTTTAGCGGCATTTCTAGTAGCGTTTTAAAGAAAAACGCCACAAATATTATACATTAGCGGCGTTTGAAGGAAAAAGCCGCAAAAAATAAGCAATAGCGACGTTTATTTCCAAAACGCCGCTAAAAAGGATATATAGCGGTGTTTATTCGTAAAACACCGCTAAAGGTGTGAGTATTAGCGACGCTTTTGTAAAAATGCCGCTAAAAGTTTAAGCATTAACGGCTCTTTTAGAAAAACGCCGCTAAAAGTCTGAGCATTAGCGGCACATTTGGAAAAACGCCGCTAAAAGTTTAAGGATTAGCGGCGCTTTTGGAAAAACGTCGCTAACAGTCTGAGCATTAGCGGCGTTGTTTTAAAAACGCCGTTATAAGTTGACCGTTAGCGACGCTTTTTTGAAAAACGCCTCAAATAATTTTAAAGTTTTTTTGAATATATATGACTGATTGTTTTTAAATTTATATATTAAATAATTTCTTATATAATCGTAAAAGAGATATATTAATTTTAAAATATTAAATTAATTATCATTATAGTTTAAGGTTTATGATTTAGCATATATAGTTTAGAGTGTAAGGTTTAGGAGTTACTATTTTAATGTTTAGGGATTATAGTTTATGATTTTTAAGGGGATGTGTTAGGGTTTTATGTGTTAAAAGTTAGGGTTAAGGTTTAATGGGGGGATGTGTAGAAGTTAGGGTTTTATGATTTATGATTTAGGGTTTATGGGATAGATGATAGGGATTTAGGGTTTAAATTAATTAGTGTCTTTTAATTTATATATTAAATAATTTATTATATAATTGTAAAAGAGATAACATTAATTTTAATATATTAAAATTATGATTCTAGTTTAAATTATTTAAGAGATAAATAGACAAACTTTACATATATTAAATAGTTTAAGATTTAAGGTTTAAGTTTTAGTCATTATTTTCGTTTAAAAATATCAGTTCAACTTTATTTTTAAAGTAATAATTTAATTTAAGTTATTTAAAAACTTGAGGTGAACTATTTTTAAAATAATAATTTAATTTAAGGTAATTCACATAACAAGATACTATTTTTTATATGTTAATTTAAAATTATAAAATTTTCAAAAAATTTAAAATTTAAAATTTAAAATTTAAAATAAAAATTAAAAATTAAAACTTAAAAATTTAAATTTTAATATTTTAGTCCATATTTCAATTAAAATTTAATATTCAAAATTTTTAAAAATAAAAATTTTAAAAATAATAATATCAGTACAAAAATTTAAAAAATAAAAAATATGTTAAAATAAAAAAATTAAAATTAAGCAATAGTGGCGTTTTTAGGCAAACGCCACAAATACTTTCCATTGAGACAACGGCGTTTCACCCCCTCCCCTAAATCCCCAATTTTTTGCCCCCTGCAGTTGGCAATTGCAGAAAACTGCAAACCCTCATTATCAAGAAAATTGCATTCCCTAAAAAAGATCTTCATGGCGACGAAGGGCAAGGCCAAATCAGCAAAATTTGAGATCTAAGAGAACGAATCGGAACCATTAGATTCGAAACCATTGATGGTACTAAGCAGTAGTGACGACGAGGAAGCCAATGAAGACCTAAGCTTGAAGATCGTGGAGAAAGCACTATTGGTGAAAGCAACGAGGTTTAGTGAAGGATACCACGACATTTTCGATGACCCAAGCGTCTTTTCTGTGGTGGGTTTGGCTTCATCGTCACGCGGGGGATCTGATATAACTTGGCTTCTTTATTCCCAAATGCATACGTTAGTTTGGGTGGATTGGAGTTGAGCCCGCAACGTCTGTTTGCTTTGATGGCAACCCTTGCTGTGCTCCCCACTGTTTGGCTCAGAGACCTCAGTGTTCTTAGTTATATTTCTGGTAAGACACTGATTGATCCATAATGTTCACAAACTGAAAATTTGTAATTGAGTTCATTTATACTTTGCTCTGATATTTTTTTCCTTGAATTTTTTGAGTTTGATGCATATATGGTTTTGTCGGGGTAGTCACAGTTTTTTAACTTCTAAACTGAAATCTGGATTTATTTAACAATTACCTGAACCAAGACAATCGAATAAAAACCTAATTGAAACCAAATTGGACTCTGGGTTTGCAATGGTTCTCGATTTTTTTCTCCTCCAAGGAG
The DNA here is from genome assembly GCA_025506655.1 of Gossypium rotundifolium. Lineage (NCBI taxonomy): Eukaryota > Viridiplantae > Streptophyta > Magnoliopsida > Malvales > Malvaceae > Gossypium > Gossypium rotundifolium. Next base: position 125,841,592 of record CP106732.1, on the reverse strand, counting down.
CCTCTATTGTAGGAAAAACTTATAACAACTGAAAATACCCCGTAATCTATTTGACACACTCGTAGCCGAATAACATAGTTAAATCTTGGTTGAATAACATTTTGTGACATGGTTTGAGGTTGTCTAAGTGTATTGTATGTGTTTTTCAGCTGGTGGTGTGGTGGCATCAATCTTGGCTGTACTTTGCTTATTTTGGGTTGGTTTGATTGATCAAGTTGGGTTCCATAACAAAGGGACAACCTTAAACATTGCTACTATTCCTGTTGCTGTTGGACTTTATGGTTACTGCTATTCAGGACATGCTGTTTTTCCCAACATCTATACTTCAATGGCAAACCCTAATAAATTCCCTTCCGTCCTTATTACCTGGTAAAATCAAGCTCCTTAATCAGTTCTCTTGTTTTTAACACGTATTGCAATGAGTATAAGGGTATATTCCTCTAAATATTTGCAATGGGAGACTGTCCACAGTTATGCAATGGCTTTTCTTTACCCTTTATACAAGCTTGCAGGAATTACTATTTAAAATTTGAAAAGCATATTTTGATAAATTTAATTTAAGAAATGTATATTATTAAATAACAATTCAATATCTGATACTCGTTTTTGACATATATTCCTGCATAGAGATGCATACTCGTACTCCCAAATTCAAGTAACATAGGTATGCTAATCTTCATCGATCTTTGGTTTATTTATTCAGTTGGAGTTTCGCAATATGTTTATTGTTGTACGCCGGAACTGCAGTTATGGGCTACAAGATGTTTGGAGAAGCAACAGAATCACAGTTCACTCATAATATGCCTGAAGATCTCATTGCTTCCAAGATTGCAGTGTGGACTACGGTATGTTCATCTTTATCATATTTTCTTCACAATTGGTTCTTTATTTATATTGATTTGTAGATTTGCACCATCTCAAATTTCTATCAATGCTTAGAGAGTATTTAGAGAATCCCTTCTCTATACTTTTGCTTAAATTTGTATTGGATATGAATATCAAACGAATACACTAAAAGAATTACATAATATCTTGCATAATCAGAAGCCATTATATAATATTACTTACAGTTCATCAATTTTACCTTTTTGCAGGTAGTCAACCCATTTACCAAATATCCTTTTCGTCCTATATCTATTTTAGTTGGATATAGATTCAGGGTGATTGTCGGATATAGGTACTCTTTGATACAAGCATTAAACACGAATCTACTTATTATCATTTTAAGGGTTCATGGGTAAATTTCCATCGAGATATTTTCTACTTTTAGTCAAAAGTTTCATGGTCTTTCTCTTTTAAGACAGTTATTTGTTATCAACTACGGTTTCATAATGTTTTGCCTTAATTTAGACCAAACGTATGCATTAACAATGTCACCAGTGGCAATGAGTCTTGAAGAGTTGATTCCATCAACCCATCTTAAGTCTCATGTCTATGCAATCGTAATTAGAACATCGCTTGTGATCTCGACCTTGATTGTTGGTCTCACCATCCCCTTCTTCGGTAAGCCTCTCTTATTCATTGTTCATTCGTTTACCCAACATTTGAATAGCTGTTAAAACAGAACATGATTTAAAAAAAATATTAAAAGTTGAACCACTAGCTAATATTTGCTGAAATTGGCCATGAAGTTATATTATATGCTTTAAAAAAGTATTTTTAGATTATCCAATTAGTATTATGTATTCGTATTGAAAAGTTTTCTCACTTGTCTGCAGGATTGGTAATGTCATTGATCGGATCTTTGCTCACAATGCTTGTGGTAAGTTTACCTTCTGCCATAGTCATGGAACCTCTTCCATCTCCTTTACATGTTACTCAATTACGATATTTGAATTTTTTTTTTTAATTTTTTTCTTAAAATATGTATCAAACAATCACATACAAAATATATTAACAATCTCTAATAAATCCAGTTGACAGAGAACAGAAAACTATCGAATTTTTGATGATTTCTTCCATGGCAGACCTTAATACTTCCTCCTGCTTGTTATTTAAGAAAATCTTCTAAATTGCGCAATCAAAATTTGTGATCATCTAAATTCTTACTCTCAATTACAACTTAACTAACAGCTAATAGGGAATTTCAATGTTTTTTTTTTTTGGGGACTCATCTTACCTACTTTCAATCACATTAATTTAATGTAAAATTATTCTAAGAAAAAGAAGACTAATTGATATATGAATTGAACATGTAAAATATAGGAATGTAATGATTTGAATTTTGTTAGACTAATATAAAACTCTTTTATAATCATTTGTTTTCACCCTTAACTATTGTAAGGCTAAAAATTTCAACATGAGCCTCTTTATTTTTGTATTTTTCATTTTTTTTACATCCCAAATTGAAGAGGCAGAACATTAGATATTATAATAGTATGTTATCATTTATATCTTCCGGTGTCATATTAGATGAAAATCTTGCATTTTCAAGATAAAATATTATAAGCAGATGCTTTGAATGTCATTTATTTTGAATAAAAGCTATTTTTCTAAAAAAATACATTTAAGTGGGAAATTTATCAAAATAATATTAAAAATTAATTTAAAGAATTGGATGGATTTTAAATTAATTACGAAAATGATTTATTTTCTCCTGGTTGTATCTCAGTATCAAGATTACAACATCCAAAATAAGAATTAATTATTAAAATAATAAAACAAATAAAAATGTGGGTGTCCAATTCTCGAGTTCGGGGAGGAAAATTTTATATGATTTTGGGATATTTATTATTTAGATCTCACAATTTTAAACTTTATTTTAATTCCAACCTTAATTCATAAGTGTAAAATAATTTTAATTTGTACAATTAATCTATATTAAATGATACATGTAAAAAACATTACTTAAAAAATATATAACAAATTGAGTCTTCACCATATGTATATAAAGGCATTAATAGTTAAAAACCATATAAGATGTAAACTAAATTAAAAAATATTAAAAGCAAGGACTAAATAAAAAATATTAAAATTACGAATTAAGTTGAAATTAAAATTAAACTTTAAAATTTAGAGACCTAAATATAAATATCCCCAAACCATATAAGATTTCCCTCCCCAGTCGCTACCCACGTGAAATGGAAAGGTTTGGAGGGTTTCGATTGTTCTTATTGCCACACCCATGTTTTTTTATTTATTTTATTATTTTAATTATTATTTGATAATAATTAATTCGTATTTTGGGTGGTGTTGCTTTTGGGATGTGAAAAACATACTATTTTCGTATTTATTTTAAAACTTGTATCATTTTAATTTATTAAAATTATTTTCAAAAATGATATAATTTTTTTTGAAAAACATAATATTTAGATATTTTACATATAGCATTCTTTTTGTTTGATAAATCTTTCTAAATTTATTTTTAAAATTATATTCAATCAACTAAACACAAAATAAATGTTTTCATGACCACCCAAAAATTAAACTTAAAATATTAATTAAATATCAATAAACATTAAAAAACAATAAGGGCTTTGAAATCCGATGCAATGTTGAATATGAATCCATTATTTTGAGCCAACCATTCAATGTCTCCTTAGTTTCGAGTATAAACAAAGATTGGGTAATTCTTCTTTGGGCAACCATAAATATTATTGATAGTAAGTTAATTTTGTGTGTATAATGGATTTATTTTTTGTCAAATCTTGAATAGAATGTTTCTAAGCTTATGATTTTTAGTTTAAATTTTATTAGGATGCAATTAGAATGTTGAAGTTCAAAAAATCAAACAAATTGGATTAAATTAGAACAAAAAACAAAGAAGTGGGCCAAATAAAAAGTTGCAAAATTGGTAGCTTATGAAAAAATTCAAATTTTGATGTTGTCAAATCCAATAAATAGAAAAATATCTTGTTTTTTTTTCGTTGGATGTTAAACATAATTTTAAGAGGTAGTCATGTTAAAATGTGTATAAAAACCTTATAATTTTAGTTTGGAAACACAGACTTGAGACTTCAACTCAAAGCATTTTTTTTTTTCTTTCCTCACGTTTGTAACTTGTTAAAGCATTTTGCAAATTCCTTTTTTTTCTTCTTATTTTTGTACAATTGCTGTTCAAATCCCCCTTTTTTCACCTATCAAATTACATTAAAATCAATTCTCATAATCCTACAAAGCATGATTAATATCATGCTCAACTAATTCCCATTTAGTTTTAGTCCGATTATCGTTCTGATAAAGAATTGTGAGAAATGAATCCACACTAGAATCTTGCAATATTGTATTCATTATCTCTCCGGGATATGGGATAGTTACATTTGTCCCCCAAAGTTAATCCAATTTCATCTCAAAGTGCATGTTGGGAGGAAGCTGTTTTGGCGTACAGTTGGTAAAGCGAGTCGGTCGCTCTGCCGTATTCGAGTTCCCATGATCAAATTGACGTGCCCAGTTAAAAAAGGCTAGTTGGATTCTGTCAAGGAGATAGTGATCGGATTTAAACGACCCACATAGTTGAGGCCGTCAATTTGAGTTGGGCTCTTCTAGATCACAACTTGCTGAGATCTTAAATTTTGGACGCGTGTTACGTGGTTAGATAATCGGTAAGGGTTGGCTTGTAGGACATACCGAAACCAACTACATAAGGAAGAGTTGTCAGTTGAGGCGTCCTTGATCGCTACAACCAGCTTGTTGTTTGGAAGGAAAAATTCACTTTTAAGGATCGATTCGAGTTCGGAGTGTATCGAGGCTAAGGCTAAGCATCCACATATTTGATTTACCTATTTAATTTAAATTTCTTAATTTTATTTTACAATTACCATTATGTTATTAATACGTTCTATTCATTTTTTTTTTATTTTCCTTTACCAACTAAAATCCCTTTTTATTTATTTTTTTCAACTTTGCATGTACAAAACGTGGGAACAACAGTTGCCTAGACTCAGATAACTAGTCATGTAAACACGAAAATTAGGAGTCCCAATCCCTGTGGGATCGACCCTACTTCTCTATACTACTGTTTAATTCAGTTAGAGCATAGGAAATTTATATTTAATGGTATCGACGCCCATCAAATTTGGCGCTGTTTCTAAGGACTAGAAATAATTCTAATTTTTCATTTCTTTTACTTATGACCAGGATAGAAACGAGGACCTTAGAGTTTGAACTAAAAATTGAAAAGTTAGCTTGATCACTGCGAAGAAAAGCTATTCGGCGAGAAAAAACAATCGCAAATAAAAGAATCTGAATATGAAATATTGTCTTACATGGAAGAAATGGTGAATCAAACCATTCGACTGCTCACTGCGGCGCCGAATGAGCAACAACCACTATGCATAACTTATCTTACGAGAGGAACACTATTTGAATTAAAATCAGGCTTAATTCATTTATTGCCCACTTTCTGCGATTTGCAAAATGAGAACCCCCACACTCATCTTAAGGAGTTCCACACAGTTTGCCTAAGCATGAAATCTCGAGTAATTGAAGATAAAATTAAACTTTGGACTTTTCCTTTTTCACTAGCCGACTTTGCTAGAGAATGGTTGTTTTATTTATCTCTAGGATCAGTTAATACATGGTCCGACATGTCTCGTTTGTTTCTTAACAAATTCTTTCCAACAGCTCAGGCAGTTGGATTAAGGAGAGATATTGTCAGAATACGACAAAAGGAGACTGAATCACTCTATGACTACTGGGAGCGATACAAGGAGTTGTGTGCAAGTTTCCCACAACATGACCTAATTGAGCAATCACTTCTTCAATATTTCTATGAGTAGTTACTCATTATGGAAATGAAGATGATTGATGCTGCCAATGGAGGAGCACTTGTTAACATGACTCGCCAATAAGCAAGAGAATTAATTTCAACCATGGCTGCGAATTCCCAACGATTCTGACCAACAACAGAACCTACAAGACGGGTTCATAGGCTAAATACTCCATCTTTAGAAGATAAAATTGACAAGCTCACTAATGTAGTTAAAAATTTACTTGCAGGAAAAACGAACCCAGCTCGATTGTGCGAGATTCGTGTCATGCCTAATTACCAATAGACTCGTATCTAATTTTACACTAGGATACAACAACACGAGTAGATGTCATTGGAAACTTCTTGGGGGCACTCCAAAGGCGCTATGATCTACATCCAAATACTTACAATACGGGGTAGAGAGATCATCCAAATCTGAGTTGTGGATTGAATCCTCAATACAACCAACTGTATCACCCAAGGCTGCCTCCGACTCAACAATCAACCACCAAAGTCATCTTTTGAGGCCATAGTGGAGAGATTAGTTGCTAGTACCGAAAAGTTCCAACAAAAGACTGAAGCACACTTACAAGAAATAGATCATTAAATAAGTAAGCTTGCGCTTATAGTTAGTCACTTGGAGTCCTAAGGGAAGTTGTCGTCTCAAACAAAGCCAAATCCATGACAAAATGTAAATGCTATGACCTAAAAAAATGGAATGATTTTTGGGCCAAAACTTGGCACGGATTGTGACCACAAAACTAGACAGAAAGATAGAAACATGATTCAACAGCTACTATAAAGTCGGCTTCACAGAAACCATTCATGGTACCACCCTCATTCCTTGGAAGGCTCGCCCAATATAAAAAGGAGCGAAAAGAGAAAGAAATCCTTGAGACATTTCGGAGAGTTGAAATTAACATACCCTACTCGATGCAATAAAACAAGTTTTATGCTATACGAAATTCTTAAAAGAATTATGCACTGGCAAGAAGAAGTTTATGGGTAACAAAATAGTAGGTTTAGGAGAAAACGTCTCTGCAGTTTTACAAAGTAAATTTCTGCCTCTGTGTAAGGACCAAGGATGTTTGCTATATCTTGCAATATAATGAATGTTAGCATTAAAAAGGCCATGTGTGATTTAGGTGCATCTATTAACGTTATGCATTTATCTATTTTTAAATTACTAAACACAGGTCTTTTGAAAGAAATAGGGGTGATCATCCAATTAGCAGATAGGTCAGTTGTGTATCTGGAAGAGGTGTTGGAAAATGTCCTCGTCAAATTAAATGAACTAATCTTTCCTGCAGATTTTTACATTGTTGAGATGAAGGATGACAACTTGACAAATTCTTCGATATTCTACTCGGGAGACCATTTTTAAGCACTGCATGAATGAAAATTGATATTCGGAGTGGAACACTCACCATGGAATGTGACGGTGAAGTGGTCAAGTTCAATGTTTATTAAGACATGGGCCGTCCAGTGTAATGATAAATGTCTCTAATGTTGATATAATTGAATGATAGCATGTTTATTTTGCATATATGTGTTCAAATCAATTAATTCTTGAATTAATTTCTGCTATTTGGTTATTTTATGTTTAAATTCTATTAGAAACAAAATTTGGATGCCTTAAGTAAAAAACAAGCAGAAAATGACTAAATTGGAGCGTAAACAATAAAAGAGGCGTTGAATTGGAAATTTTGAGACATTTAAGGGTTGATCAGATTTTTGACTTTGTAAAAGCCATATTTATAAAAGAAAATTCTGATTTTGATTTCATGTAATTAGTGGTTAGGTAGGTTAGCTAATTTTAGTATATGGTTTGTGTATAAATAGGGGGTATAATGGACTTGAAAGGACACACTTGACACTTGAATTCACTTGGAATTGAATAAAATTATTATTTTCCTTCCAATTTCATGAGTCAATAAGCATACTGTCATTCCATTTTCATTTCCTTGTTCCTTTACAAAATTGTTTAATTGCTTTGCAAGTCCCTTCCTTTTCTAACTTCCACCATTTCCTTAAAACCATTTCCATACACCAACCAAGCGTGATTAATTTCATGCTTCACTAAAATTCTAACTTAACTTTACGCTGATATTTTTCCGGTCAAGAATCATGAGAAATGAATCTGTACTAAAAATCTTTCATAACGATATTCACTATCTCTCCAGAATATTGGGATAATAAAAATTCGTCCCTTAAAGTTAACTCAATTTCAACACAAAGTGCGTGTTGGGTTAGAGTTGTTTTGGTGTACAATTGGGAAGACGAGTCGACCGTGCTGTATTTAGATTTTCACGAACAAATTGGTGATGTTGGTGGGATCATACTACTAGAATTTTCGTCAAAGGAGATAGTGATCAGATTTAAATGTCTCGCGCGGTTAAGACCGTTGATTAGAATTGGGTTTTTTAGAATGGAAGGCTATCGGGGTCTTCAATTACGAACACGTGTATCGCGGTTAAACAATCGGTAAAGATTAGTTTGCAGGTCATACCAGAATCAACTACTAAAGGAAAAACTGGCAATTAGGACGTTCTTTATCGATATAACTAGCTTATTATTTGGAGGATAAAACTCATTTTCGAGGATCAATTCAGAAACCGAAATTCACCGAGTTTAGGGCTAAGGCTTTATAATTCTGCTTACAAACTTAAAATTCATTTTCTAATTTTATTCTATTTTCGATAAACATAATTATTTATTTCTGCTATCTCACTTATTTAATTTGTAAACATTGTCAAATCCCTAATTTATTTTATTTATTATTTTTCAGTGAGTTAGTTTCGAGTCACGAGCACAACTATTGCCACGACAGAAATCATGTTCACAAGAAAAGACGAAATTGGATAACAATAACCAATCCCCGTGGATTCGACCTTACTACTCTTTGCTACTTTCTAGAGTTAATTTGTCGTAAGAATTTTTATTTGGTGGTTTCGACGCCTATCATTAAACCATTAACAAACTTTCATTTTGAATACCACAAAGAGGATGGATTACAAACTGTGCTATGTAGGAATTTAGATCTTGATGAAAAAACATTGATGATCAAAGAACCAATATGTGAAGCTGTCAATAGCATGGAGGCCTTAGAATTGGAGCTCAAACTATTATCGAAACATTTAAGGATTCCCATAAAGGAAAAGGCAAACTCGAACGGAGAAACTCGAAGACACTTCAATCCATCGGGGATGGAAGAATCCGAAAAGTGCTTCAAGGTCAATGGGCAAAGGTTGAAACCTTTCTATAAGAACTTCCAAGTGCACTTAAAGGAAGAATTAGTTCTCAAGGAGCCAAATGGATAAGATTGTCAGGTTATCGAGCTAACGAAGTTAAACAAAAGCACTTTTTGGGAGGCAACTCATGTTTATTTACTTTATTTTGAATTCGGTTTAATTTATGTTGAAAGTAAATAAATAAAACTTATTATTTAATATATTTTAATGTTTTATTTTCTATGAGACACAATGGGGGCTCAAATCTCAAATATCCTTGCTATATTGCAAAGCGGCCACATCTACCACCCTCCGCCAAATTAAGACGGGGAGTACACTTGATCCTTCTATTTATTATTATTTAAAAATTGCAAATTGTGGGCAATGTGAACTAAGTAGGGGGATTCATAGGACATGTCATACTATTACTTGTTCTTCGTTGCATATGTTAATTCTTATATTTAGATTATTCTTTAATTTGTTTTGAAATTGACCTTCAATTCTTATGCTTAGTTAATTCAAATAATTGGGTAATTCATAAATAACTGGTTATTGCTTAATTTGATAGCTAAGTGTTTTGAAGAATTGAAAATATTGTGGCTAAGTCAACATTTCATGGAAATTGTTAGCTCTTTAAACTTGCTTAATAAAAGTACTCGAGTCTCATATAAATAATTTTATCTTCTGTAAAAAAGAATAAAAATAAAAAATGAAATAAGTAAAATATATATACACATACTCGACTAACAACTTAATTATGAACAAAGATTTTAGAATCGTGACCACATTGAGTAACTAGGATGAGATACTTGGGTTGTCATCTCATTTCACGTCATAAGATTCGAGTGATGAATCAAAACTTGCAACACTCCATTAACCGAGCTAGCATGAGTAAGAAAAAACAATCTACTTGAGAGACATGTCAAATTGAGTAACCGAGGTGTTTTGTTTGTCAGCTTATTTCGCGTAAAAAGATTTGATCACATCCCAAACTTGCTGAAAAATTGATTGAGAACGATTGCCTTGCAAGTTTGATTACGCTTTAATTCAGTGAAATAATTTAATTTTGCATAATGTTAGTGTAGCGACCTAAATTTTAACATGGGCGCTAGTTGAGGCGATTATTGAAAATTTGAAAACAGATTTTCAATTTTATTTAAAAAAGGGAGTTGACACCGATCCTTTTTCTTACGTGTGATCGGACACCTAATAAATCCTCTTTTTAAAAGAATTTTTTTTTTTGAATTTTCTTAAAAAAGGTCAAGTTTAAGTCTACGTCAAAATTTTAGTGAAAAATAGGGTTCGGGAATTAGTAACGCGCGAGGAAGGTATTAGCACCCTCGTGACGCCCAAAATTGGTATCTCATTAAGCGCACATTGTCTTAATTTTCAAAAATACGAGTTTAATTTAATATTTAATGGTGATCCGATTGAAACACGAGAATTTTAGAAAACATGAAAATTTTGAAACTCGAGAATTTTTGAAAACACGAAAATTTTTGAGACAAGAAAATTTTTGAAAACACGAATTTTTTTTTGGAAACACGAAAATTTTGAAACACGAGAATTTTTGAAAACACGAAAATTTTGAAACATGAAAATTTTTGAAAACACAAAATTTTTGAAACACGAAATTTTTTTGAAAAACGAAAAGTTTGAAACACGAGAATTTAAAAAAAAACTAAAATTTTTGGAACACGAAAATTTTGATAAATTTCATTTTATCGTATTACATACATTTTAAAAATGAAAATTTGATAATTTAAAAATAACTACAAAAATAATTATTTTATTTTAAAACACGAGGATTTTTTTAAAATTCTTTCGATTTTTTAAAAGGGCGTGTCGTATTTAACACGAATCGATGATATTCAACCAACATAGCGATGAAATCAACGACTTACTGTCAAACCGATTCGTTGTCTTATTTATTAAAATTATTAAAATTGCAACTAGAATGAATATACTATTTTTTCTAAAAATTAAGAAAGAAAAACATTTAAAAATACCAATAAAATTAAACACGAGATGTCATCGAAATAGATATATATAAATTTAAAATGGGTTAAAAAGTTACCAAAAAAAACTTTTGGGCTTGAAGAATTGAGCTGCTTCTTTTTTTTTTTTTTTTTTCCTATTTTTTGATGGGTTGTTGCATTGGGCCGTCTCCTTTTTTTTTTTGATTGGGCCGCTGGGACTTCGGCCTGCTGGTGGTGTGGATTGCGCGGGTCGGGTGGGGCCGCACGGGTCGGGTCAACCCGACTATTTATTATAATTTTTATTTTCTTTTTTATTTTCTTTTTCCTTTTTTCCTTTCCTTTCTTCTTCTTTCTTCTTTTTCTTTCTTCTCCAACCGCCGTCGCCGTTGATGCCTTCGTCGACGCCTCCGTCGCTTCCTCCGTTGGTGGTGCGACGTTCCCCTCTCCCTCTCCCTCTTCTCTTCTTGTTCTTCTTCTCTCTTCCTTTTTTCTCTCTTTTTCTTTTCTTTTTCTTTCTCTTTTTTTCTCTTCGTTTTCTTTTTTGGGGGGTTTCTTCTTGGTCGATTTTTAGGGGTAAGAACCCCTTTTATGGTTATTTTTTACAGGTATTAGGTGGTTAGGGAGTAGGGAGGCCATGCCCTAGGCTGGTGGCGGAAATCACGGAGGGTAGGTGCTCAAATCTCGTAATTTTGCCAGAAGGATCAGATCGCAAATACAGTGAAACTTTTGGGGCCAATATGTAATTTTTAGAATATTTAAGGTCAAAATGTAATTTAAAAAGTTTAAGGGTTAAAATGCAATTTAAGGAAAGTTTAAGGTCAAAATGTAATTTTTATTTTTTTGTATTTTTTAATTTTTTTAATTTTGAAAATTAAACACGAAATCGAGCCGGATAAAATTTAGTGCTTACAACTACCCCTCTTTGCTCATCGCTGTGAAACAGGGATAATGCAAATACTTAAAAGCACTAAATTTTGTTCGATTCTCCAATCTTTATTCTTTATTGAAAAAAAATTGAAAATAGCTCAGCATGCGACCCGAAGCTCAACTCACCTCTCGGATTACGAGTTGATATTTGAAAAAGCGAAAATTGAAAATACCTCAGCGTGTGACTTGAGGCTCAACTCACCTCTCACAATATGAGTTGATTTTTTTGAAAAATAGAAATTGAAAATACCTCAGCGTGTGACCTGGGGCTCAACTCACCTCTCGCAATATGAGTTGATTTTTTTTGGAAAACAGAAATTGAAAAATACCTCAGCGTGTAACCCAAGGCTCAACTCACTTCTCGGATTATGAGTTGATCTTTGAAAAAGCAGAAATTAAAAATACCTCAGCGTGTGACCTGAGGCTCAACTCACCTCTCGCAATATGAGTTGATTTTTTTGAAACATAAAAATTGAAAATACCTCAGCGTGTGACCCGAGGCTCAACTCACCTCTCACATTATGAGTTGATTTTTTTCAAAAGGAAATGAAATAATTCTTTTTTTAAAAATATCAAAATTTCAAAACATATCATCCGGTGGAACTCGGATGTCTTCTTTTTCCTTGATTTCAGTACAGCCATCATCAAAACCTCTTGCTCTACTGGAGTACCTTTATATGTCATGAATGATATTATCATGATATGCACGTGTTTGTCTTAAATGCTTTTATGCCTATATGATTATGCCATGCGCCTTGGGCTTGTTTATCATTTATCTCTTTTCGTTACGATTTTCATGATGACCTGCATTCATTGCTTCGATTTTTGACTTTCTTTTCAGGTTTTGTACCCGTCTTCGAGTCATCTGCATTTCTCGGGTACAGCTCTCCGTATGACATGTGAATAGGGGTGAATTGAGGTTTTTCAGGATTGGGTCTTGCTAGTCTTTGTTCATTCTTGGGTTGGATTTGAGTAGCCATGGTATTTGGTGGGAACATGGCAAATGGTCTTTCATTATTTGTGGCGTAGACGGGGTAAGGAGGAGGTGCTTGATAGTAAGGGCTTTGGAGAGGAAAATAAAAGTTTAGAGGTGGGGATATTGAGGTCGTGATTGGGTTAGGTACGGATTAGAAGTGTAGTGGCTCTTGGTTCCCACCATATAGGTTTCTGCCTCTTTTTTCTTTATGGGTATTACCCTTTTGAACTCTCGGGGCCTTCCATCCTTCCACTCTTGATGGCATTCTCTATAAGTTCCCCGAATATTACAATATCTGCGAAGTTTTTTATGGCACTTCCTACCAACATATCGTAAAATGGCACTTTTAAAGTATTGATGAAGAGGACCGTTATTTCAGTTTTAGTTAATGGGGGTTCTACTTGGGTCGAGACATCCCTCCATCTTTGTGCATATTATTTGAAAGTCTCGTCAGCTTCTTTTCCATCATTTGCAGAGTTAGTCGATCAGGTACCATATCTGATACATGCTTGTATTGCTCACAAAATGCTGATGCTAAGTCTTTCCATGATCGAATCTTTTCTTTACTGAGCTAATTGTACCATCGAAGAGCTGATCCGACCAAGCTATCTTGGAAGCAGTGTATCAACAATTTATCCTCATTCACGTAACCAGTCATCTTTCGACAAAACATGATAAGATGCGCCTTTGGACATCTCGTTCCATCATATTTTTCAAAATCTGACACTTTAAATTTTGGAGGCAGAACCAAATCGGGCACCAAACTGAGCTCTTTGGCACTCAGTGCAGAGAAGACTTCAGTACCTTTTATCACTTTGAGCCTTTCTTCCAGGCTCCTATACTTATCCTGAGCATCATGATCATCCATTTTCAACCTGGCTATTTCTACCGGATCATCCAAATTTGGAACAATTAGATCAGCAGGATTAGCTCTAGGCTTCGATACGAATATATCTTGCCCTAGATAAACAGGTCGTTGCTCTAGGCATGCAGGTTCCCCTTGTAACACCCTCGCACCCAAGACCGATACTGGGTCTGGATACGAGACATTACTATGCTTGAACTCACTTAAACATGTACTTACGAGCTATAAAATTTCGTTCCAACTTAAAAAAATTTCACTTTCTTAGTCAACACATACATTACAAGGGCCTATGAGGCCTTAACTCGTGTCTGAAAACTTTCGGAACTAAATCAAATAATTTATTTTTGAAGCAGGGTTCACACGCCCGTATGACTTGGAACACGCCCGTGTACCCTTAAGCACACCCATACCCTCAAACCGTGGGAAGCTACTGACTAATTTCACATGGCCATGACACGCCCGTGGGCTTAGACCGTGTGCTAAATCTTGATATATTGGCTAAATCAGCACGGTCTGGGCACATGCCCATGTCCAACCCGTATGTATAACACGGCCTATACACACGACCATGGAATTCACCCGTGTCCCATTCTGATTAATAATACTAAGGTGCAGGGTTAACACGGCCTTGACACACACCTGTGTGTCCAACCGTGTGGGCACTTACAGGCTATTTACCAAGCCGTTAGCCACCCTGAAATGAAGATCATATCCATACACAATTCAACGATGCAATAACAACCCAATTTTATGAATAATACTACATGCTTCATTGATCTCAATAAACAGAAATACTTAGTCAAATTTGGCCAATCACTAGCCATATACAAAAGAATAATAAACTTGATAGCCTTTACAAAGGCCCTTCTAAAACCATGTCCACAAAATGAATGTTTCCTATACATGCCATACTTAGTAAAGTAACTTGGCTATACCAAAATAAGAGTTGATAATGTGCCACGAGCTCCAACTCCGATGATCCACAAATTAGCTTGGTAGGACTATATAGAAAGAAACAATCAAATACGTAAGCATTTAGCTTAGTAAGTTTGCATGTAAAACACATGTCAATAAGCTTGCTTAATAAAAACCATTTAGCATAACAATAGTATCGTAATTTCAGCTCTAAAGCTTACTTACTTATACTTGGTTCTTACATGTCTCATGATGCTCACTGTACTCATTTTTGTATAGTAAACATGATACCTAAGTCACTTGATCACATTTATCAGCGTACTTAAACAATAATCATTATGATCTCTAATTCTTCATTCATAACATGAGTAATATTTAATTCATTTTGATGCTAGCTTTGCTTTTTTAGTCCTCTTGTTACCTCATTATTAATCTTACTTGTTTGCCTGATGAACTTCTACGAATACCTAAGGATACTAGATCTCTTCCCACTTAACACGCCGCTAAAGCCATATCTTAGGCATTGTCTTACATGGGATTTCTCATCTTGGTTTCAAGGCCATGTCTTGACATGGACTTACATGAAGTCTTGCCCTTGATAACTTACTCAATGCCAAGCTTGCCTTGGACTTATATGATATCTTGATCAATGCCAAGCTTGGCTTGGACTTACATGATATCTTGATCAATGCCAAGCTTGCCTTGGACTTACATGATATCTTGATCAATCAATGCCACATGATATCTTAATCAATGCCTTGGACTTACATGATAACTTGTGTGGTATATCGGGTATATTGGGAATTCATATTCAATCGGGCTTGCTCATGTTTAATCTCTTTGTTCACAAAAATGATAGGCATTACAAAATAGCAATGTATATTATACTAAGCAATTCAATGATAGTAATCATAAAGCTTATAAATCATACAAACTTACCTCAATATACAAAATGTAGGGAGATACCTTATTCTTGCCTCGGTTTCGATCGGGGCTTCATTTTTCTTGATCTATAATCATGAAATTCATTCATTTAGATTTCCTATGATCATAATACATCAATTTCTACACTTTGGCAAAAATAACCATTTTGCCCTTGTACATTGGCAAAATTATGATTTTGCCCCTAGGCTCGTAAATTATTTTTCAACACATTTTCTCATTAAAAAAGCCTAGATAAACATTTATTTCTCTTAAAACTACTCAAAATTCAAACTATTTAATGCATTTATGACACAATCTCACTCTTTATATTTAAGTCCTACTTAGTTGTTTTCATGCAAACATCTTTCACAAAAGTTGTTTCTCATCTCTCTAACTTTCATTTTCTCCCATAAAAATGCAGCAAATAATAATGATTTCTCTCATGGGAAAACTCTAAGTTTTACACAATATTGCACACTAGTCTCCTCATTTGAAAGCTTAAGCTTTAGGGGTTTCAAAAGTACAACTATTACTAAGAAAATCATGAAAATCACTTACTAAAATTGGAGGAGATCTTGCTGAAAATGTTTGAGCTTTCAACCCTCTATTTGCTTGCAAAAATCGATGGAGAAAGATGAAGAGAAAGATGATATTTTTCTCTTTCTTTATTCTAATATTAAACTAGTCAAATTAACCACCAACTCCTACTAACTTTGACTTAATTTTGTCCATCTTTCTCTCCCACATAGCCCATGACCAGCCAAGCAATTAAAAGGGATAAATAGCCCTTTAAAATACCTCAATTTAACAATCTATGGCTATTTGGTACCCTTACCTTAAAAATAGAACTTTTGCATCTCATGCGATTTAGTCCTTTTTCTCAATTGGTCATGCTATTAGTAAAATTAAGGCACCAAAATTTATATATAATCATATAGTGACACCACAACACATAAAATAGTACTAAAATTATTCTCCTCAATCTTAGATTAGTGGTCCCGAGACCACTGTTCTGACTAGCCCCAAATTCGGGCTGTTACAACTCTCCCCCCTTAGGGATTTTTCATCCTCGAAAATCTTACCAGTAAAAAGGTTTGGATATTGGTTTCTCATACTCTATTCTCATTCCCATGTAGCTTCTTCTATTCCGTGCCTTTGCCACAGAACTTTCACTAAGGCAATACTTTTATTTTTCAGTTGCTTGACTTCCCGAGCCAAAATCTTGACTGGTTCTTCACCATAAGTCATGTCAGGGCGGATCTCTATTTCTGATGGAGTAATTATATGTGAAGGGTCTAATCTGTAGTGTCGCAGCATTGATACGTGAAAAATATCATGTATCATCTCTAATTCTAATGGCAACGCTAAACGGTAAGCTACCGGCCCAACTCTTTCAGTAATCTCGTAAGGTCCAATAAAACATGGACTTAATTTGCCTTTACGGCCAAATCTGAGAACCTTTCTCCATGGTGATACTTTCAAAAAGACTTTATCTCCAACTTGGTACTCGATCTCTTTTTGTTTAAATTGAATAGGATTTACATGCATCTCGAGGCGACTTTTAAACATTCTCGAATTACTTTCACTTTCTCTTCAGCTTCTTTAACCAAATCAACCCTGTGAATTTGGTTCTCCTTGAGTTCAGTCCAAAATAAGGGAGTTTGGCACTTACGCCCATATAGGGCCTCATAAGGCGCCATCTTTAAGCTCGACTGAAAGTTATTATTATAGGCGAATTGTACCAATGGGAGAAACTTTTCCCAACTGCCTTGGAATTCCAAAATATAATATCTGACCATGTCCTCGAGTACTTGAATTAACCTTTCTGACTGACCGTCAGTCTGAGGGTGAAAATCTGTGCTAAAACTCAATTTTGTACCCAAAGCTTCTTACAGCTTCTTCCAAAATCTAGACGTGAATCTCGGATCTCTATTCGATATGATCGATAAGGAACCCGTGAAGTCTTACTATTTCGAAACATACAAGTTTGCCAACTTGTCTAGGGAGTAATCCACTAAATGACAGTATAAAGTGGGCTGACTTCGTGAGTCTATCAACCACTACCCAAACAGCATCTTCCTTGCTCGGAGACAACGATAAACCCATTATGAAATCCATGGTGATATGGTCCCATTTCCATTCGGGGACTAAGATAGGCTGAAACAAACCCGAAGGCACTTGATGTTCAGCTTTACTTGCTGACAAATAAGACATCTTGAAATGAACGCTGAAATATATTTCTTCATTTTCGGCCACCAATACAGTTGCTTCAAGTCACTATACATCTTTGTACTTCCTAGATGTACAAACAAACGTCCGTTATGTGCTTCATACAAAATTCTCTGAATAAGCCCCTCTTTCCTCGGTACACAAACTCTATCTCTAAATATCAAGTATCCATTAGAATTAATTCAAAAGTCGAATTCAGCATCTGACTCGTGTTGAGCTCTCTTGACTTGCAACTCACTATCTTCTTTCTGAGCCTCAAAGATCTCTTGAAGAAACATTGGTCTAGCTCTCGACTCAACTAAAAGGGAGCCATTGTCGGATAAGGATATCCTTGAATTCAATGCTCTTAATGTAAATAGAGACTTCATGCTCAAAGCATCGGCGACTACATTCGCCTTTCTTGGATGGTAGTCGATGACCAACTCATAGTCTTTTATCAACTCTAACCATCTTCTTTGTCTTAAGTTCAACTCTTTCTGCGTCATCAAGTACTTTAGACTTTTGTGATCGGTAAAAATATGACATTTTTCACCATATAAATGGTGTCTCCAAATCTTCAAAGTGAAGACTATGGCGATCAATTCTAGATCATGCGTCGAATAATTCTTCTCATGAGGCTTCAACTGTCTGGAGACATAAGCAATCACCTTGCCTTCTTGCATGAGTACACAACCCAATCCATTTAAGGATGCATCGTTGTAGACTATAAATTCTTACCTTGATTGGGTTGTACTAAGACTAGAGCTTCTTTCAACACTGCTTTCAACTTCTCGAAACTTTGTTGGCATCGTTCTGTCTACTCAAACTTCATATTTTTCTGCAACAGTTTAGTCATCGGGGTTGCGATCATGGAAAACCCCTTGACAAATCATCTGCAGTAGCCGGCTAGGCCCAGAAAACTTCTAATCTTAGTAATTTTCTTAAGCGGCTTCTAGTCCATTATGGCCGAGATTTTACTTGGATCAACTCAGACTCCATCCCTCGAGACAATATGTCCCAGGAATCCTACTTCCTTGAGCCAAAATTCACTTTTACTGAATTTGGCATACAGCTGATTCTCTCGCAGGATCTGTAAAACTATCCGTAGGTGTTCAACATGCTCTTTCTCATCTTGGGAATAAATCAGTATGTCGTTAATAAAAACGACTACAAACTTGTCGAGGTATGGTCTAAAGATGCGGTTCATTAAATCCATGAATATCGCAGGAGCATTGGTCAACCCAAAGGGCATGACTAAAAATTCATAATGCCCATACCTCGTTCAAAAGGCCGTCTTGGTTACATCTGAGTCTTTCACTCACAACCGGTAGTACCACGATCTCAAGTCTATTTTGGAGAACACGTCGCTCCTTTCAATTGATCGAGCAGATCATCGATCTTAGGAAATGGGTACTTATTCTTTCATGTTACTTTATTGTCGACGGTAATCTATGCACAATCTCATGTACCATCTTTTTTTCACAAATAAAACTGGGCACCCAAGGTGAACAACTTGATCTTGCAAAGCCCTTATCATCAACTCTTGCAATCAGAACTTCAACTCTTTTAGTTACATTGGAGCCATTTTGTAAGGAGTAATGGATATCGATCAAGATCGGAGCTAGTTTAATCTTGAACTCAATCTTTCTAATGGCGGTAGTCGGGTAATTCTTCAGAAATACATCCACGTATTCACATACTCTGGTATCGACTCAATTTTAGCTCTGTCTCCTTATCATTCAACACGAAGGCCAAATATGATTCATACCCTTTTCTTAAACATCTCCGTGCTATCATATGGGAAATTATCATTGGCGATTTATCTTGTTCATCTGATTCAACATGAAGAGTATTCCCATTCTCACATCTTATCTCAATGCATTTCTTCCCACAATTAACAATTACATTATGAGTAGTCAACCAATCCATTCCAAGAATGAGGTCGAATTCATCAAATGGTAATAACATAAGATTTGCTTTAAAGCAATGACCTCTAATCATCAATGGACAATCTTTACAAACTTTATTAACTAACACACTCTTGCCTAATGGATTAGACATCTTAATTACAAATTCGGTGGTATCTATAGGCACGCTCAAACTGGATGTTAATTTCATGTAAATGTAAGAGTGCATGGATTCGGGATCTATTAAAGCAATAACTTTAGTATTGTAAAGAGAAAAGGTACCTGTAATAACATTAGGAGAAGATGCCTCTTCGCGAGCTCGAACGACATATGTCCTTGTAGGCGCTCTACCCTCGGGTCTCACAGCCTGGTCTCTCGGGTTACCTCTTCCACTTACCCCACTTTTCGGGTTTCTCTGTGGTCTCTCCCTGACCATACTCCCGAATTTTGGGTCCTGAGCTTTTTCTTCTTTCGTCATCTCGGGACAGTCTTTTATATAGTAATCTTGTGAACCACATCTAAAATATGCATTTTCATGTGCGGCATTCTCCCAGATAGCGTACGCCACTGCTGTGGGCATTGATTTGTTGGGTCTAAAATTTTGACACTTGCAAATCAAGTAAATGCGTGCTTTGTTCCTTGAATACTGCTTACTTTTGTCCTTCTTGAAAACCCAAAGGAAGTAGTCGATCGAGTAGGAAAATCTTTTGACTTCTTGGGTGAAGATTGGAATGACTTATTCCACGGTCTCTTTCTAGAGTCACGAGACTCCATTTCAGACTTCTTCTTCTCTTTTATTAGCTCTTCGGCTTTACCAGCTCTTTTCACTAATACGAAAAATTATTTTAATTCTAGAACAACAACAATCGATTTGATGTCCTCATTCAACTCGTCTTCAAACCTTTTACTCATAATAGCCTCTGTGGATATACATTCGCTAGCGTTGTTGCTGAGTCGTACAAAATCACGCTCATAATCTATCACCGACATCTTGCCTTACTTCAGCTCTAGGAATTCCTTTCTCTTTTGGTCTACAAACCTCTGGCTGATATGCTTTTTCTTAAACTCTTCTTGGAAGAATTCCCATGTAACCCTTTCCCTCGGTACACCGACATAAGGGTGTTCCACCATTGGTAAGTAGAATCTCTTAAGAGAGAGATTACACACTTCATGCATTCTTCAAAGGTACATGATAACTCATTAAATACCCTAATGGTATTTTTTAACCAGAATTCAGCTCTTTCTGGATTATCCTCTTTTTTGGTCCAAAATTCTTCTGCCCCATGCTTCCTGATCCTATCAATTGGGGGTTTACCTCCTCTTACCACCTCTACTACTTGAGGGCCGACTGGAGTAGCTTGTAGAACAGGTGGGGATGGAGGGTGTTGTGCATTCGGGTTTGCCCGAATAAACTCTGTATACCATGTGTTCATCATGCGGAGGAAGGCTTCTCTAGCCTCTTCTCCCCCCCTTTGACTCACCGTAGTGAGTCTATTTTCATTTTGCTTCATCTTGTCCCTTCAAAGCAGAGCCAAGACATTGCTTTCTACGTTATCCGCCACATTCCCTTCAGAATCCATTTATATATATATAAACATAATATAAAATCATCAGGAGTCGTCACACTATCAATATAGAAACATTCTTACGTATGGCATGTATAGCTAGACTCATGCTCATGCTATGTTAGTCCTAGAACTGACTAAACTGTAGCTCTGATACCACTAAATATAACACCCACACCCAAGACCGACATCGGGTGCGGATACGAGACATTACTATACTTGAACTCACTTAAACATGTACTTACTAGCTGTAAAATTTTGTTCCAACTTAAAAAAAAATTCACTTTCTTAGCCAACACATACATTACAAGGGCATATGAGGCCTTAAACTCGTATCTGAAAACTTTCAGAACTAAATCAAATAATTCATTTTTGAAGCAGGGTTCACACGCCCGTGTACCCTGAAGCACGCCCATACCCTCAAACCGTGGAAAGCTACTGACTAATTTCACATGGCTATGACACGCCCGTGGGCTTAGACCGTGTGCTAAACCTTGATATACTGGCTAAATCAGCACGGTCTAGGCACACGCCCATGTCCAACCCGTGTGTATAACACGACCTATACACACGGCCGTGGAATTTACCCGTGTCCCATTTTGATTAATAATACTAAGGTGCAAGGTTAACACGGCCTTGACACACGCCCGTGTGTCCAACCGTGTGGGCACTTATAGGCTATTTACCAAGCCGTTAGTCACCCTGAAATGAAGATCATATCCATACACAATTCAACGATGTAATAACAACCCAATTTTATGAATAATACTACATGCTTCATTGATCTCAATAAACAGAAATACTTAGTCAAATTTGGCCAATCACTAGCCATATACAAAAGAATAATAAACTTGATAGCCTTTACAAAGGCCCTTCTAAAAACATGTCCACAAAATGAATGTTTCCTATACATGCCATACTTAGTAAAGTAACTTGGCTATACCAAAATAAGAGTTAATAGTGTGCTACGAGCTCCAACTCCGATGATCCACAAATTAGCTTGGCGAGACTACATAGAAAGAAACAATCAAATACGTAAGCATTTAGCTTAGTAAGTTTGCATGTAAAACACATGTCAATAAGCTTGCTTAATAAAAACCATTTAGCATAACAATAGTATCTAATTTCAGCTCTAAAGCTTACTTACTCATACTTGGTTCTTATCATGATGCTCATGATCTTACATATCTTATGATGCTCACTGTACTCATTTTTGTATAGTAAACATGATACCTGAGTCACTTGATCATATTGATCAACGTGCTTAAACAATAATCATTATGATCTCTAATTTTTCATTCATAACATGAGTAATATTTAATTCATTTTGATGCTAGCTTTGCTTTCTTAGTCCTCTTGTTACCTCATTATTAATCTTACTTGTTTGCCTGATGAACTTCTGCGAATACCCGAGGATACTAGATCTCTTCCCACTTAACATGCCGCTAAAGCCATATCTTAGGCATGGTCTTACATGGAATTTCTCATCTTGGTTTCAAGGCCATGTCTTGACATGGACTTATGTGAAATCTTGCCCTTGATAACTTACTCAATGCCAAGCTTGCCTTGGACTTATATGATATCTTGATCAATGCCAAGCTTGGCTTGGACTTACATGATATCTTGATCAATGCCAAGCTTGCCTTGGACTTACATGATATCTTGATCAATGCCAAGATTGCCTTGGACTTACATGATATCTTGATCAATGCCAAGCTTGCCTTGGACTTACATGATATCTTAATCAATGCCAAGCTTGCCTTGGACTTACATGATATCTTGATCAATGTCAAGCTTTCCTTGGACTTACATGATATCTTGTATGGTATATCGGGTATCCTAGAGAATTCATATTCAATCGGGGCTTGCTCATGTTTAATCTCTTTGTTCACAAAAATGATAGGCATTACAAAATAGAAATGTATATTATACTAAGCAATTCAATGATAGTAATCATAAAGCTTAGAAATCATACAAACTTACCTCAATATACAAAATGTAAGGAGATGTGCAATTTAGTCCTCGACCTTATTCTTGTCTCGATTTCGATCGGGGTTTCATTTTTCTTGATCTATAATCATGAAATTTATTCATTTATATTTCCTATGATCATAATACATCAATTTCTACACTTTAGCAAAAATGACCATTTTGCCCTTGTACATTAGCAAAATTATGATTTTGCCCCTAGGCTCGTAATTTATTTTTCAACACATTTTCTCATTAAACAAGCCTAGATAAACATTTATTTCTCTTACAACTACTCAAAATTCCAACTATTTCATGCATTTATGACACCATCTCACTCTTTACATTTAAGTCCTATTTAGGTGTTTTCATGCAAACATCTTTCACAAAAGTTGTTTCTCACCTCCCTAACTTTCATTTTCTCCCATAAAAATGCAGAAAATAACAATGATTGCTCTAATAGGAAAACTCTAAGCTTTACACAATATTGCACAATAGTCCCCTCATTTGAAAGCTTAAGCTTTAAGGGTTTCAAAAGTACAACTATTACTAAAAAAATCATCAAAATCACTTACTAAAATTGAAGGAGAGCTTGCTGAAATTTTTTGAGCTTTCAACCCTCTATTTGCTTGCCAAAATCGATGGAGAAATATGAAGAGAAAGATGATATTTTTCTCTTTCTTTATTCTAATATTAAACTAGTCAAATTAATCACCAACTCCTACTAACTTTCACTTAATTTTGTCCATCTTTGTCTCCCACATAGCCTATGATCGACCAAGAAATTAAAAGGGATAAATTGCCCTTTAAAATACCTCAATTTAACAATCTATGGCTATTTGGTACCCCTACCTTAAAAATAGAACTTTTGCATCTTATGCGATTTAGTCTTTTTTCTCAATTGGTCATGCTACTAGTAAAATTAAGGCACCAAAATTTCTATATAATCATATAGTGACACCACAACACATAAAATAGTACTAAAATGATTCTCCTCAACCTCGAATTAGTGGTCTCGAGACCACTATTCTGACTAGCCCCAAATTCGGGCTATTACACCTCTTGAGGATATCCTCTTTGCATTACATGGGCGTGAGGTGTAGTGAATCCTGAGGGATAGAGCGGATCCTGATTAACTCTTGACTGGGGTTCTGTGATATCAGGGCTCTGTATGGGTCCTTTTCCTTTGACCAAAACTGTCATCATCTCCATCATTTTGGCCATTTGATTCCTTTGCTCGAGCGATTCCTCTCGAGATCTTACCATCAGATCTCTTGCTTCCTGTTGTGACTTAGCCAACTGCTCTTGCAACTCTCTTTGGGTCCTTTCCATTCTTTCAATTCTTTCATTGAATCAGCATCCATAGCTCTAGCTCTTAGACGCGTCCTATAAGAATGGCGTGCTTCTAGATTTGTAGTATCGCAACTGTGGATTATACGATTTTAGCCTCAGTGAATGATTAGGGTGATATGCACATGCAATGAATGGATAAATGAATAAAGGACAAATGAATGTTATTCATGAATAAATATGCAAGAATTTGGTGTTGATTTCAAGATAGCCCCATACTTAGGCATTTCATTAATCAAAAGAGTCCATTACAAAATGTTTTGCCATCTCTAATTTAACAGTCACACAAATTTTCTAGCCATATCGCCTTGTTTTTTCACTCATTCTAGGAACTCTAACATGCTTGATCTTTGGCTCGGAGGGAATTGGCAACTGAAAGCTTCACTTCATTTGATAATTACACGATTTTTACAGCCACCTTGCGAATTTTATTGATCAAACCGCTGAGATGCATATCTTTTTCTTGGAGAGCTCTTTCGTAGGCACGAATGTCTTTGTCATGCTAGCCATTCTTTTCTTCTAGGGCTTTTAAAAGAGTATCCAAATGTTGCTGATGAGCTTGCAGCGTATTTTCTAAATCTCATATTTTTTCTCTTAGCTCTTGACGCCCAGACTGACTAGTCATTAATTCTGCAGATATAGTTTCGTATTCAACATTCTTTTTCCTTAACTCTATCATAGCACGTGCAGACTTTTTCCTCTTCCTTCTTCGCTTTCTCTCGTAATTCCATTCCACTTTTGATGTTGCTTAGTTCTTCCTTCCATTCTGTCGATGATTTGCCCAACCCACTATTCTTTATGGTGCCTCTTAATTTCTTATTTTCCAAATGAAGATCCCTTAGATCATTTTTCATGATCTCGGCTTCTTTCTGGAATTTCTCAGTTCTGGATTTTTCAATTTGAGCATCGATCTTCAGCTGATAGTTTTCCTATTGAAGAGAACTAATATCTCATAACAGCTTGGCCTTTTCATGTTCAAATTCATGTCTAGCCATTTCTAGCTCGGACGGTATTTCTTCTGAGAAAGGATTCTGGAAAGTGTAATACATTGGCAAGGTTTGTTGACTATTCACTCATCGTTGTCTCCATTTGTCATAATCTTGAGTGATATTATCAGCATACAGAGCTAACTCCATTAGGTAAATTTCCTTTAAGATTTTGCAATATCTCAGACTTTTTTCATGTAACCTTCACCTGTAAAAGTAAACTGAGACTATGCGAATCCCCCGGTAGCTAGTATGAACTGTCGTGAAGTAAATTGCCTTTGAACCATTAACGGGTATATCCAACTCCTTTCCATAATCCGAGTAAAGGCACTCAATCTTAGCTTTCACACTTGTATAACAGAACCAAAGGACGGACCCATGGTTCTCTCCAAGTTATATCTTCGACGCGGAAGTTCTGAAAAATCAAAACCCAGTGTTGTTTGGTGACATCCTTTGGCCAATCTTTCCCAAGGTAAGCTCCCAATGGAACGAATATTTTCAAAAACATGTGGAAAGGTGTGCGCTCCACTTTCCAGAAGTGGCTCAGAATCCAAACATTAAGTAACTGTGCACATCCGATAAAACGTCCTTCCCCTTTCCTCCTACAACTACTTAGAGATTTAAAAGTCTCGGCCAAGATAGTTGGGATGGAGTTGATTCCTTGCCTCAACTTTTCGAAGAAATTCACTACCCAACTTCTATATGCCCAATGACCTTTGGGAAGACGATTAATCCGTAAATGGCCAAAGCAAACAAATCCACTCTCTTTACAATATCTGGATGGTTTTGAACAAAGTCTCGTAGAGAAAACCACGGAACACAACTGACTTCATTCTTTTTCTTTATTTGTTTTTAGCCCATGTATCGGTTATTCCCGTCAACTTCATTAGCTTTTTCTTGAAGGTCATAGGTTTAGGCTCTTTCACATATATCTTGTTGAATTGTGCATTGTCAACGCGAAGTAAGGCGGCATACTCTTCTATGGTCGGAGTCATATCTTCCTAATTGAAAGTGAAATATTAGTAAGCTGGGTCCCAAAATCGAACCATGTCTTGAATCAACTGTTCATCTACGTTGACAGCGATCAAGTGAGCTATATCCCCGTACTTTTCAGTGAAGATGCCCCTAGTGTCTGAGTCCTACTGTTTCCAGATCCTAGTCAAGTCTTTGAGGTTATTCCGAAGAGTATTCGTAATCACATGCTCGGGAAGATTGAAGATATATCTTTCTTTAAACTGTCCCCTTTTGCTTTCTGAGTTTTCAAATACCAATCTCGAACCACAGCATTTTTCTCGGTTACTTGTATAATTGACTCCTCCAGCAGAAACCCGTTTTTAGCAACCAATCTCTAATCAACACCTTCCTAACAAGATGCCTATGATGCATGATGAAAAATAAAAATGAAGACAAATAACCTTGGTTAGTAATCACAGCAAATATAAACGGAGAAAAACTATGGAAAATCTAACAAATTAAGCTATTCAATCGTGTATTTTGGTGAAACTGACCTAAGTTTTTTTTATATATTTTTTATTTTTTTGCCCCATCATGATTTACAAAAACCTACCCCACATACTCATCAGATAATCTACCCGATCCAATTTATTAAACGGACCCGATTCCCTTGCATAAAAAGTGTAAATGTAAAAGAAATAAAAGGTGAGAGGCGTCTCTCCCATGTACTTATTTTGGTGACTATTAAATGGACGAAGGTTTGGCATGGCTCTATTTAGGTGGCTCGTACGGTTCACTATATGCGGTTTCGGTTCTAGAAAGGTACTCGAATTGTTCGTATTGTCGTCTACTAAGATTAGTACGGAGCCTCGATCACTGCCCATCACAGACTCACGAGTTCAATTCGAGGGATTACATTTACTTATACCTATGCGGAGGGACAAGTTAACTCACGAAAGCATAAGTCATATGTAACCCGAAAGTATTCACTAGCTTGTGCGGAGGGACGAGTTAACTCACGAAGGCATAGCGTTTACTTCCACTTAAGCATATAGAGCCCGAGTAGAGAGCTCATGTTATGCAAAAATGCAAGTACACAGTGTGTGGGGAGAAACTCACAAACCTTTTCGTTTTTATTTTAAAACTAAAAAAACTAAAACCGTAAAAACTTAGAGCTGAAAAACAAAAAGATAAAACAAGTTAGAAAAATATTTACAACATGATGCAAATGCATGACTTTTCAAAAAACAAAATTTAAGGATCACGACTAAATATTAATTTAAATAAGGAGTTTCAAAAATTTTGACAACACGCGTTTAATATCAGACTCGACTCTTGAAAAAAAGTCCCCAGCAGAGTCGCTAGTTGTAGTGACCTAAATTTTAACACGGGCGCTGGTTGAGGCGATTATTGAAAATTTAAAAATAGAGTTTCAATTTTATTTAAAAAAGGGAGTCGCCACCGATCCTTTTTCCTAGGTGTGATCGGACACCTAATAAATCCTCTTTTTAAAAGAAAAATTGTTTTTTTAAATTTTTTTAAAAAAAACCGTGTTTAGGTCTAAGTCAAAATTCCAGAGAAAAATAGGGTTTGGGAGTCGGTTACGCGCGAGGAAGGTATTAGCACCCTCACGACGCCCAAAATTGGTATCTTGTTAAGCGCGCATTGTCTTAATTTTCAAAAATACGAGTTCAATTTAATATTTAATCGTGATCCGATTGAAACACGAGAATTTTTAAAACACGAAATTTTTTGAAACACAAAATTTTTTTTGGAAACACGAAAATTTTGAAACACGAGAATTTTTGAAAACACGAATTTTTTTTGAAAACACAAAAATTTTGAAACACGAGAATTTTTGAAAACACTAAAATTTTTGAAACACGAAAATTTTAATAAATTACATATTATCGTATTACATACATTTTAAAAATGAAATTTTGATAATTTAAAAATAACCATAGAAATAATCATTTTATTTTAAAACACGAGAATTTTTTTTTAAAATTTTTCTATTTTTTAAAAGGGCATATCGTATTTAACACGAACCGATGATATTCACCTAACATAGCGATGAAATCAACGACTTACTGTCAAACCGATTCGTTACCTTATTTATTAAAATTATTAAAATTGCAACTAGAATGAATATACTAATTTTTCTAAAAAATAAGAAAAAAACATTTAAAAATACCAATAAAATTAAATACAAGATGTCATCGAAATACATATATATAAATTTAAAATGAGTTAAAAGTTACCAAAAAAAAACTTTTGGGCTTGAAGAATTGGATTGCTCTTTTTTCTTTTTTTCTTTTTCTTTGAGTTTGAAGAATTGGGCTGCTCCTTTTTTTTTTTTTTTTTTTGATGGGTTGCTGCGTTGGGCCCTCTCCTTTTTTATTGGGCCGTTGGGACTTGGGCCTACTGGTGGTGTGTGTTCTTGTGGTTGGTCGGGCAAGACCCTGGCTTCGAGTCGACGATTGTTTATTATAATTTTTATTTTATTATTTTATTTTTTCTTTCCTTTATTCCTTTCTTTTTCCTTTCTTTTTTTTCTTTTCTTCTTCTTCTTCTTTCTTCTCCAACCGTGCTGCCTCCGTCGCTTCCTCCGCCGGTGATGCGACATTCTCCTCTACTTCTTCTCTCTTCCTCTTTTCTCTCTTTTTCTCTTCTTTTTCTTTCTCTTTTTTTCTCTTCTTTTTCTTTTTGGGGGTTTCTTCTTGGCCAATTTTTGGGGATAAGAACCCCTTTTATGGTTGTTTTTTTGTAGATATTAGGTGGCTAGGGAAGAGGGAAGCATGCCCTAGGCTAGTGGCCGGAAATCACGGAGGGTATGTGCTCAAATCTCGTGATTTTGCCAGAAGAACCAGATTACAAACGCAGTGAAACTTTTGGGGCTAAAGCATAATTTTTAGAAGATTTGGGGTCAAAATACAATTTAAGGAAAGTTTAGGGTTAAAATATAATTTAAGGAAAGTTTAGAGGTCAAAATACAATTTAAAGAAAATTTAGGGGTCAAAATGTAATTTTTATTTTTTGTATTTTTCAATTTTTTTAATTTTAAAAATTAAACACGAAATCGAGCTGGACAAAATTTAGTGCTTACAGTTAGAATTTTATAAAACGCTTGTTAGTTAAACCTAGCAACTACTTATTTGTGCTTCACTTAAATTGTTTGCATTATGCTTGGTTGTGGAAGGAGACTTGATTTCGGAATTTTTTTTTTGAATGATCTCTAGTATGGGAATACACAAACATGCTTGAGGACAAACATTGACTAAGTAGGGAGGATTTGATAACTAGCTAATTTTATGTGTTTAATTTACTTATTTTTGGTCAAATCTTGAATAGAATGCTACTAAGATTGTGATTTCTTGTTTAAATTTTATCAAGATGCAATTGGAATGCCAAAGTTAAAAAAATCAAGCAAATTGGGTTAAATTGGAACAAAAAGCAAGGAAATAAGCCAAATAAAAAAGTTGCATAATTTGGTGGCCAATGAAAAAAAAAATCATATTTTGATGTTGTCAAATCCTATAAATAGAAAATTATATAATATTTTATTGGATGTTAAACAAAATTTTAGGAGGTAATCATGCTGAAATTAGCTTTTGAGAGGTGTATAAAAGCCTTGTAATTTGAGCTTGGAAACACAGACTTGAGACTTCAATTCAAAGCAATTTTTTTATTTCCTCACGTTTGTAGCTTGTTAAAGCATTTTGCCAATTCCCTTTTTTTTTTTCTTCTTATTTTTGTACAATTGCTTTTCAAGTCCCCTCCCTTTTCCACCTATCAACATTACATTAAAATCAATTCTCATAATCCTACAGAGCATGATTAATATCATGCTCAACTAATCCCCATTTAGCTTTAGTCTGGTCATCGTTCCGATCGAGAATTGTGAGAAATGAATCCGCACTAAAATCTTGCAATACTATATTCATTAATTACCTCTCTGGGATATGAGATAGTCACATTTGTCCCTCAAAGTTAATCCAATTTCAGCTCAAAGTGCATGTTGGAAGGAAAGTTATTTGATCCGAAGTTTCCACAAACAAATTGGCATGTCCAGTTGGAAAAAGCTAGTTGGATTCCGTCAAGGGAGATAGTGATTGAATTTAAATGACCCACGCGGTTGAGACCGTTAATTTGAGTTGGGCTCTTCTAGATCGCAAGGCTGTCGAGATCTTAAATTGCGGACGCGTGTTACGTGGTTAGATAACGATTGGTTTGCAGATCATACCGGAACCATCTACAAAAGGAAGAGTTGACAGTTGAGGCGTCCGTGATTGCTATAACCAACTTATCGTTTGGAAGGAAAAATCCACTTTCAAGGATTGATTCGAGTTCGAATTGTATCGAGACTAAGGTTAAACATTCACATATTTGATTTACTAATTTAATTTAAATTTCTTAATTTTATTTTACAATTATCATTCTATTATTAATACGTTCTATTCATTTTTAATTTTATTTTCCTTTACCGACTAAAATCCCTTTTTATTTATTTTTTTCAACTCTGCATGTACAAGTCGCGGGAACGACAATTGCCTAGACTCAGAAATTGGTCACGTAAACGCGAAAATTAGGAGTCTCAGTCCATGTAGGATCGACCCTACTTCTTTATACTACTGTTTAATTCAGTTAGAGCAAATCTAGAAACAAATTTGATAGAAGCAAATTAAAAAAACACAAATAAGAAGTAGAGAAAACCCAGAAAAATAAGATCAAAATTGCTTTTATCTTCATGATTATAATGAACTTACCTTGTTTTTCTTTTCTATCTTGAAGAGTGGTGAGACAAACAGACTCTTAAAAAGACAAAAGGCTTTAACTTCCCTCTTTTGATGTGGGTACTTATCGGAGGAGATAACGAGAGATCAAATAAAATATTAGGCTCTGCCAAATTTCTTTATGGTGTGGTCTAAAATGCAAACTAAAATTTTGGGCTTTGCTCCAAACTCAAAGTACATTTATCATGAATCTATCATTAGCGTTATCAATAATAAAGTGGGCTCATAGTTTTGTCCACTTCGATTTGCTAAATCACTCCCTGTAATCAAGCAAAATTTGACTTCCATGGTACATAGTGGAACTCAATTGTTCAACTTGTACTTCCAAGACGGTATTACGAAAATAGTTTTACTTGTTGAAGGGATAGAAAGGAAAACCTTCTAAATTAATGATCAAATAACATTCAGTGCAGGAAATCATACTAGCTGTCAATTTTAAAACACATGATCTCAATCTTAACCTACTGTTACCTATATGATCGTAGGCATTCGATAAGAATAAAATCTAAGGCAAGCCCTTTGGATTACTTATTAGCAAAGAATCTGAAAACAGACAAAACTACTCAACCTAGAAAGCATCTTTCCATGGCAAGCATGTAATGTTAATCAGAGGGCAAATTGTCTGTTATTACTACAAGTCTATAAACCTAAACCTACAACCTTCCTTCATAGATGATTTGACTTGGAACTCCTCTCAACGTTTATAATATGCGATGAATTTTCTGTGATTTAAATCAATGTCGTATAAGGAAGGAGCAGAGATTCTTCTTATCGTCAAAACTGTCTCAACTTGAAATCCAGTATAAGATACCAATATATATAATATCTGTTATCGAAATCAAGGCCAAGGACCAAAAAGAACAAGCTGGTCAACACAACATTTCCATTATTACAGATATCCAAGGGGGAAAAACCTAAGGATCTATAGGTTAAACATGAATAGCTTTTTTGGTTAAACTGATTTTGTGATAGGGGTGTGGCTGATTGTTGACTCACTTCAGGACAATTGGATGAGTAGAGAGTGAGATATTGTAGTCTAGCATAAATTAACCCTAGCCCGGGAATGAAATGATATATTAAGTTTTAGATAATATTATATATCAAAACATTGCCTAGGAACAGATTTAAATCTTTATTGATTAATTCAATAAAATCAATCCAAGATCTTGCTTACAATTTGGTCTCCACTCTCCAACAAAACCTGAAAATGTTGAAAAAAATGTCGATATCTGACATGCTATGACTGATCTGCTTAAATGTGTCCATGTATACCGATATTTTATCCATGTCCTAGCTTCTTATAATTGTCATTATATCTTATGAGATGGTCTAGGTAAATACTAATTCAGAAATGTCTTGAAGAGAACAAATAATTAGTCAGAAGGAATGAAAGCGAAACCATATGAATCATATCATTGAAAAGGAAAATAATAAACCCATGGTTGTTTCAATGAAATAATCTCATGGAAATTAACAGAAAGCAACATTAAATTTCTATCTATTTGAAAAATAAAATCGATTTTCATGACCCTCTTCTACCTACATACGTTTTCTTTTGAAAAATAACAATGTTGTCTCCGAATTTCTCTTTCTTTTCTTTGTGTCTTTCTTCCCTTTGCACTTTCCTGGCAAGTCATGATCATTACAGGTATTGGACCACACTGAGAAGATCAAACAAGGAAAGAGAAAGCATGCATGCATGCATACATACATACATACATGACAATCAAAATATCATTTTGTCAAAACTTCGTTCGCAAACAATATATATGATTTGAAGGACGAGCCGATAACGTTTTCCTTTTGTTGTTTTTCAGAACTATTTTAAGAAGTAATTAATGGAAGAACGCTACAGCCAAAATGCCAAATATATATATGAAAATGCTTGGCCTTTTTTTCTAAGTTTTTATGTTTCACGTTCGAAATAATTCCATATGTAAAGATAAAACAAAATTTTATATATAAATCCAAATAAAATAATGTTATATTATTAGTCTTCGCATAGATAAGGACTCTGGCCCTTTAATAATGGAAATTCATGTTATAGTCTCGTTGAAAATTATAAAATATATGATAAAATTGTATTTAGACAAAAAATAATAAAATCTTAATTAAGTCTTAAAAAATTTAAATTATAAACTAATATGATGAAATTCACAAAATTTTATAATTCAATTTTGATTTTTTTTCAAATATTCAAAAATAAATGAGTGGACATAGAAGTTTACAACTTCAAATTTAGTTTCCCACAATAGGTAAATTTGTTGTTCTTTATTTTTTTTCGTGTACAATGTATTTGGTTCACCATTTCTTTTTGACGAAACATGGGGGGCTATATGTTGGACGATATCATTCTTGTTTTGTATTGGACGAATATAAATGATGAAGTGAACGTCTCAAATACGAAATAATTGATTAGATTTCATCCTCTCCGATTCTCACATGAAAGTAGTAGGAGTGAGTATTCGATCGATTCAAGTCGAATCGAATAAAAATTTTTGAGTTAGTCGAGTTGACGAATCCTATTTTAGTAACTAAACTCAATTTGAATTTTTTTCGAATCGAATTGAGTCAAAAAATTTCGAATCAAGTCGAGGCGAGTTAACGAATCTTATTATTTATACTTAATGTTGCGTTTACATAAACCGATTATTTAACTAATAAGCGGAGTACAAAATTATTTAACTACATAAACAATATAATTGTTTTGATTTTAACTTAATATGTAAATATTTATAGAAAAGAAAAAGTAGTTTCGCTTTTTTATTTAAGAAAATGTAAATATTTATCAAAACGGCGTTGTTTTGCCTTTTCTTATACGAATTTTCGGATAACTCGAATTGTGTAATTCATATTCGAATTAAATCGAAAATGTCATGGCCCAATTTTGCCCGGCCCATACCCAATAAACCAAAAACAAACCCAACAGCCCTAAATTACCCAAACCAAACAAAAAAACCCTCAACCCTTAAACACCCAAAACGGCATCGTTTTGCCCCCGGCCGACCCGATCTGACCCGACCCGACCCGCCTCAGGATCCGCGTGTTTTTTATCAAGGGGTTTATAGCGCTTTTGGTCCTTTCGCTTTTTATGGTTTTGCGATTAAGTTTATGGAATTTTTTAATTTGGCCCAACAATTTATTTTAAATTTCAATTGGGTCCTCCCTGATGCCGCGCGTTTTGAAGGAAGGGGTTATTTTAGGCCCTCCACTTCTTTCACGAGTTACAATTTGGTCCTTCCCCTTTCTTTTTATTTCAAATTTGCCCCGGATATATTGTTTTTAATTCAATTTAGTCCCTTTTTTGTTATTTTCACTATTTTATTATTAATTTAACTAACTTCCTTATTATTATTATTACAATTATTATTACTTTTAATATTATTATTATTATTATTATACTTTTTTTATATATATTTTATTATTTGTTTATTAATTACCATTATTATTACTATTATTATTATTTTTTCTTACTAGTATCATTAATATTATTTTATTTCTTACTATTTCTTATTTTAAGCATTCTTTATTATTTTTTATTATCATTACCATTATTTTATTTTTATTATTTCTATTTATTATTATTATTATCATTATTATAAATGTGTTATTATCACTATTCTTTATTATTATTACTACTATCTCTATTTATGTTATTATTTCTTCTATCATTATTATTAATATAGATATATTATTATTATATTATTATTATTATTATTATTATTATTATTATTATTATTATTATTATTATTTTACTATTATCACATTGTCATTACTATTTACTATTATTATTATTACAATTATTTCTATATTATTATCACTCCTCTTATCTTATTTTACTATTATTATTATTATTATTATTATTATTATTATTATTATTATTATTATTATTATTATTATTATTATTATTCATAGTAAAGTAATTTTATCATTATTCTTCGCTTTTATATATTATTATTACATGTATTTATATATTGACTTAAAATTTATCTTATGTATATATTCATCTTGTTCATTTTATCTTCAATTTCATCTTATTAACGCACCTATCTTGTACACATGTAACACCGTATTTTCACACTATTACTTGTCACATTAACCTTTATTCGATACATCAAGTTTTGAAATAATCGATATTTTGTATTTAGAAGTTCAAGGAATCGTGCCCAATCGTGCTCGGTTTCGATTTTTCGTTTGTCTAAATGACTAACTATCATTTTAAGACTTTTGGCCGTGTTTTCTTAAATAGGGCAATATTTCATGTTTGGAAATCCGAGGAATCGTGCCCAATCGTGCTAGGTTTCAGTTTTTTGGTTTGGCCAAATAGTGTAATACCCTTTTTAAAATTGTAATGTATGAATTTGGAAATCATAAAATGATTTTGGTATCGAGGGTTGAAACATCGTGTCCTATCGTGCTGGATGTGATATTTCATCTTTTCGGAACAAGAGAATTTCGATATCCAATTCGAATTATCCAAACATTTTCTAAAGGGTTCGCATTTTAAAATCTTTTTCAATTTTCGACATTAGGACATTAATTAATCAATTAGGTACCAATTTTGGACGTATCGGGGGTGCTAACCCTTCCTCATACGTAATCGACTCCCAAATCCATTTTTCGAGTTTCGTAGACCAAAATTGTTGTTTTGATAAATCAAACTGTTTATTAAAAATAACTGTTTTACGAGGTGACCCGATCACACCTCATAGAAAAGGATTGGTTGCGACTCCCGTTTTATTTTCGTTTTCAAAGCCAAAGTCGAATCTGTTTTTCAAAAAAAAAATGGTTACGAGAGCTTGGCGACTCCACTGGGGACGCGTCGAGAGTCAGGCCATAGATTGATTAATTTTTGTCCTTTTGATTAAAATTTTGGAAAATTGCCTTGAAAATTTATGTTTCTTTTAATGCATTTTTACGCTATAATTGTAATAATGTCGAGCCTCATAAAATACTTTGGCATTGCAATGTATGACCGTTGTGGTCGCCTTTAAGTGGGAGCGAGAAGCTATGCCTCCATGAGGTTTTCACCTCCGCATGGGCTAGTGGATTGCTTCCGGGATACATCTGTACCTATGTCTTCGTGAAGTTTTCACTTCCGCATGGCCATAGGGAAATGTATTCCCCTGAACCGAACTCGGTCCGTATGAGCCTATAATGGGTGAAGATTGAGGAATCTGCTAGTTCGGGTACTTAAACTTTAGAGCTAAACCACACGTAGAAAACATAAGAACCCACCCTAAGTCAAACTATGTCAAACCTTAGTAGTTACCCAGATAGGTGTTTGTTTATTTTACTTGCTTTATATTTCATTCTGTGGTACTAACTGGTTATGTTTTATTTTTGTGCATGTCATTTCATATTTTAAGAGGTATTGATTCACGGTCAGTTTCTAAGTTAGAGAGCTGGTTATGGAGAACGAATTCCTTGATAAAGTGGAAGACAATACAGTCGTCCGCATATGGTCAGAGCAAAGCCAATAGAGAAAGGGGACAGCTTAGCTGAGGGGTATATATCGAAACTACGGGATTTCACTAGTATTAGTGTCACGCAAAATGAGCTCCAAGGGTTGAAAGAGATATGGACCCAGTGGGATGATGAGGCAAAACAGCTATTCTGTCACACTTATGGTGATCTACCCTACTTGCTCGACATCAAGGTAGATAAGCATCTATTCTGGGCTATGACTCAGTTTTGGAACTCTGCTTATAATTGTTTCACTTTTGGGAAAGTAGATTTAGTGCCCACGGTGGAGGAATATACAACCTTGCTTCGCTGTTCAAGGGTCTAAGCCTACAAAGCTTATTTTAGGGCTGCCAATGCACCTACTTTTGTGAAGAAGTTAATGAGTATCACAGGGATGAGTGAACGGTGGGTTGCATCCAGAATCCAAGAGAAATGTGAGGGTAAGTGCATACCCTGGATAAGTTTGAGGGACTTGATCCTAGCACATCCAGATGTAAAGAAGAAGATCGACGTCTTTGCCTTATGTATTTATGGTTTGGTAATTTTTCCTAAAGCTCTAAGACATATAGATGAAGCAGTTATTGATTTATTCGATCGACTTAACAAAGGAGCCACACTTACACCCGCGATCTTAGCCGAGACGTTCAGATCTTTGAATGCATGTCGAAGAACAGGTGAAGGCGGGTTCATTGGATGCGCACAGTTGCTGTTGGCTTGGTTCCATAGTCATTTCTGGAAGGTGGAGAAAGTGTCTTATCAGGTTTTCTCTGAAAATTACTCTCCGTTGAAAAAGATAGTAGCTATACCAAGAAGAGAAGACGTGTCCAAGAAAAGCTGGATGGCGCTCCTTCAAAATCTTCAAGAAGAGGACATCGAGTGGAGGGCTCCTTGGATGGTTCCCGACGAAATCCTTTATCGATGTGAGAGTTTAGACTGGGTTCCTTTACTCAGAATTTGGGGAGCCATTGGGTATGCCTCTTTGCTTGTACTGAGGCAGTATGGTTCAAGATAGTTCGTGCCAAGAACATATGGGCTGGCTCAATGTGAGTTCTTACACAGAGGGAAAAGCTATAAAAATAGGGTTAAGGAGATTTCTAGTGCCTGGAATCAGATTCGTAGAATGAAGAGATTATTTGCAGGCCCAATGACGACTTTAGAATACAGTGGATAGAGGATTAGGAGGATTAATGATAACATCCCCAAGCCGAATCCAGAGGGTGCCCGATCAAGAGAAGAATACTTGTGAGTGGTCCCATCAGAGTTAGAGATTATGAAATAAGATTTCGAAAAGATGAGTTCAGAGCTTGGAAAGAGGATAGAGAAATTAGAAGAAAAAAAATGCACTTGGAATTAGATGCAGATGTTCAGAAATTGGAGGCCGAGAAACTAAGAAAAGAAAAGTGGAAGATAAATGAAGATTAAGATAGTTTGAAGACATAATATAAGAAGATACATCTGACAATGAAGAACGCTAGATTAGGAAAGACTCCGGAACAGTGGCAACAGGAGATTCGAGAGGAAAAGGCCAAATCTAACTGTTGGGAGAGGAAGTTTCAAGAAATGCAAGCGCGAAACGAGGCCTTAGAGAAGAATTTGGTAGAAAGCAAAAAAGAGAAAAAGGGATTAAAAGCTAGAGTGGCTGAACTTGGGCGGTCTCTTCATCACCACCGAAGTCGTAATTCTAAAATCGAAGTAAAATTAAGTCTGAACAAGATCGAGAAAATAAAGGGTAGAATTGGAGAATTAGAATCAGTATTGCACAGTTGTGAACTTCAGATTGGGCTTCTTGAAATAAGAGAAGGGCGTTGGGAGGAAGAGTTTCACCATTCACATGATCAAATTAGAAATCAGGATTACTTCATGGGTGAAGCAATAGTTCAGATTCGAAAGGTAGCTGATCACCTACAGACTTTGGCAGCACAGGTTGATATACTGAGCATGAAGTATGAGCTGCAGTAAGATCGTAGTCTAGAGCTAACCTCTTTGCTTAGGAAAATCAAAACTCTGGGCCTAAGGGCAAAAGCATATTTGTAGTCCATTTTATGTAAAGGGTTTTGTTTTCTAATAAAGTTTTCTAAAATAAAGTTGAATCTGAATCGATGCCTTCTTTTTGCATTCATGCATTTCCATTACATCATACCATATGCATTTAAGTCCATAAAGAGAGCCTAATTATTGAAATTATTAAAGAGAGAGAGAAAAAAGAGAAGAAATAATTTAAAAATTGAACACCATTATGGTACATGTGCCAAAACAAAGAAAATGGATCAAAGACTTGAACAATTCCAGAAGGATATACAAGACGAAATGCAAGAGCAATTGGTAAAGCTCCAACAAGAAATGAGAGGCCAAATGTTGGAAGCTCAAAGAAACATGATGACTCAAATGGCCCAGATGCTGAACGGGGTGATGGACAAAGGAAAATGCCCCATGGCTATGGCTGGAGAAGATAGCGAAGGCATTCCCCCAGGTTTTACCCCACCACATACACAAATACAACATGAAGAGTATCTCTAAAGGCCATCTGTCATAATTAGGCCTCAACAAGGGCAAGCTGATACTAGACTGCCCATGAACTTCCACGTTGGCTCAAGATCCAATCCAGGAGACAGCCCAGCTAATCCCGTTATTCCTGATTTTGATATAGCAGAGAGGGACGGGACAAGAGTTGAATTTTTAAGGCAGTTAGAGGATCGCTGTAGATGGTTGGAGAAAAAGTTCAAGGCTTTAGAAAATGCCGATCAACACCATGGTATTGACGCGGAAGACTTGAGTCTGGTTCCAGATTTCGTGCTTTCTCATAAGTTTAAGATGCTAAAATTTGAGAAGTACAATGGGACCAGCTGCCCTGAAGCCCACATCACTATGTTCTGTAGACGAATGACTGGCTATATAAATAATGATCAACTTTTGATTCATTGTTTCCAAAAAAGTTTAGTTGGGGCGGCAAGATTGAAGTAGGGGAAAACACTAGAAGGGCTGCTTCTAGGAAAAAGGATAATGAGGTGAATAATACGAGTACATACAACAAAGGGTACTTAAAGGTAATCACTATTAGCCAGCCAAAGGTGGTTACAGCCGGGAAACAAGGGTCAATAAGAAAGGAATCAGGCACCAAAAAAAATTCTGAAAAGCTCCAATTTACGCCCCATATATTAAATGGTATGACTTAAACGCACATTGATTATCATGAGGGAATAGTGGGGCATTCAATAGAAAACTGCACTGCCTTCAAAAAGGTAGTCGAGAGGCTAATTAAGATGGGGATTGTAAAACTTGATGATACGCCCAGTGCAGAGAACTCATTACCCAACCATGGGGATAAATGTTATCAGTGAAAAGGTCGTGAGAAATATCAAAAGGGGATATCTCGGAGGTGAAAGCCCCGTTGAGAAAGGTTTAGAGAGAAATGATAAGAAGAGGATGGGTAGGATTAGATTCTATGAAAGGATATGGAGGAATAAGGGACTACTGCGAGTTCCACAAAGTGGAGGGGGATGAGATCCAGGAATGTGTTGAGTTCAGGATCTTGGTACAAAGCCTTATGGACAACAATGAACTAGAGTTTTATGAAGAAAGCTTAGAGGGAGGAAACATACATGCAATCAAATGAGAATTGACGAAGCAAGAAGTCAATTATCCGAGGATAATTATCTTTCAACCAAGAAACACGGAAGGCGAAACACAAGTGGTGCTAAAAGTTGTAATCCAAAGACCTGTTTCCTTTCCTTACAAGGATAATAAAAGGGTACCATGGAATTACAACTGTAATGTGACAACACCGAAAGTGGAAAGCTCAGTTAGCACTTCCGATGAGGTCCAAAATGAAGGGTCCTACACACGTAGTGGGAAGCGTTATGATCCAGAAAACGTTAGAGCAGAACCAGTGAAATCAAAGACTATGGCAGTTGAACGAGAGAAAGGACCTGGCGCCCTTATCAACAAACCTGTAAAGGAGGAAGAAGCTAGAGAATTTTTGAAATTATTGAAGCACAGTGAGTAGAGTGTGGTGGAACAACTGCGCAAACAACAGGCTCGCATATCTGTGCTAGCCTTTCTTTTAAGATCAGAAGTACATTGCGAAGCACTGATGAAAGTGCTAAATGAAACTTACGTTACTAAAGATATATCCGTCAAAAAAGTGGACCGTCTGGCTAGTAACATAAGTGCTGATAATTTCATTTACTTCAGTAATGATAAAATCCCACCGGGGGGCATGGGATCAATAAAGACTTTGCACATCACTACTCGTTGCAAGGGATACACTCTGTTGAGTGTGTTAATAGATAATAAATCAACCTTGAATGCCTTACCATTTTCTGCGCTGAAGAGGTTGCCTATAGACAGTTCTCACATAAAAGCATGCCAAAACATAATGAGAGCATTTGATGGCACTAAAAGAAGAGTGATGGGAAGAATGGACATACCACTATTGATCAGGCCTAACACATATGAAGTGGACTTTCTTGTGATGGATATCAAACCCTCCTACAACTACATATTGGGAAGGCCCTGAATTCATTCGGCGGGGGCAGTATCCTTATCACTGCACCAAAAACTAAAACTGGTAACAGAGAATCGACTGGTAACTATAAATGCAGAAGAAGACATCATAGCGACTGTTACCAATGAGGCGCTATATTTAGAGACAAATGAAGAGGCCATTGAATGTTCCTTTCGATCTTTAGAGTTCAAAAATGCAACATTCATATGGGAATGGAATAAAGTTCCAGTGCCTAAGATATCCAGAACCACAAGGATGGGCTTACAAATGATGATAGGGAAAGGAGCCCTACTAGGAAAAGGATTGGGCAAACATCTCAAAGGAGAAGTTCAAGTTCTAATACTAAAAGAAAAGAGAGACCGTTTTGGCTTGGGTTTCAAACCAGATGCTAAACAAATGAAGAAGGAAATAGAGAAGAAGCAAAAAAGGAGAAGGGCACGGTTGAATAGGGAAGATGTCAAGTGGGAATCGATGACATTCCCCCACATATCCCAGACCTTTGTATCAGGAAGGATAATTCACCCGAAAAGAGGATTATCGAAAATGAAAATCCTCACAACAATGCCATACACAATGAAGAAATCGAGCAAGAAAACCTGTTTGGCATTCGCCCGTATGAACCTGTAAGCATTTTGGACAATTGGACTGTAGAGGAATTTCCTGTAGTTTTTAGACAAAATATAGAGTAATATTCAGAACGCACTTGTTGTTTTAAGCCTAGAAACAATAAGACTTCTTTTGTGAAATAGGCTCATGTTCGGATATTTTTGTTTCAATGAAATACATATTTAATGACCAATTCTGGCAAACATTCTCTCATTTTTTATTCTTTATTTTTTATTATTCCTATTCATATCATGTGAACAATTGTCCTCAAATTCATTTGTTCTTTGTACATCCTTTGGTGCCAATCACAGGTCCCTAGACATCAATGATATGAGCAAAGATACTACAAATCCAGAGGTCCGTTTTGAGCAAGACGTGTGTTTAGAGGAATCTCAGGATTTTGAAGGTGACAAAGATTGTAACTTATCTCTAGATTTGTTGAGAATGGTAAAGCATGAGGAGAAACAAATTTTACCCCATGAAGAGGAAATAGAGAACATAGCCTTAGAAGAAGGAAAGGTGGTGAAAATTGGAATGCGCATAGCCGAGGAGACAAAGCAAGACCTTGTTGAGTTGCTACGAAAATTCAAGGACGTCTTTGCATGGTCATACCAAGATATGCCTGGTCTAAGTACTGATATTGTAGTACATTGCCTTCCCATAAGAGAAGAATGCAAGCCGGTGCAACAAAAGCTACGAAGGATGAGGCCTAACGTAGTGTTGAAAATAAAAGAGGAAGTCAAGAAACAGTTTGATGCTGGCTTTCTACAGGTGGTCAAATACTCAGAGTGGGTTACCAATATTGTTCCTGTCCCTAAGAAAGATGGAAAGGTCCGGATGTGTGTAGACTACAGGTAATTAAATAAAGCCAGCCCAAAGGACAATTTTCCTTTGCCTCATATTGACACGTTGGTGGATAATTCGGTGGGATACTCATTATTTTCTTTCATGGATGGTTTTTCTGGATACAATCAGATCAAAATGCACCCTGAGGATATAGAGAAAACCACTTTCGTAACATTGTGGGGTACCTTTTGTTATAGAGTAATGCCATTTGGACTAAAGAATGCAGGGGCAACATATCGAAGGGCCATGGTAACTTTATTCCATGACATGATGCACAAAGAAATTGAAGTATATGTTAACGATATGATCGCCAAATCTCGAACAGAAAAGGAACACATTGAGGTTTTGAAGAAATTATTTTTGAGGTTGAGGAAATTTCAACTGAAGCTCAACCCAGCCAAGTGTACTTTCAGAGCTCGGTCAGGGAAATTATTGGGTTTTGTGGTTAGCGAAAGAGGAATCGAAATTGACTTAAATAAGGTCAAAGCTATACAAGAATTTCCTCCACCGCGCACTCAAAAGGAAGTTCGAGGTTTTCTTAGAAGGTTAAATTATATTGCTCGATTTATTTCACAATTAACTGAGAAATGTGATCCTATATTTCCGCTTCTCAAGAAACACAACCAATGTGTATGGGATGATGAATGCTAGAGAGCTTTTGACAAAGTCAAACAATATCTGTCAAACGCACCAGTACTATCTCCACCTAATCCAGATAGACTGTTGATACTGTATTTATCAGTGTTCAATAACTCCATGGGATGTATGCTTCGTCAACACGATGAGTCAGGAAGAAAAGAAAGGGTGATTTACTATCTCAGTAAAAAGTTCACTGAATGTGAACTGAGGTATTCGTCGATTGAAAAATTGTGTTACGCTTTGATTTGGACAATCCGAAGACTAAGGCAGTATATGCTATATCATACTATCTGGCTAATTTCGAAGCTTGATCCGTTAAAGTATATGATGGAGTCAACTGTTTTAAATGGAAGGATGGTAAAGTGGCTGATTTTGCTGTCTGAATTTGATATAGTCTATGTGAACCAAAAGGCTATAAAAGGGAGCGCAGTGGCAGAATTTCTGGCTAGTAGAGATTTAGAGGATTTTGAACCTTTAAGCTTTGATTTCCCCAATAAAGAGTTGATGTATGTGGCAAATACTGAAGAATGTCCGTGGAAGCTAAATTTTGATGGAGCGTCAAATGCTGTGGGAAATGAAATTGGGGCAATCTTGGTATCCCCTAGTGGTGATCCTTATCCATTTACATGTAGATTGGATTTTGATTGTACGAATAACATGGCAGAATATGAAGCATGCATCATGTGAATTCGAGCGGCTATGGAGCGCAAGATCAGAGTGTTAGAAGTATATGGAGATTCTGCACTAGTAATCTACCAGCTTAAAGGTGAATGGGAGACGAGAGATCCCAAACTGATCGATTATCGAAAGATAGTTTTGGGATTGATTGAGGAGTTTGACAACTTCGCTTTTAATTATCTCCCACGCGATGAAAATCAGATGGCAGATGCTTTGGCAACCCTGGTGTAAGCACTAAATTTTGCCCGGCTTAATTATGGGTTTATTTTAAAAAAAAATTTAAAAAATTTAAATTTTTTTACATTTTAACCCCTAAACTTTCCTAAAATTACATTTTAACCTCAAAACTTTTCAAAATTATATTTTTACCCCTTATCTTTCTTAAAATTACACTTCGACCCCAACAATTTTTATCAGATTTCTGATTCATCCTTACATCGGAAAATCTCCAAAAATTCATGGATTTCAAGACCTACCCCGATTTTTTACCACCACCTAAGGATGGCCTCCTTCCCTAGCCACCTAACACCGCAAAAACACACTATAAAAGGGATTTTTCCCAAAATCGGACCCCAACATAAAAAAAAACCACGAAAAAAGAAAGAAAAAAGAGAAAGAAAAGAGGAGGAAAAAGAAGAAGAAGAGAAGAGGAAGAGGGGGCGTCGCACCACCGGGGAGGAAGAAGCGACGGCAGCGG
Source organism: Gossypium rotundifolium (assembly GCA_025506655.1). Classification (NCBI taxonomy): domain Eukaryota; kingdom Viridiplantae; phylum Streptophyta; class Magnoliopsida; order Malvales; family Malvaceae; genus Gossypium; species Gossypium rotundifolium. The sequence continues at coordinate 125,796,920 of CP106732.1, read as the reverse complement.
TGGCGGTTGGAGAAGAAGAAGAAAAGAGAAGAAGAAGGAAGGAGAAGAAGAAAGAAGAAGAAAAAGAAAAAGAAAAAAAAAAGAAAAAGAAAGAAAAAAGAAAGTAAAAAGAAAAAAAAGAAAAAGTAAAAAAAATAAATTAAAGTCAAGCAAGTCGACCTGACCACGACCCATGACCCTTACCAAGAAATGAACCACCCGCCCAAAGACCCATCAAAGAAAAAAAAAAAAGAAAGAAAAGAAAGAAGAAAAAGAAAGAAGAAGAAAAAGAAAAAGAAGAAAAAAGAAGGAAATAGGCCCAAAAAAAGGCAGGTCACCTAATCCAAAGAAACCCACTAGCAATTCAATTCAAGACCCACTAGCGACCAATCAAAAAAAAAAAAAGAGAGAGAAAGAAAAGAAAGAAAAAAAGAAAAGGAAAGAGAAAAAAAAAGAGAAAAACCGAGACGCGCAAATCATTCGATCAAGCCCATATTTTGGATTTTCGGTAATTTCTTTTTTTTTACTCACTTTTAGTTTAATTTGTGTATCCTGGTGATATTTCGTTTTTTAATATTATTGATATTTTTAAAGCATATTTTTATTTTATATTTGTATTTATAATTTAAAAAATAATTTAATTTAATTTTATTATTATTCGAAAAATTATAATAAAGAAGGCAACGAATCGATTTGAAACTAAGTTGTTGATCTCATCGCTATGTTGGGTGAATATCATCGGTTCGTGTTAAATATGATACGCCCTTTTAAAAAATCAAAAAAAATCAAAAAATAAAAATAAAATTTCGAGTTTCAAAACTTTTTTGTGTTTTCAGAAAATTATCGTATTTTCAAAATTTTCGTGTTTTTTAAAAAAAATTCGTATTTTCAAAAATTCTCGTATTTCAAAAATTCTCTTGTTTTAAAATTTCCGTGTTTTAAAAAATTTCGTATTTTCAAAAAATTCATGTTTCAAAAAAAATTTTTTCTCGTGTTTTCAAAGTTCTCGTATTTTCAAAAATTTATGTTTTTAAAACAAAACAAATTTCTTGTGTTTTAAAATTTTCGTGTTTTCAAAAATTTCGTGTTTTCCAAAAAAAATTCGTGTTTCGAAAAATTCTCGTGTTTTCAAAGTTTTCGTATTTCAAAAATTTTGTGTTTTCAAAATTTTCGGGTTTAAAAAATTTTCGTGTTTCAAAAAATTCTCGATTTTTTAAAAAAAATTCTCGAGTCTTAAAATTCTCATTATTTTTAAAAAAATTTCGTGTCTCAATCGGATCACGATTAAATATTAAATTGAACTTGTATTTTTGAAAATTAAGACAACGCGCGTTTAACGAGATACCAATTTTGGGCGTCGCGAGGGTGCTAATACCTTCCTCGCGCGTAACCGACTCCCGAACCCTATTTTTTTTCTCTGAAATTTTGACGCAGACTTAAACCCGATCCTTTTTTAAGAAAATTCAAAAAAAAAATGATTCTTCTTTAAAAAGAGAATTTATTAGGTGTCCGATCACACCTAGAAAAAAAGATCGGTGGCGACTCCCTTTTTAAATAAAATTGAAACTCCATTTTTTAAATTTTTAATAATTTCATCAATTAGCGCCCAAGCAAATTTTAGGTCGCTACACCTGGCTTCTATGATCAAAGTGACTAAACCAGAATATATGAGACCCATTCAGATGAGTATTCTCGAAGTTCCAGCTTATTGTTATAATGTGGAAGAGGGGGAAAGAGATGATCACCCTTGGTATCATGATGTATTGTGATACATAAAAAATCGTGAATACCCAGAGTATGCAACTAAGAATGAGAAAAGGACACTAAGAAGATTAGCCTCTGACTACGTTTTAAATGGGGATATCTTGTATAAAAAGAGAAAAGATCAAGTATTACTGAGATGCGTTGATGCTATAGAGGCTAGGAAAATCCTAGAGAAAGTTCATAAGGGCGTTTGTGGAATGCACACTAATGGATTCACAATTTCTAGGCAGATAATGAGGTTTGAATATTATTGGTCCACCATGGAGATTGTATCAGCTACGCCAAAAGATGTCATAAATGCCAAATTTATGGAGACAAAGTTCATGTGCCCCCGTCACCCTTGTATGTTATGACTTCTCCATGGCCTTTTCCCATGTGGGGCATGGATGTTATTGTACCGATTTCACCGAAAGCTTTGAATGGGTATCGGTTCATCTTTGTGGTTATTGACTACTTCACAATGACTACTTCATAGAAAAAGTTATGATTCCTAGGGGGTGGTTTGAAGTTGTGGTGCGACTCATATCCCGAGGTTCAAGAGGAATGAGCCCTAAAATTTCTATGAGGGCAAATTGTTTGAGCAAGAAAATGATACTTCAAGGGGAACGAGGATGAAACCTTAACGGATAAATAAGTGATAACACCTTGAATAGGAATCGTACTCATATCATTTTTGCATTCACATATCATAGCGTGGTTGAATAGGAGTATTTGATTCATTTCGGTCGCAATATCCTAATCATTCTGCATAAGTATATACCCATTCTACAGGTCATATGACGATGTAGTAGAGCAAATGAAAGCATCAAATCTTGTCTCCCTGAGTTTACAGTGGAGCAGATCGAAGATAGCAGATCTGGTATTCTTGAAGTTGCAGGAGCAGATCGAAGATAGCAGGTTGGTATTCTTGAAGTTGCAAGAGCAGATCGAATATAGCAGGTCTGGCATTCCTGAAGTTGCAGAAGCAGATTTGTAGTGACCCGATAGTCGAGTAACCGAAAAATATATTTTCGGTCTCCGTTTTCATAAAACTGAATCGTAAATATTTACTAAAAATATTTACGAAGCTAGTTGTGCGCCTAATTGGGTTTTATTTAGGTGAATTTGACTTAATTAGAAGTATTTGGGGAAAAGGGATTAGATTGTAATAGGTGTGAAAGTTTAATTAAAGATTAAAGAAAATAAAAAGGACTAAAAAGGCAATTATGCCATTTTTAAATGTTGAGGCGGCATAAGCATAAAAATCTTAAGATTTTAATGTGATAAAATATATTATTATTAGATAATTATGTTAATATAATATAATATTATATAATAAGGTAAAGAAAAAAAAAAAGAAGAAACAGAGAAGAAAACGAACAGACAGCAGGGGAAAGAAAGAAAAAGAGAGAAAAGAAAGAAGAAAAGGGAAAATTCAAAGTTTGAAGCTTGGAAGTTTAATAGGTAAGTTAATTTAGCCCTTTTCTTTTAATTTTGATGCTTTATAAGTTTTAGAACAAAGTTTTGATGAATTTAAGTTGAAGTTTTTGAAGTTTTAAAGTTGTTGAACATAGCATATGATGAATAAAATGATGAATTAGTGGTTTAATTGAAAGAATTTGAAGTTAGAATTGGATAAAGGACTTAATTGCAAAACAAGCTATAAGAAAACAGTTTTGGGACAGCAGCAGTAGAGTAAGTTTGAAAATTCACCAAAAATGGTATAAGAGGAATTAGAAGTTGAATGAGATATCTAATTAAAGCTTATTGAGTCTGTTTTCATATGAAATAAACAGGAAAAGCAAATAAATTCTGTAGTTTGAGATATTTAGATTTTGGTGAGACTAGTTCAGGGTGATTTCGAAATCCCCTGTTCTGACTTTGAAAAATCATAAAAAATTGGAGAAAAATAATTAGGGGCTTAAATTTATATGTTATAATCCTGAATAAGTATATTTTTAATAGAAATAAACGAGAGCATCATTTGAATTCTGTATGAAGAGATAATTAATTTTTAGTGAAGAAGGGTCAGAACTGCCAGACAGCAGAATAGGGGTGACTTTGATGAATAAACTGTATTAATTGGCTAAGCTAAAAATTCTGAAAATTTTATGGTATGAATATATGTGAGTCTAGTTTTAGGAAAAATTTACGGTTCTTCATTTGGAATTCTGTAGCTCTGGAAATAAATAATTTTGTGATTATGACACAAAAGGGCAGTTTTGAATAAGTTTATGAGTAAAGGATTAAATTGAAATGTGAGCAAAAGTAAGGAAGGATGAATTTATCATAAAATACATGTCTATTTTATTAAATAGTACAGGAAATTATTCGATTATTTTTAACATATAAATGTTATGTGCTTATATGAAATTGAAGAAAAAGAAAAGGAAGGAGAGGACCGAATCGAAGGAAAAGGAAAAGAGAAGGTTAAGGAGTGAAGGAAGAAGAACTTATATCACCTCAATCTTTTGTTGTAAGTACTACAAGAATTTTAAATTATTGTTATTTATCCTTTTTGAAATATTTATGTGAATTATTTAAATATATGAGATTCAGCTTTAATGCCCAAGTAGACGAAATTTAGAACTACTGGGATATTAGTGGCATGCCATTAAGGAACTTTAGCGCGCTCTCTGATATTAGCATGTTGGTGCTCTATGATATTAGCAAGTTGGTGCTCTCTGATATTAGCACGTTGGTGCTCTCTGATATTAGCACGTTGGTGCTCTCTGATTATTAGCACATTGGTGCTCTCTGTTCACTTGTGCATCATAATGCACCTCTGTATTTGTTCCGTATATCCGGTGTGTTCTAGGAAGTCTACTTTGGGCTAATATGGTGAATTGAGAATAAAAGTGAAATTACTGATGTGTTAAGGTAAGTTTTATACCTTACAAAAGATAAGTTAAATTTATTTAAAGAAATGCACAGTTGAAGAGACTTATATGTGAGTAAATATGCACTAATTGATTGAGTTTAAAATATTCTGTTATAATTGCTTATTTAATTATTCTTTTAGTGCTTAATAAGCCTTCACCGGCTTAACGCGTTTATTTTTAACGCGTAGGTACAAATAGACTAGAAGAGAAGTCCAACTAGAAGATCTCTCATCTCATCACATCCTCAAGGACTTCAAAAGTAGGTACTATATTTTGTGTTAAAATGGCATGTACATAGGTGTTATTTTGGTCACTTAAAATTACTACATGACTTTTGTTGTAAAGAAGGATATTTGGTATTTTGATATTATAAGTAGAATCTAAATATGATTAAATATAAAATTGCATTGGTTGAATTGTTGGATTTTGGAATTGGTTGAATTGGTTGTATTTGGAATGAGTACGGTTTTAATTGCAGGGGGTTATATGTGAAAATAAGCAGAAATGCTGTCGAAATTTTTATAAAAAGAAAAAAAGATATTTTCGCTAGTTTTGTAGAATGTTTGAACAAGTTCCATTCTACGTTAAATATATGCTTTGGCTTCAAGAGCCCAATATAGGAATTAAATTATTAAATTATACCATGAAGGTAATTTTTTATTTATAAGTAATTAGGAAAATTGACTAATATGTTCGGTAATGCCTTGTAACCCTGTTCCGGCAACGGTTTAGGGTTAGAGGGTGTTACAAGATTGAAGATAGCAGGTTTGGCATTCCTGAAGTTGTAGGAGCAGATTGAAGATAGTAGGTCTGACATTCCTAAAGTTGCAGGAGTAGATCGAAGATAGCAAATCTGGCATTCCTGAAGTTGCAGGAGTAGATCGAAGATAGCAAGTCTGGTATTCTTGAAGTTGCAAGAGCAGATCGAAGATAGTAGATCTGGCATTCCTGAAGTTGCAGGAGCAGATTGAAGATAGCAGATCTGGCATTTTTGAAGTTGCAGGAGCAGATCAAAGATAGAAGATCTGGCATTCCTGAAGTTGCAGGAGCAGATCGAAGATAGCAGGACTGGCATTCCTGAAGTTGCAGGAGCAGATCGAAGATAGCAGATCTGGCATTTCTAAAGTTGTAGGAGCAGATCGAAGAAAGCATATTTGGCATTCTGAAGTTGTAGGAGCAAATCGAAGATAGCAGATCTAGTATTCCTAAAGTTGCAGGAGCAGATTGAAGAAAGCAGATTTGGCATTTCTGAAGTTGCAAGAGCAGATTGAAGATAGTAGGTCTGGCATTCCTAAAGTTGCAATAGTAGATTAAAGATAACAGACCTGGCATTCCTGAAGTTGTAGGAGCAGATCGAAGACATCAAATCCTATCTCCCTGAGTTTGCAGTGGAGCAAATTGAAAATAAGCAGATTTGGCGTTCCTGAAGTTGCAGGAAGCAGATCGAAGACATCAAACCTTGTCTCCCTAAAGTTGCAGTGGAGCAGATTGAAAATAGCAGATTTGGCGTTCCTGAAGTTGCAAGAAGCAGATCGAAGATATCGAGTCTTATCCACCTGAAGTTGCAGCGGAGTAGGCAGAAGATAGTTAAACCTATCTCCTTGAAGTTACAGTAGAGTAGATTAAAGTGATAAATCCTATACCTCTGAAGTTGCAGTTGGTAGGATTAAATGTACTATAGCCACAAATATCATCTTTCAAAGTTGCAGTGAAGTGGATCGAAGCAACAAGATACAATAGACTAGAATGAGGCCACATGAAGAATAGGAGCACCAAAGAATCCAGACTCAATGGATCCGGGCAAATTTGGGCCTTCTTTATGTCTTTGCTCTATTCCCGTTACACGATAATGAGCAAAAAGGGGTAGGTGTCATAGCCCAATTTTGTCCGGCCCATACCCAATAAACCAAAAACAAACCCAACAGCCCTAAATTACCTAAACCAAACAAAAAATCCTCAACGCACTAACTAAACAGACCCAACTAATAAACCCAGAAGCCCAAACCCAAATCAGCAAAAAAATAAAGGATAACCAAACCCTAGGTGCGCCGCACCTAGGGTCTTCTGACTCCACTTTCTTTGACCTTTGACCACTGCTCCACCGGCCACCGCCCATGCGCTCAGCACCGCCACTTGCCTGCAAGAACTATAAAAATGAAAAGACAACATAGAATAGTCCAAAAAAATCATGTAAAAATGGCTATAAAGCCAAGCAAAAACGATGTAAACAGGGACCTTTTTTTGGAATACAAGAATAATTTTTTCAAACAAAAAAGGCACAAAGAGATTCAAATACAAAAAGCAGCGAAAGGGAGCACTAAAAAACACTACAAAAAAAAAAATGAAACAGAGGCTAAAAAGGTGACCTTTTTTTATTTTCGGAGCTTTTCATTTTTTCTCTCTTTCGACATAAACATATATATATATATATATATATATATATATATAAATACATACAAAGTATAAAAAAGAAAAAAAGGAAAATTTTACCTTTTCGACCGCAGTAGGCAACGGCGCCAGCGGCAGAAGAGCGACGACGGTCGGTGCCGGACCCTCGCCGAATTCTCACCCCTACAGAGAGAAAAATAGAAGGGGGGATTTTTTTTCTGAAACGGGGGTAAATGATTTTTTTTTTTAAAATTTTGGGCCTTAAATAGCCTCCCAAAACGACGTCGTTTTGGGGCAGGCCTTAAACACCCAAAACGCGTCGTTTTGCCCCCGATCCAACCCGACCCGCCTCAAGATCCGCGTGTTTTTTATCAAAGGGTTTATTGCGCTTTTGGTCCTTCTGCTTTTTATGGTTTTGAGATTAAGTTTATGGAATTTTTTAATTTGGCCCAACAATTTATTTCAGATTTCAATTGGGTCCTCCCTGATGCCGCGCGTTTTGAAGGAAGGGGTTATTGTCTATTTTAGCCCTTCCACTTCTTTCACGTGTTACAATTTGGTCCTTCCCCTTTCTTTTTATTTCAAATTTGTCCCGGATATATTGTTTTTAATTCAATTTAGTCCCTTTTTTTTGTTATTTTCACTATTTTATTATTAATTTAACTAACTTCCTTATTATTATTATTATTACAATTATTATTTCTTTTTAATATTATTATTATTATTACTATCATTATACTATTTTTATATATTTTTATTATTTGTTTATTAATTACCATTATTATTACTACTATTATTATTATTATTATTATTATTATTATTTCTTACTAGTATCATTAATATTATTTTACTTCTTACTATTTCTTATTTTTAAGCATTCTTTATTATTTTGTTATTATCATTACCATTATTTTATTTTATTATTTTTATTTATTATTATTATTATCATTATTATGAATGTGTTATTATCACTATTCTTTATTATTATTATTACTACTATCTCTATTTATGTTATTATTTCTTCTATTATTATTATTATTATTATTATTATTATTATTATTATTATTATTATTAGATATATTATTATTATTATTATTATTATTATTATTATTATTATTATATTATTTGTTATTACTATTATTTACTATTATTATTATTACAATTATTTCTATATTATTATCACTTCTATTATCTTATTTTAACTATTATTATTATTTTATTATACTATTATTATTATTCATAGTAAAGTAATTTTATCATTATTACCGCTTTTATATATTATTATTACATGTCTTTATATATTGACTTAAAATTTATCTTACGTATGTATTCATCTTGTTCATTTTATCTTCAATTTCATCTTATTAACGCACCTATCTTGTACACATGTAACACCGTATTTTCATACTATTACTTGTCACATTAACCTTTATTCGATACATCAAGTTTTGAAATAATCGATATTTTGTATTTAGAAGTTCAAGGAATCGTGCCCAATCGTGCTGAGTTTCGATTTTTCGTTCGTCTGAATGACTAACTATCGTTTTAAGACTTTTTGACCGTGTTTTCTTAAATAGGGCAATATTTCATGTTTGAAAATCCGAGGAATCGTGCTCAATCGTGCTGAGTTTCGATTGTTTTGTTTGGCCAAATAGTGGAATACCCTTTTTAAAATTGTAATGTATGAATTTTGGAAATCATGAAATGATCTTGGTCTCGAGGGTTGAAACATCGTGTACTATCGTGTTGGATGTGATATTTCATCTTTTCGGAACAAGAGAATTTCGATATCCAATTCGAATTATCCAAATATTTTCTAAAGGGTTCGTATTTTAAAATCTTTTCCAATTTTCGACATGAGGACATTAATTAATCAATTTGGTACTAATTTTGGACGTATCGGGGGTGCTAACCCTTCCTCGTACGTAACCGACTCCCGAATCCATTTTTTGAGTTTCGTAGACCAAAATCGTTGTTTTGATAAATCAAACTGTTTATTAAAAATAACCGTTTTACGAGGTGACCCAATCACACCTCATCAAAAAGGATTGGTGGCGACTCCCGTTTTATTTTTATTTTCAAAGTCAAAGTCGACCCCATTTTAAAAAAAAAATGGTTACGACAGAAAATTTTGATTTTTTTTATTTGAGGTTATCTAAATAACTAGATTAACTCAAATAATTCGAACTATTTAATTTAAAATTTAAAATTTTTATCTAAATTTTTGAATTAGATCGAATTTTACTCACAAAATGCATTATCCTTCAAGCAATTATTCCAAGCTCAAAAAACACGTAATACACAAACACCGGCGTCGCTTTTGCAAATTGCAAATTTGAGAATGCAGTGAACCTGATCATGCGAAATTTCGTCGCCAACAACCTGACAGATAGCCCTTTGAATAAATTGCTAAAACCACGTGAGACCATCTTCGTCACCAAAAAGTCTTTCCAACTCCGGTCGTTACTTCAATTCAGAGCCTCTATTCAATTTCATTCGGTGGTTAAAGGTTCCTATTGTTGGGCTAAAGTTGTTTGAGCGATTACAACCCATTTCGTCAATTTATAATTTATATTCTAGGTTTGATATTAGTTACTAATCTTACAATGTTAATTGAACAATTAGAAATCGAAAATTAAAAATTTTATCATAAGTGTATACATATAAAAATTGCATAGACTACATAAATGTTTTTAAAATAACATATAATAAATGATAAAATGTATGATTTTGAAATTAATTGATGATAATATATAACATATGGATATATACAATATTGAAATAAAGTTTTGATTTAGTGGTAAATTTAAAGTTTTATTAATGTATTAAGAGTGGGTTCAAATCCGGTCACATATAAAATTTTATTTATTTTTAAAAAAATATTAAAATACATTTGAATAATATAACTTATTTTAATTACGAAAAATATTTCTATAATTTTTCTAATTAAATTGGTATTCGTGAATTTGTGACACCAACTCAATTAAAAAATTAAATAATAGTATAGATTAATAAGATTTTCAGCTTTATATGATGTTTTATGTTCACAAAATATGTAGCATGACCAATCTTGCTTGCTAACCCTAGTTTTAATAACGTTTCAAATAAAAAGCCTTCTCTATATATGGATTTAAAATTTTAAAATAAATTAATCACTACAATGTTGATGGAAGGAGAATGGAGATAAAGGATTTAAATTCATATAATCTAAGTATTAAATAAGGGTTTTAATTATTAATCCAAATAAATAATTGTAGTTTTCTTTATAAATATATAAGAAAACTAATGGTCAGTAACTATGAATTTATATTTGATTTATTGTAAGTGTAAGAATGTATTTATTATAGATAAATCCATAATACATCTTTTGGGTGACATTGTTTGTATAATATAGGTTTTTGATAAGCATTTTATGAAAATTGTAAGTTTGTCGAGACTTACAAAAATAGAACCATTTATTATTATAGACGAATTTGAATAAAATTTGAGATTCATATTTTAAGTTTGTGGAGACTAGACACCTAAGCATGGTATTAATACAATGCATATAAGGGATAAAAATGATGTGTCCCTCTTTCTTCCCCACCCATAGTTTTTTGAAACGTGTTTGAATTCATATTTATATTTTTTTTCTTCACTGTAAGGTTTCAACTGTGTTAAACTTGTCAAAACTTATGGTAATTTATCCTGTAAATTTTGAAAGAAAAAAAAAAAAAAAGAGAGAAAGGAGGAAACTTTAAAATGATGAACCACCGGAAGTAAAAGAGACCAACAAGAATGGTGATAATCCTTCTCAACAGGAAATTGACATTGGAAGAAAAAATTAGCTAGCAAATGAAACTTTGACATATTTGTATAGATTTGTTATTGGTTAAACCTTAAACAAATCTTTAGATTTGTCTCCTTCATTAAATTATTAATTTCATTAGCTATCATTGCTGCATTCAAATGATTGGATAAAACAAGAGCCATGGAAGAGCCAACCAAACATGTTTTTCAGTACACTAAACAGGCACAACATAAGCAGATGAAGAATATATTGGAAAACTTTTATTCCATGGAGAATTAACAAGATCTAGAAAACACAACATTACAAAACATAAAAACAAGTACTTATTTTATTTTTAAGGTTGATTTATCTTGCTCATCATGGAGATGAACAATGTGAAAGAAAAATAATTATGGTTTATTTGGAAATAGGAAAATCCAAAGATTCTGTCAACACATTAATCATTTAAAAAAATTATGAAGAATGTATAATAATTAATTTGAGATAAAATATAATTTAATCTCTAATACAATATTATTAGAGTCCAATCTAACTCACCAACAACATCTATCTTACAATTATGAATTAATTTTATTTAGTTGTGCTCTGAACGAAGACTTATGTTTAATCTTAACCCAATTCTGTATGCTCCAAATTATTAATCATTACTCTCCCTTCAGCTGAGACAAAATCATACTATTGATATCTTGTAAAAATAATGGAAACGATAAGGGGGGAAAATGCATGCAAGGAATGTGAATCATAAACGTATCAATCTTAGACATATTTGCAGATCAGACGTCAATAAAGAAGACAACCTGTCTGTCTGAAAACCCCTTTTTTTCTTCTTTGCAGTGGAGAGACAAGTGGCAATGATGTTGAGAGAAATTGAAACTAGACGAGAACAAAGAGTTTTCTACTTTGGAAAGATTGTAAAGATGTATATATAGCTGAAGGAAGACAACGGAACAGGGACGATTAGAACAAATGTTAGCCAGTGTGCATGAATTGTTCCCAATGATCAGAAACAGGGAATGAACCAGAGGTTACAATGTTTCAAATTGTGGAGCAAAAAAGATGAAAAACATGGTGAGGGTAAATGTTCTTGCGTTATCCTTTTTGGTTACTTGACTTTGAAAAGATGGCAGGGGCCATAAAAGTTAGCTGTATACCCTCCCATGTTCACTTGTTCTTGAGCCCCCCTTCCCATGACTTTGACCCGTCATTTTCATGTCCTTGCTTCTCCAGAAACTGTTTCCTCGCCTTTCATCTCTTAAATTAATTAGTATTTGTTATATATATTTATAATAAAAAAAATACTTGTTAATTTCATCATATTTATAAAAATTGATGATATAATAAGATAAATTTAATATAAATGATTCTCATATGCTTTCATCTCCATCCAAAGACATGCATGCATTAAGTAACTTTGAAGCCGAATCGTTTGGAAAAAACCGAAATCACAGCCGGTATCTTTTGAGTTCTGACTAATTGGTTGGCTCATATTTGGTAAAGCAATTCACAAATCCTACTTTCCTTATTTTATTTCACTGGATTCAATGTATGCCGTGATTGATAGGTTTGTTTGTTTCTCGAAGGGGCTAATATATCGTTGCAGCAATTCGTTAAGTTGACCCAAGAGAAAAAATGGAGAAAACAAAGAATTTGAGTCTCTACAGCCAAATTATTACTCTTGTTTTTTTCAAGGGCAATAATTATTTTTGTAAACTATTAAATAGTTGTTAATATCTCTAAACAAAAACTCAAGTTAATTTAATTTAATTATAAAAGAACAAATTGAATCAGATGAAATTCCAGGAAAAAGGTACAACCCAGGTATACCACCCCACACGTGTGTAATTAATTGTACATTGTTTGATTGATTTGACTTGGTTGGGTTTCATTACGAAACAGTAGCAACCAAGTCCACTTCAAATTTTACATTTGATGAAAAGAGTTGTGCGCGTCTCAACTATCTATTCTCCCAACAATTCATTTCCAATCTTACAATATACGTACTTTTATATGTTTCTACATTAAGGATGATCTAATTATTAGTGCATTTTATTTAAATTATCTAATCATAAAAATTTTCTAATGTTTCTAACTCTTAATATTTTAGTCTTAATGAAATATGATATCATCACAAGATAATAAATTTAGTCTTTATACACAATTTGTTAACGTGAGATTGATTTTAAAAAATTCAATAAATTCAACTTGACCACAGCGGGTCAACAAATTTATACATTTAGTCATGTTCTAAATAATTCAAAACAAATATATTAAAACTTAGAATTTTTAAATAAAATTATTTAAAATCATTTTCTATAAAAAATTTCTAAACTTTTATTTAAAAATAAAATATATATATTAAAACAAAATACATAAAATAATGCAAAAGAAAATGGCTTGGAGGAGGAACACTACAAGGAGGGATATGGTTTCTGAAAACATAGGAAAATTGCTATTAGGCAAAGCAAGGTTACCTTTTACCTTCGATTCTCTATAAAGAATAAGCTTTTACAAAAACATGTGGGAGTTAATTTTAGTATTTGTGTTGTTAGTGTAATTATTTTATCATTGTATTTGTAATTTTGAATTAATTAAATAAATAAAAATTTTATGTAATTAATTATTATATCTTTATATGATTGTTTTAATGGTTTTGTAAGTAAAATGAATAAGCAAAGATATGTTCATTGATTACCTCAGTTTTAACTAATATTAAATTGCATTATATGAAAAGGATTATGATACTATAAGACAACTTATATTAGTAGGTAATCTAAATTGTTTGTAGTCCATAGGAATCAAAATGATCAATTGACTTGTAGAAACAATTATGTTGTTTATAAGTTTAATTAGAGAGACATCTTGTCTTGGTATTAGAACAGTTGACTCCAAATAATAGGGACATATGTATGATTGATACATCAGACTAGACCCAAGTAAAATTTATCCTAAATCCGTTTATGGAGTTATTCACCTATGTCATTCATAATACCACTTACCTTAATCTAACCTTGTGTATTTAACTCATGTATTTTATATATTAAAAGTTTGTGCTCTCATGGTAGTGAGTTGAAAGTTGGTATATTGGGTGCATGATTCATGTATGACATGACTTCACTTATAATAGTGGAACTCATAACTTGGTTATAGAGTAAATGGAATCCTCTCATAGCATTTTATAAATTATGAAAAAGAAACATGACCATGGTTCATTCATCAAGAATGAATGATTATCATTACTATCTGTTAGCAATGGTCTTTTTCATCATGGAAGATGAATAGTGATCATGAGATAAAATAAGATCGAATTGGGTGAACAGATTTAACCCAAAAGAGTCGAGGATATCCTATGAGAGTAGCACTCAAGTGACAAGGTCATTGGATAAAAGCATAAAATCTAAGTCGCTTCCAAAGTGGTATATAATGGGAAGATCAGTCATGGTACTTTTAGTGGATTAACTTCATGGATAAATAATTTGTGATTAACAGATGTAGAGTCAAAACTTAATTGTAAATTATTTGAACCCTAATTTGGAGAACCATTAATTGAGGCCACTTCCCCTCTTCACTAAAGTGGATGATGAACCTTATTATGATCCACCAAGAAGTCTCGGTTAGTTGCCCTAGTGCAACCACATAATAGTTCCAAACCTCACCCACGAATGAATGGATAAGGAAGTGGAACTCTACCTTCCATACATAGAGGGAAAAATAGAAACCTAACCTCCTACTATCGTGTTTGGGTGTACTCACAATGCTTAGGGAGTTGGCCCAAAGGGAATGCTGATTTCAAACTTGTAGTGGTCTAACTCTAGCCCGTGGTAGCGAAGAATGTTGGGAAATGTGCCCATATTGTAGTAAACATGTAATTGTTTTCTATGTATTTGAACAATGAATGAATAAATTTCACATTTCACTGTTATATCTTTTTTATTTCTGTCTTTCATGTTTTACATGCATAGCGAACTTGTGACAAACAAATATTAGCTCATTGATTGTCTAAGTTCAAACTGATGATAAGTGGCATTATAAGAATGTTTACATTGCGAGAAAGACAACTTACTTCAATAGATAATCTAAACGAGTCTGTAATCCCGTAAAAGAATCAAAGTGAGCATTTGATTCAAATACTGAGAAGGATTATTATGTTGTCCACAATTTCAATTGAGGAGATGACTAGTCTTGGCTATCAAAGTAGTTTGACTCCAAGGGTAAAGACATAGATGTATTCATTGGGAAAATGATACATTGGACTAGACCCAAGATGAATTAGTTCTGAATCTGTTTGTGAATTAATTCTCTTGCGACATTCATGGTGTGATTTACCAAAATCTTAAGTTAGTCACTGACCATGAGTATGTAATTCATGTGCTTTGATATAAGTGGAGGCTTATGCTCTAAAAAAGATTGAGCAAATAGCCGGTATGTTGGGTATATATGGTATGTATGGTATTTATAACTCAATTAAAGAGTTAACGATATCCTCTCATTGGTATTGTGTGGATTTAAAAAATATAGAATGTGGCCTCGGGTTGCTTGTTCTCGAAGGAGTAATTTATCACATCCATTTGTTGACAGTGGTCATATTAATTATTAAAAAGACACAATGGTGACAATGAGATAAAATAGAATTGTAATAAGTGAACAGATTTAACTCAAAGGAATCAAGGATATCATATGAGGGTAACACACACATGACGAGGTCATTGGACAAAGCAGTTGGATGAATTGCTTTTGTAAAAAGTATACAATAAGGAGTTTTCAATCATGATAATTCCCGTGGATTGACTCCATGATTAAGTAATTGTGAATTATCAGAACGATGCTTCTGGACATAATTGCAATTACTAGAGCCTAATTGTATATGTCTGATTTGTAACAGCCCGCTTTTAGTCAAATCGAAACAGTGGTTTTGGGACCACAAATTCGAGGTCAAATTATTTATTTTATTATTATTTAAATGTTTACAGCATGATTTAGTGATTGTGTGAAAATTTCATTAATAAATTTGATCTTTTGAATGGTCAATTTGATAAAAATGACTAAATCGCGTAAAGTACAAAAGTAGTGTTCTTATAGCTAAAGGTGTCAAATGGCTATGGAACTTTAAAGTGAAGGTCCATATATGGTAAATATCCCAAAAACATGTGAGTGGATGATAGTGGCTTGGTAATTTTGAAATTTGTAAGGTTTTTAAAGGTTAATTTTGGTAATTGATAATTAAAGATAAAATAAATAAAACAAATACAAATTTTGGTGCTTTTATCTTCATCTAGCCGAAACTAAGGAAGGAAAAACACCATTTTTATTCTTTTGAAGGTTCGGCCGTGGTATATTGAGCATATCAAGAAAAGAGGAATTCGGACTTAGATCAGCGAAAACGCAAAGTACTTGAACAATCGGTCTGTTCCATCAATTCTTACACGAGGTAAGTTCATATAATTGAACTTAAATGTGCATTTATTTAATTGATGGATGGAATTGAGATTGTATTTATCCTATTAGTTAAATTTGGAGATCTTAAATTAAATGTACGGTTTAAATAAGATGAGTTGTTGAATAAGACCTTAGCTGGGCTAAGGCAATCAGAAAATAAGACCATAACCGGGTTATGACATGTGAATGTAAAACCACGGCAGGGCCATGGCAGCATATGTGTAAGACTATAGTTGGACTATGGCATCAAAAAATTGATATACTCGTACCTATAAGCATTCATAAGCCAGAGTGATTTGGTATGAGAATTGGTGAAAAAAAGATACGTGTCGGTACAGGTATGTACGGAAAACTGTTCAAATAACGAGTTAAAAGAGGTTAAGAACTTATGAGTTACTAGGTGGTTAAACCTTATGTTAACTCATTGATTGATACTTTAAATGCAATTTATGTTGTCTATTTTGAAATGCTAATGAATGATGAGATTATTTCATATTTATATACGAACTTACTAAGCTTTATAGCTTACTTTGTTTATTTTTCTATGTTTTATAGTATTTCAAAGCTAGCTAGGATTCGGGATTGTCAGAGACTTAATTGCACTATCGGAAACCTATTTTGGTACTTTTGAAGTTGTGTAAATATGGTATTTGGCATTTATAGGCTTGAGTCATTTTGGTATGTTTGATGAAAATGTAATTAGGCCATTTGGGTTGGCTTGAGATGATGAATTTGATGATGTTTATAAATGTGCAAATGGTTCTATTTTTGAGTTTGGTAATTGATCTATATTGTGTGATTGAGGATGAATTTATAATGCTTAATGATATTAGGTAATTTGATTGCTATAAGGGTTGATAATTTGGGAAGCTATGTGCTTGTGAATTGGTGTATGATAATGTATGTAAGGAATGGTTTAGTTAATTGAATTGTATATGTGATATAAGTATGAAATTAGATAGCAAATTGTTACATATTTGTGACTTGTATTGTTGATAATGAAATGGTATGATTTGAGCATTGGTTGATGATATTTGGCTATTTATTTGTGTCTTGAAATGGAACTAATTGAACTTGTATAGGTATGTGAAAAATGGGTGGCAAAATGGCTTGGTAAATAGCCTATTTTTGTCCACATGGGTAGAGACTTGGGCATGTGTCTCAGCTGTGTGTGACACACGGTCATGTTACATGGCCATGTGTCCCCTGGTGTGGAATTTGAAATCAAGTCAGTATGCTCCACATGGCCTCACACACGGGCGTGTGACTTGTCCGTGTGGCATAAGTCAGTATACCCTATAGGTTTGGCATGGCTTGGCATACGGACGTGTATGGCCATTTTTAGGGCACACGGGCTAGCCACACGAGCGTGTGTGTTGGTCGTGTGACCCAAGTCAGAGAGTTACTGTAACACCCCTAACCCATACCCGTCACCGGTACAGAGTTTGAAGCATTACTAGCACATTTAGAACATTTTTCTATTAAACTACGAAAATTTACTTTTCATTTACCAAGATCATCCATTATGTCCCTTGATTGGGCCCTCGATGCCTAATACAAACATTAGAAATGAGTCTGGATTTATTCAAAACCTTTAGAAATTTTTCACAAAATTTCAAAATTTTTCCAAGGTACAGGGTTCACACGCCCGTGTGATCCAAGGGACACGCTCGTGACTTAAGCCGTTTCCAATTTAGGTTGCTCTTTAGCTTACACCACACGGCCATGTCACATGCCCCTGTGCTAGGCCGTGTGGTTAATTAATTTAATTCGAATTAGGTGTAGGTTTCACACGGGATGACACACGCCTATGTTCAAGACCGTGTCGCCCACATGGCTAAGGCACATGCCCGTGTCTCTACCCATGTGTTAAATTCTGAAAATTTTATTTTACAAATTTTAGAAACAGGGGACACATGGTCAGATCACATGCCCATGTACTCAAGCCGTGTGTCACACACGGTCTAGACACATGCCCGTGTGTCTGCCCGTGTGGATGAAATAAGACCATTTCCTAACCCTATTTCTCACCCAAATTTAACCATTTTCCTGAACCAGAACTCACAAGTATAAACCAACCAAATCCAACCAATTTCCATCATCCAAATTGATACATTATTTCCTATATCATGCTTTTAAACTTACCTTTACATTATCTCATATAATATACTTCATGAAAGTCTTATTTAACTTGTTTAACATGTAATAATTAACATATTATAAATTCATACCATACCAAAAACAACCATTTCTAGCCATTCCAATGGCTAGATTACAAGGCAACATTATAAATCATCATTTGGTCATATTAGCCTATAAATGCCATTATACCAAAATATGATTAACATTTATACCAAAATCAAGGAGTTGATAGTGTGATGATTGTTCCGGCCGACCTCCAACCTTCACGAGCTTTGAGCAATATAAAACAAAAAAAAAAAAACCTAGTAAGCATTATATGCTTAGTAAGCTCGTATAAGTAAAATTTCACTTACCAATCATATATAACATTTAAAAACATGTAAAACATATATCCATCAATTTGGCAAATTTGCCTAATCACAAACATTCAATCAACATGTTAGTCACAATATACCAAAATGCATAGATAAGTTCATCATGTCACATTCACATTCCATTTCATCTTTTCCATGTCACTTATTCACTGTTTCCGTTGAATTATCGAATTTCCAATGGATGTTTCCAGTAGTACACTTAAGGTGTACAATTTCGTTATCCGTCAATTCATATCTAGTAGTATCGTCTAGGTACACTCTCGAGCCACATATCATACAGCAGAATTACCAGTCCAGGCTAAATTCTAGCTGTAGCATATATACTGTAAGGGATTTGTCGGATTACCAGTCTAGATTAAGTCCTTGTATGACAAAGAATTCCTTATAGAGTTCAATCTGGATTACCAGTCCAGGCTAAATCCATATTGAAAACACAGATGGTCGAGATTCCATTTTATTTTTATAAGATTACTCGTTCGGGCTAAATCATTTCCATGATGAGATCAATAGATTATCTGTTTGGGCTAAATCTTTACTGCAACACATGCAGGATCTCATTCCACATCAGGAATAACCTATCCAATCAGAATTCAATATTCAAACTGATTTTAACCCTTTTTCAATCATTTTCCATCATATACATATTTCATGCTTCATGTGCATATAATTCATATATCGTGTTTCATACAACTCAATAATCAAATCAACATATATTAATGCATATTTAAGTTATACGAACTTACCTTGATAATTGTTCATATCTACTAATCTGAAATTTTTTCTTTTCCTCGATCTTTTTCTTTTTCTGGTATTTTCGAATCTATATAAATGAATTTAAACATCAATTGCATACATTTAACATTCAATTGAACCTATTTCATATTCTATGCAAAAGTACCATTTTGCCCCTAAACTTTTAATTAATTCCAATTTCGTCCCTATGCTCGGAAATTGAAATTCATGCAATTTAATCCTTATTCCAAGCCTAACCAAAATTCTAATACAACTTTTATAGAACACATGTTTAATAAAATTTAGAATTTTTCCATGAATTTCATCACTTTTCAATTTAATCCCTAAATATGTTTCAATCAAAAATCACTTTGTAAAAGTTGTTTATCTATCAACAACCTTTCATTTTCTACCATAAAATTTTAAATTTCAGCATATTCATCCATGGAAAATTTTCTATACTTTGATTTCTTTTCAAATTAACCCCCCAAATAGAGAAATTAAGTTTTCCCGATTTTAAAAATATAAAAATTACTAAAAACGGGACATAGGATCTTACCAATTTATGCTTGGAAAGCTTGTTTTCTCTCTCCTAAGGTGTCCATGGATTTTTGGTTGAATAAGATGATATAAAATGATGATATTTCTATTTAATAAATTTATCATCTTTAATTTTCCTCATTTCCAATTTAGTCCTTAATCTTTTCAATTTTTCATGGATGATTCACTAAAAATATCTACATAGTTTTATCAATAATCTAATTACCATATAAGGACCTCATATTGTAAATTCCATAGCTATTTGATCCTTATAGCTAATAAAATTCAACTTTGACATTTTATGCAGTTTAATTTTTTGTAATTAGACACGTAATTGATAAAATTTTTCTATAAAAATTTTCATGCAATATTTCTAACATATTACCAATCATTTCATGAAATTTAAATAAATTTTATTTTTTCAGATTCGAATTTGTGGCTACGAAACCACTATTCTGACTTTACTGAAATTGGGCTGTAATAGTTACACGGTGTTAGACACGGCCATGTGTTTCCTTTTCGAATGTTCACACGGCATATGACACGGGCGTGTTTAGTGGCTGTGTGAGACACACGGCCTGGCTACACGGGCGTGTGTCCCCTGTTTTTGAGAAAAATTTCATTGTGTTCTAAAAGTTTACAATGTTATCTGAACCACTCCCAATGCATGTTTAGGGCCTCGTAGGCTTGTAATAGGGACCATGTGATTGAAATTGGTTGATGACAGCTTGAAATGTGAAAATTTATGCAGAGTTGAATGTTTAATTGTTTATAAGTTCGGTGATACTTCATAACCCTATTCTGGCGTTGAATACGAGTGATGGGTGTTACATTTATTGGTATCAGAGCTACAATTTAGTCGATTCTAGGACTAATGTAGCGTGTGTGAGAGTCTATCTATACATGCCATATATAACCTGTGATTGTGTGACGATTCCTGACATTATAAACTTTGTTTTCGTATAGTAATTGATCCCGAACGAGCTGTAGCAAATGATGTTAAGAGTAATGTGCCAATTCTCGCTCAAGGGACAGCCCCTTCTGAATCTAGACCCGTGTCGGGTAGTCACGGAGGTGAGGCTAAAGAAGTTTTTTTCCAAATGATGAATGAATGGTTCACTCAATATGTCTGGACAAATCCGGCTGCTCAACAACCTTCACCCCCGTCAATTCCTCAACCAATCCTTGTAGTTCCTCAAGTTATTGATCCTATACGAATGAACAAGCTGCCAATTGATAATATTCGTAAGCATGGGGCTGAAGATTTTAGGGCCACAGTTGACGATGATCCTAAGAGAGCTAAATTCTGGCTTGAAAATACAATCAGAGTATTTGATGAGTTGTCGTGTACACCTGAAAAGTGCATTAAATGTGCTGTATCCTTGTTGAGAGACACTGCGTATCCATGGTGGAATACTTTGACATCGGTGGTTCCAGAAGAACTGGTTACGTGGGATTTCTTTCAATCTGAGTTCAGAAAAAAATATATTAGCCAGAGGTTCATTGATCAGAAATGCAAAGATTTTTTAGAATTAAAACAGGGTCGTACGTCCATGACAGAATATGAACGAGAATTCGTGAGGCTCAGTAAATATGCCCAAAAATGTGTTTCAACAGAAGCAATTATGTCCAAAAGATTTGAAGAAGGATTGAACGAAAATATCAGATTGCTAGTTAGAATTCTAGAGTTGAAAGATTTGTAGTACTCGTCGATCGTGCTTGCAAAGTTGAAAAACTGGGCAAAAAAAAGAGAAAGGTTAATTCTAAAGCTAGAGATTCGAGCAAGAGATTGATGAAAAAACCCTGTCACTCTTTATCCAAGAAATCACGAGATGTTTATAGTCAATCAAATGCATCGGTGGAGTATTCTAATAGAGATCGTGGAAAGCAATTTATGAGTTCAAAAACTCCAGCTATGTCAATGGCAAGTGTGGGTAATGCTAAACCGAATAAACCTAAATGTGAATAATGTGGAAAATGACATTTTGAAGAGTGTAAAATAAATGACAAATCTTGTTTTAGATGTGGTTCGTATAAGCATTTTATTCGAGATTGTCCTGAGTTAGATGAGAAAGATAAATCTCAGAATGTAAGATCAAACAACACGACTGTGAAAGGGAGACCACCCCGTAATGATGGAAATGTAAGTGGTAGTAGAGCTGCAACACGAGATACTGCTGTGAGATCCGAGGCTAGAGCACCTGGTAGAACCTATGCTATTCGCGCTCGCGAAGAAGCATCATCCCCAAACATTATTACCGGTATATTCTCTCTTTATAACACTGATGTAGTTGCATTGATAGACCCCAGATCAACTTATTCATATATATGTGTGAATTTAGTGTCTAGTAAGAATTTACTTGTTGATTCTACTAAGTTTGTTATAAAAGTGTCGAACCTCTTAGGCAAATATGTCCTGGTTGACAAAGTTTACAAGAATTGTCCGTAATGACTTAGGGTTACTATTTTCCAAATGACTTGATACTTTTACCATTTGATGAGTTTGATGTGATTCTGGTTATGGATTGGTTGACTTTCCATGATGCTGTTGTAAATTGTAAAAGAAAGACTACCGAATTGATATGTCAAAATAATAAAATCATTCGAATTGAATTCGAAGAATCTAGCGGACTGCCTATAGTAATTTCGTCGATGTCGGCTCAGAGATATGTGAGAAAGGGATGGAACACGTATCTTGTATATGTACTTGATAAAAAAGTGTCAGAATCAAAGATTGAATCAGTACCAGTTGTTTACGAGTATCCAGATGTGTTTCCAGAAGAGTTACCGAGTTTGCCACCAATCAGAGAGGTTGAATTTGATATCGATTTAGTATCAGGAACTTCACCGATATCTATAGCTCTGTATAGAATGGCTCCGACAGAGTTGAAAGAGTTGAAAACTTAGCTGCAAGAATTAATAGATAGATATTTTGCATGACCAAGTTTTTTGCCCTGGGGTGCACCAGTATTATTTGTTAAGAAGAAAAACGGGTTAATGAGAATGTGTATTGACTATCATCAGCTCAACAAGGTTACGATCAAGAATAAGTATCCATTGCCAAGAATAGATGATTTGTTTGATCAGTTGAAAGGTGCAACAGTGTTTTCAAAGATTGATTTGAGATCTGGTTATTATCGATTCTGAGTTAAAGACTCGGATGTCTTGAAAAGCGCATTGAGCAAACGAGAGCACTATGAATTCCTTGTTATGCCTTTTGGACTAACTAATTCTCCTGCCATTTTTATGGATTTGATGAATCAAATTTTCAGACCGTATTTAAACATATTCGTTGTTGTGTTCATTGACGACATTCTAATCTATTCACTAAATGAGTCTGAGCACACCGAGCATTTGAGAATAGTGTTAAAAACCTTGAGAGGCAAGTAATTGTTTGCAAAGTTGAGTAAATGTGAGTTTTGGCTTTGAGAGGTTAGATTTCTGGGGCATATTGTTTCAGCTGAAGGTATTAAAGTTGACCAAGACAAGAATTCTGCAATTATAAATTGAAAACCTCCGAGAAATGTATTTGAAGTCCAAAGTTTTCTGGAATTAGCTAGTTATTATTGACGTTTTTTGAAAGGATTCTCTATTATTGCAGCACCACTAACTCGATTACTTCAGAAAGATGTAAAGTTTGAATGGTAAAGTGTTAGCAGAGTTTCGAACAGTTGAAAGCATTATTGACAGAGGCACCAGTTTTAGTACAGCCTGAGTCTGGTAAAGAGTTTGTAATTTACAGTGATGCTTCGTTAAAAGGCCTAGGTTGTGTACTGATGCAGGAAGGCAAAGTAATAGCTTATGCTTCTAGACAGTTGAAATCGCATGAAAAGAATTATCCGACACACCATTTAGAGTTGGCTGCGATTGTGTTCGTATTAAAGATTTGGCGACATCACTTGTTTTGTAACAGCCTGACTTAGGGCCTAGACGGAATAGTGGTATGAGACCACAAATCCGAAATAGAAATATGAGTTTTATAAATTTTATAAGGTATATGAGGTGATTTCATGATAGTGTGAAAATCTCATGAAGAAATTTTATTAATTAGTGATTAAATTGTCTATTAGGACTAAATTGCAAAGAATGGAAAATATGAGATTCTAGAAGATTTAAGTATGAAATAGAATTATGAAAATTATTAGAGGTCTTTGTTTAGCAACTAGGCCATTATATTTGATGATGGACAAAAATGGATATGGGAAGGAAAAATATCAAGAAAGGACCATTAAGGGCATTTTGGTCATTTGGTTAATAAAAGAATTAAAAAGGGAAAAAGAAACAAAAATCATGTCCATCTTCTGTAACACCCCAAACCCGGCCCATGAGTCCTGACCGGATCTAGTATGTCACTGGGTAAAATATTTTGGGCCAATTTGAAAGTTTGGTGAAATTTAATAAAATTTGGCTAAGGTATTTAAACGGAGTTTGAAAACTCAATTGGGCCTTTTTATAAATACAGTTGGGCTTTATAAACCCTTTTGAAAACATTTGATTATGTATATTTTAAAAACCTCAAGTTGTAGTTGACTAAGTTTATTTTTGGTTACCCGATGGTAACGTCTTTGAAAAACTCGTAAAAGTTATTAAGTTGGAAAAGGTTACTTTTACCCGGTTTACTTTAACATTTGTAATACATTATAAGTAATTTAAAAGTAAAATAACATCCAAAATAATAATAGCAGCCTTATTACATCCCAAATTAAAAATACTTAGGAAATAAAATAATTAAACTTAACGAAAATAAATTTAACTCCAACAATAAGCATGGCCGCCTCGAGTCCTCTCCGGCTCCATCTCCGCGATCTATTCATCTGCAAAATGTTAAGGGAAAGGGGTGAGTCACCAAGACTCAGTGTGTAATCCCCCACCCGGTAAATACAACTCATACACAATTTATTAATGAACATGCACATGCAACCCAACCTATCCATCCATACTCCTTAGCTACCCCGTGTGGTCAAAACCACTGATGACCATGGGTCACAAATTAAATGATGGGGTCAACCCATCGTGTGGTCAAAACCACTGATGACCATAGATCACAAATAATCAAGTGTGGTCAAAACCACTGGTGGTACCAAACCACTGGGACTTAGTCGCAAATATTCAATCGTTGTGGTCAAAACCACTGATGACCATAGGTCACAAATAAACTGATGGGGCCAACCCATCTTGTGGTCAAAACCACTGATGACCATAGGTCACAAATAATCTGATGGGGCCAACCCATCTTGTGGTCGAAACCACTGGCGACAGTCCATAAAATCATCCCCCTCCTCTCATCAATCCCACCATCATCATGCTCACATATCAACTATCATATATCATGTTTTTAGGCATGACATTTAACAGCATGTGATGGCATACAAAGTCACATATCAAAAGATCATGTAATAGGGGACTTACCCGGAATCCATGCTTAAGCCCACAAGCATATATCATAGATCACTACAATAATTATTAGCAAGGCAACAATAAAGCAAAGTTTACTAATAAAATGTGTAAAGAGTTTACACACCTGTTTCTACTGGAATTCCTAGATCCCGAAGATCCGATCTACGTCGCTAGATATCTTGTCCTATAATCGACCAAAAAGCATGGTTAGGGACTTAGGCCTATTCGGCCAAACCAAGTAATATCAGAGGCTCTTTTACGGCCTTACCTTTGAACGGATTTGATTTCCAATCAAATCCCGAAGCCTAAATTAGTCCTAAATTCATGATACATGTTAGTCTTGGCATTTAACATAAACTTTTTAATTGAAAGGCCCTTGGCCGAAAGTGCTTACCAACTTACCTTGGAAAATAAATCCCGAAAGCTTCCCTACAATTGGTTTAGACATAATGTTATAACCATAGATCTTGATCCAACAAAACAGAACATTCGACTAGGTCCACTTACCTCTTTTAATCGATTGAAGAAAAAGAGCACCATTTGCTTTGATGTTCGGCCAAAGCTACACCAAATAGGGGGGAGTAGATTCGGCTAAGGAAAACAAAAGAGATGCTGGAATTTTGAATAATTTTGGGCGGTTTGTCTAAGGAAATTTCAAGAAGAAGGTGGTAGGGTTTGGCTAATGGAGGAAGAAGAAGAAGAAAGAAAAGTAGGGGATTAAGGAGGATTTGCTTGTAAAAGAAGAAGAAAAGAAGCTGGAATTTTAGCAATATAAGCAGAGAAAATTCGGCAGCAGCTATGGAGAAAAGAAAAGAGAAAATTGAAGGACTTTTGGCACCCCTCTGCTGTACAAAAATCAACTTTGAACAACCCCAAAGAGTCCCAATGTTGCCAATTCCTCCCCACTTTTGTGATAATTAAGTTATTAATTATCACTCAAGATAATAACACTTACCTTCTATCCTTTCTTAAACAAATTAAATGAAAATAAAACACCAAGCTTCCCTCTTCCAAATTAGAATTTGAGAGTCCAAAGTGCAGCCAAATTCTACACACGCCAGCAACAAAAAAATAAAAGATAAAAATGCCTTTCTTTGCCCTTAGGTTCGAACCTGGAACCTCTAGCCCTCTCCAACGCCTCATGCCAATTCTCCCCTTTAGACTTTCATGTCAAATACCCCTTTCATTTATTTTTAAGACCTTCCTCCTGGCCCTTTTCTTCTAACGCAAAAAGCCCAAAATAGAAATGCTCCCTGCGTTCCTCGAACCCGAGACCTGCCTCTCTTAAGTGGCGCCCCAAGCCACTCCTACTACCTGGACTTTCATGCTATGAACCTTCACCAATTAATTTTAAGGCCTTCCTACTTAAGCCCATCACTTTCTAAAAAAATAAAACGCAGAATGCTTCCTCTGCCACTCGAACTTGTGACCTGCGCTCCCCCCTTCTCCTCCAACACGCATGGAACCACTTAGCCAACTATCTCCTTGTGTCAAGTTCCTTTTAAAAATTTTCTTAACCCCTAACTCACCTAGCTTCCCTCCTTTAAACACTTAAAAATAAATTTTTAACCCTAAGTCAGGCCTAGCTCGGGTTTACTTCTAGACCTTAGAATATGCCAAATAAATCATAATATTTATTTCAAGCACACATGCATACATGGGAACAAATAATTAATTTTTTTCAAACAACCCCTAATTTAGGGTTTACATCTTCTTTCTTCTTGGCTGAAAATCACAAGGAGCCATAGCTAGGGTTTTCTTCATCTTCCAAGCTTGATAGTAAGTGTATCCTAGCCCCGTTTTTAATGTTTTTCGTATTTTTAAGACACTCGTAGCTTGATTTAGCTATTTATAGATATATTTTGAGCTAGGGTTCATATTCAAAAATTTTTATCCATGTGTGACATGCATGTATTTTGATGTTTTATGGAGGAATATGAAAGATTGATGTATCTTTTTCTAAGTGATTTTCATAAAAATTGCATAAAAGGACCAAAATTTAAAAGTTATAAAAATGGTTATACATGAGTGAAATAGTGGAAATTAAAGGATGCTATATTTGAGAATATGGTTTGGCTAGGCTTGAAATACAAGAAAGTTGAATGAAAATTATTTTACGAGCCTAGGGGTAAAAATGTAATTATGTAAAAGTTTGGAGGCAAAATCATAATTTTTGCCGAAGTATGCATTATGGGTCGATTTAGTCAATGTGAATATTTAACAAGTGAAATTTCTATTATAGATCAAGAAACGTGAAGCCCGGATCAAAATCGAGGCAAGAACAAAATTGAAGACTAAATCGAGCATTGATACACATTTTGAGATTCGAGGTAAGTTTGTATGAAGTTAAAGTTTCATAATATTTCGATGTTTGAAACTACTTAATATTACGATAATGTATGTTATTACTATGAATAATCAAGTGATGAAATCTCAATGGGAAAATAGTGAAAATAAGTTATGTGAATCTCGAATAAAGATTCGAAAAATGAGGATAACCATGTATTAGCATTGAATAAAGAAGGTCCCGTGTAAGACCATATTTGGGATATGCCCTCGGTGCCAAAGGAAGATATCGTATAAGAGCATGGTTGGGACATGGCGTGGACATTGAGTTATAATATCCCGTGTAAGACCTTATCTGGGATATGGCATCGGCATTAAGGGGTGATCTCATGTAAGACCATATTTGGGATATGGCATTGGCATCAAGTTTTATGAATGATGAGATTGAATATTCTATAATAATCTAAATGGTTTATGGGCCAATGAGATAAGTATGTAACGTAGTATGGGGTCAAATCCATTTATGGATGACCTTGAGATTCATTCATGATAGGAAGGATGAAGAATTGAGTTTATGTTCATGTTAGCATATGTGCTAAGTTATATGATTGAGTGATACAGATACCTTGAATGTGTACAAGTTAAGAAATCATAATGTGACATGAGATGGGTAAGAAAAGAATGAGTAAGTATGAATAAGTATGCCTAAGTATTTGAGACTTATGTTGCTATTGTTTCATGAGATGGATGAATTTAGTTTGAGCAATTATGTTGCTTTAAAATTTCATGTAAACTTACTAAGCTATATGATTACCCTCTCTTTTCCCCTTTTTCCTTGTAGTTTCGCCAAGTTAGCTCGAGGATCATAGAACGTCGGAGCTCGGATCACATTATCAATCGTTCTTTTGGTATAGTAATGCTAATTCATTTTGAATATGACATGTATAGGAACTTGATTGTTTTATGTCATGTGATTTTTGAAGGCTAAGGGGTTGTCTATTAATGTTTCACACTCATTTTGTAGATGGCCATAATGAATTGGCCAATATTGACAAGTTTACATTATAAAGCCGATGAGTATAATGAATTGGATGTTCATGCAAATTACTGAGTAAAATATGGGTGGAATGAATTATGATTTAAGGGTTCTTAATAGTTTAATGTTGTTATGCTATGTATTACTTGTGGTGAAATGAATGAGTTTATGTTTAGGGTGGCAAAATGGCTTGGAAAATAGCCTCAAACTGTCCATACGGGTAGACACACGGGCGTGTGTCTAAGTCGTGTGTGACACTGGCTTCACCCATGGTTGTGTTAGTAGGCCGTGTGTCCCCTGCACTAATTTGCGAGAATGTTATTTGTCACACGGGCCAACACACGAGCGTGTGCCCTGGCCGTGTGGCAATTGGGGTTGGATGATGTCATAAATAGAAAGCTCCACGGGTAGGAGACACGGGCGTGTCTAGGCCGTATGAGGGACATGGGTTATTGACATGAGCGTGTCCTCAGCCGTGTGGAATAAGTCAATGTCGACCATGGGTGTCGAACACGGGCATGTCTTAGGGGCACACGGGCGTGTCTCTTGGGCAACACGGGCGTGTGGCCTCTGTTTAAGCAAATTTTTTCAAAAAGCATCAAATTTCTCGGTTGAATCCCGAAACACTCCGAATGTATGTTTAAGGTTTCATAGGTCCACAATATACAATTTACGATTAAGAAGGAAAAAGTTTTAAGTTGGGACAAAATTTTTATTGCCCGAAAATGTATGTTCAAGTAAGGTTAAGCACGGTAATGCCTCGTATCCTGTTCTGGTGTCAGACACGGGTGAGGGGTGTTACATGTTTGGTGAGAAATGCCATATCTATACAGATCACAGAAGCTTAAAATATTTAATGACTTAGAAAGACTTGAATTTGTGACAATGAAGATGGCTTGAATTACTGAAAGACTATGAGCTAATAATTAACTATCATCCCGAAAATGCGAACATAGTTGTTGAAGCTCTAAGCAGAAAGTCTTATTTTTTTTACGTGCGATGAATATACAGTTAACTTTGTCTGATGACAGTTCGATTGTAGCTGAGTTGAAAGCAAGACCATTATTTCTTTAACAAATCTGTAAAGCCCAAAAATATGAAAATGAATTGCAATTTAAATGAGTTCAGTGTGAGTCGACTTCTGATTAGGAGTTTCAAATCGGATTTGATGATTGTTTGACGTTCCAAGGTAGAATCTGTATACCGAGAAATCCTGAGCTTATTCAGAAGATTTTAAATGAAGCACACAGTGGTTGTTTATCTGTACATCTGGGAAGCACTAAAATGTACAATGACTTGAAACAGATATATTGGTGGTCGGGTATAAAACGAGACATTTCAGAGTTTGTATCGAGATGTTTACTTTGATAACAAGTTAAAGTCAAACATCAAGTACCGTCGGGACTACTTCAGCCAGTAATGATATCAGAGTGGAAATGGGACAGTGTGATTATGGATTTTGTATCGGGATTGCCTTTGTCTCCGAAAAAGAAAGATGCTATTTGGGTTGTTGTTGATCGATTAACAAAATCAGCACATTTCATCCGGTACGTTATGACTTTTCACTTGATAAATTGGTTGAGTTGTATATTTCTGAAATCGTTAGATTGCATGGAGTGTCATTTTCGATTATTTCGAATAGAGATTTGAGATTTACATCGCGATTTTGGAAGAAATTGCAAGAAGCTCTGAGTAAAAGTTGAATTTCAGTACAGCTTTTCATTCGCAAACAGACGGATAGTCTGAGAAAGTAATTCAAATTCTTGAAGATATGCTTCATTGTTGTGTTTTAGAGTTCGAAGGCAACTGGGAGAAATATTTGTCATTGGTTGAATCTGCGTATAATAATAACTTTCAATCGAGCATAAAGATGGCACCGTATGAAGCATTGTATGGTCGAAAATGCTGAACACCTTTGTACTAGACCAAGCTTAGCAAGAAACAAATTCACGGGGTTGATTTAGTTAGAGAAAGTAAAGAGAAAGTGAAAGTAATTCGCGATTGTTTGGAAGCAGCTTCAGATCGTCAAATATCGTACGTGGATTTGAAATGAAAAGATATTGAATTTAAGACCGGTGACAAAGTATTCTTGAAAGTATCTCCATGGAAGAAAATACTTCGATTTGGTCACAAAGGCAAGTTGAGTTCGCGTTTCATCGAACCATATGAGATTATTGAAAGAATAAGGCCAGTGGCATACCGGTTAGCTTTACCGACTGAACTAAAAAAGATCCACAACGTGTTTCATGTGTTGATGTTACACGGATATAGATCTGGTCCATCCCAAGTGATTTCTCCGTCAGAAATTGAGATTAAACCTGATATGACATACAACAAAGAACCGATCAGAATTCTAGCTCGAAAGGTTAAAAAATTGAGAATTAAACGCATAGCTTTGGTGAAATTCTTGTGGAAATGTCACGGTATTGAAGAGGCTACGTGGAAGACCAATGAAGCTATGAGAAAATAGTACCCTAACCTTTTCATTGGTAAGATTTTCTGGGACGAAAATCCCTAAGGGGGGAGAGTTATAACAGCTCATGTTTAGTCAAATCAAAACAATGGTTTCATGACCACAAATCTGAGGTCAAAAGATTTATTTTATTATTATTTTATTGTTGACAACATGATTGAGTGATTGTGTGAAAATTTTGTTAAGAAATTTTATCTTTTGAATGGTCAATTTGATAAAAAGGACTAAATCGTGTAAAGTACAAAAGTAGTGTTCTTATAGCCAAAGGTGTCAAATGGCTATGGAACTGTAAAGCGAAGGTCCTTATGTGGTAAATATCCCAAAAACATGTTAGTGGATGATAGTGGCTTGGTAATTTTGAAATTTGTAAGGTTGTTAAAGGTTAATTTTGGTAATTGATAATTAAAGATAAAATAAATAAAACAAATACAAATTTTGGTGCTTTCATCTTCATCTAGCTGAAACAAAGGAAGGGAAAACACCTTTTTTATTCTTTTGAAGGTTTAGCCATGGTATATTGAGCATATCAAGAAAAGAGGATTTCAAACTTAGATCAGGGAAAAACAAAATAATTGAATAGTTGATTCGTTCGTCAATTTGTACACGAGGTAAGTTCGTATAATTGAACTTAAATGTGAATTTATTTAATTGATGGATGGAATTGAGATTGTATTTATCCTATTAGTTAAATTTGGAGATCTTAAATTAAATGTACGGTTTAAATAAGATGAGTTGTTGAATAAGACCTTAGCTGGGCTAAGGCAATCAGAAAATATGACATAACCAGGTTATGGCATGTGAATGTAAGACCACGGTAGGGCCATGGCAATATATGTGTAAGGCCATAGTTGGACTATGGCATCAGAAAATCGATGTACTCATACCATAAGCATTCTTAAGTCAAGTAATTTGGTATGAGAATTGGTGAGAAATAGATACGTGTCGGTACAGGTATGTACGGAAAATTGTTTAAATAACGAGTTAAAAGAGGTTAAGAACTTATGAGTTATTAGGTGGTTAAACTTTATGTTAACTCATTGATTGATACTTTAAATGCAATTTATGTTATCTATTTTGAAATGCTAATGAATGATGAGATTATTTCATATTTACATATGAACTTACTAAGCTTTATAGCTTACTTTGTTTATTTTTCTATGTTTATAGTATTTCGAAGCTAGCTCGGATTCGGGGATTGTCAGGGACTTAATTGCACTATCGGACACCTATTTTGGTACTTTTGAAGTTGTGTAAATATGGTATATGGCATGTATAGGCTTGAGTTATTTTGGTGTGTTTGATGAAAATGTAATTAGGCCCTTTGAGTTGGCTTGAGATGATGAATTTGATGATGTTTATAAATGTGAAAATGATTTTATTTTTGAGTTTGGTAATTGACCTATATTGTGTGATTGAAGATGAATTTATAATGCTTAATGATATTAGGTAATTTGATTGCTATAAGGGTTGATAATTTGGGAAGCTATGTGCTTGTGAATTGGTGTATGATAATGTATGTAAGGAATGGTTTAGTTAATTGAATTGTAAATGTGAATTAGGTATGAAATTAGATACCAAATTGTTACATATTTGTGACTTGTATTGTTGATAATGAAATGGTATGATTTGAACATTGGTTGATGATATTTGGCTACTTATTTGTGTCTTGAAATGGAACTAATTGAACTTGTATAGGTATGTGAAAAATGGGTGGCAAAAATGGCTTGGTAAATAGCCTATTTTTTTCCACACGGGCAGAGACTTGGGTGTGTGTCTCAGCCATGTGTGACACACGGTCACGTTACACGGCCATGTGTCCCCTGATGTGGAATTTGAAATCAAGTCAATATGTTCCACACGGCCTCACACACGGGCGTGTGACTTGTCCATGTGGCATAAGTTAGTATACCCTACAGGTTTGGCAGGGCCTTGCACACGACCTAGTACACAGGCGTGTATGGCTATTTTTAGGGCACACGAGCGTATGTGTTGGCCGTGTGACCCAAGTCAAAGAGTTATACAGGGTTGGACCTGGGATGGGACACGGCCATGTACTTCCTTTTCGAATGTTCACACGGCATGTGACACGGGCATGTTTGGTGGCCGTGTGAGACACACGGCCTGGCTACACGGGCGTGTGTCCCTTGTTTTTGAGAAAAATTTTATTGTGTTCTAAAAGTTTACAATGTTATCGATTTAGTCGTGAACCACTCCCAATGCATGTTTAGGGCCTCGTAGGCTCGTAAAAGGGACCATGTGATTGAAATTGATTGATGACTGCTTGAAATGTGAAAATTTATGCAGAGTTGAATGTTTAATTGTTTATAAGTCCGGTGATACTCGTAACCCTATTTCGGTGTTGAATACGGGTAAAAGGTGTTACATTATTGGTCACTCCTCTTGTTCAACAAAAGCTCGATTGAACTACCTTTGAATTATAAGTAAATTCTATGACTTTGAAAATAATTTAATTGAGTTGAACTATTCGATGTAGAATTAAATTGGGTGTAGTAACCCGTTTACAGTGAAATCAAAATAGTAGTTTTGGGACCACAAATTCGTTGCTGTAAATTTTATTTTAATATTATTTTGTGCTCTATAGTATGATAGTATTATGGTATAAAAATTTTGTTGAGAAATTTTACCGTTTGTATGCTCAATTTGTGAATAAGGACTAAATCGCATAAAGTGTGAAAGTTTGTTCTATTAGCTAAATGTGTTACATAGCTATAGAACTTTAAAGTAAAGGTCCTTATGTGGTAATTAGACCACTAATTGAGTTAGTGGATGTGCATGGCATGGTATTTTTGAAAATATGGGCTGTTTGTTGCATGTATGAAATTCGGCAATACATGGGCTGTACTAAATTGCATGAAATTGCAATTTTATGTGATAAGGACTAAATTGTGAAAAATATAAAACATTAGGGGTAAAAGTGTAATTTTGCAAAAATGTGTAAATTGTGTTAAATTGAATGAATTAGTGATTAAATAAGAAAATTTTGTTATTATATAGATTAAGAAAAACGAGATTTGGATCTAGAACGGTGAGAAGCAAAGTATCAGACTAGTTGATCCATTCCATTGTTTTAGCGATCGAGGTAAGTTCGTATAATCGAAATTCAATGTATATTTATGAAATTGATGAATGATAGTATGAATGTATTCATATAATTGATTTAATTGTGGAACACAAATTAAATGTTCGAAATAAGTAAAAATGCAAGATCAAATATGATCATTTCGTAACGAAAGACGAATCAGCGGAAAAGACCATGGTTGGACCATGGAAATTTATGATTTCGTATAAGACCATAGCTGGGCTATGGCATCTATATATGAGACTTTGTGTAAGACTATATCTGGGATATGGCATCGATATATAATTTTGTGTAAGACCATGTCTAGGACATTAGCATCGATAAGTGATTACGTGTAAGACCATGTCTGAGACATTGACATCGTTATGTGATTTCATGTAAGACCATGTCTGGGACATTGGCATTGATATATGAATCGTGTAAGACCATAGGTGGGTTATTGGCGCCGATATGTGATAACATGTAAGACCATATATGGGATATGACATTGTACGAGCTTTACATGCTATTCGAGTATCCTAATCAATTCCGAAAGGTTCAACGGTCAATGTACAGATGCAAATGACTATGTGAATGAGTTGTCCGATTCAGGTATGGAAGAAGTTATATGATTCTTGTAAATGAAAGGTGAGTATGAATATAAACGATGATATGTGATTTATACAAGAAAGATATGTGTAAATATGTTATTTTTCAAAATGTGCTCATTTGGCTATATGAAGGTATGAATTGAATGTTATATGAGAATTGAATTGATTAAACTTGTGAAAGCTAAAATTAGCTATGTAAGTGATTATATTATTGAATGGTGGTAATTTGATATGAGAACATGTTATAAACTTGAGAAAAGTTTATGTTTTGGCATGTGAGATAGCATATTATACTTATGACATTGAATTGCAATTATTTGTTAAGTTTATTAAGATACGAGCTTACTAAGCTTTATAGCTTACTTTGTTTTCTTTTCTATGTTTATAGAGTTTCAGAGGCTTGCTCGGGTTGGAAGTCATCGGAGATTTCATCACACTATCCAGCTATGGTTTGGTACTTATGAGCTTTGTGATACTGGTTATATGGCATGTATAGGCTTGAGTCTTTTTGATAAAGATTTTGGTGATGTATTTGGTCATTTTATATGGCTTATTAATGGCTTATGTTTGATGTGTAATTTGCATTGTGTAGTGACATAATTTGGTATGGTTGGTGATGATTCAAGTTGATTATTTGGTCATTTGGTATATGACGAGTATTTACTTATGAAAAGCATGATTTTAGACTTGATAGGTGAATGGCTAATAGATGATTTATGAGTCAAGCTTTGAGTGTGATTGATGGTAGTAAAAATACATATTGAAATATGTTGTATTGATGAGTATGATATGTACTTTGGTATATGATTGAATAGGTGAATAATGAGGAATGAATCATGCTAGTTTGGTATGTGTTTGAATGTACAAATAGTATTGATTTGAGTTGATGAAATGGATAGAATTGGTATTGTAAGTTTGGTGCATGAAATTGCATGGTTTGGCTGCTTATTAATGTATTGAAATGGCATGAAATGTGGTGTTTTAGTTATGTTTAAAAAGGGTGAGAAATGTGGATTCAACCAAGCTTATTTTCACTCCATATAGCCTGTTCACACAAGCGTGTGATCCCTAAATGCTTGAAAATTTTAAGTGATTCCTAAAGTTTGCAAATGTGATAGGTTTAATCTCGAACCTTCTCTAAAGCATGTTTAAGGTCTCATAGACCTATTTAAGGGACATTCTATATGTTAATGATGTTTATTGAGTTGTGGAATGTTAGTTAAATGTTGTGTTTGATCAGTAATACTTCTTAACCCTAAGCCAATGGCAGACACGGGTTAAGGGTGTTACATTGCATATCAAGAAAAGCAACATTCGAAACTAAATCGGGGAAAAGATAAAGTCGTGGATTAAACTATCATTTTCAATCATTCGAGTTCGAGGTAAGTTCGTGTAATTATATTGTGTATTTATATACTTTAATTGAAATATATATGTATTTGGGTTGAGTAATTACGGTGTATAATTATCGAATGCATAAACGATATAGTACGAGGAATACCGAGCCCCGTTTGAACCTTAGGAATTCATAGGATACAAATGACATGGCATTAGGGTAATGTTTTGGTTAAGATCATGCATTTGTTGTATACTCACCATAGCTCGTATGAGCTTACAGTTTTGCAGCTCATGAGAGTTTACCGATATTCAACTCGGAGGAGCTTACTGATTATCGCTCATAAGAGCATACATGTACGAGAATTGATGGATTATCACTCTTAATTACGGTGTATAATTATCGAACGCATTATTGATATAGTACGAGGAATACCAAGCCCCGTTTGAACCTTAGGAATTTGTAGGTCACAAATGACATGGCATTAGGGTACCGTTTTGGTTGAGATCCTGCATTTGTTGTAGACTCACCATAGCTCGTATGAGCTTACCGATTTGCAACTTGTGAGAGCTTATCTATATTCAGCTCGGAGGAGCTTACCAATTATCGCTCTTAAGAGCATACATGTACGAGAATTGATGGATTACAGTTCAGTACACCTCGTGTGTATCATCCGTGTATCTAACTATATTCTAAGTGGTTCAACGGGCATATTGTTATTATGGGATTATACAAGTTGATACGAACTAGTACAGGTACATGGAGATTGTATATATATGGTATACGGATATACGGTATAGATGTTACATGTACATGGAATTCTAATAATTGTTGAATTCATATATGATTCCTGGTATTTACATGTATACATGGCTAACTTGATGAATGGTTATGTGATAGGCTTTGGCCAAATTAAATTGAGTAGTGCTTTGAGTTACTTACCTAAATTTAAGGTTATATGGTAAGTTTAATTCTATGTTTTCACGAACTTACTAAGCTTAAATGCTTACTCCATTTTAATTTCTGTGTTTTATAGTGGTTCGAAGCTCACTCGATTCAAAAGTCTTGGAGATCGTATCACACTATCAAACTCTCATTTTGGTACTTTGGACTTTATATTTAGGGGTTAAATGGCATGTATAAGTGTTTTGGCTAATGTAGCCTATATGTTTTGTTATGTTTTGGCCATTTGATTTGGCATGAATATGGTTGGTGTTTGGTTATGTAAATGTGTATTTATGACCTTATGGTATTTTTTGTATGGTTGTTATATGAATGCCTTGGTATGAGTTGATATTGTGGGTACCAAATTGATGAAGTTGAAATGTGGTATGCATGTTGAATTTAGGTACAAGATCTCATATGTGAGGTTGACCATTTAGGTCCATTTTGGATATTTTTTGGTATGTTTTAAAGTAAGCAATTGAATGTATATGTAGATATCATGTTGTATGTGTGGTTAATGCATGATATAAACTTGATATTGGTTGGTTTTAAGTGCCTATTTATGCCATGGTTATATGTGCATTGTTGAGCTTAGGCTGGCACCACTTTGGGTGAGAAAAATGGCTTGGAAAATAGATTATTTTTGTCACACGGGTAGAGACATGGGCATGTGTCTCAGCCATGTATGACACACGGTCAGGTGACATGGCCGTGTGTCCCTGATACTTCTTTAGAAACCAAGTCAGTAGCTTCCCACGGCCTAGCACACGGCATGTGGCTTGGCCATGTCACACAAGTCAGTATACCCTCTAGTTTTCGCACAGCCTAGCACACGGGTGTGTGAGGCCATTTCAAAGGGTACACAGCCTGGCAAACGGACGTGTGGTCTAGCCGTGTGACCCAATTAATTGAGTTACGTGGGGTCGAACACAGGTTGAGACATGGCCATGTGATCCCTTTTCGAATGCCTACACGGCTTGAAACACGGGCATGTCCCTTAGCCGTGTGAGACACACGGCCTGGCCACACGGGCTGTCCCCTGTACTTTGAAAGTTTTCTATGTTTTTCCAAAAATTTCTTGAGTACTCGGTTTAGTCCCGAACCACTTCTAATATCTATTTGGGGCCTCGAGGGCTCGTATTAGGGACTATATGAATGTATTTGAATATTTTTTATATGAATGATAATTGTATGTGAAATGCTTGATTTTATAAGTTATAAGTCTGGTAATACTCCGTAACCCTATTCTGGCGTCGGATACGGGTTAGGGGTGTTACATTGGGTGGTCATAAGAATTGTTCAATTAGAAAATTTGATTAAAGAATTTTCTTGAAAAATAATTTGAAAAATCTAAATGATTTTTGGAAAAATTAATTTTGATGAAGTAAAATTAAATTAATCAAATTAATTAAAATTAATATGATATTTTTAGACTTAATTTTCAAGTCAAAATGGTTGGCCCAATGGGTAATTGAACTTGACAATTGGACCTAAGATCGTAATTTGGATCCGAGAGCCCAAAATCGAGACCAAGTCCTAAAAACTAGTTGAACCGGGTCTGGTATGTGCAACCGGGCTGACAATCCAACCAGAGGTTGTAACAGCCTAATTTTGAGGCTGGAGAAATTATTTTTAATATTATTTTATGTGTTATAGCATAATTATATGAGTACATGAAAATTTTGGTGAATTAATTTTAGTGATTTCTTGCTTAATTTCGAAAAAGGACTAAATCGCATAAAGTGTGAAAGTTTTGTTCTACAAGCTAAAGGTGTTAAATAGCTATAGAGCACTAAAGTAGAGGTCCTTATTGAGTAAATAGACCAATAAAAGTGGTGGCTGGACATGAACTTTTAATTCATGAAATTGGTCAAAGGTTAGGTAGATTTTTGGTGACTTAATTGATAAAATAATCAAAAAATAAAAAGAAAGCTTTATCCTTTTCATTATTTTTCTTCACCACCGAAAGTTACAAAAAAAGGGGGGCTTTGTAGCTTATAGTTTCAGCCAAACTTCCCTCTTGCAAATAAGTGTTTTTGATGGTCATTCTTGATGATTTTTGTATTTTTGTG
The DNA here is from genome assembly GCA_025506655.1 of Gossypium rotundifolium. Lineage (NCBI taxonomy): Eukaryota > Viridiplantae > Streptophyta > Magnoliopsida > Malvales > Malvaceae > Gossypium > Gossypium rotundifolium. The sequence continues at coordinate 125,757,682 of CP106732.1, read as the reverse complement.
ACCCTTAAAGCTGAAACTAACTAATGGAGGGACTATTTTGCAAAATGGTTGAGAGCCTAGGGTTTTACCATATGAGTATTCATGTTTTTTGCTGAAATTTTATGAAATTAAATAAAACTTGATTGTTTAATAAACAACTTTTGTGAAAGGATTTTTCATGAAAACACCTAAAAGGACCATTTTGTGAAGTTTCTAAAATAGTTTGTAAATGTGTGAAATAATTGAAAATTGTGAGTTGTTATAAGAGTAATAAAGGTTCGTCTAGGCTTGTTAAAGGAGGAAATTTGATTAAAATTGTTTTACGAGCCTAGGGGTAAAATCATAATTATGTAAAAGTCTAGGGGCAAAATGGTAATTTTGCCCAAGTATGAATTATAGATTGTCTTGATTAATGTAGTGATTAAATAAGTGAAATTGTCATTATAGATCAAGAAAACGGAGTCTGGACTTAGACCGAGGGAAAACTAAGTTATTGGACTAAATCGCACTAGTCACACATATTTTGTATACCGAGGTAAGTTGTACATAAATAATACAACTTTATTGTTATTATGTATTGAAAAATTAATATGACATAAAGTGTTTGATTATTGTTGTGAATATACATGATGAGAATTGATGTAGTAAAAACTCTCGGTTGAACCTTATGAATAGATTGGATATCCATGCCATGACATTTGGGTGATATATGTGCTAGTGTAAAACCATGTCTGGGACATAACATCGGCCTCGACATGTGAGCCAGTGTAAGACCATATCTGGGACATGGCATCGACATTTTACCCTCTTGTGTGAGGCTTATCGGATATCCTTTAGTATTTCAAATGGTTCCATGGGTTATTAAAAGCTTATGATAAAGATATGAAAGGATATAATCATGTTGTGAGTGGTACAGGTTCTTACTCGAAACTCATGAGATATGAGCATAGTTATGATACCTTAATGGTAAGGATGAAATTGAGTAAGTTCTATCTATGAGAATGATTTTGAGACGATCTTGTAATCTTTGGCTTATACTTGTGATGTGTAAATATGTGGTAAATCTACCATTGCTAAATCAAGAATGTTGTGCTGGTTTATAATATGCTATGTGTTTAAAGATGCATGATTGATGTTGTTACTTATTTACATGCAACTTACTAAGCTTTATGCTTACTCCCTCTCTTTTCTATTTTCTTATAGTATAGCCGAGCTAGCTCGGGGATCAAAGAATGTCGGAGGCTCGATCACACTATCAATCTGAACATTGGGTATAATTAGATTTATCATTTTGAGTATGGTATGTATAGGGACTTGGTATTTTATCAAGTGTCATATTGATTTGGCCAAATGTGTTGGCTTGTCTTGAAGATTGACTCATTTTGTATAAGGCCATGGATGATTGGAATGGTGGAAATGTGCAAGTGTACACAATCTTAACAAGTAATAAAGTGACAAGTAAATGTCGAGTTATCGTACCCACAGGGACTGTAAAAGAATTATTTATGAAAATGATTTCAAACACTTTGGTGACGGAAAAATAGTTGGTTTTGAGAAATATTTAAAAATGAAAAGAAAAACAAAGTAAAAATAAAATAAAACAAAGTTCTAGTCGCGATTTCAAAACCGATTTTAATCAAGATGATATAATTGTGTTGGATTAATAACATTTCTTACCTTAGAATTATTAAGCTTGTGTTTATACTCGTTAAAATATGGCAACTCGTGTAATCGCTAACTTATGAACATACTTACAAATAAAATCATCCATCTCTTGTACATATTCCTATGTCAATTCGACCAATAAAACAGATTTATAAAAGTAAACATGTTATTGCACATACATACTTATTAAATTAAACAATCTCTCGATATTCCTATGTCAATTCAAACGATTAATTTAAACTAATAAGCATATAAAAGATCATGTGAAGTAACAAAGTATTTTTACCTTGAGACAATTTAATCACAAAAATCCTACAAGTTATGCAAGGCATACATATCGTCAAAAACAATGCTAATTTAATCTTGACTACCTTAGAAGAATTAAACATGCATGATTAAGTATTGTGTCCATTAATTACAATTTCAATGTGTTTAAATAATTAACTCAAAAGCTATCTAAACAATTATAATGCCAGATAACTTAACATGATTTTACTTAATCAAACATTTCACCGAGGCCTTTAACAGCATAAACACAATTTTAATAATCTAAGAGGGCGAAATGAAATCAACCCAAAACGAATTAAATTCAAGCTAAATTGATCAAAATAAACATTTCAAAAGCATGAATATTCATAAGCATGTTTGTCAAAACAACAACAAATAATTTAAAGTGATAGGAAACAAGAAACAAATCTGATGGCTCTCCGTGGCTTGTCTGATTGATCCCTTCTTCGTTCTTCGTTGTCCTCGGCTATCAAGGGGGCTTATGAAGACTTCAATTTCTGCTTTGAATGGCTGGAAAAAACCTCTTTTCCAAGAGGGGAAATCGGCACAAGAACACCAAAAAGGGAGAAGGGAAAATGGAATTGAGAGAAAGTGAGAGAGGAGAATGTTGGATGCTTGAGGTGTGTTTTGAATGAGCAGCTAGGGGCTGCTAAAAATAGAAAAAAATTAGCAGCAAAGGAGTCCCACTTGGCCGGCCATCCCATGTGGCAAAGTTGATGGATTCAACTTTGCTAAAATTAGCATGGGCAAATCTTTAAAGCCATGAATTTTGGAGGGGTTTGAATGGGATTTTGAGAAGTCTTCAAGGGCTTCTTTGCAACTCATTTAATCAGCTAACAAGCTGATTTGTACCAGCTTATGGACGGTTTGGGCTACCCAATTCTTTGCTTGGTTCGGCTCAACCGGTTTGGTTCAGCTGATGCGGTTCAATTGGGCCTTTTTCATAATTAATTAAGATTAATTTATTTAACCCAAATTAAATTGGGAATAAATTAAAATTAATTATATTATGATTAAATGTTCATAATTGGACCATCTTGGGCTGAAAATAAATTCGCCTTGATATTCCAAATTGCTTCTCGATTTTGTTCTTCGAGCAGTGTCTGCCGAGCTGATTTCTGCCCTATGTGCGAATTGTCGAAAATAGTCAAAATAAATCAAAATTTACTATAAAATTAATTAAAATTCATCATGTTCATATTTTTAACACAATTTAATTATTTTATAATATTTAATTATTTTTTGACATGAATTTACTCGAGACCACATGAAATTGGGTCAAAAAAGGGCATGAAAAAGTATATAAATTTCGTGTTTCCACACTCCCAAACTTAATTCATTGCTCATCCCGAGTAATGCACAAATTTGAAAAGAATTTTCTCGGAAACACCTTTGAAAAACTTCATTCAGAATAATTTTTCTTCAAAATTATGAATTGAATATACTTAAGCTCAAAGATAAGAAATTTTGATATTTATGCAACTTAAGCATTCATATCGTTCAAATTACCTGCAACAATTACCATACTAGCGAAATTAGACTAAATGTTCCTTTAATAAAGACATGTTTTTCACTACCAAATTGATTTTAATTCCTTTATTCAAAAATTAAACTACAATCATTAAGCTTAACTTAATGTCTTCATATGTTGAACATAGCATTTTCTCTCCACTAATGTAGGTAACATTGGAATTTTGAATCAATAGGTCTTTAATAAGGTTGTAACGTGGCTGGGCTTAAGGGTAGGTAAAAGATAGATAAATTTTTGGCTTAAAAACCTAGACTCAGCTTAATATCGAACCTTCGAAACTTTCATCCTTGATACCCACTTATGCTCTTTCGATCATTTATTTCATTTTGAATACATGCTTTTTTTTTTAAGCTCAAACTCAAGCACTTGCTTCATGTACAACAATTTTTCGAGCATTTGATACTTCTTTTCAACTCCCCCAAACTTATTTTCAAAAGATCTTTTGAATAGTACTAAGTCTAGTGTTTGGGACGATTTTAGAAGTAATTAAGAGAAAGCTGATGGCTAAATATTGCATAGGTCCAAATAAACTTAGGCCAAATAGTCTCAAAATTGGGTTTCAAAGGATAATTTTATCAGGGTTGGCTTGAAAGGCTCAAACGGTCCAAATAAAAGTTTGCCTAAATCATTTTCAATATTCCATGCTTCCTAGGATTTCGCCTCAAGAAATTACTAAGTCAATTCTAAAGACTTAAGCTTTCATACATGCCTAATTTTTTCGTAAGGAACTAAAAAAATTTTATGGTATGAATTTGCATGCTTTATTAAAAATCCATTCACATCTTTATTAAGCTAACATAACAAATTATTGAAATAACAGAACATTATTAATACTAAAGTTTAGCATAATTAACAAAATTTCAATTTATTGAACAAAAATATATCCTAAGAACATTTTATTCTGAATGGAATCAATTCAAATTTTCGGTCCCCCCTACTTAAAGTGAACAATGTCCTCATTTTTTAAAGTGAATAAATACTATACACTAGGTAGGATAATGAAAGAAGAGGAGGTGAGTCAAAGTGACTGCTTAAATACCAGGCTCTTTCTAAAATCCAATCCTAGACATGTATATATTTATTGTCACACTTTATCCTTTGAGACTTGTTCAATTTTTATTCATGCTTCCTGTCTCTTATTTTATTATGCAAAAATAAAAATTCCTAATTGACCTAATCTTAAGATACTTAAGAAAGAAATAAAAGTTGAAGTCCTCCCTTTTTTATTTGTTTGTCTATCCTTCCGAATTCGACTCTTCTTTTGCTTTATTAGTATTGCCTCTGCATGGATCGCTTAGCTCCTTTTTCGATGATGGAACCCATGGATCATATATGAAATCTGGAAACTCAGGCACAAAAGTAAAAGGGTCATTATAAATTTTCTTGAGAGCACTCCTCATCGAATCATCTCTTATTTTTGCGTATCGCCAATACGCTTGTTACTGCCATTGCATGTGTTGCATTAATCCATAAGCTTTGAAAACTCATCACGACGATCTGGGCAAGGCGGTGGAGCTCTAAACATTGAGGGCTCGATATCAGGTTCAGCTTCTGGTTCTACCTCCGTAGGGACTTCATTTGATTGCTCGATAGGATTTCGTGGGTTCATTTTCTTCTTCTTCTTGGGATCCTCACTTTTTCAATTCACATTCTTGGAGAATGAATCTCGGCTACTCGGTAGAGATCCCAATCGGTGATTGTGCCTTGACTATACTCTGTCTTCTTTACGTCCGCAAGGAGTTTTGCTTTAAACATAGAATTGTGATCGTAAAGGGAAATAGGAAGGGCAGGCGTCTAACCGCACAATTTCGTATTTCTCTCAGGATGATTTTACCCACATCAATGGTCTTTCCGGTTAAAATCAAGTATAGTAGGACCATTCGCTCTAAAGAAATTGTTGTCCCACGTGAACTAGGCATCAAGCTAAAACGAATGAAATAGAACCATACCTTTGCAAGTGGTGTCAAATACTCTCTTCGACAAGTGTGGATTCTTTGCTTTGACACAGTCCACTTAGAACCTAGAAATGTGAGTTCTTCAAGGATCTCTTTTAGATTTTCATGCTTAATATTGCTCAACAGAGAGGAATATTCATCGTTGTCGAAATCAGGTAATTCAAAGAACTCATTAACAGCACTAGAATTTATTGGTACCTTGATTGCTCGGACTGGAACTTCAGTCAATTCACTGGAAGTTAAGTTAATTCTTCATCCATACTTGGTCTCTTTTCACAAAACAATTTCCAATTGAGGGCTTCAGCAACTTGGCAAATACGTGCCATAAAATCTCTGTAGTTACTTTCCTTCAATGTGAAGCCTTTTTCTGGATACATCTGTTGATTCTTGAAGATACTTTCGTATCTTATTTTAGCTTCTTCACAGTGAAATTTGCTTTGTGATTTGTCGATTTGAGCGGAAGCACGAGTTCTTTTACGAGTCATGATGGCCCACTTACCTTGTAGATTTTAAAAGCTCTAAAAAAATAAAAAAATACTAATGAATCAAAGGAGGGAAATTAAAGGAGGGATGGCTTAGGTTGGGGAAGGGAGATGTGCACATAGGAGCTCAAGGCAGCAAGCAGGAGGTGCGCACAAGGAGGCTGAAGAGTGCTGTGAGGCCTTGCGCTAAGCGAGCCACAAGCCCGGTTGGCGTGGTGTGTTGGTCTTGCTAAGAAGCAAGCAGATGTGCCGCCTCGACACAGGCGAGGAGCCGCAGTGTGTTGGGCTGGAGCTGCTGCTGCTGGCCGAATAGAGGCTTAGGGACTAGGGGCTTGCGGCATTTGGTGTTTTGATGGATGGGAGGTTGAGTGATGGGTGAATGGTGAGAACAATAGTGCATTAGCACAATTAAACATTAAAATAAGAGTTTAATTCTAATTTAACTCATGATAAACAACAATTAATAATTAAATAAACATAACTAAATTATCAATTTTAATTATTAAGATAAATATGAAATAAAATTAAATCTAATCCTAAGCTAAGTTGATAAAAGTTAATATATAAATTATAATAAATATAATTATATATCAAAGTTTATCAATAATTTATAAATATGAAATTAAAAAATGTTTATTTTAGATGCCTTTTAAAAATATTTACAAAAGAGGCACCTAGTTTTTATTATTTATGAAAATAGCAACCAAATTTTGAAAATAATTCAATTAAGTCCTTAGACTTAATGAAAATTTTAAATTGAGTTGCAATTTAAGACTTGGGTTAAAATTGACCTTTTTATTTGGAAAACTAAAAATTTATTTTGCTATTCGGGGCTAATTTCTTGGAAAATTATGCAAAAATCAATTTCAGGAAAGATTGGAGGGTCACAAGCGGTCCGCTTAAGTTCCAATCTCTAGATGTAATTTATTTGAGCATAATAAACCTGAAATATTCCTAAATATTTTATTGAAAGCAATAAAACTAAGGATTAGATAAATCGAACGAAATTTTATCTCGTTCGGGTTTTCTCCGTAATAATGTTTCAAATCTTGGGCATTGACTTAAAATTACCTTTCTTACCTTGGAGTTCAATAACCTGTATGGATAGACATGATGGATCGTAAATGGACCGGACCAACGTGACTTTAACTTACAGGAAGAACTTCACCGAATTAAATAACAAGACTTTGACTGCTTCAAACTCTCGAGCTCGGATATGCTTGTCATGCCATTTTTTGAGTCTTTCTTTGAGTAACTTGGCATTTTCATATGAGAACATTCAAAATTCCTTTAACTCGTTGAGTTGGAGCATTCGTTTCTCTTTAGCAAGCTTGAGATCCAAATTGAGTTGTCAAAGAGCCCGAGAAGCTCTATGCTCTAACTCCAGGTAGATGGCATGCTTTCCCAAAGACCAACCGATAGGGTGACATTCCTAAGGGTGTCTTGTATGCCGATTCGTAAGCCCATAAAGCATCATCTAGTCTCTTAGACCAATCTCGTCGGTTCGGGCAAACTACCTTTTCAAGTATGCCTTTGATCTCCTTATTTGCTAACTCAGCTTGTCTATTTGTCTGCGGATGGTAAGCTGTAGCAACCTTGTGTTTCACTCCATGTTTATCTAGCAACCATTTTAACCACTTGTTCACAAAGTGGGTCCCTTCATCGCTGATAATGGCTTTTGGGGTTCTGAACCTTGTGAATATGTGTTCCTGTAAGAACTTCATCACAACCTTGGCATCGTTCGTCGGATAAGCTTCAGCCTCGACCCATTTGGACACATAGTCTACTGCTACCAATATGTACTTGTGACCAAAAGACGGAGGAAAAGGACCAAGAAAATCAATACACCACATATCCAACAATTCTACCTCAATGGTATTTGTTCGAGGCATCTCATCTCTATTGGATACGTTTCCAGCCCTTTGACATCGATCACAATTCTTTACGTAAGCGAATGCATCCTTGAATAGTGTTGGCCAAAAGAATCGGCTTGCAATACTTTGGCCGCTGTACGAGTACCTCCAAAGTGTCCTCCACTCGGAGCTGAATGACAGTGGTATAAAATTTTCGGTATTTCATCCTCTGTCACACATCTTCTAATCATCTGATCTGCACACTTTTTGAACAAATATGGCTCTTCCCAAAAATAATACTTCACATCATGAAGAAACTTTTTTCTTTGCTGATATGTTCTATCAATTGGCATCAAACCACAAGCTAAATAGTTAGCAAAATCAGCAAACCAAGGAGTATTATGGACATGAGTTACCTTCAATATTTGTTCATCTGGAAATGCCTCATGGATCGGTAAAAGTGAAGAATTTTCCTCTTGCGACTCCAATCTGGATAGGTGATCTGCTACCTGGTTCTCTACTCCCCTTCGATCTTGAATTTCTAGATCGAACTCTTGGAGTAGAAGCACCCACCGGACCAACCTCGGCTTAGCATCTTTCTTGGTTAATAAGTACTTAATTGCGGAGTGGTCCGTATAGACAATCACTTTGGTACCTACAAGATAGGATCGAAACTTGTCAAAAGCAAAGACAATAGCAAGTAACTCTTTTTTCGTTACCGTATAGTTCAGTTGGGCTCCGGTTAGAGTTCTACTTGCATAGTAGATAGGATGAAAAATTTTGTTCCTTCGCTGGCCCATGACGGCTCTAATGGCGAAGTCACTTACGTCACACATCACTATGAATGGCGAATCCCAGTCTGGTATGACGATTATAGGTGCCGTGACAAATCAATTTTTTAGATCGTTAAAGGCTTTTAAACAATCCTCGTCAAACTTGAATATCGAGTCCTTCTCCAATAACTTGCATAAGGGCTTAGCCACTTTGGAAAAGTCCTTGATAAACCTCCGATAGAACCCGGCGTGGCCTAAAAAGCTCCTAACACCTTTTACAGATGTTGGAGGTGAGAGTTTCTCAATCACATCTACTTTTGCCTTGTCCACCTCGATCCCATGTCTCGTTACCCAATGGCCTAGAACAATTCCCTCTCGTACCATGAAATGACATTTTTCCCAATTGAGTACGAGATTCGTCTCTTCACATCGCCTTAGTACGAGAATGTTGGATGCTTGAGGTGTGTTTTGAATGAGCAGCTAGGGGCTGCTAAAAATAGCAAAAAATTATCAGCAAAGGAGTCCCACTTGGCCGGCCATCCCATATGGCAAAGTTGATGGATTCAACTTTGCTAAAATTAGCATGGGCAAATCTTTAAAGCCATGAATTTTGGAGGGGTTTGAATGGGATTTTGAGAAGTCTTCAAAGGCTTCTTTGCAACTTATTTAATCAGCTAACAAGCTGATTTGTACCGGCCTATGGACGGTTTGGGCTACCCAATTATTTGCTTGGTTCGGCTCAACCGGTTTGGTTCAGATGATGCGGTTCAACTGGGCCTTTTTCATAATTAATTAAGATTAATTTATTTAACCCAAATTAAATTGGGAATAAATTAAAATTAATTATATTATGATTAAATGTTCATAATTGGACCGTCTTGGGCTGAAAATAAATTCACCTTGATATTCCAAATTGCTACTCGATTTTGTTCTTCGAGCAGTGTCTGCCGAGCTGATTTCTGCCCTATGTGCAAATTGTCGAAAATGGTCAAAATAAATCAAAATTTACTATAAAATTAATTAAAATTCATCATGTTCATATTTTTAACACAATTTAATCATTTTATAATATTTAATTATTTTCTGACAAGAATTTACTCGAGACCACATGAAATTGGGTCAAAAAAGGGCATGAAAAAGTATATAAATTTCCGTGTTTCCAATGATGACTAATACTTGTTATTGATATATGTAGATGATGATGTTTTTCATGAATGTGCACTTTGCATGGTGAAATATATGGTGTGTTAAGTTTTGCATGTGAATGGAGTGTAGTGGCCTTGATGTGTGTATGCCTTGGTTATGGCTTATGTTGGTGAAAGTACGGGTGGCAAAAAGGGCTTGGTAAATAGCCTTGTTTTTTTTTTTTTTTGGTCGACACGGGCATATATCTAGGCCATATGTCCTCTACACCTTAATTTGGTAAAACAGAATGCCCAGTAGTAACCAACGGGCTAAGGCACGGTCGTGTGTCTCAACCGTGTGGATGACATGGCCATAATACATGGGCATACGCCTACCGTATGAAACGCACCTTAAATGCGAAATCAAATTCACCACAAGACCTAGCACACGGGCATGTGCCTTCGCCGTGTGACCCTAAAATGCTGCTGACGTAAGAAATAGAATGTCAAGGTTTTAACACACGGGTTGAGACACGAGCGTGTCATGGTCGTGTGAGGGACACGGGCCATGGCACACGCCCGTGTGAAAACCTCTATAGGTTCGAATTGAAAAAATAGATAAATAAATAAATTCATACGAGCCAAGGACACGAGCATGTCCCTATATGCTTAGGCCGTGTGAGATACACGGTCCTTTAACATGGCTATGTTATTAGGTCACACGGGCGTGTCACCCTTCCACACGGGCGTGTGCCCCTATTTTTAAAGACATTTTCCAAAGTTTTTCTAAAAAACTTGGTTGGGTCCCAAACCGTTTCTAAAGTGTGTTTTGGGCATCATAGGCTCATATTAAGGATTTTAAGACAAACATTGAAAAGTTTAAATTTGAACGAAATTTCATAACTCGGAAGTGTTTGTTTGCATGTTATTAAGTTAAGTAACGCCTCGTACCTTGTTCCAGCATAGGATACAGGTAAGGGGTGTTACAGAGGTTGGACCACACCAGTCAGGTCATCACTGGCCTGGATCGAATCAACAAAAATCAAACCCAGTTGAGGTGCCAAGCAACGCCACAAAGAACATTCAGAAGGCCAAAAAATGGTCGACGGTGGTAGGTCTTCGGTGGTTGAGCAACGAAAGAATTACACTCCTACTAGGATTCTATCAGAGAATTTGATTTCAGATTAACTATTCTAAAAATAATATTATTTCAATAGGTTTAATATTAAATTTAATTTAATATATATCTTAATAGTATTTTATTATTTAATATTAAAGTGATTATCTTAATATTAAATTTAATTTAATGTTTATCTTATAGATAAATATTTTATTAATTTAATAAGATTTAATATTAGAAGTGATTAAGTTTAATCATAATTGAACTCTCTAAACTCTCCCTATATAAAGAGAGCATTGGGTCATTATTTTTATACACTTGAATTCAAGAGAAAGTTGTAGAGAGAAAATTCTTTGAAGAAATTATTTTAGAAATTTTCTAGAGATATTTTCTTATTTATGACTTGGCCCAAAATTTTAGAGAAATTGTAAATTACCTAACTGGTAATTTTTGTGAAAAATTTTATAATTCAAAGTGAGTCTACACTCGACAGACGTGAGCTTGAGGATAGTAGAAAAGACTACTCGATTGAAACGTTCATCCTAGACAAATTGAAAATGTACAATTTTAATTAACTGTTTATTATTTTAGATATCACAACCAAGTTCTTGTTTTGGAAAAAAATCAAAACTCTGGTTTTTCCTTAAATTTATTTTTCATTGCGTTTTTCAAGCCCGATTTTTCAACAAAGCAGCCAGCTCATCTCTTTCTCAATGGAGGTGCCTCAGAATTGCCTCCCTCCACATGCTCCCTTTCCAACCTCAAGCCCTTCATTACCTTTTTTCAAGAACGACGTCCGAGGTCTTTGATTTCTCCACCACAATTATCTTTAACCATTGAAATCAAGTACAAATAAAGAAAAATCGAAATTTAAAAGGCTCAAAAGTCAAGCCTTACTCTTAGAAGACCTAAATCCAAGAAAAATATTATGGTAAGGAAAGAACGAAAATCAAGAATAGTGAAGGAAAATGATAAAAAAAAAAAGAAGAAGAAGAAAACTTGGAAATTTCTACAAGTGGAAAATGCAAGAACACTTGAAAAATTCATATAAAGCAAATAGGCTTCAACTACTGAAGATGGGGGCTATTTAAAGGGTTTCTTAGAAATTATGTGTTTAGAAACCCAATAGCCTTAGTGATTCATGTGTGACTCTCAACACGACACGCATCCCACGAAAGGAAACAATGTCTATTTTATCAATGGTGTTGTTTATCGAGGTCCTAGTGTAGCATTTTACCATTAATGCAACCATTTCAAAACTTTCAATGCAACCTCCTTCCCATGAAGCATCCTTAATATGAACAAACTATGCCACTCTTCATCTACCACCCCTTCCACAGTTCGGTTGGGTAACCCTCTGCCAAATAAGATATTCAGAAAGTCTCAAAATAGGCCACTTTGTAACCTACCTCTAGACCAAGATGCGAAATTGTTAAACCCCTACTTTGGCAAGGACACATGGCAGAGCATAAGGTGACCTACAATTGACCTTCCGCTAGGAATGACCCATGAGCAACCCTTCGCTAAATACTCTCTGTAGTGACCCTTCCACATAGAACCATTTGTGATTGTACGAAGCCCAAATTGTCCGGGCCCATTTTACAAACTAAAACCTACCCAAAATTAAAACCCCAAACCCAACACACTAAAACCCAACAGACCCAGACCCAAATTAAAAAACCCCTCAGCCCATTACACCCGGTGGCCCAATGGCCCAAAATCCAAAATTAGGGTTCTGGGAACCCTAATTTCCCCAGCGCCGCAGCATTGAATGGCCAGTGGCCATTCATCTTCTGTGTCTGACCACTGACCCCTGGTCCACTGCCACCAACTGCTCCACCTGGCCACCGCCACTGCAAGGGCACCACCAACTCCTCCATTTGTTCCACTTGCACCTGCAAAACAGAAAGGAGAAAAGACAGAAAGAAACAGTAGCACATTCGGGCTATAAAGCCGATCCAAGCAATGTAATACAGGACCTTTTTTTTGGAAAGGAAGAACTCTTTGTAAAAAAGAAAGTTTTTTTTCTTTTGATAAATAAAAAAAACAGATTCAAACACCAAGCAGAGATTCAAGCAAAAAAAACAAGAAGCAGTAAATATCAAAAAGAAAGGAAAACGAATTCGAAAGGTGCTAAGGTCTTCTTTTTTTTTTTTTTTCTTTTATTTTCGTTCTTCGAATCCATTAACCACACATATATTCACATCTTTTTACTAAAAAAAAGATAAAAAAAGGGATAAAAAATATGAAACTTTACCTTTTTTCGAACTTTCTACCACCGTGGTGCGTGGTCGGCACCGAGTCGGCGGCGGCTGAACGCGGAAACCCTCACGGACTGGACCTGCAGAGAGAAGAAAAAGAGTTAGAAATTTTTTTTTTGTGAAGCAGCTGAAATGAAATTTTTGGGGGTTTAGGGCTTTATATAGCCCCACAAAACGACGTCGTTTTGGGGGCTGGCCTTTAACCCCAAAACGACGTCGTTTTGGCCTTGACCCGATCCGACCGACCCGACCCGACCAGAGGATCCGCGTGTTTTTGTTTTTGGGTCTAATTGCGCAAATGGCCCTTCCGCTTTTTTGACCTCTTTTAATTAAGTTTTTATTGTTTTTAAATTTAACCCCACAATTTATTTCGATTCGCAATTTAGTCCCTGGTGCTGCGGCGCGTTTTGACCGAAGGGGTATATTGCCACTTTAGTCCCCCCAGTCCTTTCGCGCGTGTAAATAGGTCCCTAGTCTTTCTTTTATTTTAAATTTGCCCCGAAATTATGCTCTTTTAATTTAATTTAGTCCTTTTTTATTGTTTCTTTGTTGTTATTATTATTATTATTATTATTATTATTATTTACCATTATCATTATTTTATTATTAATACTATTATTATATTATTATTTATTTTACGATTATCTATTATTATTACTATCTATTTAGTATTATTAATCAACATTATTTTTGTCACTATTATTTCTTGACCATTATTGTTGATATTAGTATTATTATTACTATATTTATACTTACATTTATTTTCTCATTTTAATACTATTATTATCTAGTTACTTTTCATTTATTTGTTTATTCTTATATTATCTCGTATGCATTTTTGTTTTCATTCACATTATATCGTATTTCATGTATGTCTACTTGCACTTATATAGCAATACTATTTTGTCATCGCCATTATTATTCATTACTTTTTATACATCTACATTTTTATTATTATTTATTAGTATTGTTATCCTTATTTCACACCATTATCGTAATTATTTACTACTTTTATTTTATGTTTTGCTTTCTACCATTGTTTTGCTTAATGATGTCTTCATTGTTTTTAATATATTTATTATCACCATCATTTCTACTATTGTCTTCGTGCGATACTATTATTATTATCATTATCATTGTTCGATATCATTGTCATTAGTTTAATACTACATTGTTAAACAAGAACCATCATATTTCATTTAAAAGATTTTAATAAAGGCAATGTTTCAGTATTTAGAAATTGGGAATAGTGCCCTAACGTCTTTGGGTTGCTATTTTCCGTTTGACTAAGGAACCTAACATCCTTTTTAGCAAACTCTGTAAATCACGAGATAATTTTGATACGAGAGATTTAAAACATTGTGTCCTAACGTCTTTGGATGTGATGTTTATATTTTCGAAACAAAGAAACATCGTCTTTTTTTTACTCAAACACCCAGGTTCATTTTCTTAGTTTAACCTTATTAAACAAACACATCTTGTAGAAGTGTCATTCTTAAATAAGGCAATGTTTTGCGTTTAGAAATTCGGGGAATAGTGCCCTAACGCGCTGGGTTGCAATTTTTCGTTGACTAAACAAATAAACATCCTTTTAATTAGTTTCGTGAATCATGAGATAGCTTCGATACGAAAGTTCAAAATATCATGTCCTAACGTGCTGGATGTGATATTTGTATCCTCTCGGAGCAAAGAAATCTCAAAATTATGGCCCTAATTATCCAAACATTTTTAAAGGAACCGTATTTTAAAACCTTTTCAAACTGCCGACATTAAGACACTAATTAATCATCGTGGTACCAATTTTGGGCGTATCGAGGGTGCTAACCCTTCCTCGTGCGTAACCGACTTTCGAACTCGTTTTCTGGATCCCGTAGACCAAAATTGTTGTTTTGATAAATCAAACTGTTTATTAAAAACAACCGTTCTACGAGGTGACCCGATCACACCTCAACAAAAAAGGATTGGTGGCGACTCCCTGTCTTTTTTTTTCGTTTTAAAAACCAAAGTCGAACCCCGTTTTGTTTTCCAAAAAATGGTTACGACAGCTTGGCGACTCCACTGGGGACATTAGAGAGTCAAGCCATAAATTGATTATTTTCTGTCTTTTGTCGGAAGTTTGAAAGTTCGATTTGAAAATTACGATCCTTTTGTTACATGTTGTTTTAATCTTGGCATTGGATTGCATGACCGTTGGGGTCGCACCTTTAAGTGAGAGTGAGAAGCTACTCCTTCGTGAGGTCTTCACCTCCGTGCAGGATAGTGGATCGCTTTCGGGATACATCCGTACCTATGTCTTCGTGAGATTTTCATCTCCGTGCGACCATAGGAAATGTATTCCCCGAATCAACTCGGTCTAAATGAGCCTATAATGGGTGAGGATCGAGAATCGCTAGTTCGTGTACCCTTACCTTAGAGCCAAACCACATGTAGTAAACCCTAGGAGCCCACCTTAGGAAGAACTATGTTAAACCTCTAGTGGTCACCGGATAGGTACTCTATTTTGTTTACTTCTCCGTGCTAACATGTTTTGTTTTGTTTGTGATTGCATTGCATTGCATCACATCGCATCATCTTAGAAAGAAGGTGTTGATTCATATTCAATTGCTAAATAGAAGAGTTTATCATAAGGAAATGTGTTACTTGATAAAGTGGATTATAATACTATTCGTTCGAACATAGTCCGTAAATGACGAGAGAGGACCGATAACCCACTGAAGAATACAAGACTTTGCCTGAGGATTCAAGCCGACAAGGATTATCGAAGAGCCATCGTGTCTCCATTTTCTAAAAGAAACTTATAAACATCGAGGAGGATAAGCGAGTGAAGAGGCACGGCCTGGACCGAGGAACAAGGAGCTAGAGGAGGCATCTATTGGGGAAGTTCACGGGACACGACCATGGCATCCGGATACGAAGAAGAGGGTTTCACCTGGACTATGAGGACAAAGCCGCATATGCAATCCGTTTTATGTAAAGAAATGTATTTTCTAGAGAAGTTCTTCTAATGAAATTGAATTCATAATCAACGCCTCTCTTTCTTTATGCATGCATTTGCATTGCATTTCATGCATTTGCCTTGCATCATATCACATGCATTAAGATTTGTAGAAAGACCCTAATTAGGTAAAGTTATTTCAGTAACCTAGAAGACATGGATCAAAGAATGGAAAGGCTAGAACAAATGCAAAAGGAAATACAGGAGAAGATGCAAGAACGATTAATCAAGATACAACAAGACATGATAGAACAGATGCAGGAATCTCAGAGTAGCATGATGAATCAGTTGGCATAGTTGTTGGCCAATGAACGTGAGAAAGGAAAGGGCGTTGCTACTAGTTTGGGAAACGATAATGAAGACCCTATTTACCCTCCGGGTTTTACCCCGCCTAATACCCAAGTGCCACCGTAGGTGTATCCTCAAAGGCCATCTATCGCGATTAGGCCTCAACAAGGGCAAAATGATATTAGACCACCTATGAACTCCTGCGTTGGCTCAGGATCCAATCCAGGAGATAACCCAGCCAATCCCGATTTGAATATAGCGAGAGAGGACGGGGCAATAGTTGAATCCTCAAGCAATTAGAGGATCGTTGTAGATGGTTGGAGGAAAAGTTCAAGACCTTGGAAAATACCGATCACCACCATGGTTTTGACGCAAAAGACTTGAGTCCGGTTCCGATTTAGTGCTTCCTCATAAGTTTAAGATGCGAATTTGAGAAGTACAATGGGACCGGTTGTCCCGAGGCGCACATCACGATGTCTCACGGCGGATGGTGGGCACCTTAATAATGACCAGTTGCTGATTCACTGTTTTCAAGACAGTTTGGCCGGGTCTGCCGCCAAATAGTATAACCAGCTTAGTCGTGCCCAAGTCAAGACGTGGAAGGATCTGGCACAGGCCTTCATGAAACATTATGGCCATGTAGCTGATATTGCTCCCGATAGAATCACGCTCCAAAATATGGAGAAAAAGCCGGGCAAAAGTTTTAGACAGTATGCCCAGCGATGGAGAGAGGTAGCAATACAAGTGCAGCCACCGCTTTTGGAAAAGGAGACCGCCATGCTCTTCATTAACACCCTGAAGGCCCCTTTCATAACTCATATGATAGGGAGTACGACTAAAAGCTTTGCCGACATAGTAATGGCGGGAGAGATGATCGAACATGCAATCAGATGCGGCAAGATTGAAGTAGGGGAAACCACTAGAAGGCCTGCTCCTAGAAAAAGGGATGACGAGGTGAATAATACAAACATGGGGGACCCAAAGTCAATTACCGTTAACCAGCCAAAAACGGTGACTATTGAGTATCAAGGTTCGTCAAGGAAAGAATCCCGCTCAAGGAAAAACATTGAAAAACTCTAATTTACGTCAATCCCTATGACGTATAAGGAGTTGTATCAAAGTTTATTTGATGCACACGTAGTGTCCCCCCAATATCCAAAACCGATACAACCTCCATACCCAAAATGGTATGACCCAAACACTCAGTGTGAGTACCACGCGGGGATCACAGGCCATTCGATAGAAAATTGCCTTACTTTTAAGAAATTGGTGGAAAATCTCATCAACATGGGTATTGTAAAGTTCGATGACGGAGCAATGGTATACCCGAAGAGAACCGAGGAATAAAAGTTTTTCGAGCATCCGCCTTTAAGTACTTGGGAGTGTTTTGAACAATGAGCTATGGAAGAAACACGTATTTTTAAAGCTAATCTAGAGTAATGTAAAACACACTTTTTGCTTCAAGCACGAAGCAATAAGATTTCTTTTGAGAAGTAGGCTTATGTCCGAATTTTATTTCAATAAAATGCATCTTTCTAAGTAAATATTTTCATTCTTTACATTTCATCTTGAATATTTTTTTTCACTCATGACCATATCATACGAATAATCATCCTTAGGATCATTTATTATTTGGATTTTACGCCCAAAATGGGCCCCAGATATCAATGACATGAGCGACACTGTTGCTGACTCCTTTCTAGTGAAATATGTGTCTAGAAGGATCTAAGGACTTAGAAGATGACAGAGATTGTAACTTATTTCCTAACTTGTTAAAATGACTGATCCTACTCGCGAAATGTCAGCCGACACTACGAGCCAACGAGGGAGATGAAGATGAAAGCTTAGCTCACCGCAAGAATAAGGCAAGACATTATCGCATGATCACAGCCAATGCCAGACACTCTGAGGCTACTGAAACTCGGATTCCTATATGTGAGGCATAGACGCTATCAAGCCAGTCTCCTCAAGAGCTTTGAGCCAACATCGATTCATATCCATAGCCTTTGGTTACCTTGCCAAGAGGGTAAAAGTCGCTTCACATGTCAAAATTACAAAGTCAACAGTTGTCAATTTCAACTTCAAATTCAAAAAATAATAAAAAAGAAAAAGAAGAAGAAGTGTGGCAATGCCAGAAAGAAACGTGATGGCACAAATTTACAATCTGCTCAAAGATCGACACCATATCATTGCTGACAATGGCAGCTAAACCATTCAAAATTTTTGAAAACAAGCGAGACTTGTAAAGGTTGGCATAGAGAAGTTACCATTTACCTTCTAGGTTTCTTGAACATTGGCGAAGGCATCACCGGGCATCCTTTCCATTGGTTTATTTAAAAGGAAAAATTGTTGGAAGATAAGATTCCTTTTCCCAAGCTTTGATTTGATTGGATGAAGCGAATGTCTACAAGAAGCTTGATTGAAAGTACTCATGGTCCAATGTACCAAAATGGATGATATGGGCTTATAACAAAAATGTTCGCCAAGAGAATTTGAGGAAGAGAGACGGCATTAAGAAGGATTCTTCTTATTCAAAAGGACTCCAAAAGGAAAGTCAATGCCTTATGCAGCAAATAAGGCTTGTTCTGGGGAAACATGGATACTAACCAAGATGGATGACAAGAATCTACCCAATCCAGTGAGTTCAGATTCAATAAAAAAGTTTTCCAAAAAAAAAGAAAAAAACAAAAAAACAAAAAAACAAGAAAAAGAAAAAAGGAAAAAAGAAAAAGAAAAACGAGAGGCCAAGGCGAAAACCCAAAAGGGCGCTTTGAGACCAAAGGGTATTTGAATTGAAAACCCAAGAAGGGCAGCTCAAAATTTTGATTGAAAGTAGGGCATATGGTAGTCTTGCTACGCTCGAAGAAGTATGTTACGTCTTGGGGCATCGACAAAGTACTCTGGATCCCCTAAACACATATTATGCTCAAAATGGTCCTCAAGAAGTTGGAATAGAGAAGCTCAAGCTGCGATATCTGGGGCACTTAGTTTCCATTTTATCCATTTTTGTTACTTGTGGTTATTTTATTCCTTTCAAAATACCACCGATAAAATTCCTTCTTAATTGTATTTGCTAACTTTGATTTACTTATTTGTTTCGAGCTATGCTCCTAATTAATTTCCTTTTTGTCCATTGTTACAATCTTTTTCAAGCATTTTGCATTGAAATAACGATTAGTGGACTAATAATACTTTCATAAAAAGAGTTTTGCATATTACTCTGGAAGCTTCTGAATAATACAAGGACCTGAAATGGGACTGTTGTTTAGAACTCACTCAAATTTCAAGGTTTGGAAATATTGGAGGAAGATGATTATCTCTTTGGACCTTTTATTGGTTGAACAAAAGACAATACATTTCACGGTGATACGACCTTGGCGATAACGGCGATGTCAACCCAAAGAAGACAAAGGATCATTCTCGAGAAAAGGAAATGATACTGCATTCATGCACATATCGAGCCTACAAATTTGGCCATTACACGATGAATGATGTAATGATCAAATTGATCCTATACCTCGAAGTTACAGCAGGATGGATGGAAGAAACCAAATGTTATTCTCCTAGAGTTGCAGTGAGAGATGCAAACTTTATGTCTCAGAAGGTACAGTGGAAGGGACCCTGAAATTACAGCGGGGCAAGCTTGTTGAGCAGAATATGATCATTGTTTTTGGGCTTTCTATCAAAGATACTAGCTGAACGAGAAAGCATGATAACGCATCAGTGATAGAACCTTGATGAATTACGAGCAATGACGACCCCAAGCATTTAAAAAGGGATCATTTCATTTTGCATTCATACATCATTTCAAAGCACGTTTAGTTAGGAGCATTCGACTCATTGCATCCTAATCATTGTAAAAAGACCATTCTCATGACATCTTGCATTCATGAAAGTGTCATTCATAACACATGTAGTTAGGAGGCTTTGAGTCATTCTGATCATAGCATCCTCACCATTTGCATAAGCATAAGCACATAAAATTAATTCTACGGGACAGGTTCCTCAAAGAACAGTATAGCAATATCAAAGTTCAGATTTCGTTCCCTCAAGATGGTAGTGGGGCAGACTGAAGAATGAAGTCTTCCTGAAGATAGTAAGGAAGCACATTGAAAAGTTCAGATTTCGTTCCCTCAAGATGTTAGTGGGGCAGACTTAAGATTGAAGTCTTCCTGAAGATAGTAAGGAAGCAAATTGAAAAGTTTAGATTTTGCTCCTTCGAGATGGTAGGGGAGCAGATTGAAGATTGAAGTCTTCCTGAAAATAGTAAGGAAGCAAATTGAAAAGTTCTGAATTCTTATTTCCTCAACGTTCTAGTGGAGTAGGTTGAGATTACAAATCCCGTCTCTCTGAGTTAACAATGGGGATCAATCCTTAATTCTTTGAAGTTTTAGTAAGAGAAGATGGAGATTACAAATCTCTTCTCCCTGAATTCTTATTTCCTCGACGTTCCAGTGGAGTAGGTTGAGATTACAAATCCCGTCTCCCTGAGTTAACAATGAGGATCAATCCTTAATTCTTTGAAGTTTCAGTAAGAGAAGATGGAGATTACAAATCTCTTCTCCCTGAATTCTTATTCCCTCGACGTTCCAGTGGAGTAGGTTGAGATTACAAATCCCGTCTCCCTGAGTTAACAATGAGGATAAATTTTTAATTCTTTAAAGTTTCGATAGAGAAGATGGAGATTACAAATCTCTTCTCCCTGAATTCTTATTTCCTCGACGTTCCAATGGAGTAGGTTGAGATTACAAATCCCGTCTCCCTGAGTTAACAATGAGGATTAATCCTTAATTCTTTGAAGTTTCAGTAAGAGAAGATGGAGATTACAAATCTCTTCTCCCTAAATTCTTATTTCCTCGACGTTCCAGTGGAGTAGGTTGAGATTACAAATCCCGTCTCCCTGAGTTAACAATGAGGATCAATCCTTAATTCTTTAAAGTTTCAGTAAGAGAAGATGGAGATTACAAATCTCTTCTCCCTGAATTCTTATTTCCTCGAAGTTCCCGTGGAGCAGGTTGAGAATACAAATCCCGTCTCCCTGAGTTAACAATGAGGTTACATCTTTAATTCTCTGAAGTTTCAGTAGAGAAGATGGAGATTATAAATCTCTTCTCCCTAAATTCTTATTCCCTCGACGTTCCAGTGGAGTAGGTTGAGATTACAAATCCCGTCTCCCTGAGTTAACAATGAGGATAAGTCCTTATTTCTTTGAAGTTTTGGTAGAGAAGATGGAGACTACGAATCTCTTCTCTCTGAATCCTTATTTCCTCGAAGTTCCCACGAAGTAAGAAGCAGATCGAAGAAATCAGTCTGGTGATCCCTGGGTTTGTAGGAATCAGATTGAAGAAAGCAGATTTGACATTCTTGAAGTTGTAGGAAGCAGATCGAAGATATCAGTCTGGTGATCCCTGAGTCTGCAGGGATCAGATTGAAGAAAGCAGTTTTGACATCTCTGAAGTTGCAAGTCTTTTCCCCTTAAAGTTGCGAGAGAGTAGATCATCGCAAATCTCATTTTCAAGGTTACAGATGAAGTGGATCAAAGCAACAAGATGCGGTGGACGGGAGCGACGCTACGAAAAAGAGCACCTAAGAAGTCAAGACTTCGGCGAGATCGGGCAACATTGGGCTTTTTAAGTCTTTGCTCTATTCGTTACTCGACAATGAGCAAAAGAGGGCAACATCTGAAGCCCAAATTGCCGGGCCCATTTTACAAACTAAAACCTACCCAAAATTAAAACCCCAAACCCAACACACTAAAACCCAATGCACCTGCACCCAAATTAAAAACCCTCATTATTACACACGGTGGCCCAATGGCTCAAAATCCAAAATTAGGGTTTCGGGAACCTAATTTCCCAACAAGAACATTGAATGGCCATGGCCATTCATCTTCTGTTCGACCACCGACCCCTGGTCCACCGCCACCAACCGCCCACTGCCACCGCCATCGCAAGGCACCACCAACTCCTCCACTTGTTCCACTTGCGCCGCAAATGAAAGGAGAAAAGACAGAAAGAAACAGTAGCACATTCGGGCTATAAAGCCGATCCAAGCAATGTAATACAGGACCTTTTTTTTTGGAGAGGAAGAACTCTTTGTAAAAAAGAAAGTTTTTTTCTTTTGATAAATAAAAAAAACAGATTCAAACACCAAGCAGAGATTCAAGCAAAAAAAACAAGAAGCAGTAAATATCAAAAAGAAAGGAAAACGAATTCGAAAGGTGCTAAGGTCTTCTTTTTTCTTTTTTTTTATTTTCGTTCTTCGAATCCATTAACCACACATATATTCACATCTTTTTACTAAAAAAATAGTATAAAAAAAGGGGATAAAAAATACGAAACTTTACCTTTTTTCGAACTTTCGACCACCTCATGCGGTGGCCGACGCCGGCCGGCTCATTTCGGCGTGAACGTCGAAAACCCTCACGGACTGGACCCGCAGAGAGAAGAAAAGAGTTAGAATTTTTTTTTTTGTGAAGCGGTGAAATGAATTTTGGGGGTTTAGGGCTTTATATAGCCCACAAAACGACGCTGCTTTTGGGTGGCCTTTAACCCCAAAACGACGTCGTTTTGGCCTTGACCGATCCGACCGACCCGACCCGACCGGAGGATCCGCGTGTTTTTGTTTTTGGGTCTAATTGCAAATGGCCCTTCCGCTATTTTGACCTCTTTTAATTAAGTTTTATTGTTTTAAATTTAACCCACAATTTATTTCGATTCGCAATTTAGTCCCCTGGTCTTTCATGCTGCGTTTTGACCGAAGGGTATATTGCCACTTTAGTCCCCCATCCTTTCAGCGTGTAAATAGGTCCCTAGTCTTTCTTTTATTTTAAATTTGCCCTAAATTATGCTCTTTTAATTTAATTTAGTCCTTTTTATTGTTTCTTTGTTGTTATTATTATTATTATTATTATTATTATTATTATTATTATTATTATTATTTACCATTATCATTATTTTATTATTAATACTATTATTATATTATTATTTATTTTACGATTATCTATTATTATTACTATCTATTTAGTATTATTAATCAACATTATTTTTGTCACTATTATTTCTTGACCATTCTTGTTGATATTAGTATTATTATTACTATATTTATACTTATATTTATTTTCTCATTTTAATACTATTATTATTTAGTTACTTTTCATTTATTTGTTTATTCTTATATTATCTCGTATGCATTTTTGTTTTCATTCACATTATATCGTATTTCATGTATGTCTACTTACACTTATATAGCAATACTATTTTTGTCATCGCCATTATTATTCATTATTTTTATACATCTACATTTTTATTATTATTTATTAGTATTGTTATCCTTATTTCACACCATTATCGTAATTATTTACTAGTTTTATTTTATGTTTTGCTTTCTACCATTGTTTTGCTTAATGATGTCTTCATTGTTTTTAATATATTTATTATCACCATCATTTCTACTATTGTCTTCGTAATTGATACTATTATTATTATCATTATCATTGTTCGATATCATTGTCATTAGTTTAATACTACATTGTTAAACAAGAACCATCATATTTCATTTAAAAAGATTTTTAATAAAGGCAATGTTTCGTATTTAGAAATTCGGGGAATAGTGCCCTAACGTGCTGGGTTGCTATTTTCCGTTTGACTAAGGAACCTAACATCCTTTTTTAGCAAACTTTGTAAATCACGAGATAATTTTGATTACGAGAGATTTAAAACATTGTGTCCTAACGTGCTGGATGTGATGTTTATATCTTTTCGAAACAAAGAAACATCATTTTTTTTTACTCAAACACCCAGGTTCATTTTCTTAGTTTAACCTTATTAAACAAACACATCTTGTAGAAGTGTCATATTTCATTCAAAAATTCTTAAATAAGGCAATGTTTTGCGTTTAGAAATTCGGGGAATAGTGCCCTAACACGCTGGGTTGCAATTTTTCGTTGACTAAACAAATAAACATCCTATTAATTAGTTTCGTGAATCATGAGATAGCTTCGATACGGAAGTTCAAAATATCATGTCCTAACGTGCTGGATGTGATATTTGTATCCTCTCGGAGCAAAAAAATCTCAAAATTATGGCCCTAATTATCCAAACGTTTTTAAAGGACCCGTATTTTAAAACCTTTTCAAACTTCCGACATTAAGACACTAATTAATCATCATGGTACCAATTTTGGGCGTATCGAGGGTGCTAACCCTTCCTCGTGCGTAACCGACTTCCGAACTCGTTTTTTGGATCTCGTAGACCAAAATTGTTGTTTTGATAAATCAAACTGTTTATTAAAAACAACCGTTCTACGAGGTGACCCGATCACACCTCAACAAAAAAGGATTGGTGGCGACTCCCTATCTTTTTTTTCGTTTTAAAAACCAAAGTCGAACCCCGTTTTATTTTCCAAAAAATGGTTACGACAGTGATTAACCCTTCATAAGTGTTGCCAAAATCATTTTAGAGGCGATCTACTATGGACCCTTCGTAAGGACCACTAAGGTACCATTTAGGCACAACAACCTTATATAACCTTAGCAAGGAGAATGTCAGAGCAATACTACACAATACAATATATGGCAACGTTTAACCTATATTGACTCGCCACCTAACCGACCACACAGGCAAGCCTACCCTTCATATTGTCTGTAACAGCCCGATTTAAGGGCTAGTCGAAATAGTGATCTCGAGATCACTATTTTGAGATCGGAGAAATTATTTCCATGATATATTATGAGTTAAAGCATGATAGCACATGAGTATTAAAATTTTGGTATTTTAATTTTAACGTTTTGTGTTTAATTTGTAAAAAAGGACTAAATCGCATAAAGTGCCAAAGTTCCATTTTATATGCTAGGAGTACCAAATGGTTATGGATTGTTATATGGGGGTCTTTAAAAGGCAATTTAGCCTTTGAAAGAGGCTTGGCTGGCTATAAGAGAGCATGGGAGACAAAATTTTCAATTAGTGTCAAAGTTAGTAGTAGTAGGTGGACTAATTTGACTTTTAATAATAGAATAAGGAGAGAAAAGTTATCATCTTTTTCTCCTATCACCCTCCACCGAAAATTTCAGCAAATAAGGGGTAGAAACCTTCAAAAATTTCAGCAAACTCTCATCCATTCAAAGCAAGAGGAGACGAGAATTCACTTCAATCGTGGAAAGGATAAAGTTGTGGACTAAACCGAAGAACTAACTCATTTTGAAAACGAGGTAAGTTTGTATGATTTCTAAGCTTTATGATCACTATCATTGAATTGCTTAGTATAATATACATTGCTATTTTGTAATGCCTATAGTTTTTGTGAACAAAGAGATTAAACATGAGCAAGCCCCAATTGAATATGAATTCCCCAGGATACCCGATATACCACACAAGATATCATGTAAGTCCAAGGCAAGCTTGGCATTAATTAAGATATCATGTAAGTCCAAGGCAAGCTTGGCATTGATCAAGATATCACATAAGTCCAAGGCAAGCTTGGCATTGAGTAAGTTATCAAGGGCAAGATTTCATGTAAGTCCATGTCAAGACATGGCCTTGAAACCAAGATGAGAAATTCCACGTAAGACTATGCCTAAGATATGGCTTTGGTGGCATGTTAAGTGGGAAGAGATCTGGTATCCTCGGGTATTCGTAGAAGTTAACAATTAAGGTTAATAATGAGGTAACAAGAGGGCTAAGAAAGCAAAGATAGCATCAAAATGAATTAAATATTACTCATGTTATGAATGAAAAATTAGAGATCATAATGATTATTGTTTAAGTACGCTGATCAATGTGATCAAGTGACACAGGTATCATGTTTACTTTACAAAAATGAGTATAGTGAGCATCATAAGACATGTAAGAACCAAGTATGAGTAAGTAAGCTTTAGAGCTGAAATTACGATACTATTGTTATGCTAAATGGTTTTTATTAAGCAAGCTTATTGACTTGTGCTTTACATGCAAACTTACTAAGCTAAATGCTTATGTATTTGATTGTTTCTTTCTATGTAGTCCCACCAAACTAATTTGTGGATCATCGGAGTCGAAGCTCGTAGCACACTATCAACTTTTATTTTGGTATAGCCAAGTTACTTTACTAAGTATGGCATGTATAGGAAACATTCATTTTGTGGACATGTTTTTAGAAGGGCCTTTGTAAAAGCTATCAAGTTTATTATTCTTTTGTATTTGGCTAAGTATTTATGTTTATTGAGATCAATGAAGCATGTAGTATTATTCATAAAATTGGGTTGTTATTGCATCGTTGAATTGTGTATGGATATGACCTTCATTTCAAGGTGGCTAACTGCTTGGTAAATGGCCTATAAATGCCCACACGGTTGGACACACGGGAGTGTGTCAAGGCCGTGTTAACCCTGCACCTTAGTATTATGAATCAGAATAGGCCACGGGTAAATTCCACGGCTGTGTGTATAGGCCGTGTTATACACATGGGTTGGACATGAGCGTGTGCCTAGACCGTGTTGATTTAGTCAGTATATCAAGGATTAGCACACGGTCTAAGCCCACGGGCGTGTTATAGCCGTGTGAAATTAGTCAGTAGTCTCCCACGGTTGGAAGACACGGGTGTGTCTAAGCCGTGCGGAAATAGTCAGTAGCTTCCTACGGTTTGAGGGTATGGGAGTGCTTAAGGGTACACGGGCGTGTTCCAAGTCACACGGGCGTGTGAACCCTACTTCAAAAAAATGAATTATTTGATTTAGTTCCGAAAGTTTTCAGACACGAGTTTAAGGCCTCGTAGGCCCTTCTAATGTATGTGTTGACTAAGAAAGTGAAATTTTTAAGTTGGAACGAAATTTTATAGCTCGTAAGTACATGTTCAAGCATAGTAATGTCTCGTATCCAGATCCAGTATCGGTCTTGGGTGTGGGGTGTTACATTGTCAGCTAAATGGCACTACCAAACAAAGGATGGCCCTCCTATAAATACCTTAAAACAAAAATAGCCAATGATCTCTCTTCCTTCTTCTTTAAGAAAAACCTAAACATCAACCTCCCTCTACTTATCCTATCCCTCTTATTGAATCCTCCAATTTTGGAGGCCTATCATATGTAAATCAACTCTTCTATCTCCACAACTTCCTCCTTATTGAAATCTTGTATCAACATAATTGTAGAAACTTTGATATTATTTTCAAATATTTTTTTATTTTTTTCTTTCTTAAATTTTAAGGGTTAAATTAATTTTTTTGTACTATATTAAAAACTTGAAAAGACAAAAAATAGCTAGAGTAACAAAAGTCATAGCTATAGAAACTCGATATAGCTTTTAATTTAGGAACAATTTGATAGTTTGATTCAAAAAGAAAGTTTGTGATATTTGGATTTTAACAATTTCAAGTTTTAAAATGGATTTTAAAATCCAAAATTTATCTCTTATAAAGCGAGCTTGGATTTGCTAAGATCCAAATCTATACTTTTTATTGGATATCCAAACACAGATTTGGATTTGAAACAAAATTTTTGCCCAAATCTTAGTTTCTAAATAGACATAAAGAAAATATGTCATAAACCATTTGTGAAACTATAGACTAAAAATTTGAAGCTATTTCACGAATATATATACTAGTGTGGATTCCAACCATGCTTCACATTTAAAAATTTAGGCAACACTTGGACCATGAATATATTTTTAAATTCGAAAAGTACAAAAACTTGGAGTACTAAAAATTTGAAAGTCTTTCACGAATATATATACTCCAAGTTTTTGTACTTTTCGAATTTAGAAATCCAGGTTTAGTTATTAATGTTGTTAATGTTTATCCATTAAATTCGCTAGATGTGGCATTTAGAAACTTAAAAAAAACTCACTTGGTAGTCATTTGACAAAAAATTGACATAGAAATGAACCTGAATTAACAAACAATTTTGATGATGTTAATAATTTTAAAATTCATGTTAGCATTGTTGGAAAAATTCGATTCGAAAGTCGTTTTCTTGCATAGCGAAAAATTAAAATTTTGAAAAATCAACCCAGTTTGTAATATTTATAGCAATAAACCCTAGACCGAATTCGTACTTGTGATTTCGGGTAGGCAGATCCTTGTCGGTTTGAGTTTCAACCAAATGATCTTCTCACCATTTAGCCGCTTCAAGTGTAGGCTCGAACAAATCGAATCAAACACGTAACCATAAATATTTTCTTTACTTTTAGTGGAAAGTAAATCTCTCTTAAAGAGAAAATCATTTACCCATGTCTTGAGCTATGAATTCCATTGTTGTAAATGCCACTACATATTGCAGAAGTCGTACACAGAACGCACCAACTTTCAGTTCCTTATCTATTCGAACCCAAGCTTTTACTTATATCAAACTGTACAAGTCATGCATACATAGTTCGTCATTCACTTAGGATTTAGGTATGCCACACTATGAACGTCACAAGTGAATAAACCCATAAATGGATTCAGGGTTTTTTCTTCTTAGGTCCAGTCCGATGTGTTGTCAGTCTATTCAGTAACATCTATGTATCTATCTTCTAGGAGTCATCCGTTCCAATGCCCAAGACAAAATATCTCCTCAATGGGACTTGATAGACGACATATTAGTCTTTCAATTGATTTGCTCATTTCCAATTAGACTAAGGACATGTTTAGGTTCGTCTACTAATATAAATTATCTTTTCGTATTATGATTCGACCACGTAATACCGCTTAGTATCAATTAAATATAAGACAACCAATGAGCAACATTTGCTTCCATTTTGCTTTGCATGCAAAACTCATATGAGGGTATTATAGAAAGTATTAATGCAATTCATAAATAATTTTATTAACCAATTTGTTCGGAAAAAATACAAGTATATATCAAAAAATACTACACTTAGGCATCAGGTCCAACTAACATTTTAATATAAAGACTAAAATTAAATTTTGGTCTATAACTTGAAAAAAAATACAATGACCAAATTTGAAATTTAATCACTTTTAATGATGTAAAAAATAAAGAGACTTGTAGGAAGGCATTTTATATGTCCTAGCTTCTAATGTCACATGTGCAAGTGATTTCACACGTTTAATATTAATTAATTTTTAATTATATTTTAAATTGCAATAATTAAATAAAATATAATATTCAGTTACTTTAATTATGGAATATAATTAAATTATGTTAACTTATCAATTGAAATATTATAATAGAAAATATTCAAACAAGAATTAAATCATTTTAATATATTCAACATACAATTTTTTTTTTGAAATAACACCCAACCGGAATAATATTAATAAGAAAAATAAGAACACAACACATCCCAAAAGCAAAACAAAAGAATAAACAAATCCTAAAAAAGCCCAATACCACCACAAAATAACACAAATCAAAAGGCAAAAAAACAAATCTAAAAAAAAAAAAACCTCCAGCCAGATATACCAAAAGGCCCTTATCTCTTCAAAAATAATCTTTAATGTTTCGATGGTCCAGTTACCAAAACTACAACTTTCCTAAAAACAAATGCCTCTCTTTCTCCTCTGCTTCTAGAAACTACCCAAAGATTCCCTTAATCAAACTCTCTTAGAAGTCTTTTCTTCCCGGCAATAGCGACGAAATCCGAAACCCCTCCTAACAAGAAAATTTCCTGACCAGATTTAAGACTCCCCGATACTAGGAAATGAACGAGATAATTAGCAGATCTGTAGACATGTCTGAATGAAATGCTATGGAAAACCCGTTTTAACTGTTGGATTTTGTAAATGATAGCACAAATTTTTGACCTATCAGATTATTAGATTCACATTTTTGGATTACTGACTTAGCATCACCTTCAAAAATTATAGATGAAAACCCAGTTGAATACCTAATGAAGAGCACTGAAGACATGCAAGCCCTTCTACAGTAAATGGAGATGCCACCCTTTTATGCATGATAGTTTTCGACACAATAATCTCACCCCGATGATTCCTCACCACTATCCCCGAACTCAAAATGTTTAAAGACTAATTAAAGGTAGCAACAAAGTTGAATTTAACATATAGGACAACTGGAGGATGCCATTCGTCAATGCCCTTAACAACAATAGGTTTTCGTACACTTATCCCTCTAATTCTTTAAGGTATTGACATATCCATTCAGCGATACCCTTACTAGTGTTTTGATTCCTATGATGCAACCATTAATTCCTCTAGAACCATATAGCCCAGATAGAACAACAAACCAATCATGCTTGCTCATCCGTACTACTCTAAAAAATCCAGGTAATCCAATCCCAATACTCCGATTCTGAATGAGATAAAACCCAATCACAATTTAATTCTTTCTAAGAATCACTTATTATAGGACATTTTTCTAAAGACATGGGTTAGATTTTCCACTACTCCTTTGCATCTAGGACATAAAACATCCGACACCAACCTTATCTAAAATAAGTTAGCTAGAGTAGGAATATAATACCATGTTGTTCTCCACATCAATATCTTTATTTTTTAGGAGAGATGTAGTTTCTATAATTTTTTATAGAAACTTGTAATACTATTTTGCAAAGTGTCTATAATAGATAGAAACCTCTCCCTATGTAAAAGTTTGCAAGCACTCCTGATAGTAAATTCCTCGGATGATTATCCTCATCAAACCAACACGTCATCGTGAACGTCTTAGGCTAAAGGGATTTAGAGAATTTTTGCCGAAACTCCTTTAGAAAGGTAACTTTAATCAACTCAACTTTCTATTCTCTATTCTGAAAATCAATTAAGTCTGGAACCCAAACAAAACTATCATTACTAGCAGGCTCATTTATTTTGTGACAAACCAAACCCAGCAACCAAGCATCTTCCTGAATAGATATCCGCTCCCTTGAGCCCACTCTCCAATAGAGACCAGATTGTTAAAGCCCTTTAGCAGCCCAAACGCTCTTCTAGGTATAGGAAGGTAAACTACCCAACCCTGCATTAAGAAAGTCTGAATTTAGGAAATATTTTCCTTTCAAGATACGAGCTAACAAAGAATCAGAATAATTAAGAATTCACTAATCCTGATTTGCTAATAAAGCAGTATTAAAACTGGCTATACTTCGAACTCCCATTCTTCCAAATTATTTCGGATCACATAAGTTTTTCCAGCCACACCAATGGATCCCTTTTTTCCCTACCCCTTTTTTCCACCAAAATCTCCCCATAACACTCTCCAACTCATCACAAAAAGATTTAGGAAGAAGAAAGCACACCATAGAGTAAGTAGGTATAGCTTGTAAAACATATTTAATAAACACTTCATTTCCACCATGAGATAGAAATCTAACACTCCATCCATCAATCCACTGCTTAAAATGGTCTTTTAGAATTTGGAAAATAGCTTTTTTACACCTTTCAACTATATTGGGCAATCTAATGTACCTATCGGGATCAATTGATGACCTCATCCCAAGAATATCAACCACCGTCCTTTTATCACCATCAGAAGTATTGGTGCTATAAAAATTTGTCGACTTATCAAAATTCACACATTGACCAGAAACTCTTTCATATTCCTTAAGGATACCTTTCAAAGTATACGCACCCTTACCAGTAGCCTCGCCAAAAAGAATACAATCATCCGCAAAAAGTAAATGTAATATCTACAGACCCCTTCGGCTCACCTTTGCCCCACGAATCAAACCATCCTCCACCGATAACTGCATAAGGGCAGATGGACCTTTACTACAAATCAAAAAGAGAAAAAGACCTAAGGGTCACCTTATCGAAGCCCCCTACTAGGACGAAATCTTTCCCCCAATTTATCGTTGATTATAACTGAATATGACACTGAAGAAATGCATCGCATAATGGTCTCAATATGTCTACTATCAAATCTCATTCAAGTCATCATATCCCTAAGAAATTGCCATTCGACTTTATCTTAGGCCTTACTCATATCCAGCTTTAGGGCCGTGAACCCTTTTTTCCCCAATCTTTTATAACGAAAAATGTGCAAAAACTCATAAGCAAGGAGTACATTATCCGAAATCAACATTCTTGGGACAAAAGTGCTTTGAGCACTATCAATCCATAGCTCTAACACATCTTTAAACCGATTCACAATCATCTTAGTGATTCTTTTATAAAGCACATTACTCAAACTAATAGGTCTAAAGTTGGCCAAACTTTTTGGATGAGCACATTTAGGGATCAACACAATATTAGTAACATTCAGAGGCCCAAGATCCATACCTTCATTTAAGAATTCCAAGCAAAAAGTAGAAATGTAACCACCCACAATGGACCTACACTTTTGATAGAACAAAGTTGGGAATCCATGCTCACTAGATGCCTTCGTTGGGCCCATACCCTTTAAGGATGAAACAACCTCATCTTTCGTGTACCTCGCCAATAATCTTTCATTCATCTCATTTGTAATACACATCTTTATCCCCGAAAAGATGTGAGACGAATCCCTCACACCTCCCGACATAAAAAGATTTTGAAAATACCTCTAAGCAATTACTTTTATTTTTCCTCCTCACAAGTCTCCCTACCAAACTCATCTTCTAAGCATCTAATAAAATTTCTCCGAAGCCAACTAGTCGCAACATTATGAAAAAAACTTAGTATTCTCGTCCCCCACTTGTAGCCAATTAGCCCAAGCCCATTGTTCCCAATATAATTCTTCCTTGTCAACCTCTAATTAAGCTGAATCTTAGTGTCAATCATTTGCGCAAGACCTTCATCATCAAATTTAGCTTGCATTAATTCTTCTAATGTTTCTGTCAAATTCTTTTTGAACTCATTCCTTTTATGACGATTCTTATCTGCCCATTTCATCAAACCGATCTTTAGGCGGTTAAGCCTACCCAAAAATTCTCCATCTACAGACGACCATAATCGATTCACCTCATCATCAAAAGACTTTCCATAATTTACCAAGCCTCAAACTGAAACTTTTTTGCAGACAGTCTAATTACATCATGCTTTAAACTAACAAGAAGGAGACAATGATCAGAGAAAGAGTAAGGAAGATGATGTATGGTCACATTAAGGAACTTATCCATCCATTTGGTATTAGTCATGCCTCTATCCAAACGTTCTCTTATATTAGTCTCTAGTAAATTCCCCCTGGCCCAAGATACCAAACCCCATAATAATCAACATCCACTAATTGACAATCCTCTAAAACTGCCCTAAAAGCTTCAATCCTCTATTCTTCTCTCGAAGCACCTCCACCCTTCTCAAAAGCATATATGATCTTGTTAAAATTGCCACAAACAAGTTAAGAAAAAGTCTGATCCTGCCCTAACTGACATAACAAATTCCACAATTCTCCCCTATTTCTACCATATGGTGAACCATAAAAACTTGTCAGCCACCACCTTATCCCTCATCAATCTCTGCTACCTCAGTGCCAATGTGATTACCCGAGTAGGTGATAAGACTAATCGAAACATTCCCCCTTTATGCCATGCATAGCCTACCTCTAGAACCCATAGTTGACACATTGATATCCTCTAAGAACCCAAAACTTCTCAGAGACAGCACTCTTGACTTTTTGTGTTCCTAATTTCAAAGTTTACATACAATATAATTTTACTTTATGTAATTAATGCGAAGTAACATTATTCAAAACAATAAATAATTAAGAAGCTTAAAATTCTATCCAAGTAATAACTCTATTTTACATTAATAAAATTAGCATAACTTTTTTAAAAATAAAATTATCACAATTTTTTTACATCAAAATTTATTAACTAATAATAATTATAATTATCATAGTATTTTTTTCTATATATTATGCTTAGAATTCTATTAATTAATGACTCGAGATTTTAAACGTGTAAATATGAAAATATTTATTTTCAGAACTTGTTTCTTTATTTAACTAGATTAACTCTAATGAACTTAGAACCCAACTCTATTGAAACCTCAAAGGCTTCTTTTGCTTTCACATTTCAATAGGATTGTGGAGAAAAGGGACATTTGGACTCGGGTAATTTAATTAATTAACACTCACGAAATGCCTGGTGTTACGAAGAATTTTCAAAGCTTTCCAATTCCGTACACTAAAAAGTATCCAATTACTTAAGCCATCCGTCTTGACTTGGTTCCTCCAAGGCTGTCAAACATAGTAATCGTTGAACATTGAAAGTTGTGTGTAGTAAGACTTTGAGACAAGAGTTTGGCCGAATTTGATCCGAGTTACATTTCTTGTAAACCCAAAACTTTTATACTTTATATTTCCCTTTAAAATCGAGCCGAGATAAACAAGCGATCACAATCATATAAAAATATAATAGATTATCGCATAAAAATTTGGTGCTTTTTAGAGGTCAACATCGCTGCCTTGGGTTAGTTCGCAAGTCAATATCCACGAAATATGTACCTACATATAAATTCAAAACAAAAAACAAATCATAATGGAATTAAATATCAAAGAGATTAGTGTGTTGGAGAAAAATAGCAAAAGTCTTTCTTCTAATTAAATAATCTTTGTTAGACTTTTACGACTTACTTCTCTAATCAATGAATAAGAAAATATGAATGTCTTCCACAAATGAATTTTTTTAATCCCCTATTGAATTTCTACAATTAGTTTATTACATGAATCAAACTATATAGATTGGATTAGAGTTGAACTTGAGGGATGATGGGATTATAATTATTCATTGCGTGCTTAGAATTCAGAAAATAATTTTATTGAAATGAATTCACTGCTCTATTCCATGTAATGCTAAATATGATATGGGATTTCTTTATTTTCCATAGCATGTGAAGAAACAGTTTCATATTTTCTTTCTAATTGTAGGTAAGTTCACCATTGCTGTCCACAATGGCATGCTGTATGTGAAAGGGCAATAAGATGTCTTTGCAATTGTAGTGTGTGTGTTTTACCCAATGAGATATAGCTACATTGCTATCGTAAATATTTTTAATTTTTAGGTAATTTCACTAACACAGTTTTAAAAAAAAAAAACCTTAAAACAAATATATAGATTCGATTAATATATGTTGTTCGGCTAAGCAACCATTAACAAATCTAAAATGAGGAGGCTACCTATGCGTCTATATATAGCATTCTTAGTATATATATTATGTTTGTGTTTCCTTAAGATTCTTTTACGCTATGATTGTTGGGATAGGAATTAATATTTGGTTTAATGATTTATTAGTTTGATTTGAGAAATACGTTTAAAGGCATATGTAGCAAACAATGTTGTGTCCCCTACTTTTCTTTCTTATTGCCAAAGATAGTATCAATGTCAATGTTTGAATTTTTATAATGAATGAAATAATAATTAAGTCCCAGAAGATGGTGGAGAAAACAATGGCATTTGTAATGCAAATCCCATGCATTTTATATAATCAAATGCCAAAATGGCCACCTACTGTCGTCATATTAATTTGTTACTAGTGAACCTCCACATCGGCACCAATAAAATTATACAAAAACACAAATTCTAACCATGCTTTTAAAAACACCCAGAATGTTAGACATATTTTAAAAAGATAATATAAGAAATAAGATCCTTTCAGTCACTTTCACGTGATAACTGCAACGATAGGCTGTAGTTTAATTAAAGAAACCCAATTTGAAGAGATGGGTAATTAATAAAATAATGATTAGGGTTGAGATTAATCAAAAGCCCTAGTACTAGTTGTTGATTTCACCCTCCTAAGCAACAACAAATTCCAGCATAGGCTTGGGCCGTCTCTTTAATTTCCTTGGGAGACCCGGCAAGGAGTCGCCATCATCGAGCAACAGAAGAAGCAGAAAAAGAGCCGCGTGTGGTCCGGCTGACGTCTAGGCTTAAACAATTTTAAAATATAAAGAAATTCCCACCCTCGAGCTGACATGGCACGACACGTAGGACCCGCATGTCGGGGTTCTTACTACCAGTTTTACGTGTCATGGGGCTCACGTGTCTCCTTCCCAAGCTACACCTCGGGGACACTCTTAAATATTTCTGCAAACAACACATAATTCCATCGGCTTCCCTCCAAAAACCATCTATTCCTTTGTCTTTTAGAGTTAACGACGTGGCACATACAAAATGCTTGCCTCCCCCCCTATATAAGACACCCTTACCTCCTTCCCCTTCCCTCACACCTTCCATTTGCTTTAGTGATCTTCTAACTTTTTTTTTAACTTTATGATATCTCTATCATCATCGATCATGGCTGTTGATTCAACTCTCTCCTCCGCAGTTGGTGCCTCCGTTAGTGAGAAAGACGCCAAAGCTCTTCAGTTCATTGAAGAGATGACAAAGAATGTTGATTCTGTTCAAGAGAGGATTTTAGGTGAGATCTTAAGTCGAAATGCCGACACTGAGTACCTCAAACGCTTCCAGCTCAATGGAGCTACGGACCGGGACACATTCAAGTCCAAAGTCCCTGTTGTCACTTACGAGGATCTTCAGCCTGAGATCCAACGTATCGCCAATGGTGACAAGTCTCCCATCTTATCTTCTCACCCCATTTCAGAGTTTCTGACCAGGTAAAAGATTTTAGGTTTTTTGACCTCGTTTTTAGTATGAAGTTTTCTTGAGGACATTAATTTGCAGTTCTGGGACTTCAGCTGGAGAAAGGAAGCTCATGCCAACAATTCATGAAGAATTGAATCGTCGTCAACTCTTGTATAGTCTTCTCATGCCTGTAATGAATCTGTGAGTATATTTGTTCTACCTTTTTCTTCTTCATTGGCTTCTTTTAGCAAATGGAAAAAAGATATTCTTTGTTGAAAACAAAGTTTGATATTTTTGTCCTTTTGGTGATGATAGTTACGTGCCGGGATTGGACAAAGGGAAGGGTCTTTATTTCTTGTTTATAAAAGCTGAAACAAAGACCCCTGGAGGGCTTCTGGCACGCCCTGTTCTTACCAGCTACTACAAAAGCGACCACTTTAAGAGCAGACCACATGATCCTTTCAATGTTTACACCAGCCCCAACGAGACCATTCTTTGCCCCGACTCGATCCAGAGCATGTACGCCCAGATGCTCTGCGGCTTGATCATGAGGGAAGAGGTCCTTCGTGTTGGTGCCGTCTTCGCTTCTGGCCTGCTCAAGGCCATTCGTTTCCTGCAAGTCAACTGGAAACAATTTGCTCACGACATTGAAACCGGAACTTTAAACCCTAAAGTCACTGATCCTTCAGTTCGTGAATGTATGAATAAAATCTTGAAACCTAACCCAGAACTTGCTGCTTTCATTACCAAGGAATGCTCAGAGGAGAACTGGGAATGCATCATCACTAGAATTTGGCCCAACACAAAGTACCTTGATGTGATCGTAACTGGAGCTATGGCTCAATATATTCCCACCCTTGAATATTACAGTGGTGGCTTGCCAATGGCTTGCACCATGTATGCATCCTCAGAGTGTTATTTTGGTCTTAACCTCAAGCCAATGTGCAAACCATCCGAGGTCTCATATACTATCATGCCAAACATGGCCTATTTTGAATTCTTGCCTCATGATGAGTCGTCGGCTCAAGATTCATCTCGTGACTCACCCCCACGCCTCGTTGACCTCGCCGATCTAGAAGTTGGGAAAGAATATGAACTCATTGTCACTACTTATGCCGGGTTGTGCCGTTACAGAGTCGGCGATATCCTCCGAGTCACCGGTTTCCACAACGCGGCCCCGCAATTCCGTTTCATTAGGAGGAAGAACGTGTTGCTGAGCATCGATTACGACAAAACCGACGAGTCCGAGTTGCAACAGGCCATCGAAAGCGCTTCCGTCTTGCTAAAGGAATTCAACACCAGCGTTGTTGAGTACACGAGCTACGCGGACACCAAACAAATACCAGGTCACTACGTTATCTACTGGGAATTATTCGTCAAAGACGCTGCTAATGCCCCAACGGACGAAGTTTTGAGCCAGTGTTGCTTTCAAATGGAGGAATCATTGAACGCAGTGTACCGTCAGTGCCGGGTTTCAGACTCAATCGGCCCACTGGAGATAAGAGTAGTGAAGAACGGCACATTCGAGGAGTTAATGGACTATGCAATTTCAAGGGGTGCTTCCATTAATCAATACAAAGTTCCAAGATGTGTCAGCTTCACTCCAATCGTGGAACTTCTCGACTCAAGGGTGGTTTCAAAGCATTTCAGTCCAGCTTTACCACACTGGACCCCAGAACGTCGCCGTTGAGCACACTTGGTATGAACGGAAAGAATAAAAGTTGAAGAAACAATCTGCCTTGCTACCAACCAAAACAGCAACAGCATCTTTTCTGCAACAGAAAAAAAAAATTCAGAGAGACAAGTAACAGTGGTCTCCTTATGTTGTAAAATTTTTAATTTAGAAATGTGTCTTTTCTTCTTTCACCATGTAAATGCTTTTGGGTTTGTTGTCCATTTCATGTTTCTCTGTCACTGCCTGTCGTCCTTTGCAATCGTTTCTTAGATCTGTCTTTTCTTCCTTATCATCACGATGATCAAGAAAAGACATTAAAGTTGTAAGTCATGAATATGAAACTACAATAATAATGTCAAAGGTTTGTAAATCTGTTGATGTTTTCAATGTTTTAATATTTTTTTCATTGTATAAGCCACTTTCTGCATGGATTTTAGCTCACATGCTACAGATTCCTATCTCAATATTCATTTACTTACTGGATAGAATTAGTTTTGATGAGGGAGTATGTTGATGAAATCATTTGTTTGGAAGCATGTAAGAGATTTTAAATGGGTGGAAGGATATGGAGATTTGGGTTCCCTTGATTAATTTTGGCTTTTATTATAAGCATTAGATCTGTTTGTCTGCCTTATTCTGTTTGTGTGCAGTACACTACTATTATTTTATTACTTCTAGTAATAGCTAACGAATTTGGTTTATTGTTTTTCTCTTTCGTAAAAGCATATTCCTCTTCGGTCCAAGGCTCAGAAGTTTAGAAAGCTGGTAACTGATTAATTAATTTATTCCTTTTTTATTTTTCCAAATTTTCATGAATGATTTAATAAGGAATCTATATAACAACTTCGTTTTTCTTTTCAAATTTTATCTGTTTTGTGAATTTTATCAAATAAAAATTATGATTGAAAATAAAGAAAGTGAACAAAATTAAAAGATGTGTAACAGGTGCATAAGCTATTGCTTTTGTGTTCTTTCATGTGATTGATTATAAAGTGAACAAGTTTAATTAATTAATGAATTATCAGATTAAGTTAATTAATTTATCTTTAGTTACTAAATTCAAGTAATTAATTTATAAGTTTATAATGTTCCAAATGTATAGTAAAATATTTAATTTGAAAATTTAATAATTTATTGAATTGATATCTTTAATTCCTTTATTTAATAAACTTCTTCACATAAAATTTATAAGTTTTATTGAAATAATGTTTTAATTAAGATTATTTTATTTAATAAATTATAATTATTAGGTTTACTTACATGAAATAGCTATAATTTTACTTAAAAATTTAGACTATATATTAGTATATATAATAAATTTAATATTATTGTTATAAGTGAAAAGGAGGGGTATTATTGAGAAAGTTGATTATGAGAGTTTGAATTTTGTTCAGTTTTAATCATGGAGTTTGAATTTCAAGTGTTGAAAAAAGCAATGAGAAAAACTTGAACCAACATACCCAAATTATTAAATCGCTATAGCAGCTACCTATATATATATAACAAAGTGAATTCTACATTGCACCTCATTATTTTCTTCAACTAGCGAACCCTATGTATGCATGCCACTCTCTTCTTACCAATAGTAATCCCACATATTCTAAAGCTCATTCCATCTCACTATTAATTAGCTAGGCTTTTTTAAGAGGGTAAATTCACTCATCTATCTAAGCTTGTGCTTTTAACTTTTAAAACCGCTATAAAAATCATCCTCTTAACATGCATGCACGATGTTGCCGCTTGCTTTTAACATTGTTTAGCTTTTTATTTCCAGCAGTAATAGTGTCTTTCAAAAAGCCTTTTAAATATTAAAACCCAGAACGGGGAAATTATAACATAGAATCCAAGTCTTTGATGCAGAATATTATTATATCAAAAGTTGTCCCACCCCAGTATCTAATCAACCCTCGGCTTAGGCAAACAGTAAATTGTTTTTTTTTTCGGGAATCTAATCATTGAGGCGGCCAAAGCCAAAAGATGGTAATGTTCTTCACGCTCAACCAAGAAACCATAAGCTGGAGTCAGGGTTTGAACTATTGCCGCTCCTCCAATTCTCCGCCTCTGCTTCCGTTTCAGCTTCGCTTCCTCTTGGCGCTGCCTATATTATATATATGATCAAATTAATGTTTTGTTTACTCAAATCGGTAATTTTGCATTTTTATTATTAACATTGCATAAAACTGAGAGCATGTAATGAGTAACACGAATTATACTAACAGTTGACTATATGAATTTAAGAATATTTAAGTATTTTTTTTATATTAAAAGGGACTAGCTATCAGATTTTGTTTTCTTTAAAAAAAAAAAATAAGATATAGGGTTTAAACAAATATGATTATAGTATAAATTAACATTTTGCGGGAAATCATCACATATATATATTTCAGTCTTACTTGGGGTATGGTGTCCATATTCATGGGAGGGAAATTTGCATTGACAATCGGTGGCGCCGGACGGTACACATAGTCATCAAAATTCATGTTTGGTTGAGTGCTCACTTCATTTCCGCCCAAGTACCCAAGCCCTTGAAGATGATGAGATCTCATTGGCGATGGCAATCGCATTGGGAATGGCAGCCTTTCAACCAAGGGTTCTGCTAAATTTCTACAAACATGAAAAAGAGATGTAAAATGGTAATCTATGTATACGGGATTGGATTTTGTCTCCCTATTCAATAAAGAGTGTTCAGGAAAAGTGCCTGAATCGATAGAACCATGTGAAGAATTTGATCATGGTCTAACTTGACCCATGATCTATGACATATAAGTCATTGATGGAAGCATGCTATCACTTGAGCTACCCAAGTATGGTTTGGAGACAAAATCTCTATCAAAGACAATACTAAACTTATTGAGACCTTAAGGGCTGTTGAAGACCGATTGATTGATCAGTAAAATTGGTTGGAGCTTGAACATCATTAAGTGACGGCCAGTTCATGAAGTTGTAGTTCAAACCTCGCTCAAAGCAAGCCTGGGCACTAGCATTTTGCGCATGAAGCGGAATCTAAATGTTACAAACAGCAAAGCAAAGTACATAGGAAAATCAGTGATAACATTCGCTTTCATCGAAACCCAATACATGAAATCACACACTCTAAAATTCTATATTCAATACATAACAATTTTATAAATAGTTCTGGGTACATTTAGCTTTTTACCTCACTGGGAT
Source organism: Gossypium rotundifolium (assembly GCA_025506655.1). Lineage (NCBI taxonomy): Eukaryota > Viridiplantae > Streptophyta > Magnoliopsida > Malvales > Malvaceae > Gossypium > Gossypium rotundifolium. Next base: position 125,716,156 of record CP106732.1, on the reverse strand, counting down.
CGACCAAATTGGGCACAATGTTAACTCCAAATCCCATTCTAGTCGGTCCAACAAATTCATTTGCTTCTAAAACTCTCTGTAAAATTAGAAACGAGACATCCATAGTTAGGATTTCATCTGTAAAGAAAGAAATGTTAAATAAAATAGGTGTGTGTGTGTGTGTGTGTGTATATCTTGCCTTGCGCAAACGGACAAGTTCCAAGGTCTCTTCCAAGATCATTTCATGGTGCATAACGTCGGTTATTGTATCAAGAGAACTAGGATTTTTCAGAAAAAACCTACCAATCCATATAATTCAAAATTAATTCCTAACAACAGAATGAAAATTTCAAGGATAATTAAAAAATTAATTCCATGGTCCCATACTGTAGGTTCCTCTCCACTTGTTCCAGCTCAGTACTGCATACAACTATTCCATTCTGGATTTCCTGCATTATTATTGATATAATTTTACATCAAAGTCTATAAAATTATTTCTTTTTCTTCCATTTACTCGTCTACTGTTTCATTACATACCTTCAATAGATTTTCGCTGTCTTTGTCCCTTCTATAATATCGGCAAGTAAAAGAAAATTAATCAACCAGTCACCATTAAAAATTAATAAAACCATTAATCTTAATTAAGTACAAGCCAAACCTAATGACGCCGTAAAAACTAGCTTCAACGTTCAACTGAGTAACAATGCGTCGGATCAACTGAAACAAAACACACACACACACACACGTAAAACTTGTACTGAAATTTTGTAAATAATTGTTTAATTAAATAGTTACTTACCTCTTGATCAAGCACCCTTTGTATGCCCATTGAGGGGTTCACCACCAAAATGAAAAATTAAGAGTTGTTAGAAAGGCAAAAAAAAAAAAATCCACACGAGTTAATCGTGGCATTTTAAATGAAAGACCTTTAAAAGATTTTAAATTTTTGTTGCATCTGTATCACTAAAAACGTATCTTTATTCTATAAAATTGCGGCGATCAAATTTGTATAAACCAAATAAATATATAATATGATATGACTATTGACGGCTATAAAATGACGGCGATCAAATTTGTATAAACCTAATAAGTATACAATATGATATGACTATTAACGACTATAAAATGACGGCGATCAAATTTATATAAACCTAATAAGTACAAAATGTGATATGACTATTGACGGCGCGCCGCAAAAATTCCAACATCAATCTAATGGTTATTATTTAAAAAAAAAAATAATTGTTAATATGTAATCTTGCACGATCTGATTAAGAATTGTATTTTAATTTCTTCATTCATTGATATTGGTTTAGAATTTTTGCAATTTTTTTTATGTTGAAAAAAAAGCATAATTAAAGATAAAACAAATTATTGTAGATATTTAGATTCAATCAAACCCTCCATTAAAAAGCCATACCATCCACGTCGACGAGCAGGAAGTTCCATGTATTCAGCAAGAATTTCTTCAATCCTACACATACCCCAAAATCAAATCGGATACAAAAATTCAATCAAAGAAATAAAACTCAACAAATCATTATAAAAAAGAAGAAGAGATATATACCATAAGATTAAAAAGTCAATAAAGAAACAAGATATTATAATCATAGATCCGAAAAAGCAAAATCTAAAAATGCGCGCACACACCCAAAATCACACCTTTTCTTGCCATCAAAAAGGAAGAGTTTTCCAGCTGGAGAAAATATAATAAGAGCAACCTCAATATCACAAAGAGTCGAAAGTTCATAAGCTTTCTTAACAAGACCACTTTTTCTTTTGGCAAAAGTTATATGCCTATATGTTCTGTTCTCAATCTTTTTCAGCTCCACTTTAACCCTACCCATTGTTTTCTTTTTTTCTTTCTTTTTCTCTTACTGTACCTTGTTTTTTCAATTAACCAAATATGTGTTTATATACAAGGAAAAAAGGGGGGTTGAGGGTTTGATTCCTCTTTTTTCCGTCTTTAATTTTGTTGAGGTCCATCGTAGACTACAAGTTAAAAGTGTAATAAATTTAACCCCCCTTTTTTTTTTCTTTTGTAGCCTTAGCTGCCATGCAAGGATGATTTGGACAACTGTGTTACTAAATAACCTTTGTTTAACCTATTTAAGCAGATTCTTTTATTAAAGAGGTATTAAAGAGACAGAGCAGCAACTTGTTTTAAAAGATTAATACACATTCACATACCATATTTGCCTATATATTAAATATTGTTTTATTTGGAAAGTAAAAGTCATGTTTTAATTGAAGGTTAAATTTTATTTAGTAATCAAATTTTAAAATTTTAGTCTCCACTAAATAGTAATTGTTAAATTTATTGAGTTTAAATCTATTGTTTTCAAAATTTAATACTATAAACATATTATCAAATGTGTAATGTCATGTCAACATACTATTTTCACATATTATTCATAAAAAATTAGTTAATGAATTTAATTGTTATCGTTGAGTATCAAGACTGAAATTTCAAATTTTGAAATATATAAGGACTAAAATTTATTCCATTTGCAAGTATGGACTAAATCTATAACTTTACATTGTATAAAACTAATAGCATGATTTAACTGCTCATGTTTAGGTTAAGAATGGAATTTTAAATTTTAAAAAGTATAAAATTAAAAACAACTAATTGAATAAAATAAAATATTAAAATTAATTAAATTAAAATATAAAAAAAAGTAATTTATACAAAGTACATAAATTAATAGTAGAATTTAACCTCGTTTCAACCATAAACCTGTCCCAATGAATTAGTTTTAAATTTGTCGTTAAAATTCTAGACTTTTTCGGATAAAGATTTATTGAAATACACAAAATCTTTAAAAGAAAAAAAAAAAGGAAATTATGTATAAGATGCAGTTAATTGAGGTAATTCCAAGAAGTATCCGTACTAGTAAAATTGGTTATTCCTCAATTCGACTGGTTTTTGTTCGCAGGGGTGAAGTCAAAACTTATAGTTTATATATTTATAATTTTTAAAGGATTAAATTAAATTTTTATAATTTTAGGAGGGGCTAAAATGTAATTTTATCTTTATTAATTTAAACTTTTTAAAAAATCTCAAAAGCTTAAATAGTAATTTTACATTTTAAGGGAGTCGGGGTCCCTGAATTCGCCCTTGTTTGTCCGCAGGGGTGAAGCCAGAACAATTTTTAGGAAGGGCCGGATGAAATTTTAAATTTTTTATATTCTATATATTTATAATTTTTAAAAGATTAAATTGAATTTTTATAATTTTAAAGGGGCCAAAAATGTAATTTTATTTTTACTAATTTAAATTTTTTTAAAAAAATCTCAAAAACTTAAATAATAATTTTACATTTTAAGGAGGCCGGAACCCTGCCAGCGACTGGATTCGCCCCTGTTTGTCCGCATAGATTATTCAAAAGGTGAAGCTGAAAACATTGCCCAACATAGAACTCTTCGCTTGTTGGCTCGGGCATGATATACTTCCCACGGCAGCTCGTATCGTGGCGACACCTTCAGTCTTATTACCAATAGCAACAGAGCAACCTCGACGCTTACAGTTGAATTGTACAACTGTTTTCTTTTGTTGTCTATTTCCAGTTTTTTTCTACCGAACAAAACATTGTAGGCTAAAAATAGGAATAAAATGCATAAGGAGATAGGAAACTGTTTCCATGATCCATATTATTACGTGTTTAGATCAAAATACTAAAGCATTTGATATTTACACTTGGATTGCAAGTACACCAACCAAACCAGTTTTCCTATAGAACATTTAGATCGAAATATTATTGCTAAAAATTAGGCACTATTAGCTATTAGGAAATCCCAAAATTGTTGCTGGTCTAAAATTAAATTTAACTTTAGTTTTTAAGCTATAGTTAATCTACATAAGTAAAGACTTTTACTTTAAAGCCTCTTTTGAACTTGGGCGTCTTTACTTGAATGTGCTTTGGTCAAATTATAAGAAAGCACCAACATAACAAGTTCCCAAAAAGATACTTAGCCATATAAAATCTTGACAATTGCGACATTAAAACTTAAGATTATTAACCTTCTTTTCTTTTTGGGTTAAAAATTTCGTAAAGTTCCCACAATATTAATGATCTTAGCTTAAAAAGGAGGGAGATGGAGTGTTGTAGAAGACCAATCCGACGTTGTTTCCCATCTCTTTTGGCGTCGGCAACAACAAAGATCTTAGCTTTTTATGGAGCAGGGTATATAGTGGGAAGGGAAGAATTAGGACAGTTTTGTGCAAATATAAGGGACGCCCACAATGTGTGAATTTGGCAAAGGCAAGTTCGTATGTGTCTAAAAGTGAGCGCCTTGCTGCATAATTTCATGCTTGGAGCCTGGCTTGACTTGGTTTTTGTTGCATTGAATATGGGGGATTATAGTGGAATGGAAAGCTCTCCCAGATTTGGGGTTTGCTCCAAAAATCAATGAAGACTCGGGAGGTGTACTAACGAATAGGGTGGACTTGGATGCCACTACTTGAGGAGTTTCAACTCCCTTACATAATTCATACGCATTAGGATCCAGCAGTTGCCTCAAACAAACCCAACTTTTTCCCCCAATTTCATATTCATCTGTTAAAATGGGGCTATTTTACCAATTTAACCCCAAAAATTAATATTTACAAAAATAATCTAGATTCAAAAGCATTTATCAAAATGGCCTGAAATGAATAATAAAATTAGGTTATGGGAAATAGATGGCCGGCACCATGTAATTTTTTTTCAAAAAAAATTTTTTTTGGGTGCTGACACACTGATGGCCGGCACCCCTTTTATCTGATTAAAAAATAACTAATAATATATTTATAAAATATGTAGTTTAATATATTTTAAATTAATTTTTAAATTTAATAATAATGTGAGTGATGTAATAATAATTAAAAATATGACAAGTAGTTTAATATTGTTTTAAAATATAAAATATGTAATTAAACTTGGGAAATAAAAAATAGAAAAACAAGGAGGGGTTATGTTGGAATATTACCATTTTTTTTTGTTGGGTGATTTTAGGTGTTTGTTGGTTGGCACCCCTATCTCTAAAAAAAATATTTTTTAATCAGATAAAAAAGGCGCCAGCCATGAGTGTGCCAATACCTTAAATTTTTTTTTGAAAAAAATACATGGTGCCAGCCATCTAATGTCCAAAATTTAAAAAAATATTTTTTAATAGAAAAAAAAGTGGTGCCGGCCATCTATTTTTCATAACCTAATTTTATTATTCATTTCAGGTCATTTTGATAAATATTTTTAAATTTAAATTATTTTTATAAATATCAAAATTTTTTAAGTTAAATTGATAAAATAATCTTAAAATAATTTAATTTCATTGTTGACTGTGGTCACCTTAATATTACATTGATGATTGATGTACCATTATTAAACATCACCAATTGATCAAATATAGTTCTTGTACATAAACAAATTATGCATTTTACTAAAACAATTTGGACCATTTTTAACACAAATAATAAGTCAAAATCTACCTAATTCACACACACACACACACACACACACATATATATATATATATATATATATATATCATGTCTAGACATCATATATTAAACCATCCATTAAGCCAATAACACTTTATACTTTTAACAAAAATCAAACATTAAACTAACCAACTTAACCTTTATGTACCAAACCATAATCATACATGTCATATGTATATGTATTTAATATATCCATCATTAGCCGAATATGAATGCTATCATTTACCAATTCCAAGCCAATATACCAAAACAAACTATACATCAAGTTATAAATCAATATTAAGCCATTTAAATAGCCAAATTCACATCATAAAGCAAAGACATCAACTGATTATAATAACATGTATCACCAATCGAAAAACACATCCATCAACTACATAATTACTCGAGCTGAATCACATTTTCATCAAACATACTTCCAAAATAAGCACATCAACAAAGTTGATCATTCACAAACATTAACATCATTATAAAGCCATTTTCACATGGCTAATTACATACATGTCAAAATAAACCATATTAAAACTAGGCTATACATGCCATATATCAAAAGTGAAAACTATCAAAGTACCAAAATAGCGATCGATAGTGTGATGATGATCCTTGACTATCCCCAAGCTCGAGCTAACTTTAAATATCTATAAAACCATAAAAGAAATGCACAAAGTAAGCTTTGAAAGCTTAGTAAGTCATAAGCAAATAAATCATCACATGAATATGAATAATTCAATTTGAATAAGCCAAATTTAACTAGTCACATATACATATTCATTCACTTTTCTCATAAAATCCATAATACCTCATTAGTAGCTTCACTTACCTTATTTTTCAACGAACATTTCAACCTTATACGTACTTGAATTACTTAGCTCAAATTCACATTCGGATTCATTTGAAATTGCCCATTGAACCATTCGGAATCGTTAAGGATACTCGGAAACACATATATCAATTACAATGCCATATCCCAGATATGGTCTTACATGTTATCACATATCGATGCCTCTGTCCCAGACAGGGTCTTACACGAATCGTATAAGATTCCAATGTCCCAGACATGGTATTACACGAAATCACACCTCGAAAATCCTAATGCCATGACATCAGTATCCTATACTATTCCTAAGGCTCATACGGGACTTTCGACTTCGTAATTCAATCAATTCAAGCTCGAAATAATTTCTCCAATACACAATGCAATTCAATAATATATGTATTTATACACAATTCAATTAGGCAATATAAGTATTTATATACAATTCAATTCGAAAATATATACATTTACATTCAAAAATGTTTATTTGCATGTGAACTTACCTCGTACAGAAACGAACGGATCAGAACGACTATTCAACAACTATCGACTTCGCCTGATCCAAATCCAATTTCGTCTTTTCTTGATCTAAATAATTTAAATTTAACTTATTTAATTACAGGTTCATTCAATTTCATCCAAAAACACTGAGCATTTTTCACTTTAGCCCCTAATATTTCACATTTTCTCAATTTAGTCCCTATTTCAAAACAACACAAAATACATAAAATTTCCTTAAACCCATGCTTGGCCCAATCTTCCATAGGTCCCTAGAATCCAATTAATTTCATTTATTTCTCATTTTTACCCCTCAATTTACAAATTTCACAATTTAATCCTTAATATGCATTTATATAAAAAATAACTTAATTAACTTTGAAAATCTACCAACATTTATTTATTTTTCATCATCAAACAACAAAAACATCAAGCTTTCAACAATGGCAAATCACAAAATCATCATCAAATCCAAAAATTAAAGTATGGGCTAGCTAGTATACGAAGCAACAATCTCAAAAACGTAAATATTATCAAAAACCGAGCAAAGAACATACCTAAATTAAGCTTCTTAGGTGCCGAAATTTTAAAGCATGAACAATGGCTTCTTTCTTCCCACATTCGGCCACAAAAGATGATAATGCATGTGGTTTTTACTTATGTTTTATTTTATTAGTTATTATTACTAAATTACATATTTAACCTTTATTAATTAATTTGAAAACCATAGATTATAAGCCCAAAATCATCCACTCAATATCCCAATGGTCAAATTACAACATAAATACCTTACCTTTAATTAATTAAAACAATTAAGCACTTTAACATATAGCATTCTACTTTTACATTTTACGCGATTAACTCCTTTTATTAAATTAAGCACACATACGATAAAATTAAATCACGAAATTTTCACACATATCAAATATCATGCTCTAAATACCAAAAATAAAATTAAAATAATTTTACGACCTCAGATTTATGGTTTCGAGAATACTATTCTGATTTAACTAAAATAGGACTGTTACAACTCTCCCTCATTATGGATTTTCGTCCCCAAAAATCTTACCAGTGAATAGGTTTGGATGTTGTTCTCTCATAGCATTCTCGGGCTCCCACGTAGCTTCTTCAACCCCGTGTCGATGCCATAAGAATTTCACTAATGAAGTTTGTAACGCCTTGATTTTCTTTAATTTCGACTTTTGTAATTTTGTGACACAAATCTGTATTTGCTTCAGTGGTTATGTGTTCTGTGTGTGTGTGTGAGGTCCCAGGTTCAAGCATTGGCTTGGGAAAATTTTGGGTTTTTATGGAATAAAGCCTTACCTTTGGTTAGTAAGCTTATAAGTATTTATTTGGAAGAACATGTCAGAATGGGCCTGCTGATTTGATGGTTAAGAGATGGTTCAAGGTATTGAATGTCCTGTGTTCGAACCTCTGCGTGAGCATTATTTTTTCCTATCATGTCCAAAGTGTTTTTGTTGGATTAAAAATCTGATAGTATGGAGAGACTTGGGGAGATGATAAGAGGATTATCAAAAAAAAATTTATTTTTCCTCTCCCAACAAAAAACAAATTTCGATTTTCTCTTCTTCTCCAAACCCTCTACCGTCCCCTCTCATTTTTCCTTTTTTTTCTGAATTTTCTCCTTCCTTTCTCGTTTTGCAACGTAGTTGGTGCTCACACGGGTGTAGTAAGTACCATTATTTTGGTTTTGGGTTAGTGATTTTTGGGATTCGTTTGTTATGGTGAAGGTTAAAGGGCTGGAGCGTTTCGATCAGCATTGAAGTGGTGGGGAAACACTGTTACTCGATCTATGGTAAGGTTTTGAAAGGTATCGGGTTTAACATCTCGATTTAGTTTCATTTTAAGCACTGATTTTGGACGTTGGAATATCAATTCTTAGGTTCTAGAGTGCTTAATGATCGTCTTAGCTTCATTTGAAACCAAGTGTGCACCCGAACGCAGAAAATGAGGTTTATGCGAAAGCCGAAAACCTCACTGCGATGCCACATGGGCGCGTGGTCGCTCGTGTGCAAGGATGTGAACCACAAAATGGCCGTGCGATCGATGAGCCAAGCTTTGTGCAGCAACACAGCCGTGTGATGGCCGAGCGAGGCCGTGTACGAGACACAGGCTTGACCAATTGGGCCGTGTGGGCTACACGGGCTTGTGGCCCCACACTGGTAAACCACAATGGTGTGTGGAATTCTGGGCCAGGCCGTGTGATCCACATGACCAAGGCCAATTTGGGCCGTGTGGGCCACACGGGCAAGCCACATTGGCATGTGAGCCCATTTTTCTGAAATGTTCTGTAAGGTTGCACAGGTCGCCCAAGTCGACTGTGGACCTACTGAAGGGTCGGTAAGCAGTACTTAGACCCGTATTTATGTGATTTGATTATGTGAAATCTATGCTAAGCATGCTATACTTAGCTTGTATACTGATTTGAATGTATAAACTATTATTTGCATATTAGCATGACATTATGTATATGTTGTACTGCATCGAGGTGGGCTAATGACTTACTGGAGGAAGTGTCTGAAAGGCTCTTAAGCCTGATATCTGGTAGCTCAACTACAAATTTCTAATTATGTGTCGCATCCGGTACAGCATGGTGTGTAGGGATGGGTGGGTTGATTTTATCCCCACATGGTGTGTAGGGTTAGACAAAATTAGTGTGTAAAGGCTGATAGGTAAGATTCTGCTATTATGTTCTGTTTTGCATATTATGTCTGAGATGGGCTAAGGCCCTGGAGAATATCTGATTCTGTATCTGAGTGGGCTAAGGTCCACACCTTTTCTGTAATGGGCTCAGACCCGAATTGTAAATGCCTGACTGTTTTCTGATATTATGCTATGTGCGTGTTTTCTGTGGGGATTACACATTGAGTTTGCAAAAACTCACCATTTTCTGTTTAATCTGTTCAGGTAATCCCTAACATTAGACGGATTGGTGCGGCAGAGGACTCGGCGGTGACCACGGTTCTGGACTTTTATGGTTTTTAATTTTATCCGGGAAAAGTTTTTCTATAAATGGCCTTTATGGGTTGTTTAATTTGGGATTTTTATTTTGATTTATAACTCTCACGTGCTAAATTAGTCCTAGAATCGACTAAACCGTAGCTCTGATACCAATAAAATGTAACACCCCTAACCCGTATCCGTCGCTGAATTAGGGTTACGAGGCATTACCGATCAAAAACACAGCTCAGAACAATCATTTATTACGTTTCAAGCATAAAGTTAAAATATATTCAAAACACAAATACAACAATTTATAAATACAAATTTCGCATATAAAATCATATAGCCAACCACAATAAATCATGCTTTACTAATCATATATCACAAACAAACTATACTAAAAATTCAACCATTTTAATTTTTATTTACTATTCAAATTTTCGAACTTAATTACCATCACATACATAACATTCAAATAATTAAAATATATACTAGTATATATATATATACCCTACAAATCAAATACCAATGCATAAGTCAAAACATCAAAATACATACATTTATTCCATTATTCTATTATCAAATGTACCATTATTAAACATCACCAATTGATCAAATATAGTTCTTGTACATAAACAAATTATGCGCATTTTACTAAAACAAATTGGACCATTTTTTAACACAAATAATAAGTCAAAAATCTACCTAATTCACACACACACACACACACACACACACACACACACACACACACACACACATATATATATCATGTCTAGGCATCATATATTAAACCATCCATTAAGCCATTAACACTTTATACTTTTAACAAAAATCAAACATTAAACTAACCAACTTAACCTTTATGTACCAAACCATAATCATACATGTCATATGTATATGTATTTAATATATCCATCATTAGCAGAATATGAATGCTATCATTTACCAATTCCAAGCCAATATACCAAAACAAATTATACATCAAGTTATAAATCAATATTAAGCCATTTAAATAGCCAAATTCACATCATAAAGCAAAGACATCAACTGATTATAATAACATGTATCACCAATCGAAAAACACATCCATCAACTACATAATTACTTGAGCTGAATCACATTTTCATCAAACATACTTCCAAAATAAGCACATCAACAAGGTTGATCATTCACAAACATTAACATCATTATAAAGCCATTTTCGCATGTCTAATTACATACATGTCAAAATAAACCATATTAAAACTAGGCTATACATGCCATATATCAAAAGTGAAAACTATCAAAGTACCAAAATAGCGATCGATAGTGTGATGATGATCCTTGACTATCCCCGAGCTCAAGCTAACTTTAAATATCTATAAAACCATGAAAGAAATGCACAAAGTAAGCTTTAAAAGCTTAGTAAGTCATAAGCAAATAAATCATCACATGAATATGAATAATTCAATTTGAATAAGCCAAATTTAACTAGTCACATATACATATTCATTCACTTTTCTCATAAAATCCATAATACCACATTAGTAGCTTCACTTACCTTATTTTTCAACGAACATTTCAACCTTATACGTCCTTGAATTACTTAGCTCAAATTCACATTCGGATTCGTTTGACTTTGCCCATTGAACCATTCGAATCGTTAAGGATACTCGGAAACACATATATCAATTACAACGCCATATCCCAGATATGGTCTTACATGTTATCACATATCGATGCCTCTATCCCAGACAGGATTTTACACGAATCGTATAAGATGCCAATGTCCCAGACATGGTATTACACGAAATCACACCTCGAAAATCCTAATGTCATGACATCAGTATCCTATACTATTCCTAAGGCTCATACGGGGCTTTCGACATCGTAATTCAATCAATTCAAGCTCGAAATAATTCCTCCAATGCACAATGCAATTCAGCAATATATGTATTTATACACAATTCAATTTGGCAATATAAGTATTTATACACAATTCAATTCGAAAATATATACATTTACATTTAAAAATGTTTATTTGCATGTGAACTTACCTCGTACAGAAACGAACGGATCGGGACCACTATTCAACAACTATCGATTTCGCCTATCCAAATCCAATTTCTTCTTTTCTTGATCTAAATAATTTAAATTTAACTTATTTAATTACAAGTTCATTCAATTTCATCCAAAAACACTAAGCATTTTTCACTTTAGCCCCTAATATTTCACATTTTCTCAATTTAGTCCCTATTTCAAAATAACACAAAATACATAAAATTTCCTTAACCCATGCTTGGCCCAATCTTCCATAGGTCCCTAGAATCCAATTAATTTCATTTATTTCTCATTTTTACCCCTCAATTTACAAATTTCATAATTTAATCCTTAATATGCATTTATATCAAAAATAACTTAATTAACTTTGAAAATCTACCAACATTTATTTATTTTTCATCATCAAACAACCAAAACATCAAGCTTTCAACAATGGCAAATCACAAAATCATCATCAAATCCAAAAATTAAAGTATGGGCTAGCTAGTATACGAAGCAACAACCTCAAAAACGTAAAAAATTATCAAAAACCGAGCAAAGAACATACCTAAATTAAGCATCTTAGGTGCTGAAATTTTAAAGCATGAACAATGGCTTCTTTCTTCTCATATTCGGCCACAAAAGATGATAATGCATGTGGTTTTTACTTATGTTTTATTTTATTAGTTATTATTACTAAATTACATATTTAACCTTTATTAATTAATTTGAAAACCATATATTATAAGCCCAAAATCGTCCACTCAATATCCCAATGGTCAAATTACAACATAAATACCTTACCTTTAATTAATTCAAACAATTAAGCACTTTAACATATAGCATTCTACTTTTACATTTTACGCGATTAACTCCTTTTATTAAATTAAGCACACATACGATAAAATTAAATCACGAAATTTTCACACATATCAAATATCATGCTGTAAATACCAAAAATAATATTAAAATAATTTTACGACCTCAGATTTATGGTTTCGAAAACACTATTCTGATTTAACTAAAATAGGACTGTTACAACTCTCCCCCATTAAGGATTTTCGTCCCCGAAAATCTTACCAGTGAATAGGTTTGGATGTTGTTCTCTCATAGCATGCTCGGGCTCCCATAGCTTCTTCAACCCCGTGTCGATGCCATAAGAATTTTACTAATGAAATTTGTAACGCCTTGATTTTCTTTAATTTTGACTTTTGTAATTTTGTGACACAAATCTGTATTTGCTTCAGTGGTTATGTGTTCTAAGTGTGTGTGAGGTCCCAGGTTCAAGCATTGGCTTGGGAAAATTTTGGGTTTTTATGGAATAAAGCCTTACCTTTGGTTAGTAAGCTTATAAGTATTTATTTGGAAGAACATGTCAGAATGGGCCTGCTGATTTGATGGTTAAGAGATGGTTCAAGGTATTGAATGTCCTGTGTTCGAACCCCTGCGTGAGCATTATTTTTTCCTTTCACATCCAGAGTGTTTTTGTTGGATTAAAAATCTGATAGTATGGAGAGATTTGGGGAGATGATAAGGGATTATCAAAAAAAACCTTTTTATTTTTCCTCTCCCAACAAAAAATAAATTTCGGTTTTCTCTTCTTCTCCAAACCTTCTACCGTCCCCCTCTTATTTTTCCTTTTTTTTCTCAATTTGCTCCTTCCTTTCTTGTTTTGCAACATAGTTGGTGCTCACACGGGTGTAGTAAGTACCGTTATTCTGGTTTTGGGTTAGTGATTTTTGGGATTCGTTTGTTATGGTGAAGGTTAAAGGGATGGAGCGTTTTGATCAGCATTGAAGTGGTGGAGAAACACTGTTACTTATCTCAAAAACGTAAAAATTATCAAAAACCAAGCAAAGAACATACCTAAATTAAGCTTCTTAGGTGTCGAAATTTTAAAGCATGAACAATGGCTTCTTTCTTCTCACATTTGGCCACAAAAGATGATAATGCATCTGGTTTTTACTTATGTTTTATTTTATTAGTTATTATTACTAAATTACATATTTAACCTTTATTAATTGATTTGAAAACCATATATTATAAGCCCAAAACCGTCCACTCAATATCTCAATGGTCAACTTACAACATAAATACCTTAACTTTAATTAATTAAAATAATTAAGCACTTTAACATATAGCATGCTACTTTTACATTTTACGCGATTAAGTCCTTTTATTAAATTAAGCACACATACGATAAAATTAAATCAAGAATTTTTCACAAATATCAAATATCATGCTGTAAATTCCAAAAATAATATTAAAATAATTTTATGACCTCAGATTTGTAGTTTCGAAACCAATTTAACTTTGTTCCAATTTAACTAAAAGTGTTTTTGGCTGGCTATTTACATTTTTATCCTCCATTTGTCTTCTCCCAAAACACACGGTAGAGTCCCAATTTTTTCTTCATTTTCTCTTTCAAAGTTTTTTTCTCTGGTTCTCTTCTCTTTTATTTTCTTCAATTCTTCCATTTTCTTCAAGGTTGTTACTGCTTTTCTCTCTCTTTCTTTCTACTCCCCTAATCTCATATTCTCATTTTAACTCTTAATTTAATTTTTTTTTTTTTCCATTTTAGGTTGTTCCTTTTTAATTCTTCCATTGATGAGCTTCTTTGCTTCTGTGACTATTTTAGTTGTTCTCTTCTTCTCTTTAATTGTTCCTTATGCTTAGTTTAGTTGTTTTTTGTTATTGTTTTGGCTTGTGAAAGAATCAGGTTTTTTTAGCTCTTGGTATTGGATTGGAATATTTCAATCTCTGGTTTATGATGAAACAAGAAAAAAAATCTTATAGCAATTGATCGCTTGATTTATTTAATGAGATAGGTCTCATTTCTTTTTTTTTTCGACTTTTCTTGTGACACACTTTTGCCCTCAAAAGGCAATGATTATTTTGAAGGGTTTTTATTTTTATTTTTTATCTTTGTTGTTTTTCACTTCCATTCCCTATTCTATGAGTTTATATGAAGATTGAGTTACATAAGTTTGCTATTCTTAATTGATGTTGGTTTCACTGCTCTATATTTAGATTGTTAAGTAGTTTCATTAAGTGAGTTTGTATCTTGTTAACTCTTGACATTAACTCAGTGAAGCATTTTAAGCATAGAAGTATATCTACATGATGGCTTATTAGTGGATGAATTTACATTTCTTGGCTGTGGTGTATAAATTTGTAAATCATTAGGCTCCCTTTGAGAGATTATCTACTTTGTGTGAGTCTCATGTGATGAATATCTTTTTTTTGTCCCCCTATTGTTGCCAATTGTCGAGAAAATGAATTGTAATAATTATACCACATAAATCAGCCGGTGGAGTTTTCTTACCCAAATCAGTTGTCAAGTTTGAAAGGTGCTTGACGTTGGGATACGAGATATAGTTCGAATGTCATACGAACATAACCCGACGGGAAAAAAATTGATATCCCATAAACTACCAAGGATCTCATGCAATACATACAAATCAAAAGGAATAACGAAAATTACCTTGTTTTGTATGAGACAAGATGGGTAATGTCTCACTAATATAACCTAATGTACTCATACTTTGGTAGAACCCATATTAAAGTGATAAAAGTCTTGATAAGTATTCTAAAATGGATGACATATATGCTTAAAATTTTATGTGAGGGATCTTTGTTGATTTTAATATTTAGTATATATGTCTTAACAAAATATTAGTATCACATACTAATTGATATCATCCAAGGCATTCCATACTCATAGCATCACAAATATGCATTAAAATAAACGTGACATAGTATGGCCTTAATCTAAATTGATCTTCATAATAAAATATGAAAATCAAAAGTTAACCTAAGGTAATAAGCATCCCCATGGCATCGCCTTGACCACCAACTAGTGTATAGTCATCTAGCTCTTCCATCATCATGGTTGGATGGCATGACTCCAAAGGGGCTTACAATGTCTTCTTGTTATATTACAATAAAATTTGCTTCTCCTAGAGAGATAAAATTACAATAAAACAAAACGACACGCAGGCCGTATTTAAAAATTACAACCCCTTGTAAAATAATAACAAAATAATGTCATTCATGTAATCCTAAAAGTCATACTATGCACCAAGTAATAGGCAACACTACATACAACAACATCATGCGATTCAAATATAGCGCAAGCACGATAAATACGTAAAGCAAGACGGTCTAATACCACTGTTAGGATACAGGATAGAGTTCGAATCTCATATGAACATAACATGGAGGAAAAGATATCCTATAAACTACCAAGGATCTCATGCAATACGTACAAATCAAAAAGGGAATAACAAAAATTACCTTAGTTAAATTCCCAGATATTAACGCTTAATTTGAATCGGATCTCCAAGGTGTTGCCTTGTTGGAAGACGACCACCCTTTACAAGTATCCACACTCGAACAAACAACAAACGATCGAATAGAATGCTAGTTCCAACTTCATTTTCTCAAAATGCTTTTCATTTATTCTCTCAAACTGTTGATAGTCAAAAACTTGTGTTACTGGAGAAGTGTACATATATCACATATATATAGGGTTGGGTAAAATTGGATTTCGGGTTGTATATATATTTAAAACTCTTTTAAATAATTTAAAATCTCTTTCCTTATCGATAAATAATATCAAATTTTATCTTAAATTTTAAAAACTCTTTTAAATAATAATTTAAATTCTATTTAATTATCTTTTTAAAACTCTTTAAATAATAAAAATTAAATTATGTTTTAATTATTATTTATCTAAAACTCTTTTAAATAATAATTAAATTCTATTTCCTTATCGATAACAAATATATCAAATTCCCTTTTATCTCGTTTACGATTATTTTGAATTTAACAGAAATAGTAATAAAATTACTATTTGTTATCATTTTGACTACAATTTAAATTTCTAAAATTAAATTCAAATCAAAATAATAATTGATTATTACTTGTAATTTAAAATAATATTATCATTTTAAATTCCTTAAAAAGAGTGATAAACTTAACCATTCTTGTTTATTTTTAATGTGCAACCCTATAGGTTCAATTAACGTTGGCAATAGACCTAAATCATATTTGATCCTATAAGTCATAAGTGGCCTCTAGCAAGACATTACGACTACCTAATTTAAATGAAAGCTCATGATCCGAGACAACCTAAATATAGCTCATGACATAATCCTTTTGTCTCACTATATCTAGATAGAGTATAAGGCATGGATAAAGCCAACCTTATATCGTTCTATCTTTAATTTCTCGATACCTAATTAGAGATAAAACGAATGA
Organism: Gossypium rotundifolium; assembly: GCA_025506655.1. Lineage (NCBI taxonomy): Eukaryota > Viridiplantae > Streptophyta > Magnoliopsida > Malvales > Malvaceae > Gossypium > Gossypium rotundifolium. Next base: position 125,699,132 of record CP106732.1, on the reverse strand, counting down.
CATTGATCTCCATCAATTCATTCGAGCAAGGCCATGCATTTTTCAGCTTAATCAGCTAGAGGCCTAACAATTTCTCTCTTATAATAAGAGGGACAAATTCCATCTTAATCACTCACATCTCACTACATGATTCTGATTATGTTCAAACATAACTTTTATAGTTTTCTGGTTAAAGACAACGTTTGATTATGTCAAAACATAAAATTCCTCATGTTGAGAACTATAGTGATTTCAGGTCTAAGGATTTAATGACACAATTGTTTAGAGATTTAATTTATGACTTTGATCAATGTATTAATCTGAAATAGAGTCGGTCCAATATTCATTCTCAACAAATACATATGAATATGATTTGTTTCTCAAACACATATTCATCACATGAATATCTATCATATTCCATACTAATCTTAATTCATTGTTTGTCCCACAACAACGACCGATTAGGAACATTTAGAATAAAATTATTCAAGGATATTATTATATATTAAACTACAAATAATAATAATAAATTCATTTAATCAAAATAAAGTGTCCATACAATAGGCCTAGGACACTATTACTAACACTTGATGGGGGAGGTACGATAAACACCTTTTTCCCCTTTTCAAATGAATGCTTGAGATGTCTTAATTAATTTTATGATTTCAACTTCAGATACTTTCGGTCGGTGCCAAAGTAGGAAAATTGGAGCCTGGAAAGAAGGTAAATGAATTCAGGAATTTTTTGAGCAATCTCATGCAAAGTGATGCCTGTCAAAATGCTGCCATTTTTGTATTTAGTTATTCTTCTAATACATCCAAAAGAATTCCTATGCTTTTACAGGTTCTTTTCTCGGATATAAATGCTTATGAGGTTAGTTAGCATTCCTTTTTGGTGAAAATATCATTTTGTGTTACCTTGGGTTGCCTTATATGTCAATATTTACCCTAGTTAGAAAAGAAATTCTGGTAACTTGCAAGTTTAGCAGTAAGACTATCATTAACTATTAAAATGATGGTATCTGTTATAGTGATGAATGATTTTTAGGCATAATATCTGGTTCATTCATTCGGCCGTAGGCTTCTTTAACGAACATAATAGTAATGTTATATTTCAAAAAATTGGGTGCATTGCACATGAGGTTGCTAAAATGCTATTGTGTTACTTGCAGGTGGGTTGCACGTGGGTTTTAGAACAAATACTAGGCATGTGTTTTGTAAAGAGAGTGACTTGTTAGCTGAAGTTGATTAAAGTTTCTTCTGGCCTTCTATTTTAAGATGAAGAATCAATTGTATTTCAGAATTGAGCAGTTGTTATATGCAATTATAATGTTGTTTAGTTGCTGCTACATTTATGTTATTAATTTATTGGAGATGATAATAATTGTTTAAATGTTAAGAAAGCTTGGTGTTCTTAAACATGCCTTCATAAAATCTTTGGGGAATAATATGAACTCATTAAAAATTTAACTCCACGTGAGCTGTGAAATCCACGAACTATTTTGATTTCATTGATTTTTCAACAAATTCTGGAAGATATTTTCCTGTTCTAACAAATGGCTAGAAACGTTATGTATCTCTATGTTCTTCAAGTTATAAGTCATGCAAATTCTTAAAACCCTAGAATTTCATATTTGTAAGACATTTTTTATGGCAGAAAAGCCAAGTTATAGTTTTGAAAAGCAAACAATGATCATTGTTACTACAATGGCGATACACAATTTTATCCAAAAATATGTCGGTCGAAATACTGCAGATTTTATGAAATATGAAAATATTAGCAGGGCATATGAGAATATTATTGATTCCGAAAATGTGCATAATGGAGAGAGTGATGATGATGGTGGTGGTGGTGGTTGTGAATCAAACAATTCAAGTGGTTTTGAAATGGAATTAACAAGAGGTGCTATAGTTTCTTGTTTAATGAATTCACTTTAAATTGTAAATGCTAATGTAAAATTTTTAGTATTTATATTTGGTATATAAATAGTATCCCTTTTGAAACTTTAATCCAAATACATGTAATATTTTAATTTGTTAGGTTTATGTTTTGTATGTTACATTAATATCTAATATGTATTATATATTCAAATAACATTTTAAAATAAAATAATACAAATGTGTTAAAATCATTAATTAAAATTAAAAAATAATTTTTTAAAATAATACAACGTGTTAATATCTAATTAAAAATAGTTAATGATTATATTTAAATATTTAAAATATAGTTTATATATTCTAATTAAATTTAATAAGTAATTAATATTAATTACTTAGAAATATAAAATTAATATTATATATTAAAATATTAACAATAAGTTATAAAAATTATTTTTTATATTCTTGCTAAAATATCATAATATTAACTAATTTGAACATTATTTAAATGCATATTTGTTACTTTATAATACCATGTCTAAAATGGACATTTTATTTCTCAAAAGAACGTTTTGACAGCAATACTAAACACTTAAATTTTAAACCAAACTTCTCAAAAGCACTTCTTAAAAGTACTTTTCCAGAGTACTTTTCAAAAGCAATACTAAACTAGCCTTAAGTTTTTATATGAGACTGTAGTATACTATAGATTCTGAAAAATACACCGTGAAACTCTGGACTCTGAAAACTATAGGGCCACGTTTGGTTCGCTGTAATGGAATAGAGCTGTAATTGAATAGAGGTGTAATGGAATAGAGGTGTAATGGAATAGAGCTGTAATAAGTAATTTAACTGTTTGGTTGAATGGAATGGAATAGAACTGTAATAGAATTCTTGTGTTTGGTTGAATGGAATGATGTTGTAATAGCATAAGGAAAAGAACTAAAATGACCGTAATACCCTTAGCGTAATTTTTTAGGTAGATGATTATTGTTATTGTTATTAAATTTTAATAAGATTATTATTGAAAATAATTTAATAAAAATAATAAATAATTTAATCATATTTTACATAATTATTATTAAATATAATTTAATAAAAATAATTTAATAACATTCTTAATATATTTATTATATGAATTAAAAATCAAAATATATAATACTATAAAATATATATAATCTATTTTATTATTTTTAAATTGTAATGCATATTTAATGTGCTAAAATATCATTATTGAAACAAATAATTTAATTATTCTACAATAAAAAATATTAGAAGTAATAAATAACTTGAGAATTTATATTTTGCATAAACATAATATTCATATATTAACAAAAGGTTACATGAAACATATATAAGTAAGTTAATTTTAACTTATGCCATGCATCTTTAAAGGCTAATTTTAATCAAAATAGATGAACTCCCGATCCTTGCTATGTATTAGTTAATTAATTTATGTGATTAAAGTACATGTCTTGCATGCTTTATATTATAGTATAGTATACATTTCTATTGCAATCCCTATAGTTTTTATATCTTGCTTTGTGCACCTTATCTAAGGATTGAAACATATGATTGACATGTTGATTTTTAGAAATAATTAATGAAATAGATTAATATAATACCAAGCTAAAACATACCGTCCCAAATATTACAAACACAAAAGTTACCAAAATATCATCAATACAACTATGATTTTTAATGCTCAAGAAGAAATCTTCCGACCCATTCCAATCGCATGAAGAAGGTAAACTAAAGAAAATGAGCATTTGCGTTGGATGATCTGGATTTTTGTCAATGCTCAAAACGTTCATCCACGGTTAAACCTTCTATTTCACATAATGTTGGATATAAATTTATAGCTTTTTCTTGGATGGTCGAAATTCTTCCGACTTTTGTTGAATTACCGCGACGGAGGCAATACTCCTCGATTTGTTCGCCAACAACCCGCATGTTTTCCGCCAATAAAGTGGCAAGATCATGAAATGAAGAAGAAACATGATCACTCGAATCGAATTCCTTTTTTCTTCTTTGAAGATGTAGAACCCCTTGGTTTCTAGTTGGTTGCGATTTCAGATTTGAAACATCCATGTCATCCAAAGAGATATTAGCTTCACAATCATAGAATTTGTTTCTTTCTTCATGAATATTTGTAGCACTACATCCTCAACATTTATTTCTTCAATGATATCGGTAATTGTTTGAGCATCTTTCCCAAGTGCCTCGATCTTTCGCGTAAATGGCGATAAGTTGGTCGTAATAAGGAAACTACGATGTTTAAATTGACCACTTCTTTATGACTCTATAAAAAAGAGGAATTCATATTAGTTATAAGTTTGGTGAAAATAAGATAATAAAGACTTGAAATAATTCTTACATTTATATATGAGTTCCACACCGCATCTTCAGCAACAACGAGCTGCCTATGCTCATCCCAACCAAAACCGCTATTGTTTTTTCCATTAAGCATGTCATAAACGATTGACCAATCCTTTTCAAGAGTCTAATCCTCGATTCAATATTAGGTTTAGCCTTCAACATTGAATTGGGTAAAACTTTTTCTAACATTCTTTCCAACTCATTTAAATAACCAGCTTTAAATCCCGTATCAGCATTAAAGGTTCCAACATTGTGCAAGTCGAGCATACAAGAAACCAACGCAGCATCTTCTTCTGGAACCCATTTCCTTTTGGTTCCTCGAGAACTTTGGGAAGAAATATTTGATTCTGAAAAACCTGACATAATTATCTTAAGAAAAAAACAAATTAACATTTGACAACATTAAGACATAATAGGTAGCTAGATTTACAGCATTTAAATAAGTATGTAAATACTTCAACTTGTGGCACTAAAATAATTCAATTTTGACATTTAAACACTTCATTTTGCATCACTTTAACATCTCAATTAACAACATTTATACACCTCAATCACAGCAATAAATCATCTTCAATTTACACCATTTAAACACGTCAACTTACAACACTTTAACACCCCAATTAACAACTTTTATACAACTCAAATACAGCCATAAACATCTATTTCCAGCAACTAAATAGTTCAATTTGCAGTACTTAAAACAATTCAATTTGCAGCAGTCTTACACTTCAATTCACAGTATTTAAATACTTCAATTTGCAGCACTTTTACACTTCAACTTACAGCATTTAAACACTTCATTTTGCATCACTTTAACATCTCAATTAACAACATTTATACACCTCAATCACAGCAATAAATCATCTTCAATTTACACCATTTAAACACAACTTACAACACTTTAACATCCCAATTAACATAGTATTGAAAACAAGGAACACAAGTACACATGGAACACAAGGAGCATCAGCAACATAGTATTGAAAACATAGTATAGGGACATGGGATATGACTCAAAAGATTTAAAACTCCGAACATCATAGCTGTGAGAGATCAACAATGACAGAGATGCATGATCACCAAGATGCAGGAATGTACTAAAACCAAATCATAAACCATAAAGGCAAACCTTGAGGTTTTAATGACCCAAAATGGAAAGAATATCGACGCAGACAAGAGCCAGGAGATGACAAATAATCTAAAGCACACACTTGCTCCAAGCTCTCTCTCGAATACTTGAAAACTTTAGCCGCTTCCAAAAACACATCACTTACATCATGTAGGGCAAGGATAATTGAACCAATGCGGAAAAAGCTGTAAACAAGGCAAACTATAATCATCTTCCAACTTGGATATCCACAAGATAATTTAATTTATCAAACTAACTCATACAAACAAAACTTTATAACTCTCAATGGCTATGTTCTTCCCTCACAAAAATTCTGTTAAATACTCTTCAATTCTAAATTCATATCATCCAAAACAATTTGCTGGCGATAGCTTTCTTTGACCTCAGTCAACAATAAGAAAATGCATTAAACAAAGTGGATGAATCCCATCCAAGGAAGTAGTGCATTAAAACTATATCATTAGCCAACAGAGGTTTGAAATGCTAGCATCAGAGCTTGTTTATATATGATTTTGTTGAATTGGGTATCGTTTGTTTGTAACCTTTGTTGATATAATTTATTATGCTTTGCTTCACTTTTACCGGTGTGATTTGGTTATATCGCAAATGGAAAGACTCAAAAATGGCTTGAGTTTGTTAATCCATTCCTTGCCCATTTAAAGACCGCCAAGAGCAAATGGCCAAGGGGTTACTCAATTATCCTTCAAACGGACCCCACAATTGATGCAACTTGGTTTTCTAAAGGAACTGTGGAAAGGTTATATATATGTATATATTGGCATTGGATCACTGTTTTTGTCTTTGTGATAGTGTTATAGCCAAGTCTGTATCTACCAACCTTGAAATTTAAATGAGATAGTAATTCCTATTTTTGGCATTTGCGGGTTTGTTCGATTTGTGAGTACTCTTGAGATCTTGGAACGAGTGTATTCATCGAATCTGAAATTTTGCAGATTGAAGATGCTATTGCAATTCAAAGCAATAACAATATGGGATCGAAAAGTAAGTAATATTTTTAGGGCTTTATTTTCATATATGCCATAGAGATTTTGTATGCATGTTGTTTTTTTCTTTTGGCGGTAGAAGAAAATCAAGTAAAACCTTTGGAAAGCTTAGAAGGTACTGTTAGTAACTTCTTGCCTATGGTTTTCACTCTGACTGGATTAGTGCCATTGTTAATATAACAAGCAAATATAACAAGAAAATAACAAGCAAAGGGCAGCCTAGATTGGAACTACATCTTTCTTTGTAAGTAACGCCTAAACAAGTAAAATAACAATCATCAAATACTGCAACTAAAACTAATTTAGATCTACAAATTGTTTTCATTTTCTCATACCACTTTCATCCTTGTAATAATAATTTACGGTAACTATAAGCTATCAAGTCCATCACAATTCATCCAATTCCACCAACTGCAGCTATATCTCAAATCCTTTATGCCCAACCAAAGCTAAATTACTAAGAAATTGGGAAAAAATTGCCACTAAATTTACATTAAAATGCACCAAGACATGAACTAAAATGAGAGAAAGAGAGAGATCATCAGTACCATTTTGTCCCTTCAAATTTTGAAGTTAACTCCCAACTTCCAGTTATTTAAAAGAAATGCAAAAAAAAAAGAAGGTTAATTTCAACGTAAACTAACAAAAATTAATAGTAAAAAATCCAGAACTTCATATATTGCCTTTTATAAAAGAAGATGATAAGAAAAAAAATGAAAAAAAAACATTTGCAGATCGGAGCAATCGAAATCAAATCCAAGTGATGAATAGCGTTTTAAATAAATTTAAAGAACAAACTTAAGGGGGAACGAATCAAATTAGGGCAAATAATTAAATATAATTAAACTAATAGTAATTTATTACACTTAATAAACTTACAAAGAGAAGCAGCAGAGGGCTGCTGATGGAGATGCAGCAGCAGGCTGCCGATAGAGATGTAGAGGGCTGCCAATTTGGGGAAATTGGGGGAGAAAATAAAGGGAATCGGGGTAGGGAAGAAATGGTTTGGGAAAATAAAAGCGGAAAAAAAAGAGATTTGAGGTGAAATTTTGGGATTTCGGGGTGGGGGAAGGGAATCGATTTTAGGAAAGCAGAAGACAGTATGAAAGCTAATGGACTGGTGAAATTTTGGTAAGGGTAAAAAGGGGTTCTTCAAGCAACGAATAGCTAAACGGTGAAGAAGGAAGGGAATAGAAATCCCCAAAAATCGCCACTTAAGCGCAGCATGGAATACACCCGTAATAGGTATTCCATTGAAGCAAACGTCTGCTTCTATGGGCCCACAAAATAAGCCTGTAATGGGCATGTAATGGAATAGCCATTACATTGAACCAAACATGCCATAGATATTGATACTCTAGTGATGAAACTTTAGAACTCGAACATTTTGGATTGGTAATTAAAGCTTGTTTCTAATTGTTAAATAAAACTACATAAAATTTAAGAATTCAATAACAAAAAGATGAGTACTCAAGGCATTCGTACTAGGGGTATAAGAGCTTGTGGAGAGCCGAGTCTAATGACCCAAATAGATTTGTCTACATCCCAAGTATGCACACCTGAGCCCTAATCGAATTTGAGCCAGTGGCTAAATTGGTCGAGAACATGTAAACTATGGAGGAGGACCATCAGGAGCTTACTGACGATGATGTGTCACATGCCATGCTTTGGGTGCTACAGCGTGTTGTTGGGGCCCAAAGTGGATTTAAAATCAGGACCAATGGTGAGAGGCTCTGAACTAACAAAATTGAGTTATTTAGGGGTGTTGTTGGGCCGACCCCCATTGTGGTAGAGTATTGGCTAGAGGTTACGGAAAGGATTTTGGACAACATAGAGTGTACCCTTCAGCATAAACTGAAAGGTACGGTTTCGCTCCTAAGGGATGAGGCTTACCACTGGTGGCAAGCTGCTGCAAGGGGTACCCAGGCTAAAAGACTGACTTGTAAGTATTTTTTGGAGTCTTCCTAGAATAAGTATGTGGGTAAGTGATACGTTGAATCCCATCGATTAGAGTTCATTGAGTTCAAGCAGAGGGATAGATCAGTGGCCGAGTATGAGGCCGAATGTCTACGGTTAAGTCGCTGGTTATGACTGAGCAAGACAAGTATGTTAGAGTTGAAAATGGGCTGAGATGTGGCCCCTCTACAAGAAAGGGTTTTGAAGCGTTAGTGGAGAAAACCAAAATTGTGGAGGAAGTGAAGCGTTTGGAACGCGAATTGAGGGATAAAGCTAGAGTCCATGCAAATAGAGATGCCAGTCCTATTGTTTAGGCTCCCCAACCTAATAAGCGAGCCTGAGACTATTGACCTAGGAAAATGTTGTTGTTGTTGATCGAGGGAGAGCCTAATATTGTGCCACTTGTGGTAAGAGGCATCCAGGAGAATGTTAGAGGAGTTTGGGCGTATGCCTAAGATATGGATCTTTGGAGTACAAGATCAAGGATTGCCCACTTCGTAATGAGCAAATACAAGCACCGGATCAAAATTGTGTTCAGAATCAGAGAGTGGGACAGCAGCCTCTGAGAGCTCGAGGTTCGAATAGAGATAATGTGAGGCAGAAGTAGGAAGCCCAAGGTTAGGGTGTTGACCAAGATGATGCTAGAAGCCTACACTGGTGTACGCAGCTAGGTGTAGAGAGGACCATGATGCCGTCGATGTCATTTACTGTTAATACCGTACCATATTTTGCTCTGATTGACATTAGATTAACCAATTTATATGTTTAATGTTTAATGGTTGATAAATTGGGTATTGAAGTAGAGAATACTATTAGTAATGTGGTAGTCCTTAGTCCCTTAGGACAATCTATTCCTATTAATAAAGTGAACAAGCGGTGTCCGTTAAAGATTAAAAGAGAAATATTTCTAGCAGATTTGATGGAATTACCCTTCGAAAAATTCGATCTCACTCTAGGAATGGACTGGTTGGTAGAACATCAAGTCATATTGGATTATGCTGCTAAGAGGGTCACTTTGAAGACTCTAGATGGGAAGGAGATAGTGATGGTTGGAGAACGTAGAGATTTCTTATCTAATGTGATCTCCGTTCTAATGGCTGAAAAATTTCTACGCAATGGATGCGAAGCATATCTGGTTATATTATGGATACGAGTGTCAATAGGCCATCTGTTGAGAATATCCGTACTATGAGGGACTATCCCGATGTCTTTCTAAAGGAGTTACTTGGATTACCTCCAGAACATGAGGTAGAGTTTGGTATCAATTTTTTGTTAGGAACAACTATGGTGTCTATCGTTCCATATCGTATGGCACCCAAAGAGCTCGTGTAACACCCCAAACCCGGCTTAGTCGTTATAGCCGAATTTGGAAGTGTCATATGAAATGGGGTTGAAAACTATTGTCGTTAAGTTAAACCATACAAGTTCATTAGCCATTGTCACTATTATCAATTTCAATGCTCTCATTCATTTAGTCGCTTAGAGGTAAGATGTATTTGTAGCGGAAGCTTTAAAAAAAAACGTTGTGTTTAGAAAACCGTTCAAGATTTTAGAAAAACCCTTGCTTTTGGTAAAATCCGAGTTACATCGCGTTTTGCAGTTATAAAATCATATAATCGCAGTCTAACCCAAATTAAAAGAAGACAATTCCGTAAAGTCCACTTACATGAAAGCCAAAATAAACCAGAATATATAAATTATATCATAGATATAATTAGTTCGAACAGGAGGTCACCGAGGGGCTTCGCAGCACCGATCCGCCTAAGACTATGGAATACTTGTACAGAAAAAAGTGAGTTTACGTAAACTCAGTGTGTAACCCCACATAATTAAGCATGCACTCAACTAGAAAATCAGAATCAGTCAGGCACAGATTCGGGCTTAAGCTGTAACACCCCTCACCCGTATTCACGGTCAGAATAGGGTTATGAGGTATTACCGATCAACACATATCATATAACATACATAGCTTGTAACACCCCTAACCCTTATCCGTCGCCAGAAATGAGTTACAAGGTATTACCGGACTTAACTTCCAATTTGGGGCATAAAATTTGAAACTGTCCATCAGCATCATATTGACTAAATCGACTATAACTCGAGTTACAAAACTCGAAATTTAGATCATAACATCTTTACTTCATTTCATATAAACTCTATACATTAATCATACTTATAAATATACCAAAACCAAATCAAACGAAATCATCAAGCCAAAATATAAATTCCAAGAATAATGAGATGGACAAGCCATTTTCGCATGGCTTATACAAATATATACAACTACAAAACTAGCAATATCAAAACTAGACTATACATGCCACATAACCAAATCTCCAAGCATTTATTTACCGAAGCAAAATTTGGATAGTGTGATGAGATCTCCTTCGACTTCCAACCCGAGCAAGTCTTTGAAACTCTATAAACATAGGAAAAATTACATAAAGTAAGCTTTGAAAGCTTAGTAAGCCATAAGCAAATAATTCACCATAGAAACATATATAATTTAATTCAAATAGGCCAAATTTGGTTAATCACATACACATGTACAATCACTTGTCTCATATAATCCATGTTCCTCGTTAAGTAGCTTCACTTATTCATAATTCATATCATCATTAAGTAAACTTTTCCATCTCAAAACAAATACACATATACATTTGTTCACATATATACATATTAACTACCAAATTTTCTTTCTTACCTTTCAATTCATATAATTCACATATAAATACATATGATATACAATTTTCATTTCAACATCTAAAACTTACTTATTAGATCAAACACACATGATTCATTATACCATCACATATGGCCCAATATACTAGTTTAATCCATTATCATATATATGACCGATCATCCAAAATTAATTAAACTATCACATGTACTCATATATTGAATTTAATATAATATCACATATAACCACTTATACACAAATTCAATTCATCATTACATATGCACATACCTTTGTGACCGAACCTATAAGGTTAATTAAATCAACTTATTTGATGATAATGGATTAGTAATTGAAATTACATATATCATGCTACCATTCAACAGCTATCTAGATCAATAGGTCTCAAAAATCAACTACCAACATACCATTCATTCATTCAATCAAACTCATAGATTAATAATCACCTCTCGATACTTTAATTCCGTATACAAGAACAATTTACCTCATTAATATTTAAACTACACAATTATCATACATCAATCTCATGCTCATTAGAACTCAAAACAAATGGACTAAGTATTCATATCCTTCATACCATATCGAAATAACTTAAATAAATTTGCACCAAGATGATAAACCATTATCCAATATGTACATACCTAACACTTTTGTTTACCTTTACTAAGTGTTTCTATCCTTGAGCAAAACCCGATAACCCGCACACACAGTGCCTTTAAACCGATCTCGCACACACAGTGCTCGGTGAATAAACCCGCACACACAGTGCCTTTGAACCGATCTCGCACACATAGTGCTCGGTGAATAAATCCGCACACACAGTGCCACTCAATCAATTTCGCACACACAGTGCTCGGTGAATAAATCCGTACACACAGTGCTCGGTGTTAATCCCGCACACATAGTGCCATTCCACCGATATCGCACACACGATTGCTTTCGGTGTTTAATCCCGCACACATAGTGCCATTCTACCGATATCGCACACACAGTGCTCGGTGTTTAATCCCGCACACATAGTGCCATTCTACCGATATCGCACACACAGTGCTCGGTGTTAAACTCGCACACAAAATGCCATTATCCAAACCTTTCTTTATTTAAGCAAAGCTTATAATTCCAATTTCACACACACACATATATATATATATATATATATATATTTATATACACAAGAATATGATTTTCCCATAATAACTAAACCTTCTTATACCATCTCTTTGCACTTTAAGCACAACTAAAATATAAGCATATTTATACATTCACCATCATTATATTTGGCTAATTTATCAATAGTTTTCCCCATTCAACATCATATTCGGCCAATATATATATATAAAGTTCCAATTTCACATTCGCAATTTAAATTCTCAATCCATTAATTCATCTAATTATATACATATGATTTTATAAATAATTCAAATAAACCCGATTGCTTATAAACTTACTCAAGTAGTTCCTTGAACATATCAATTACCATTCCTCACATTCGGTAATAGCAAATATAATTATAAACATTTCAATTCAGCATGAATAATTTACATTTATTTAAAATTAAGAACAACCATTTACTTATAGACTTACCTCAATCCATAGATGATTATTCCCGACCTTCTCTTTTCCCGATTTATAATCGATCTATTTATTTCGGGATCAAAGCATAATAATAAATCAATATACTAACTAACTCAAATATCAAATCAAATTCAAACTCAAACCATCCTATCATTTAATTACAATTAGTAAAAACATATTAATTCCTCACAATTGGTCAACACAAACACAACCATTATCCTATTCATTTAACATTGAACCACATGAATACAGTAGGAATTTATATTAGTTCAGACATCATTCAAATTCTGCATTTTAGTAACCCAAATAACCCACCAAATCACTTAAATAATAATTAACAATTAACTTATTAATGCGGTACATCTTAATTACCAATTACGGTCTTGATAGCTTAATTTGGAATCAATTTGGATATCATTATTTAACATTACTACAACCATTTCTTCAGTTGTAATTAATTACCCATCGACAGCCCAAACAACATAAACATACAGCTATTGAACACCATTTAACCAGCACATTAACTAACATTTAGACATAAATTCTGCAGCATTTACTTTGGTTTTAATACTCATTCAATAACTTCATAAATAGTTGCATTAACCCCTTAAAAAAATCAGGTTTAGACACCATAAACCGCAACTAAATAAATATCATTAATTATTCATTTACAACTACAACCATTATTACCATAATTTAAAGTCATTCGGACCACATTTATTAACATCGAACAACAATTTACTGCTGCTTTAACACCAAACAAAAATCCATAAAACAGCATAAATATAATCACTTAGACAACATTAATTGACGCCTAAAACAAAAATTTTACATTGCATTAACACCACGCATGATCCTTAAAGCATCATAAATACACCTCTCGAACATCATTAACAATGCACTATTCAACAACATCAACACCAAAAATCGACTGACATAAGCAGGCGACAATTAACAATACCAACAAGGTAAAATCCGGACAGCAATTTAACCGTTTCAGCAATTATCAAACACAAGAGAATAAAAGTTCAAGGAAAACTCACTAAGGTTCCCAACACCGATTCTACCTATTCAATTCGTTCTTTCCCTTTTCTGTTATTCAACCCCAGAGTTACAGAAATGGAGTATAACAACACAAGCATTCACTAAATTCTTTTAACACAAGTGAGAAACTCTTCATCTACTAGACATGCAACATTTACAACTAGAAAAGAAACTCTTCTCTTCTCCCTCACATTCGGTTAAGCTCAAATCAACAATGCAACTAGAATTTGTCAACAAAAAGCTATGGGCAAAGGAGAGTTTAGAAGAGTTACCCTTCTTCTTGAAGATTTTAACTTCTAAGCAAACAAATTCCATGGTTTTTCACTACATGCAGCCGGCCTCTTCTCTCTAGCTTCATTCGAAAGAGACAAGGAAGCAAGATAGACCAAAATAAATAAATAAAGTCTTTCTTTTCCTTCCTTAATATCGGTTGAAGAGAATGAATAAAAAAATATGAACACTAATGTGGCTTTGTTTTATTATAATTCATATAAATAAGCCAATTACCAAATTAACCTTTGTAATTTAATAGCAAAACCTTTTAATGGTGGTCAATTACCGTCCACTTGCCTATATAGTGGCCAAATATCATTTTCAGGACTTAAAAATTAATAGACCATAGCAATTTAGTGCTTCAACAATTAGATTACCACTTTTACATTTTACACGATTAAGTCTTTTTATAAAAATTGAGTACACAAACGATAAAATTTCACACGAACTTTCACACCTCTTAATTCACATACTGTAAACACCAAGGATAATATTCTAATATATATATATTTTTTTACTCGAATTTGTGGCCCCAAAACCACTTTTTCGACTAGGGTCTAAACCGGACTGTTACATAGCTCATACATTTATGCATCCATTCTAATACACCATTCAATCATAATCACATTGTTCCTTATGAAGGCCTATGAGGCCTTAAACATGCTTTAGAAGTGGTTCGGGACTAAACTGATAACATACAAAAATTTTGGAAAAACTTAGAAATTTTTCAAACATACAAGGGTCACACGTCCGTGTAAACAGGCCGTGTGTCTCACACGGCTCCACACACACTCGTGTCCTAGGCCGTGTGAAAACAGGGAATACATACTGACTTGGGTCACACGGTTGACCACACATCCGTGTGTCTAGCCCGTGTGCCCTTTGAAATGGCCACACACGCTCGTGTGCCAGGCCGTGTGCTAGGCTGTGCCAATCCTGTAAGGTATACTGACTTATACAACAGGGCCAAGTCACACGCTCGTGTGCTAGGCTGTGTGCCATTTAGAGGGTATACTGACTTGTACCACATGGCCAGTCACATGCCCCTGTGTGAAGCCATGTAGAGCATATTAATTTCAATTCAATTTCAACACCAGGGGACACACGACTGTGTAGCATGACCGTGTGTCGCACACAGCTAAGACACATGCCCGTGTCTCTGTCCGTGTGGACAAAACTAGGCCATTTCAAGGCCAATTTTCCACCCTTACTCATGTTCACCTAATCAACCAAAATGGTACCATTTCATCATATAATAGGCAGCCAAAATCATCATCAATATACATAATTCATATCATATCCATTTCAACCAAAATCAATACTCAAGTCTATACCAATTACCTATTCAAATCCTTATACCATCAAGCATTAATTCACAAGTACATAACTTCTCAAGTTATCAACTCAATCACACCATATAGATCATATACCAAACTTAAAATATAACCATTTGAGCAATTATGAAACCATAACCACATTTATATCAAAACATACCAAAATAAGCCATCACTCATGGCTATATATACAAAGCAAACATATACATTTACAAGCAAACTCTCATGGCTATATTCACAACCAAAATACCACAACTAGTCTATTCATTCCATATACCGTATATACACAACTCAAAAGTACCAATATTGGTGTTTGATAGTGCGATGATATTCTCGACGGCTCCCAGATCCGAGCTAGCTTTGATTCTATATAAAACATAGGAAAATAACACAAAGTAAGCTTCATAGCTTAGTAAGCTCGTAAGTGAATAACTCAGTTCATCAAATAAATGTATTTCAACCAAATATACATGTCAAAATCATATACACATCATCTACAAACCTTTTTCATGTCTCAAAACATGATTGAACTTTCTCTATTTAATATTCAAATAGGTTCTATACATACCTATATCGTCTCGTACTAACATCTTTCTCAACGCCTCATTCGTTTACCCGTAGAACCATTCGGAATATAAGTCGAATATTCAAATATCTCAATCGATAAGTACCTATACCATGACCCTTAGCCAAATCAAGGTAACTTATCCCGGAGTACCTATACCATGGCCTATATCCAAATCAAGGTATCACTAGCACCCGAAGTGCCGATATCATGGCCCGAAGCCAACACAATAACCTAATGACATGTCACTAGCATCCTAAACTATTTCTAAGGTTCAACTGGGAAGTTTCACTTGTCGAATTCATCTTCGAACACATCCGTAAATTTGTTTTCACAATTTAAACATTATATGAAATCTCATAATCACAATTTATGCAATATCAAAGCATTTAACATACATTTGTAATGAAATTACCACATATGAACTTACCTTGTACTCAAAATTGACAAATCGGATCGATTACTCGATAACCTTATTTTTCCCCCGATCTAAATTCGAATTCTTTCTTTCTTGAACTATATGTATTCAAAAACAACTCATTTAATCACCTACTCATTCAATTTAGTCCAAAAATACATGTTTGGGCATTTTTACACATTATCCCCTAAACTTTCACATTTATTCAATTTAGTCTCTATTTCACAAATACACAAACTTCACAAAATTCAACTTACCCATGCTTAGCTGATTTATACATAAGCCCCTAGCAGCCCAAAACTTTTATTTATTTCACATTTCAACCACACAATTTGCATATTTCTCAATTTAATCCCTATTATGTATTTTCATAAAAAATCACTTTATAAAACATGAAAATCTATCATCTAAATTTCATATTTCATCCTCAAATATCAAAGAACACATAAGCTCATAAATGGAAACTCTCAAAATCTTTAACAGTTTTGAAATTAAAGGTACGGGCTAGCTAGATTGAGCTGCACCGATTACAAAAACATAGAAATCATCAAAAACCAAGCAAAAATGAACTTAAAATTGAGCAATGAAGTAGTCGAAACTTAAACACCTAAAAATGGCTTGTTCTTCTCTTCACATTCGGCCAAGAAGATGAGAAATAAGCTTAAAATTGATTTTGTGTTAATTAACACATAATATTTATACAATTACTATTATAACCTTAATGAAAAAAACCATTTAAAACATTCATTAAATGTCCATATATTTCCCTACCAATGGTCTAATTACCATTTAAGGCCATCATATTTAGAAGCCAAAGCTATTAGATAGAATGCAACTTTTGCATTTTACACGATTTACTCTTTTTTCTCAAATTAACCATCCAAACGATAAAATTAGCTCACGAAATTTTCACACATATTAAATAACATGCTGTAAACACATAAAAATAATATTAAAATAATTTTTGACATCAAACTTGTGGTTTCGAAACCACTATTTCGATTTAGCTAAAATCGGGGGTTACATAAGCCCATTACAAATACAGACACAGATGTGCAAATTAGACTCAGAAATCAGATATCCTACCCCTATCCTTTACACACCATCTCCGACCATCCCTACATACCATGTGGGGTTTAAAACACCCACCTAGCCCTACACACCATGTTGTACCAATGCAGCACAGAACAGATATAAGTAGCCATGGTGCCAGATAATAGGCATAAATTGCCTTTAAGAACAATTCCTCCAATATACATCATCCTATCCCCAATGTCAGATACATAAATATACAAATACAGATAAAAAAATCTAACATGCTCACATGCTCACATATAAGCGTACATAAATAACAGATATGCAGATAATAGTGCAAGTAGGCATGCATCAGTATCCTAATCCACAAGCCTAACTTGGCCTAGCCTGTATAGCTCACACGGCTACACTCCGGTCGCCACACGACCATGTTGTCGCCCACGGCCTACCACACAGAGGATCCATCAATAATTTAGCAGATTTACTAATGAATTCCATAACAAGTAAACGATGCGAACTCACTTACCGCCAACGACAACCACTGCTAACACGTTCTAAACCGTTGGTGCTCTAACGTAAGGTTTCCCATCAATTCTTACACATAACGTTCTTAAAGAATTACTATACTTTCGAAAAAACTCATTAATAAGAAACTCCACCTTTCGAAAAAAATTTATCAAAATTGAAACTCCACTTACTAAACACACGATAACCATGAAACAATGCTCCACAAGATCACAATGCCAAAAAGAAGGAATCGAACGCTGAAAGAGAAGGAAGAAAAGAAAAGAAAAAAGTTCAAAGAAAACGACGTTAATTTTTTCTAGAAGAAAGAAAAACACAAAACTAATCAGATTTTCCCAAAATCCCTTAATTCACTCCACTACCCTACTACTGATAACTTCTCATAATTTTAACCCAACTAGAGCTATATCAGATAGCAGAGCAAAAAATATAACACCCTTGCTAATGTAGGGATTCGAACACAGAACCTCCAACACTCTAACTCCCTCACCACTTGAACTAGCAGGCTCATTCTGATATAAAATTATAGGCAATTAAATATAAGCCAACTGAACAAGGATAGGACTTAAGCCAGAAAAATAATAAAATTTACCAAAGCTAAGGCTTGAATATGGAACCTCACACACACACAACTAGAACACTTAACCACTGAAGCAGATACATATTTGTGTCAAGTATTCACAGATACAAAAACATAAAACTTGAGGCGTTATAACTCTACCCCCTAAAAGAAATTTTGACCTCAAAATTTACCTGATCAGAAAAGATGAGGATACTGCTGACATATCGAATCCTCAGGTTCCCACGTAACCTCCTCAGTGCCATATTCCGCCACTAAACCTTCACTAATGGTACAGACTTTCTCTTTAAAATCTTGACATCGCGATCTAGAATCTGAATCGCTCCTCCTCAAAGGTCAAGTCCGACCTAACCTTGATCTCCTCAACCGAGACAACATGCGATGGATCAGATCGAGTACCGTCTCAACATCGAGACGTGAAACACATGATAAATACGGTCCAATTCAAGAGGTAGCTCTAACTGATAAACAATTGGTCTCACACGTTTCAGAATCTGATACGGCCTAATAAACCTAGGGCTCAACTTGCCCTTACGACCGAACCTCAAAACCTTCTTCCACGGATAAACCTTAAAAAGATGAAGTCCCTCACTGAGTACTCAATTTCTCACCTCTTCAGATCTGCATAAGACTTCTATCTATCGAAGCCGCTTTCAGATGATCCCGATTCAGTCGAACTTTATCCTCAATCTCAGAAACCAACTCAGGACCCAAAACTCGAACGTTCACCCAACTTAGTCCAACACAAAGGAGTACGACACTTATGACCATACAAAGCCTCGTAAGGTGCCATCTGAATACTAGTTTGGAAACTGTTATTGTAGGCGAACTCAGCTAGAGGCGGATAATCCTCCCAACTACCTCAAAAATCAATCACACAACTCCGAAGCATATCCTCCAGTATTTGAATCACCCTCTCAAATTGACCATCGGTCTGAAGATGGAACACAGTACTGAAGTCTAACCTTAAACCTAGAGCCTCATGTAATTTCTTCTAGAATCGAGAAGTGAAGCGAGGATCTCTATCAGAAATAATTGAGATAGGAACCCTATGTAGTCTTACTATCTCATAAATGTACAATTTCGCTAGCTTCTGCAGAGAATAATCAGTTTGAACCGGAATGAAGTGAGCAAACTTGGTTAATTTATCCACGATGACCAAAAGAATCATTCTTAATGGGTGTTAAAGGCAACCCACTAACGAAGTCCATCGTTACTCGCTCTCATTTCCAAAGAGGAATCTTAACCGAATATAGTAACCCCGAAGGTAACTGATGCTCAGCCTTAACTGTTGATACATTAGACAACGAGCAACGAAATCTGTAACCCCACACTTCAACCCCGGCCACCAATACAACTCACGAAGATCACGATACATTTTATTACCACCGGTATGCATAGTATAAGGGCTATTATGCTCCTCCTTCAGAATCAACTACCTCAAATCAGAGTCATTCAGTACACAAACCTAACCTCGAAAACATAATACCCCATCATTATTCAATCCAAAATCTAAAGTGCTACCACTCTCCACCTGACAGAACTGCACACCCAAAGTTTTATCCACTAACTATTTATCTTGAATCTACTCAATCCAAGTCGGTTTAACTTGTAACTCGGCTAACAGACTCCTATCTTCAAACAAACTAAGGCAAGCAAACATCACCCTCAGATCAGTCATCGCTTTCTACGGCTTAGAGCATCAGCCACCACATTATCCTTACTAGGGTGGTACTCTGTAGTAATCTTTAAAGAGTTCAATCCAATAGCGCTGCCTAAGGTTCAACTCCTTCTGAGTAAGGAGATATTTGAGGCTCTTGTTATTGGTTTAGATGATACACCTCTCACCATACAGATAATGCCTCTGGATTTTCAATGCAAAAACCACCGCAGCCAACTCAAGATCATGCGTTGGATAGTTTCCCTCATGTGTCTTAAGCTGACGGGACGCATAAGCCACAACTTTACCATCTCTGTATCAAAATGCACCCCATACCGACGTGCGATACATCACTATACACCATAAAATTCTTACCGAGTTCAGGCTATATCAGAACAGACTTGAGCTTCTCAAAGCTTGAGTGCTACTCATTCGTCCAGACAAACAACATATTCTTACATAGAAGTTTAGTAAGAGGAGATGCAATCAAAGAAATCTCTCAACAAAGCATCGATAATATCTCGCCAAACCCAAAAAGCTACGAATCTCAGACACATTCTTAGGCTATTTCCAATCAAGCACAAACTCGATCTTTCAAGGATCTACTCAAATCCCCTTAGCAGAAACCACGTGCCCTAGAAAAGTCACTTCACACAACTAGAACTCATACTTGCTTAGCTTAGTGAAAAGCTATTTCTCACGAAGAATCAGAAGCACTACTCTGAGATGCTCATCATACTCATCCTCTGTCTTAAAATATACCATAATATTGTCGATGAAAACCATGACAAACTGGTCCAAATAAAGCTGAAACACCCGGTTCATCAAATCCATAAATGCAGTCAAAGTATTTGTCAGACCAAAAGGCATAACTAGTAACTCGTAGTGTCCATAACAAGTCCTAAATGCAGTCTTATGAATATCCACATCCTTAACCCTCAACTGATGATACCCAGAACGAAGATCAATCTTGGAGAACATAGAAGCTCCTTGAAACTGATCAAACAGGTTGTCGATTCTCGGAAGCGGGTACTTATTCTTCACGGTCAACTTATTCAGCTGCCGATAATCAATGCACATCCTCATGGTCCCATCCTTCTTCTTAAAAAATAGAATCGGTGCTCACCACGAGACATGTTAGAATGGATGAAACCATGGTCTAGAAGCTCTTACAGTTGAGCCTTGAGCTTACTAAGCTCTTTCGGTGTCATAAGGTAGGGAGCGATTGACATCAGAGTCGTACCCCAAAGAAGCTCAGTCTCAAACTCCACTTCTCTATTAGGAGGTAATCCGGTAACTCCACAGGAAAAATGTTCAAAAAATACTTTACTATTCTGATATTCCCAACAGAAGAGTCCTCAAAATTAGAAACACTTACGTAAGCTAAGTACGCCTCACACCCTTTCGGACCAGTTTCTCAGCCATAAAAGCGGAGATCACATTGGAAAGATAATCTCAACGCTCACCGATTATTACCATCTCCTCATCATCCATAGTATTCAGAACGACCCTCTTAGTCACACAATCCAAATTAACTCAGTGCTCGACTAACCAGTCCATACCCAAGTTAAATCAAACTCCCCAAATAGAAGCTCCATCAAATTAGCCAAGATAATATTTCCTACACCACTAACGGAACATCTCTATATAGTTTACTAACCCGAATAGATTGCCCCAACAGACTCATTACAGTAACCTCACTCGAAGTGCTCTCAACAAAAATCCCCAGGTTTTTAGAAACAAAACTAGCTATATATGAGTGAGTAGACCCTATATTTATCAAAGAGGTAAATAGTACATAAAAAATAAAGAACATATTGGTGATGACGTTAGGAGCATCTCTATCTTCGTGGCTTCATGCAGCATAAACTAGTGAAGGATACCTCGCCTCTGTCTAACCAGCACCTTTGCCCGATGCTCTCTCCCCTCGGCCCATACCATTACCACCCCTAGCTTGACCACAGGCCCTAGGTGGTTACTGAACTTCCCTCTAAGGTCGCACAAAACTCGGAGCTCTAATATGGTGCTCTAAAGATCCACACCTCAAATAGGCCTTAATCCTCCTTCAACACTCACCCGGATGGCGCCTACCACAATCGCCACATGGCTGCAACCCAGATGAAGCAATAGGGGCTCCCACTCTAACTAGCCCATCAGATTTGACCTTTTTCTTAGGCCTCTGTATAGAACTCGAGGCCTCTGAATCCCTCTTGTTCTTTCCTCTCTCCCTATCTCTATTCTGGTGCTCCACACTTAACATCTTCGATGATCTTTGCCTTCTCGACAAGAATAGAAAACTCACGCTCCCTCTGCAGAGCTATCAAAACTCTCAGATTATCTCTCAGCCCATCCTAAAAATGATCACACATCTCATATTCTGATGCCACTATACTTCGAGTATAGCGACTCAGCCTTAGAAATTCGATCTCATACTCGGCCACAGATCGGTCACCTTGAGTGAGATTCAAAAACTCACACTGGTGGGCATCTACGTAGCTATCTCTCACATACTTGCTTTTAAATGCAGTCTTGAAGAATTCCCAAGTCAGACAATCAGGCTGAGTGCCATCCTTAACCGTTAACCACCACTGGTATGCTTCGTCACGAAGCAAGGAAACTGCACCCTTTAATTTTTGCTCAGGGGTACAGTCTAGATCATCCATAATTCTCTCGGTGGCCTCTATCTAGTAATCAACCACGTTAGGGGCAACTCCTGTGACACCCCTAAACAACTCAGCTCCATTAAACTAGAATTGTTCAGTTATCGACCCACGGCCCCTAGATCTAGAATTGGGCTAGCGACCCTCTCCAATATCCTCAGTATGGCTTGGGATAGTGTGTCGTCTCCAGCCGAACTACTCTGAGACCCAGTCTTAGTAGCAAGTGACATAGGTGTCTCACTAGTGTCCAGATTTAGCATGCTGCCTAGAGATGAAGACTCAGCTTGAGCCTCCATACATCCTCTACCATGGCCTCGAGTACCATAGGAGAAAGAGTTTGAGCTGGTTCTTCATATTTTGGCTTCATGTGAGTTTAATTCTTACCCGTTTCTTATAATTTTAAATTTTTGAGATTGTTACAATTTGGTCCAACTAAACCTTACCTTAGTTTTTGATTTTATTAAATTTTTTTAGAAGGTTCCATTGATGAATATTGGATTTTTTTATGAATAACATGGATTTAGAGCCTTGATTTTGTTGTATGATGATTTTATAAAGTGATTTTGTTAAATATTAATTTTAGGATTAAATTGTGAAAAGGTTAAAATATTAGGGTTTGATAGTGAATTATGGGTTTATTAGGGCTGTATGAAGGTCTAGAATATTTGGATAGGTTATTGATTGAGAAAATTAGTTAATTTGATAGATTAACTAATTAAGGGATTAAATTGCCAAAATTGTAAAAATTTAAGGTAAGTGTGTAAATTCAAAAAATAAAAAGGTATTAATTATAAAATGAATTGGAAATGAAATATATGCTAATAAGTGAATAATTTTATATTTTAGATCAAGATCCCGTAAATACTCGAGAAAAAGGAAAAATAGTCCCTGAACTTTTGCAGTTATTACAATTCAATCTAGGTAAGTTCGTACAGTTAAAATTTAGTATTTTGTATAAATTTATGAATGGTATTATTTATTTATTCTATTGTTGGAAATGAATTATTGTTGGAATTATAATATTGAATTGGATTTCGGTTTGAATGGAACGCGGGATTTGAATACATTCGTATTTTGGTGTATGATGATATTGGAAGGAGACGACGACAATTTTCCCAAGTAAATTGGGGTCCAGCATTTATTGTGAACTCTCGTGTTTTACTTTCTGTTCAGCTCTTATGAGCTTCTATTCAACTCTTATGAGTTTCTGTTTAGCTCTTACGAGCTTCTTTTCAACTTTCGAGCTTTTGTTCAGCTTTTATGAGCTTTTGTTGGTGTATTCAAGAAGACTAGCTTTTATGAGCTTTTGTTAATGATGTACTCTTATCCATAAGTCGATCTTCGAATGGAAAAATTTCGGTAAGGTGATTTATTTAATGAATTTGAAAGACATGTTATTCATTTTATATTGATTTGAAAACGGATGGATTTCTTAATAGAAGTTATAAATGACAGGAAATTGTTAGTGAATGACAAGTAATTGACATGAATGTTTTTATTTATTTGACTTGTTATTATAGGTTCGGTAAGATTTTTGTTTAAACCATTATACTTACTAAGCTTCATTAAGCTTATTTGTATTTTTAATATCTTTGTAGATTTTCAAAAGGTTGGACGATCGGATCAGCATTCAAGTCACATTATCTAGCTTATCTCGGTAGTTTTTGAAACATTAAATACGGTTTATATGGCATGTATAGGCTTTTGTTCGATTTTGGTCAAAATTTAGCTTATGTAAATGTTATGAATAATATTTTGTTCATATAACCAACATACATATTGATATGAATTTAAAGTATGAGTATGATGTTAGTATAAGTGATATATATATATATATATATATATATATATAATTGAGTTAAAATGAACTTTGCTAACTTAATTAGGTAAATTAAATAGGTAAGTTTGGATATTAGTGACTTTTTTTTAAGTTGTCATTAGAGGTACTTATGATTATATTGGTTGTATATGGTAGTATTACATGTATAAGGCTTGATTTTAGCTTGTGTTGAATGCCTTGTTATGGCTTATTGATGTGTAAATTGTTGAGGCTAGGTTGGTATCAATTTGGGTGAGAAATGTTGCTTAGAAAATGGCCTATTTTCATCCACACGGGCAGAGACATGGGTGTGTGTCTCAACCGTGTCTGACACACGGCCAAGTGACTCAGTCGTGTGTCCCTTGTATCATTTAAATTGCACAAGTCAGTATGCATACATGGCCTAGCATACAAGCGTATGGCTTGGCCATGTATCCCAAGTCAGAGAGTTATACGGGCACAGACACAGGGCTGGGACACGGTCGTGTGTCCCTATTTCGAATACCCACATAGCCTGAGACACGAGCGTGTCTCCTGACCGTGTGAGACACACAGTCTGGTCACACGGCCTTGTGTCCCCTGCAGCTTTGAAAATTTCAATGTTTTCTAAAAAATTCTGTGAGTACCTGATCTAGTCTTGATTTATATTTAACACATAATTTGGGCCTCGATGGCTCATATAAGGGACAATATGTTTGATTTTGATTAGTTTCTAGCATGAATGTTATATTATAGGAAATGTCTATTTATTTTATCTATAATCTCTAGTAATGCTCCGTACCCCTATTCCGGCAATGGATACGACTTAGGGGTGTTACATTTACTGGTATCAGAGCTACGGTCTGTCAATTCTCAGACTGAAATTAACATGTGAAATGTCTAGAATTACATGCCATATAAATCTATGATAGTGTGATGTGTATGATCCGATCTAACCTTTGTTTTTTATAGATTGTAAAGATGTTAGATGGATCTGAACGTGCTAACAATGATGAGGTTAACAGTAAAGTACCGACTTCTGAACATGGGACGAGTAGTAATGTCTTGATCCCTCCGGCTCAGGAACGTGAACTTAAAAAATATGTTCTTTGGGTATATGAACCAGTGGTTCAATTAGTTTATGCAAGAAAGAAATCTGGCTCAACAACCTCCACCCCCTTACTGTACCACCTGTTGTACCTCCAGTTGCACCTCCACCTCTTCCAGTGATTAAATCTAATATACGTCCTCCGATTGAGAAACTTAGAAAGTGTGGTTCTGAAGAATTTTGGGGTAGATCGGAGGATGATCCGTTAAAGCTAAGTATTGGCTTCAAAATATAATAAAGGTTTTCAAAGAAATGGCTTACTCTCCTGGTGATTTTCTTAGATATGTTGTTTCATTATTAAAAGAGAAAGCATATAGTTGGTGGTCGACAATAGTAGCTATATAGGAGAAAATTTTCTGGGAATTTTTCAACTGATTTTAAAAAGAAATATGTCAGAAAAATATATTTGGACAAGAAAAAGAGAAAATTTCTTAAGCTACACCAAGGAAATAGATCAGTAGCTGAATATGAGAGAGAATTTGTATATCTCAGTAAATATGCTCGAGAAATTGTATCTACTAAAGAAGAAATGTGTATCCGATTTGAAGATGGTTTGAATGATGATTGGAAGTAATAAAATACGAGAATTTATTGTCCTATCTGATCGTGCACAAAAAATGGAAGAAGTGTACAACCATAAGATACAACGGGATAAGCGGAATCGAGAATTTCACAAGAGAAGTTCTTCCAAGTCATTTTTGGCATCATCGACGAAAACGATTAAAGATGATTTTAGCCGAGCTACCTCAGTGCCTGAACGTTCAAATAAAAATAAGATGATTCAACATGAATTCAGGGTATCTACTAGACCTGTAACACCCCTAACCCGTAATCATCGCTGGACTAGGGTTAAGAGGCATTACTAATCCTTTCCTAACATTTCATATCACTTTATAACACAAAGTCAATCAACATTGAAACATATCAAAATATAAACATATAGTCCCTTAATGAGGTCTACGAGACCTTAAACACATGTTAGATAGGGGTCAGGACGAAACCAAACACATACGAAAATTTTTAGAAATTTAAAGATTTTTCAAAACTGCAGAGGCCACACGTGTGGTAGGCGTGTGCCTTACACACGGACACGCCCGTGCTTCCAACCTATGGAAAACAGGGCATACATACTACTTGTCCACACGGCCTGAGACACGCCCGTGTGTCTCACCCATGGTCGACACTGACTTGCACCACACGGCCAGTCACTCGCCCTTGTGTCCAGCCCATGGTCGAGCCTGACTTGTTTCAATTGGAAAACTTAAACAACACGATCGAGCCACATGCCCGTGTGCTCAACCATGTGGGCAATTATAGGCCACTTACAAGGCCAAACTTGCCACCCACACTTAGGGTCTCACCTACAAGCACAAACCAATTCAATTCCACACACCAAATGGCAACCAAACATACCAAAACATACTCCAATTAATCATTTAACATCATCATTCATCTTCCTATATAATTTCACCTTAACAAGTCAATCCAAATTATCATCTACACTTTTAAAAATCATGTAAGCCTAACATCATATAATCCATACCATAAGTTCATATTTAAACCATCTTTCTCATCAACCAAATTAAGCATGAAACATACCATTTCCATCATTTTCATAGCCCACATAGTATAGCCAAATTCAATCCACTTCCAAGCCATATCACATGGCATGGTCCAAACATCTCATAATATACCATATCAACTAGCATATACATGCCATACACCAAATATATACATCTTTCTAAAGTACCAAAATAGATAGCCGATAGTGTGATTGAGTCGCTGACGATCCCCAAATCTGAGCTAGCTTTAAAGACACTATAAAATAGAGAAAACTTCACACAGTAAGCTTTAAAGCTTATTAAGTTCGTAATATAATACATTAAACACCATAATTCAAATCAATATACAAAATAGACCATCACATAGATTAGTTTTCATGAACACAATTTCATCATATCCAAATGCTCACACAACTATCCATTTATCCATTTACAAATTCATCAACCTTATAGGTTCCGTACATACCTGTGCCAACACTTAGTATACGAACTCTTTTGCTATGCAATGTTCGATGCTATATTTCATTCGATCTTCAGTAATCATTCGATTCAATTGCACACTTAGTGCCCAATTCTTAGCCGAAGCTTAAATATCATCACACACTTAGTGCCTTTATATCAAACCGAAATTGATTCGGTATCGCACACACAGTGCTAAATCAGTGTAGTCAATACTTTCTCTATTTCACACATACAGTGCCATTCATTATCGTATACATTTCTATTTCACACACTTAATGCCACATTTCTCAATTCTACATATATAGCATTTCTAATTCAATAATCACAAATTCATTCATTCATTTCATAACATATAGATAAGAATTAACTATTCGTATTATATCCGAACTTACCTAAGACGTCGAAATAATAAAACGGGTCGATTAATCAAGCTTTTCATCTTTGCCTCGATCTCGATCCAAATCCCTCTTTTCTTGATCTATACATATTCAAATTTAGCTCATTCAATCACCAATTCATTCAATTTAGTCCAAACACATATTTAGGGTATTTTACAAAATAGCCCTCACATTTTCACATTTTGACACTTTAGTCCCTATTTCACAAAATCACAAAATACACAAAAATTCTCTTTCTTTATGCCTAGCCAAATTTTCCTTGTTCTCATACAAGCCCATTTATTTTATTTATTTTACATTTTAGTCCTCCAAATTTTCATTTTCACAATTTATCCCAAATTACTCAATTTCACTAAAAATTCAAAGACAAAACATGTTAAGCTTTCACATATCTTTCATATTTCATCATCAACTATCACAAAGCTCAAGCATTCATCAATGGCATATCTCAAAATCACCATCAAATTCTAAAATTAAAGCATGGGCTAGCTAGAACACTAAGCAACGATCACAAAAACGTAGAAATCATCAAAACCCGAAGCAAAAAATACCTTGATTAAGAACAACAATGGCCGAATGTTTCAAGCCCTAGCTCTTTCTTTTTCTTCTTCAAATTCAGCTAAGAAAAGATGATAACGGCTTATTTTCTTACTTGTTTTATTTAATATAGTTTATATTATGTTTTACCATTTTGCCCTTTAATTAATCAACCATTTTACTATCAATTATTAGGCCATTTATGTCAATCTTTACTATCCAAGGTCCAATTACAACATAAGGACCTCCAATTTAAAAAGCCATGCCAAATAAGCACTTTAACAATCAGCACACAATTTTTTCATTTTATGCGATTAAGTCCTTTTTGCAAATTAAGCACACAATCGATAAAATTTTCACACAAAACTTTCACACATGCTCAAACACATATTATAAACACCAAAAATAATATTAAAATATTTTTTTCGACCTCAGATTTGTAGTCTCAAAACCACTGTTTTGACTAGGGTCTAAATCGGGCTATAACAAGACCGACTGATAGTGTGGGTAGTGTACAAAATACTCCGAACCCCAAATGTAGATATTGTGGGAAATATAGTAATTGTCTTAAATTACCAAAAGAGGATGAAGATCAGAAAGAGAAGCAAATGTTTACCTCTCAGAAAAGTAGACATACTACACCAAAATAGACTTTTAGCGGCATTTTTTTAGGCTTTTAGCGGCGTTTATAAGCGCCACTAATAGTATTTTCTGGCGCTTTCAAAAGCGTCACAAAAAACGTCGCTAAAACAAACGCCGTAAACTTTAGCGGCTTTATGAGAAAAAAACACCGCTAAAGATCATGACTTTTAGCGGCGCTTTTCCCACAAACACCGCTAAAGATTATGACTTTTAGCGACGCTTTCCCACAAACGTCGCTAAAAGTTCAGGGCTTTTAGCAGCGCTTTTCCGAAAAATACCGCTAAAGGTCATGACTTTTAGCGGCGCTTTTCTCACAAACGCCGCTAAAGGTCATAAATTTTAGTGGAATTTTTCCCATAAACGCCGCTAAAAGTCATGGCTTTTAGCAACGCTTTCTCACAGACGCCGCTAAAAGCATGACCTTTAGCGACGCTTTCTCTGAAAACGCCACTAAAAGCATGACTTTTAGCGGCGCTTTTTCTAAAAACGCCACTAAAAGTCATAAAAATAAAAAATAAAAATATAAAAAAGGATAAGATTAAAATATTATTAAAAAATTTAAGGGAAAAATAGTAAAATTAAACATTTTTTAGCCCATAACATTTAAACCAAAAAAAAAGCCAATCAATACTAGGATTTAATTAATAAATTAAGCCACACCGTAAAACCAACCAATAAAAGAAGTGGGGGAAAGAATAAAGAAATAAACAATAAGGATGTGATAAAATTATCCACCATGCCTAGAGAAGTAATCATTATCCAATGAAATAGCGAGAGCAACAACAATTGCTCGCTCTGATAGAGTCAGTGGATGGCTTACATCCAACTCTTGGATCTGCAACAAAACCAATAAATTTGTGAACAAAAGAAGACTTAAAAACTTCCAATCTCTAATGCAGAAATTACCATGCTAGCGGGACCAGTCTTCAAGATGGGATCAGCCTTCCCAAAGCGGATGACATACTATCCAAGATCTCAGAATATCTGCATGCAAATCATTTTGCCTATTAGATACCCATAAAATTTAGTTATTGTAATAAAATGGATTCAGCAAAAAAAAAAAAAACCAATAATCTGGAAAGTTAGCATCAACCTTTTATGCAATATCAAATATCGTGCATGATAAGCAGATATTAATGAAACGATCCAACGTAGTAATATAAAAGGGAATATCGTGTTTCATTGCATAAAGACTCAAATTCATCCCGAGACATTGAAGAGGAAAACAAGAAATAAGACATAATATATAATGGTTAAGAGAAGTAAGTGAGGCACCAAATAAAACCGACAAAATCCTCAACTAGACACCTAAGATGGTCATGTATGGAAAAGTAGTGACTTAAGCACTACCTAAATTAACATCGAAAGTGGCACCAACTTTGATACGGATATAGCTGCTCCTACTACCGCTCCATTACATTATATTATCATTGTATTCACTAATCAACTTAGTTCCATATGGCCAAAACCTTCCACTAGAATTAACATTATCCAAACAAAGCAAGAAAGTTGAAAGCGATTGCTTTATGTGTAAAACATCACTAGCCAAGAGTGAATGTCGTGACTAAATTATAGAAATTAAAGGGACGTTACATTACAACACCGTAAAATAATAATCGAAAAAAGAAGGCATGATAAGCGAAAGACAATGCATACCTCTATATTCCCATGTAAAAAGGTAATGACTTGAAAATTTGCCATAAATTAGCACCAAGATTAGTATCGATTAAAAGTAGTCTTTAAAAGCTCTACACCCAAAATCAACGTAAAGCTAAGCCCAGATAATATTGAAACACAAAAGGGTAGACTGAATAAAAAGTGGTGGAGATGTTCTTGCTCGACATTCAAAAATTTTGGAAACGCTTTCTTTGAATTCCTTCATGAGAACAAAAGAGAATCATTTGAAAGCACCAATCCACACTATCAGTAGAAAGAGAATTAAAAGAAGTAACCAAATTAAAACCTGTGTAGGACAAGTAGTGAGAAGAGAGCGAACGACGAGCTTGAAAGACTTTTTCAAATCGGATTGCCTTTTGCCTATTGTTGTGAAGGGACCGCTGCCATTTCTGCTATCCATCTTCTTTGATACAAATTAGAATAGTAGCCTCACAAAAAACCATACTTAAAGAGTACTGGCTACGCTTTCTTTGTTTCCCACCAACCAATGTTCAAATTTTTCTTTCTTTTCTCAAGATTTGCCACCAAAGAGTGTTTATGTGAGAGGGAGAAAGGCTGAAAGTGAGATATTCAAAACCCGAAATATATTTTCAATTTAAGGGTTAGCGCTCACTTTTAAAAATAAATAAATAAAGGCTCTTTTAAGATGAATAGGGGCTACTTCCTCGCTCGATATAAAAATATATATCGGATATATAGATGTAAAAGGCCTCTCATTCCAAAGATCTAAACTTACTCGTAATAACAATAAGAAGAAAGAACAGGATTTCATAAACATTAAAAAGAAAAACTGTCACTGAAACCATTGCATACAACAAGGGTGTATATTGCATAAGCAAAAGCAAAAAAAGTGGTGAACAACTTATAGCATTGTTAAAAGAAAAGATGGCAGCTTCAACTTTCTTATCTAAAGAGAATGATACAAACCCAAATCCCCCTGATTTGGAGGACCCTAGGACCCGTGAAACCTTGGCGCTCATTACCTTCCCTTTCTCAAAAAAAACTTCATTAGTGTCTCTAAAGTTACTGTCTTCGCAAGGTTTTCCACATAAACTTTATGCGGGCTATCAACAAACTGGGAATCCTCCGCCTGAATGAGAGATAAATCCACTTGTGGCAGAGGCTTTTCGGTGATGTTTACCTTGATTTCCCACCCTCCAATCTGCTGCAATACATGAAAGAATAAGAAAAAAACACCATGAAAACCAGATACCTCAACATATGTGCTACGCTTCCTCAGATATGAGGGGTTTGGGCTTTAAAGTGCCATTTAGTTTCTCGACTGCCGCATTAGCATCCTCCGCGATTTATTGAATTATATATTAGCAACTATTAAAATAGGAAAATATAAATTATATGTTAGTTTTTATCGAATTTTTTAATAAAAATTACATTTTTTTAGTTGAGTGAAGTCTAATTGTACCTTGTTTGTAAAAAAGGTGAGATTCACCTAACATAATATCAGCATCAAGGTAATAATAAAGTCCTTACCAACTAGTATTAAGCTGGTCATAAAAATATAGAAAAATCATTTCTACAACAAAAATCTATTATTGTTTATATCATGCCCTTTATAGGTAGGACACTAGCACCTTTAGGGGGCAAAAAGAATTTATAAATGAATACCTTTATGAGAAGACTCTTCCAAATAAAATCCCACTGAAAACAAGCACACCAAACCACTTGTTGGACACAAAACCTTACAAGAGAAAAAGGAAATGTGAGCTGAGTACAAATAAAAACAAACATTTAGGCAAAAGCAAATATCCAGTTAGCAGGCATTAAACGAAGCATATTCAATTAGTACACACTTACCTGTTAACTCACCATTTGTGTTTAACTTAGTATATTCCACCTTATTTCAATCACCATCAAGTCCTCAAACATGAATTTATATATGTCATCAATTATATTTCTATTTTTTAATTTAATTATTTAATAAATATATATATAAATATAGCAAAAATAAATTATGCAAACACAAACCAATATTGCTATTCATGGCCTGCTATCACCTTAGTTCCTCGACGATATAGTCTCATTTTCGCCCTACATTTGAAAATTCAATTTCAAAAATAAAAATAGCTCATATTCAACAAACATAAAGCCAACAATCAAGCATAAACTGCTTACTTTACAAATAAATTACTTTTAAACTTTAATATCCCAAAACCTGTTTTTTTCAATTTTCTTGATCGAATTTAAATTTGAGTTTATAAATATATTACAGGTACCTTACCATTAATCATTATCAAACCTCAAAATTCTTATTCCTAAGTCTTTAATGATACATAATTTTCCATACAAATTCAACTTCAACAAACTCCACCCACTACAATTTTAACATGATTTTTAACATAAGTTAACTTAATCCTTTTTACCCATCACATCTAAACTTCCAATCCACCATGTAATCAACAATGGGATTAAGTTAATTCATGAATTTAACACTTGTGCTATGTTTATCTATCATCTATATAAAAATTTCCAACAAAAATCAAAATGAAAAACTCATCAATTTTTAGTTATAAGCTACGGCAGTAGAGAGAAATGAGAGACCAAACTTTCCTCAAGAGATTTTGGTGGAGAAAGATGAATAACTAATTATGTTTATTATTATAATTTTACATTTTAATCAAACATAATTAATGAAAATTCAATGGTCATGATTTTCTCAAAGGTTCAACAGTGGCAATCAACCAATCATTTCATGGCAATCCACTAAACCAAATTTAATAATGGTTTATTAGTCTTTTAATCCTTGGCTTAATTGCACAATAAGGGCTTACATAAAGTTTTAACCAAATCTCCTCATTGAATTAACCTTACAATTTACTCCCTGTATTATTTGTATAATAACCTAATCAATTTCATTTCTCATTCCCACATTCCACTCATGATGTTCTCGTTTCAACTTTTTAGATGACTAGAAATAATAAATTTAATCTTAAAACTAATTATTTTGACATCAACAAAAATTGAATCATTTTTCAATTCTAGCTCGAAAGATATGTCAAACAAGACATGCAACCAACATGAAAATTGTGATTCCAAATCTCCAACTGTTTCCGGAGGTGAGGTTGAGAAAACTTACAACCAAGCTTTAACACAGTATGATACAACTAGAAACAATTTTAAGCAAGATAATAGAGATAACATGACTTGAAAATTTACATTTGTGGAATGTGATGGGTATATTGAAAATACTTCCTTATTGGAACCTATGTAATTGATTGTTAATATAACACCCTTTACTTGAACCAACAAAGAGTCCAAATAAGCAATGCTATATTAGATTTTCAAAAATAATTTCGATATTTTATTCACTTAATTTATTATTATTAAATTTAATTTCACACTTTAAACAATTCCAATTCATAATCACCAACCATCCAAGGAATTTAAATAGTTCAAATAACATTAAAAAATAGCATATAATCGTCCACATGTGAATCGGACTTTGGGTTTCCTAAGATTCAAAAATGGTAATCATGAAAGCAAGAAGAACAAATGAAAGAGATAATGAGAAACCTTACCTTTTGATCAAATCTAGTTCGCGAATTTCTTCACCAATTTTCAATGAACTAACGAACCTCAACTGAATATTTTTTGGATTTCCAGAACTTCAATGTTCGAATTTCTTCAACACCGTTCTTTTTACCACATGCTGAAACGGAGAATAGATCTCTTCATCCCCATCACTGCCATCCCAGAGCACATCGAAATCATCGTTAAGATCAATCGCTTTATTTCTCCAACTGCCTCCATTAGAGTTCCTCGAATCCTCTTCCACGAACATCTTAAGTTCATCAACAGCCACTCAAATCCCTTAAATTTTGTCTCCAATTTTGCCTTCTTTGAAAGGCTTATCTTGGACGAGATCACTGCTAGAATGACCGGATCTAAATAAACAATTAACAAATAAAATTTTCATTTTCCTTTTTGATCTTACAGATACAGTAAACTATTAGAGGCCCCAAATTAGAAATCAAGCTTTTTAAGGATACCCATTTCATTTCTCACCATCTTTGACTTTGTTATGCAAAATTTTAAAAAAAGAGAAGAAGAAGACGAAAGAATCAACATGAGAAAGGGAAAAATAACAAAGACAAATAGAACTGGGGTTCTGTCTTGAATATAAAGAAAGCAAAAAGAAAAACCAAAAGGAGGGAAGAAAGAAATGGGGGATTACCTGTTTGGAAAGGCGAAAAGCACGAAAAGGAGAAGAGGAGCGGAGTAAACTTTACTTTAAGTGAGAATTTTTTTGCGGCATTTTGAAAAAAAGGCCACTATTAATACTCATTTGCGGCATTTTTATGGCTAGTGCCACTAAAGCCCCAAGAAAACGACGTTGTAATGTGCTTTTTGTGGCGTTTTTGAAAACGACACTAATACCTTCAATATTAATAAATTTTTTTAGTTTAATTATTAATTAGATTCCTTTAAATTAATTTTGTTTTGTTTCTAACAATATGTTTAATTTGTACAGTTTTATAATTTAATTTCTCATACCTAAATTCTAACCCCTAAATTATACACCTTAACTCATCTATATATATATATATATATATATTACATTGCGAATAATTAAAGAAATAATCTAATCTAAACCTTAAACCCTAAAATAATATGATTTTTATCTATTTTATCAAAATCCCTAATACTTAAATCCCTAAACACTAAGACTCTAACTTTATTATTTGATATGGTTTAAGCACTAAACTCAAAACCCTATAACTCTAAAATGATAAAAACTAAACTATAAACTCGGCCTAAACCCTAACCTAACCCTTAATCTTAAATCTAAAACCCTAAACCCTAAAATATAAACCTTAGACCCTAAACTATAAAGATTAATCCATAAATTGTATACCCTAAATTAAACCATAAACCTTAAATTATCATGAGAATTAATTCAATATTTTAAAATTAATACTATCTCTTTTACGATTATATAAGAAATTATTTAATAATTTTTTTCATTTTTAACAAATATTTTCTATGTTTTTACTTTCAAATATTTTCTAAGTGCCATTATTTTTTTGATTAAAAATAATTTATATTTTAATCAATATAATTTATATTTTAATTAAGATATATTTTATATATTCAATTAAAAATAAATTGTATTTTAATTAACATTACTAGTTAGGGTTTAAGGGTTTCAATAAAGCAAAACTTCTTAATGGTTTAGTTATCAATTTGTAACATACTTTCCATAATTAAGTCGATTAATTTCAAATAGCAAAATAAAATTAAATTCAAAACAAAAATAAGCAAAAATAAAAATTAAATCGAATAAAATTGAAACGAGTGTCGATTACCCTAAATGAAAATAGAATAATTGTTGCTCAACATTAGCGGCATTTAAGGTTAGTGTTTAATGGTTAATGGTTTAGTGTTTGTAGTTTAGGGGTTTATGGTTGAGTGTTTAGATTTATGATTTAGGGTTTAGAATCTAGATCTATGGTTTATAGTTTATGGTTTAGAATATTTAAGGTTTAGGGTTTAAGTTTTAAGGATAAACAGATGCACAATTAGATTTTGTCAGGGGCTGAAATTAATCTGTAAGTAAAAAATGAAATCTCACCATTTTATAGCATATATTTTTATAATTTTTTAATGATTAAATCAAATTTGATATTCTGTCTTCTTTCGATAAACCCTAAACCCGTAAACCTTAAACCATACACCCACAAACCCATAAACTCATAAACTCTAGCCATAACCCTAATCCTAAGACTAACCGTAAACCGTAAACTCTAAAGTACACTAAATCTTGAAATGTTGAACTCGAAACCCTAGTCAGCCCATACAAACCACTAAACCCTTAATTATTTAGATAAATTTTGAATAATATATATTCTTTCAATATTTCAGGAAATTTAAATAACATTTTCAATTTACTAAATAATTTTGTTTCTCTACGATGCATGGGTTACCAAATTTTTAATTTTAATATATACAAAGCTTATCTATTATCTCTAAAATATTTTAAACTATAATTATAATTTTATATATATATATATATAAGAAATTAAATAATTTAAACTATAATAAATATATATAAAGTCTATTTTTCAGTAGTGACTAAACCCTAAATATAAATTTTATAAGGGACAAAAGTAATTAAAATAGAATGTTAATGCTTACATAGACCCTAAAATAAATTAATTTTTTATTAATAACACTAACCCCTAATGCCTAATAGCAACCCCTAAAATCATAACCCTTAAATTATTTATTTTTGCGACGTTTTTTCAAAAGCGCCGCTAATGCTCAGACCTTTTGAGGCATTTTTCCAGAAGCGCCGCTAATGTTCTGATTCATAGCGGCGTTTGAGGAAAAAAGGCCGCTATATATCCTTTTTAGTGGCATTTTTGAAATAAACACCACTATTGCTCATTTTTTGTGGCGTTTTAAGGGAAACGCCGCTAATGTATAATATTTGCGGTGTTTTTCTTTAAAACGCCACTAAAAACGCCGCTAAAAGTCTATTTTGGTGTAGTGACATTCGGGTCAGAATAGTGCCACTGGGACTACTTGTTTGGGAATGAAAGACATTGTTGTCCGGTCATAGGCTAAAGCACATGCTAGCACTTACGCCATTCGAGCTAGAGAGGAAGCTACTGCTCCAGATGTGATTCGCTGGTACATTCTATCTCTTTGATGTTCCTGTGTATGTATTGATTGACCCTAGGTCAATTCATTCTTATATTTGCACTGCATTAGTAATGGAAAAGAAGTTTCCTATTGAATCTACTAATTATGATATTCAAGTTACTAATCCACTAGGTCAAAGTGTGATAGTTAATATAGTCTGTCGTAATTGTCCACTAAAAGTTAAGGGCTGTGAATTTCTTGTTGATTTGATATTGTTACCCTTCGGGGAATTTGATGTAATCCTAGGCATGGATTGGTTATCTTT
The DNA here is from genome assembly GCA_025506655.1 of Gossypium rotundifolium. Taxonomy (NCBI): domain Eukaryota; kingdom Viridiplantae; phylum Streptophyta; class Magnoliopsida; order Malvales; family Malvaceae; genus Gossypium; species Gossypium rotundifolium. The sequence goes on along the minus strand of CP106732.1, from coordinate 125,661,329 downwards.
GCATGATAATGTGGTACATTGTAAACAAAACAGATCAATTTGAAATGTCATACAGTAGATATGATTTCAGTTGAGTCTGAGGATCTAAAAGGTAACGAAGCATTTTTAGCATATATCTTTGATACCCGAGATTCAAAATCAAATCTAGATCAGTTACCAGTTGTTAGTGATTTCGTTGATGTATTTCTTGAAGATTTTCTAGGTTTACCTCCCGATCATGAAGTTGAGTTTGTGATTGATTTGATTCCTGGAGCTACTCCAATATCAATATCACCGTATCGTATGGCACCAGCTGAACTAAAAGAATTGAAAGCACAGTTGCAAGAGTTATTAGATCTGTAATAGTCCGATTTAGACCTTAGTCGGAACAGTGGTTTTGGGACCACAAATCCGAGTCAAAAAAATATTCTAATATTATTTTCCAAGCTTAAAGTATGTGAATTGACATGTGTGAAATTTTTGCATGAAAATTTCATCGTTTGAGTGTCGATTTGTGAAAAAGGATTTAATCGCGTAAATTGAAAAAATGGCTAGCTATTTGTTAAAGTGCTACATTGCTATGGCTTTTATTATGTGGAGTCCTTATGTTGTAAATTGACCATTAAATATTTGAGTGGACAAATATGGACAACAGTTATATAGTTGCTAATTAAATACTTAAGGTTAAAATAGTAAAAAGTATAATAACTTGAAATAAAATAAAACAAAAACTATAATGGCCATGCATTCATCTTTCTTGGCCGAAACATAAGAAGCAAATAAAGCTTTGAAAGCTTTGAATATTCGGCACCTTTGGAAGCTTGATTCGGGTATGTGTTTTGCTTGGTTTTTGATAATTTTTACGTTTTTGAGATCGTTGCTTCGAGTGCTAGCAAACCCATGCTTTAATTTTTAGAATTGATGATGAGTTTGAGATTTTCCATTGTTGAAAGCTTGATGATTTTTGGTGTTTGATGATAAAAAATAAATATGTGTTAATAGATTTTCATGTTTAATTAAGTGGTTTTTAGTAAAAATGCCTTTTCGGGATTATATTGTGAATTTTGTAAATTGAGTGGTCAAAATGTGAAATAAATGAAAGAAATGGGATGCTATGAACCTTAGTAAAATTCGGCTATACTAGAGTTTAATGAAATTATGTGTATTTGTGTTTTGTGAAATAAGGACTAAATTGTGAAAAATGTGAAATGTTTGGGGCTAAAATGAAAATTTCCCATTTATATGTTCTTGGATGAAAATTGAATGAAATGTTGAATAAGTAGTTAATTTTGATATTAATTAGATTGGAAAAAGGGGAACTCGGATCTAAATCAAGAAAAGTTAAAATATTGGATTAGTCGATTTAATTTGTCATTACTAAGAACGAGGTAAGTTCGTATTTTAATAGACATTACAAAATCATGTTATAAATGCATATTACTTGTATGATTGAATTCAATGCCAAATGGTAATGCAAATGTATGTATTTTGAATAAGTTATATATATGTTATTATGATATTGAACTATTCGAGAAGCAGAATATATGAATACGAGAAAGTTCTGATAACGTGACGACGTCCAAAAAGCCCTGTACGAACCCTAGGAATAGTAGAGGATGCATATGTCATTACATAGGATTTCGAGATATGATTTTGTGTAAGACCACGTTTAGGACGTTGGCAACGATTTGAGACATCGTGTAAGACCGTGTCTGGGACACTGGCATCGATTAGAGATTACGTGTAAGACCATGTCTGGGACATCGAAATCGTATATGATTTCATGTAAGACCCTGTTTGGGACAGTGGCATCGATATTCGATTACATGTAAGACCATGTCTGGGTCGTTGGCATTGTAGGAGCTATCCAAGTATCCTTATTGATTCTGAACGGTTCAACGGACGTTCGAGAAATAAATGATTAAGTGAATGACATTCCGACCCAGGTACGTTGAAATGTATACAATATTTGATAATGAAAGGTAAGCATATATGTGCAAAGAATGTTATGTGATGTTTATGAAAATGAAATGTGAATATGTGCAAATGAAACATGAACAAATGAATAAGATGTGATTTATAAAGTGGCATATGTGAAATTGTCAGATACTATATGAATGAAAGGTGAATTTAGGTATAAGTGATGATATGTGATTCATATGAGAAAGATATGTGATTAAATATGTTATTTCTCAAAATGTGCTCATTTGGCTATATGAAAGTGAGAATTAAATGTTATATGAGAATCAAATTGAATAAGTTTGTGAAAGCTAAAGTTAGTAAGTAAGTAAGTATATTATTGAATGTTGATGATTTGATATGAAATCATGTTATAAACTTGAGATAAGTTGTGTTTTGGCATGTGAGATAGCATATCGTGCTTATAGCATTGTAATGAAATTATTTGTTATGTTAAGTTTATTAAGATACGAGCTTACTAAGCTTTCAAAGCTTACTCTATGTGTTTTTCCTATGTTTATAGATTTTTGGAGATTGCTCGGGTTGGAAGTCGGTGGAGATCGCATCACACTATTTGGCTAATGATTTTGGTATTTATACACTTTATGACTTGGTTATATGGCATGTATAGGCTTTATGATTGTTTGATGAGTATTTGTAATTTGGGCAATTGATGCCTATGTGTTTGATGCAATTTGCCATGAGATGTGGCTTGGAAATCAATGTTAATTTAGATGTTTATATGTTGCCTTATGTAATGGTATAGCTTGGTATGGTTGATGATGGTTCAAGTTGTTTTACTTGATTATTTGGTAGGTGTTGAATAATTTCTTATAATGCATGATCTTAAATTTAATCAATGAATGGTTAGAAGATGATTTTTGAGTCGAGCTTAGTGTGTGATTGATGATAAAACACATATTTGAAATAAGTTGAATTGATGAATGTGATATATGTTTTGGTATATGATGGAAATAGTGTGAAATGAGAAATGAATCATGTTGAATTTGGTATGTCTTTTGTATAGGAAATGGTTATGATTTGAGTTGATGAAATGGAGAGATTTGGTATGGCATGATTGGTGTATAAAATAACATGTTTTGGTTGCCTATTAATTGAATTGAAATGGTACAAAATGATGTGGTTTAGGTGTGCATGAGGAGGGTGAGAAATATGGCTTAAACCAAGACTAATTTCGTGCCACACGGCCTGAGCACACGGGCGTATGACTCAACCATGTGACCCCTACTGTATAAATAAAACAAGTCAGTGTGTTCCATGGCCAAGACACACGGGCGTGTCTGGTGGCCGTGTGGATAAGTCAGTATGTATGCCCTATTTTTCCATGGCCTAGACACACAACGCATGTCTAAGCCATGTGAGGCACACGGGTGTGTGACCTTTGTAACTTTGAAAAAATGTTTAAGTTTCAAAAAAATTATGTGCTCGGTTTAGTCCCGACCCCTTCCCAATGCATGTTTAAGGTCTTGTATACCTTCTAAAGGGACTCTATGTGTATATTTTGTTATGGAATGTTTGTGAATATTTGATGTTAATGAAATGTTTGTGATATGATCCGATATGTTCGGTAATGCCTCTTAACCCTAGTCCAACAAAGGATACGGGTTAGGGGTGTTACAGGATCGAAGGTTTATTAGACCAAGCATGTCTCCTTGGGGTGCACCTGTCTTATTTGTGAAAAAAGAATACGGTTCTTTGAGATTGTGTATAGACTACAAATAAATTAACAGAGTCACAATTAAAAATAAATACCCTTTGCCACGTATTGATGATTTGTTTAATCAATTGAAAGGTGCTATAGTGTTTTCGAAGATAGATATCAGATCCGGGTATTATCCATTGAAGGTTAAAGACTGTGATGTGCCAAAGACTGCTTTCAGAACTCGTTATGGTCATTACGAGTTTCTGGTAATGCCATTTGGTTTAACTAATGCCCTTGCTACTGATCGTGTCTGAGAGTTTTAATATTTATATAATGAATGATCGAGCCTAGAAACTAAATATCACCACGATTGAGGCAAGCGCGCCTATCAAACAATAGTATAGCTTAGTAGCAAGACCGGAATGTCGAACCCAAGGGAACCAAAAGTACTAGTATTGACTTTCTTTTTATTATCTAGCCTAAAATAAAGAGGATTGATGTTTATCTAACTAATTCCTAAACTAAGGATGCCAAGACACAGAGAATGAATTGGAAAAATACTTTTGAGAAAACCAACTGATTAAGACAATACCCAAGAAATAATCCACCTAGACTTCACTTGTTATTTAACTCTGAACCAGACAATTTGTTCACTTGACTTGATTCGTAGGATTCCCTAATTTATATTAATACCTCTTTTGAGGCTACTAACGTCTAACCCTAGGTTGATTAATTGAAATCTCTTTCTAATTAAAACCCATAGTGTTGCATTAACTCGATTTATGGACTCCCATATTAGGTTTGACCATAATTCGAAAAATTTTCATCGTCCTATTTCAAGGAGTGCGATCAACTCCGCTTAATTATGCTAGATTTACTCTTCAACATGGACTTTTGCTCCTCTGAATAAGCACATCAATACTTGAATCAATATCCTGAAATATTAAAGCAAGAATTAAGAATACATAATTAAGAACAAATCAAGTATTTATCATACAATCAGAAAACAATAACAAGATCCGTCTTAGGTTTCATCCCCTCAGGTATTTGAGGGGTTTAGTTCATGTTTATAAAAGAATACATCTCAGAAGAAATTAAATAACAAAACATAAAGAAAAACCCTAAAACCCTCTGAAGGAATTTGAAAGGAAAATCCTCAGTCTTGAGTGTGACTCCGCTTCTGAGATGGATCAACTGCTTTCTTCTAGTAATTCCATATATTCAGTACTCTCTAGCTTCACTCCTCGTCAACAGCCCTGACAGAGGCCTTCTGTCGAACTCCTCTTTTAGATTGCCCTCTAGGGTGTTTATATAGGCTTTCGGGATGCCTTACTTGGCCCACAAGTATCCTATTCTGATTGGAATTAAAAGGGTCACGACAGGGACACGCCCATGTGAATCAAGCCCAAGGCCGTGTTCAAGTCTACTAAAGTGGCACGGCCATGTGGTGAACTCCAGGCCGTGTTGATTTCTTACTTTGGCCCATTTTCTCTGTTTTTGGCCAGTTTCTGTTCTTTTCATCCTCCTATGCTCTCCTAAGTATAAAACATGAAATTTAAGGATTAGGAGCATCAAATTCCACAGTTCTAGGGATAAATCATCCAAAAGTATGCCAAATATGGGATTAAAATATGTATATATTACGGTTTATCAACTGCTTTTATAGATTTAATGAATCAGGTTTTTCAACCTCATTTGGATAGATTTATTGTTGTGTTTATTGATGATATACTGATCTATTCCAATATAGAATCTGAGCATGTACAACATCTGAGGATCATACTACAAACTTTGAGAGAAAAGCAGTTATACACAAAATTTAGTAATTTTGAATTTTGGCTTCATGATGTTGGATTTTTAGGTCACATAGTATCACCTGATGGGATTAGAGCCGATTCGAGTAAAGTTTCTACTGTGATAAATTGGAAAACTCTGAAAATGTCTCAGAAGTGCGAATTTTTTTGGGTTTAGCAGGTTATTGTTGACATTTTGTTAAAAAAATTTGATTATTACTTCATCGATGACCAGATTATTATAAAAAATGTTGAGTTTGGTCTGATAAGTGCCAACAGAGTTTTGATCAATTGAAGAAAATGTTGACGGAAACCCAAGTTTTAACTCAACCTGAATCTGGAGTAGCGTATGTTGTCTATAGTGATGCATCCCTCAATGGTTTGGGTTGTGTATTGGTGCAGTCAGGAAAGGTAGTAGCCTATGCTTCTCGAAAATTAAAGTCGCATGAGAAAAATTATTCTACACATGATCACGAGTTGTCCGCGATTGTATTTTCTTTGAAGATTTGGAGACATTATTTATACGGCAAGAAATGTCAAGTATTTACAGATCACAAAAGTTTAACGTATTTGATGAATTAGAAAGAATTGAATTTGAGATAGAGACAGAGGTTAGAATTACTAAAAGATTACAATCTAGTTATTGATTTCCATCCGGGAAAGGCTAATGTAGTTACGGATGCACTTAGT